>CM022176.2:10139183-11339183 GCA_011420285.2 Erysimum cheiranthoides | reverse complement strand
GGGTGATAGTAATGATGCTAAGGAGAGAAGGAAAAGAGTCAAAGAGCTTGGAGAATTAGCTCACAAGGCTGTGGAGGAAGGAGGCTCTTCTCATTCTAACATCACATCTTTCTTACAAGACATAATGCAACTAGCACATTATTCCAAAAATGATCAAGGTAACGTTCGTTCTTGATTACATCTTTATTCAATAACAATTCATAATATATATTTTTTTAATATTGCTTCACTCGAGTTTCGATTTTCAATGCTTGTATCTTCTTTCAGTTTATCCATCTCATTGTTTTGCATTGTAATTTTCAAATGGTGTTCCTTGTGGAAAAGTAAGATGAATAATGTACTATAAAAAATCATAATAGTAATTTTATTTGAAATGTTCTCTATTGTCGAATCTAATAATGTTATCATCCTTATAGCTCTTTCTTCTATATATATAGTTAATACATATATGCTTAAAGATTGAGAAATCGGTATCTTTATTATTTTCTTTTTAAATAACAAGACATTAAAATATATATATATATATATATATATATACATTGAAATAGTATAAAACTCAATTTGTAAAAGTAGAAGAGTGTAGAAACAACCCTTTCCCCTCGACCATGACAACTGATCAGGATTTTGTACGTATCTAAAGACGATATCATGCAAAATTTAATGTTATCTCTGCGCATGTGAACATAATTTAAGATTGTCCAATCTAAGAGACTAAGACTGATATTTTTTGTGTATGAATGTATAAAATTGTATTTATCCAAAAACCCTTTGTACAATAAATACGTCTTTTTTCCTAAATTTATTTAAAAGGATAATAGAAAGATACAAAGCAAAAATGATCATATCATCTTGTGCCGAACCAGAGTGTAATTCTTGGTGGGAAGTTCTGTGATCGAGTGAGAGTAACCGATTGTGAACAATGCGGTCTATTTGCGTTATTTGCGTCTGCCACAGTGGCTGAAGCTTGTAAAACCCCCAGAACTGCATATAGCCGACCTTTCGCGCCCCAATCATCATACCAAAATGAAGTTTGCTGGCCACTGTAATGTTCTATTGTACACGTGAACATGTGGGACAAGAGAGACAAGATATCCAAATTATTAAGTTGGGTAGTATAAAGTTTGAAATTTATCTAAAAATAATAATCCAACACATCTAAATAGTTATCTTTTTTTTTTTTTTCCAGCATCTAAGGAAGTTATCTAAAACATCCAATATTCCTATTTTTTTAACAAAATTATGGAAATATCCGATGTAGAAATCTGACGCTTACCCAAGTTAGTGAGTGTTTGGATAATTGATAGTTATATGCTATCCAATTCGACCTTAAACAAATGACGATGTAATATATGAACAAAAAGCTACATGTTTGGAAATAATAATCCTTTCCAAATCAAAATTTCTTATTTTCTAAATTACTACAAATCAATTTTATTAAATTAATATTTAACTTAAAATTTATACAACCTTTTTTCTTTATAATTTTATTAAAATGATTTTTAATTATATTTTTTTTTTACTATGAATCTCACAAATATGCTAAGGTAATTTTATCAAAAATCTATTTAAAAACCAATATATGCTCATTAAACTTAAATAAACATAATTATTATTTTTTTGACACAAAATCTAATTACTTTAATTCTATTGGTTAGTTTACTTTTTTTTTCTCGTCTTTTTTTGTGATCGTATTTTTCTTTCTTTAAGACTATCACTTGTAATGATATTTTCTTTTCTTTTTTTCAATAAAAGTTTTGTATTTTGCTTACACAAATTAATGACCCCTCCACTAAATATTATGCCTTTGGTATAACGATTGAGTATTAATCCAAAATTTGTAAGTCATGAAATTTTTAAAAAAAAATATAATTGTCATATGAAATTTTATTTCAAATCTATATACTATATAAAAGTTGAGGCTAAATGATTGTAATGTCGTCCACATAAGACTTTAGACGACGAATCACGATTACCACCTCATTAATTAACATTTTTAATTTTATACATTAAAATATTTATAAAATAAGAAGAAAATATTCTGGATATAAGAAAAATGTAAATTTCCTAAAATATTATGTAGTATAAAATATTACATAGTAAACAAAATAATCTGTAAATAAGAGAAATGTAAATTTCCTAAAATATTATGTAGTAAAGAAATGTAATGTTCATAAAATATTACGTAATAGACAAATAAAAAAAAGTTAATTGAAGAAAATAAACCGGAAATAAGAGAAATGTAAAATTCCTAAAATATTACGTAGTAGAGAAAGGTAAACTTTCTAAAATATTACGTAGTAGACAAATAAAAAAAAGTTAGTTTATATTACGTAGTAGAGAAATGTAAACTTACTCTGAAAATAAGAGAAGAGTTTATTAACAGTAAAAAAACCTTTTCATGAATGTCATTTTTCTATAACCTTTAAAAAAATGCCACAATGAGTAATTTAAATGACCAAACTACCTGTTAGTTTGTAATTGAGTTTGGTTGTGTCTCGTGAAGAGGTTTGTATTAACGGACGCATAAGTTAGTAAGTTTGTGTTGTTTCATTGAAGAGGCACAAGTGTGAAGAGACACAAGTCATTGTGTTGTGTCTATTTGTTTCCTATATAAACTCGATTGTATCGTGGATGTAAATAACAAGTTTCAGTAATAAATCAAAGTTTCTGTTTTGTTTATGTCTTCTCTTAGAGAAGAGACGAAGTCTCTTGCTCTGTTTCTTCTTCCTCCTCAAATATTCAACATGGTATCAGAGCCAGGTTGATTCAAGGGCCAGTGGACAGCATAACAATTAAAGCCTGCAAAAAGTTCAAGCAAAATCAGAGAGTCGTCCGCTGTGAGAAGAAGAGGAAAAAGAAGACAGCCATTAATGGTTAGGAAAAGGAAATATCCAAGTGATGACAAGCCAAGGAGAGAAGATCATCAAAGAGGTGTTTCTAGTGCCAGTAGATTGGCTGGAGATGAGAGAAACTGAAATAGAAGAAGAAGTGGTGACAAGAGAGAGCACCATCAATCTTCACAACCTTCACAAACATTCACAAACAGTACCTTCAAGAAGAAGGCTCCAAAAGCAATGAAGGAGATAGGAAATCTTCTCAAAAGGCAATGGAGAAAACGAACGTGAAGTTGGAGTTGCGAAACTTGTTCAAGAAGACGTGGAAGAAGATTCACGCATATATAGCACTAAAGGTTGATGCTTACCTCGGAGAAAAATGGAGCACAAAGAGGATGCTTACCTCTTAAAAAAAAAATGGAGCAAAGTCGGTCAAGAGGACACCGAAAAGCAACGTCACAAAGACGTTAATGGTGATCAAAGGAAGACACCAAGGAGGCTGCTTACCTAAGAGAAAAAGGAAGTAGATAACCCGGTTGCAAAGCTAACCGAAGAAGACGTGAAGGAGTTCAGTTTTGGTGATCAAGAGGACACCGAAAAGCGACGTCACAAAGACGTTAATGGTGATCAAAGGAAGACACCAAGGAGGCTGCTTACCTAAGAGAAAAAGGAAGTAGATAACCCGGTTGCAAAGCTAACCGAAGAAGACGTGAAGGAGTTCACACACTGTTTTGGTGATCAAGAGGACACCGAAAAGAAATAATCAGACAACTCACTTAGAGAAAGTGAGTGGAAGAAGCTTGGCGAAGAACAACCGGATGAAGACGTGAAGAACGTTAACCTCACGTAGAGAAAATTTGAGACACAAAGTTTAGACCAAATCTCAATTATGGGAGAGTGTTAGTTTGTAATTGAGTTTGGTTGTGTCTCGTGAAGAGGTTTGTATTAACGGACGCATAAGTTAGTAAGTTTGTGTTGTTTCATTGAAGAGGCACAAGTGTGAAGAGACACAAGTCATTGTGTTGTGTCTATTTGTTTCCTATATAAACTCGATTGTATCGTGGATGTAAATAACAAGTTTCAGTAATAAATCAAAGTTTCTGTTTTGTTTATGTCTTCTCTTAGAGAAGAGACGAAGTCTCTTGCTCTGTTTCTTCTTCCTCCTCAAATATTCAACACTACCCATCTAATTAGTAACACTTCAATTCTTTTTTCTCTTTCCTCCTTCACTCTCATTTTTAGGCTTTGATTCTCTCTCATTTTTGTTCTCTCTCTTTCTCTCTTGTTTGTTTTTGCTTTCTTCTCTCATGTTTCTCTTTCCTAATTCTCTTTTTTTTCTCTTTATCTCTCTACATTTTTACGCTTTACTTTGTGATGAATACACAACACCAAAGAGTTGTAATAATTGGTCGCATTTCTCATCGGCGTCGGAAAGAACAGCAGCAGTGTCTCCGTCGTTGGAACCACCGTGAGAAGTAGACTGTGTGGTGGTTAAAGAAGAGAAAAAGGGCTTCGACTTCTAATAGAGTCTAAAACATATATCTACTCTAAAAATCCATCATAGTTAAAAACACATCAGAGATCTTTTTCTACTACTCATCCATGGAGTTTATCTTGATTCGCCTAAATATTGTATCCCAAGAAGAAGAAAAAGAATCTAAGAAATCCATATATTGTCCACAACCGTACCATAAAAGATAATTCATTTTGTCCACAAATCTCTCTAACTTGTCTACGAATTTCTAACTTGTCCACGAATCTCTAACTTGTCTACAAATCTCTAACTTGTTCATTGTCCTTATATTGATGTCCATTACACAGTCTCGTCCACAACCATCCAAAAATAAAGCGACATAACCATTGTTCTTCCTTGCTAGAACGACAACACATTTCATTCTTTCTTATTATCTTAAAAAGTTCTTACGAAATTAAGTTGATGTTGTCTGCTTACTATTTATAATTACATAGATCGTCTTTAGCATAGCTTGTGACATTTACAGGTTCTTTGTGAGCATTGCCACTTTGTTGGCTTAGCTTATTTCGTTCTTTCTTGTTATCGTGTTCATGTCCTAATTTTATTTACTTGGAAGCAAACTTTAATTCAAAGGTTCTTTTAAGACTTCTATAACATTCTTATTTTCCTTGGCTATATTGTTTTCGGAAATAACAGTCTTCTATAATATTCTTTTGTACAGTTTTTAGAGAAGAGCTTTTTTTTTTCCTGGCAAATCCACCATTATTATCCTTCTTTCCAAACAAGTTATCTCTAATATCCCTCTTGCTAAACACTTGAACTCTACTATCCTTTTTTCCAAACTTTGAATTTCATATATTATTTATTTTTATTGTTCAAAAATTAATTGCTAAAAATATATATATATATATATATTAACTTAGCAAATTAAATATTATATTTGAAACAATAAAGCTTATATATATATATATATAAATTTTCATTTATATTAAATGCATTAGTTTTTCTTAATTAGAAAATTAAACAATATAACCATATATTAAATACATTTTAACACCCAAATATTTATTATATATTATAAAAATTTAAATTAAAATCAAAATTTATATATCTAAACTTATGAATCACTTAAATGCTACTTTATATATATTTAAACATATATATATATATATCTTAAATAAAAATTATTATAAAATAAATTAAATAACATAAAAAATTTTGGTACATGGATTCTTACCTAATGTCTTACCTAATGTCTTACCTAATGACAGCTTTATTGTGAGACTGAGAGAATCCGAGCATGTGAACTCTTGAATATATTGCCAGAGATATTTTCTATTTCTCTTCAATCCGAGCATGTGGAACACATGTGAGTGATCACCCCGACAAAAATTAGGTAATATATATCTTAAATGTAAATTAAAAAAATATTATAAAATAAATTAAATAACATAAAAAATTTTCGTACATGGATTCTTACCTAGTAAAAGGAGAATCCGAGGCTGAGAGAATCCGAGGCCGTGAACTCTTCAGAGATATTTTCTATTTCTCTTATTTTTTTGGTTATATGAATACATCACTTTCACACATTTTAATGTCTCCTCAACTTCCAACGCTATTTTTCCGTTTCATGAGTCAACGATATTTTCTATTGGACAAAGAAACACACACAAAATTCGGAATCAAAGCAAAACCAAAAAAAAAAAAAAAAAAGAACTTAGAGAGTTCCTCATGGCATCCGAAACTAGCCTTGGTCCTCCTCTTCACTTTGTTCTCTTCCCTTTCATGGCTCCAGGCCACACGATCCCCATGGTCGATATTTCAAGGCTTTTGGCTCAGCGCGGGGTGACTGTAACCATTGTCATGACGCCTCACAACGCAGGCCGGTTCAAGAACGTTCTTAGCCGGGCCATCCAGTCTGGCTTGCCCATCAATCTTGTGGAGGTAAAGCTTCCGGAAGGACATGAGAATCTGGACTTGCTCGATTCATTGGCGATGTCATTAAGCTTCTTCAAAGCAAGTAATATGTTGGAGGAACCGGTCGAGAAGCTCTTGAAAGAGATTCAACCTCGGCCAAGCTGCATAATCGCAGACATGCAATTGTATTATACAAACAGAGTTGCCAAGAACCTTGGTATACCAAAGATCCTCTTTAATGGCGAGGGTTGCTTCAATCTTCTTTGTATGCACATTATGTCCCAAAACTACGAGTTCTTGGAAACTATAAAGTCTGATAAGGAGTACTTCCCTCTTCCAAATTTCCCTGACGGAATTGAGTTCAGAAAATCTCATATTCCGATAACTTTAGCTACTGGAGATTGGAAAGAGTACACTGACGCAACAATAGAAGCGGAAAAGAGTTCTTATGGTGTGATTATTAACACGTTTGAAGATCTCGAGACAGCTTATATTAGAGACTACAAAAACGCTAAAGCGGGTAAAGTATGGAGTATTGGGCCGGTTTCCTTGTGCAACAAGGTAGAAGAAGACGAAGCTGAGAGGGGAAACAAGGCGGACATTGATAAAGACGAGTGTGTTAAATGGCTTGATTCTAAAGAAGAAGGTTCTGTGCTATATGTTTGCCTTGGAAGTGTATGCAATCTTCCTGTGTCCCAGCTCAAAGAGATCGGGTTAGGCCTAGAGGAATCCCAAAGACCTTTCATTTGGGTCATAAGAGGTTGGGAGAAGAATAAAGAGTTAGTTGAGTGGATCTCAGAGAGTGGTTTTAAGGAAAGAATCAAAGAGAGAGGCCTTCTCATAATGGGCTGGGCGCCTCAAATGCTTATCCTTTCACACCCAACCATTGGAGGATTCTTGACACATTGTGGATGGAACTCGACTCTTGAAGGAATCACTTCAGGCGTTCCATTGCTCACTTGGCCACTGTTTGCAGACCAATTTTGCAACGAGAAGTTGGTAGTGCAGATACTTAAAGCCGGTGTGACAGCCGGGGTTGAAGAACCCATGCACTGGGGACTAGAGGAGAAAATTGGAGTATTGGTAGATAAAGAAGGAGTGAAGAAGGCAGTGGAAGAATTAATGGGTGATAGTAATGATGCTAAGGAGAGAAGAAAAAGAGTCAAAAAGCTTGGAGAATTAGCTCACAAGGCTGTGGAGGAAGGAGGCTCTTCTCATTCTAACATCACATCTTTCTTACAAGACATAATGCAACTAGCACAATCCAAAACTGATCAAGGTAATTAACATTTGTTCTTGATTACATCTTTATTCAAAAACAATTCATAATAGTTTTTATTTAATATTGCTTCACTCGAGTTTCTATTTCCAATGCTTGTATCTTCTTTTAGTTTATTCATTTTGCATTGAAATTTTCAAATGATGTTCCTTGTCGAAAAGTAAGATGAATAAAAGTACTATTATATGAAAAATCATAATAGTAATTTTATTTGCAATGTTCTAATAATGTTTAGAATCATAATATATGGGAGGATTGCCTCATTAAATATGTTTGGTAATACTTACGCATCTCATTTGTGTTTGTGATGCAGGTGAAGGTAATGTGTGACCATGGGATCATGGTGATTATTGAAAAAAATGATCGAAACTCGTTGTGTTGTGGTTATTGATGTGTTGGCTACACTAGATTGTTAGATTCATGAACAATGAGATGTTTAGAATTGACGCTTAAACTGCTTCTTCATGTGTTGATGATTTGTTGAGTTTTTATGGTTATTACTTATTAGTGATTGTTGCTTCCGCTGGTGTATTATTAAGTTTATTATTGATGTTTGGTTGTTGAACTATTTGTGTTAATTAATGAATATAGGATCATTAGCTAATGAATAAAAAAGGGGTCCCGGTGTTTCAACTATGAATCTCACAAATATGTCAAGGTAAAATTATTAACATATTATATTTTTTAAATCATTATATTTTTTTTTTGTTATTTAAGATCATTTCAATTGAGATCCAACAAACTTTAATATTTTAAAAATATTTTATTAGTGTTTATATATTTAAATTGCTTTTGAAAAAAAAATAAAAAATAACTTACATATATACTTTTTTGGTAAAAATCTTATCATATATATGTATCTAACTTATAAACATTTACAGGTTTCGTGTGAGCATTATCACTTTGTTGGCTTAACTTTTTTGCTCTTTCTGGTTTACTGGTTATCGTGTTCATGTCCTAATTATGTTTACTTGAAGCAAACTTTCATGTATTATCAAAGGTTCTTTTAAGACTTCTATAATATTCTTGTTTTCATTGACTATGATTTTCTAGATATTACTTGATTAATTATACCGGAAATTAAAGTCTTCTATATATAATATTCTTCTGTACAGTCTTTAATTTCTTGTAATTTTATGATCATAACTGTATATTGTAAAGAAGAAGAAGAAAGTAAGAAAATATCAGGAAGCTTTCAAAGTTTCATTATTGATGAATCATGTTTTAGTCCGTTTTCGGTACTAGGGTAATTAAAGCTTAAGACAAGCTTGTTCAATGAAACAAAACCTGAATATTTCCTCAGTTCCTTTACCGTATAACCAATAAACGATTCTGAACCCGGATTAAAAGATTTCCCGTAATATAAGAAATAGACCTTTTTAGAGTTTGAGTTCTTGGCATATGACGAGAACTAATCATCCCCGACGTTTGCCTTGTCTCTATAATTCAAGAATGTGTCCACTGGCAGCATTTCTGGAAGCAGATATAGCTTTTGAAGTTATTCCGAGGAACATTAATTACCGTAGCCGCCGTAGCCTTTAAAGGTATCACATTGGCTGCGTTAGCATTCTCACTGTGTAACATGTACAAACTCAATATGGAACGCTCATATATATGATCTTCTTGCTATTTTTTTTCTTTCTTTATGACTATTCACTTGTAATTATATTTTATTTTCTTCTTTTCGATAAAACTTTTGCATTTTTCTTACACAAATTAATGACCCCTCCACTAAATAAGTAAATATTATGCCTCCGGTATAACGATTGAGTATTAATCCAAAAATTGTAACTCATGAATTTTTAAAAAAATTATAATTTACATATGAAAATTTATTTCAATTGTTTTAGTTATGCATGGTAATATGAATATCGAGGTTTCTAGGGTTTTTATTTGATAAGCCTTAGGCCCCGAACTCCATGTATTAGAGTCTCTCTTCGATAAGCAAATACAACCCACGATCATGAATCCACCACAAGCCATATTTCACCGAGTTGTTCTTTATTGTGGTTAAACAAGAGGGTGAGTGGTTTTTCTTGTCGTTGCCTCAGCCTCAAAATCCATATGAGAAGTCTACTCTTGCGCAGCCGCTGATTTTCATACGAAGATCTCTTTTGACACAATCTACTACAACACTTGTAGTTATGCCTCTGGTTTGCTCTATTTCTCTAGTATACATATCTCGAAGAATAATAAGGATGAAATTAAATTGAAGGTGATATGTAACCCTAGCACGGGGCAATATGCGATCTTACCTGAACCGAGAACAAGTTACAATTGGGGTGGTGACTTTTTAGGGTTTGATCCGATTGGCAAGCAATTTAAGGTTTTGGTCATGAACAAAAGCGACAATGGAGAATGTGTTCATCATATCCTGACATTAGGAACTGAAACACTGAGGTGGATGACGATCCAAGCATATCTTGAGAAGTTTTAATTAAAAAATTAAACCATTGAAATAAACAAAACATAGCATTTGAATCAATTTTGGGTAATTTGTATAAAATAATAGTATTTACTTTTTTTGTATTAAAAAAAAAGAGCGAAACCACTGTTAACTGGAAAAACGCTGTGTAATTGATGCGTTTTAACTATTCACAGCAGTCCAAAAAAAAAAAAAAAAACTATTCACAGCAGATGAAAACAAATCACATGCAGTTCAACAATTATTTATTATTAAAAAAAAAAAAAACTATTTCACTTTAAATGATTCAAATTTCAAAAGCTATGAACAGAAGATAATAACATGGTCCACCCTTCCATTCAAAATTAATTATAGAACCCATGTGAGTGATCACCCCGAATCATTTAGTGCTCTTTAACTTGTTTTTGGTAGAATTTAGTGCTCTTTAACTGTAATGAATAAATACGCCAATTTGCTTGTGGTCTATCTTACATCACATCACACATCTTAATGTCTCCTCAAGTACTTTCAACGCTATTTTACCGTTTCATGAGTCGATGAGACATTAATGTTTGCAGGTCCTGAAAAGCATTTTTTCACAAGTTGATGACACTTGAGCTCGTATGTTTAATTTTGTGTGAATCTGATGGTGTATACTCAAGAAGAATCTAGTTAAGCTAATGGAGAGAGGATGTATGGAATTGTATTCATGTTCCTTTAGCTTTGTATTCAGTTGCCTTTAGAATTGTATTCCATTTGATTTAGCACCACAAATTGTAATCTTTTTAAAGTTCCATATTCTAGCATATTGGTTTTCATTATGTACCACAAATTTCTATTGTAAACACGCCAACATTTGTCTATACTGTATATTTCACATCGTATAGCACAAAGATTATTACAAAACTAATAATTCTCTCTGTATCATCTTCTTCTTCTATAACTTAGAGAGTTCCTCATGGCATCCGAAACTAGCCTTGGTCCTCTTCACTTTGTTCTCTTCCCTTTAATGGCTTCAGGCCACACGATCCCCATGGTCGATATTTCAAGGCTTTTGGCTCAGCGCGGGGTGACTATAACCATTGTCATGACGCCTCACAACGCATGCCGGTTCAAGAACGTTCTTAGCCAGGCCGTCCAGTCCGACCTGCCCATCAATCTTGTGGAGGTAAAGTTTCCGGAAGGACATGAGAATCTGGACTTCCTCTATTCATTGGGGATGTCATTAAGCTTCTTCAAAGCAAGTAATATGTTGGAGGAACCGGTCGAGAAGCTCTTGAAAGAGATTCAACCTAGGCCAAGCTGCATAATCGCCGACATGCATGTATTTGCATTATACAAACAGAGTTGCCAAGAACCTTGGTATACCAAAAATCATCTTTCATGTCGAGGGTTGCTTCTATCTTCTTTTTACGCACATTAATTATGTCCCAAAACTACGAGTTCTTGGAAACTATAAAGTCTGAAAAGGAGTACTTCCCTATTCCAAATTTCCCTGGTAGAATTGAGTTCACAAAATCTCAGATTGAGATGACTTTAGCTAATGGAGAGTGGAAAGAGTACATTGACGCAACAATAGAAGCAGATAACAGTTCTTATGGTGAGATTATCAACACGTTTGAAGAGCTCGAGACAGCTTAGCTAGATTAGAGACTACAAAAGGCTAAAGCGGGTAAGGTATGGAGTATCGGGCCGGTTTCCTTGTGCAACAAGGTAGAAGAAGACAAAGCTGAGAGGGGAAACAAGGCAGCCATTGATAAACACGAGTGTGTTAAATGGCTTGATTCTAAAGAAGAAGGTTCTGTACTATATGTTTGCCTTGGAAGTATATGCAATCTTCCTGTGTCCCAGCTCAAAGAGATCGGGTTAGGCCTAGAGGAATCCCAAAGACCTTTCATTTGGGTTATAAGAGGTTGGGAGAAGAATAACGAGTTAGTTGAGTGGATCTCCGAGATCGGTTTTAAGGAAAGAACCAAAGAGAGAAGCCTTCTCATAATGGGTTGGTCGCCTCAAATGATTATCCTTTCACACCGAGTCGTTGGAGGATTCTTGACACATTGTGGATGGAACTCAACTCTTGAAGGAATCACTTCAGGCGTTCCATTGCTCACTTGGCCACTATTTGCAGACCAATTCTGCAACGAGAAATTGGTAGTGCAGATACTTGAAGTCGGTGTGACAGTCGGGGTTGAAGACCGCATGACATGGGGACTAGAGGAGAAAATTGGAGTATTGGTAGATAAAGAATGAGTGAAGAAGGCAGTGGAAGAATTAATGGGTGATAGTAATGATGCTAAGGAGAGAAGAAAAAGAGTCAAAGAGCTTGGAGGATTAGCTCACAAGGCTGTGGAGGAAGGAGGCTCGTCTCATTCTAACATCACATCTTTTTTTTTACAAGACATAATGCAACTAGCACAATCCAAAAATGATTAAGGTAACGTTTGGAAATGATTACATCTTTATTCAAAAACAATTCATAATAGTTTTTATTTGATGTTGCTTCACTCCCGTTTCTATTTCCAATGCTTTTTGTTTTGGTCGAATTCTATTTCCAATGCTTGTATCTTCTTTCAGTTTATTTATCTCATTATTTTGCTTTATAATTTTCAAATAATGTCCCTTGTACAAAAACAAGATGAGTAAAAGTATTATTAAAAAAAATTATAATAGTAATTTAATTTCAAATGTTCTCTATTGTCGAATCTAATAATGATATCATCCTTACATCTCGTTCTTCTAATTAGTTAATACATATATACTTAAGATTGAGAAATCCATATCTTTATTATTTTCTTGTTAAAATTATGTAAAAGAATTAATTAGCAATACATAAAACAAAAACAAAAATCTATATACATTGAAATAGTATAAAACTATTTTACCAGGAAAAAGATAGAGTATATATAAAACTCAATTTGTAAAAGTAGAATAAGGATGAAATGAAGGTGATATGTAACCCTAGCACGGGACAATATGCGATCTTACCTGTACCAAGAAAAACTTATAGAAGGGTTAATAACTTTTTAGTGTTTGATCCGATTGGCAAGCAATTCAAGGTTTTGGCTATAAACAATGGAGTCAATGGAGAAATGGTTTATCAAATCCTGACATTAGGAACTGAAACTCTAAGGTGGAGGACGATCCAAGGTCCCTCAAATTAAATCATTATCCTTTAGGTAATGGGATTTGCATCAATGGGATTTTGTATTACATAGATTTCTACGAGGACGATATATATAATCATTTAGGTTGCTTTGATGTTAGGTCATGAGAAATTTAATTTTATACATCTAAACCCATACAGCTCTTTAAATATTGGTTCCTCTAATTTGATAAACTATAAGGGTAAATTAGGTGTAACAAATTTGGAGGTTGATTATGATTATGGGCCCCTTAAGTTACATATGTGTGTTCTAGAGGATGTCGAGAAAAGTGAATGGTCTACATATGTCTACACTTTGAGGGATGACAATAAAGTCGTTAGGGCTGACGACTGTATTTCCGTTGTTGGGGCGACTGCTTTAGGTGAAATTGTTTTGGCGAAGAAGAATGCATGTAAACCGTTTTATGTTTTATACTTTAATCCCGAAAGGAACACTTTCCTATATGTTGAAATCCAAGGTGTTAGAGAAGAAGAGAAAGAAAGGTATGACAATCATCAAGTTGGCGTCTTTGTAGACCATGTAGAGGATCTTAAGTTTGCTGTTATGAAGACAACATATGCTGCAACATCTATTAGCCGACCAGAGGAGAGCACATCATCTAAAGAAAATCATCAAGTGAGGACCCTTGCTCACCAGCGACAAGATCGTCGTAAAGATCATCAGGTGAGGACCGTTGCTCACCAGCAACAAGATCGTCGTAAAGATCATCAAGTGAGGACCCTTGCTCACCAGCAACAAGATCGTGGTACGTTTGAGTGCGTTAACAAATTTGATGCTTTGCGTTTATTAGAAGATGATTCATTTACATGTGTCAAAGTTGATTGCTTTCACTTGCTCCCAAAATCATCTAAATGCTCTCTTTTTTTTTTTTTCTTTTTTTTTGTCATCTAAGCTAAAAGCTCTCTATTTGATACAAACTGTGATATTCTCTTTGTAAACTTCACTTTATCTTAAAAGTTCTTAAGAGAATGAAGTTTTTGCTGGTGAATGTGACACTTTTCATTTACAGGTTTCAATTGAGCTCTATCATATATTTTGTTGGCTTAACTATTTTGTTCTTTCTGGTTATCATGTTCATCTCCTAATTGTGTTTACATGGAATCAAACTTGAATGTTTTATCAAAAGTTCTTTTTAAGACTTATATGATATATTTGTTTTCATTGACAATGTTTTTTTCGAAATTAATAGTGATACCGGAAATAACAGTCTTCTATAATATTCTTCTGTAACAGCTTTCATTAACATTTTTTTTTCATGTAATTACTTCTGTACGACTGTACAGTCTTTAGTATTCTTCTATAATAATACAATTGGCTGCGTTAGCATTCTCGACCCAATTACTTTTATGAAAGAGAGAATCAACTCAAAATATTCAGTTTCAACAGAGGAAAGCTCATGTAATGGCGAAGAAAAGAGCAGAACACGTTCCTCTATTGTCTCGACCAACTTAGCGTAAGTCTTCGATATCTCTCTGTAACATGTACAAACTCAAATATGGAAAACTCATATATATTCCTCTTGCTTTTGTTTCTTTTTTCTTGCAGCGTCGTACAAAAGAACGAGCTGCGAAATTGAAACCAACGAAGTAAGAAACTTTTCATGTGTAGTGTAAGTGGGGATCTAAAGGCTATATACCATCAAAAGAATAGAGAGGCTTTGGTTCTGTTGTGTGTAAGTGTAAGTTGATGTTTGACAGTTTATCTATTGATTTTATATATAACGAATTGAGTATTAATCACAAAAATTATAACTCATAAATTTTTTTTAAAACTATAATTTACATATGAAAAGTTATTTCAGTTTTTTTTTTTTTTTTTTTTTAATAATAATGGTAATATGAATATTTGACAAGCCTTAGGCGGTTAGGCCCCGAACTCCTATATATTAGTCTTTCATTAATCGATAAGTAAATATAACACACGATCATGAATAGAGGAGAAAACTCAGATTCAATCCCTATTGATCTAATTCCTGATATACTCTCGAGATTGCCTGCAAAGTCAATCGCTAGGTTTCGTTTCGTGTCGAAGCTATGGTGGTCCTTGCTCCACAAGCCATATTTCACCGAGTTGTTCTTGACTAGGTCCTCGGCTCGTCCACGTCTATTAATTGGGGTCAGACAAGTCGGTGGTGTTTCTTTTCGTCGACTCATCCTCAGAATTTTGTTTACTAGGTGATACTAGAGTTTTTAAAAGAGATTTTATTAGGACATAATGTCCCAGATCGGGCTCTGATACCATATAGGTTGATGAGAGAAAAACACTTTAGTATTTAGAAAATAGTTGGAAGGGATCCTAAGCAATATATAAGGGATATGAGCCACTCCACTCATTGCCAATTGGTTTTGAGTTGGAAGCCCATAGAACTTAATAGATTTTTTTTTTTTTGACATGACAAACCCACAATTATTCTCAACTTTTTTATTTTTTTTTGGTTTTTTAATTTTATTATATCCCTCTTTCCAAACAAGTTAACTCTATTATCCCTCTTTCCAAACAAGTTATCTCTACTATTTTTCTTTCCAAACACTTTAACTTTACTATCTTTCTTTTCAAACACTTCAAATTTATCTAACATGAATTCTTACCTAGTGTCTTAGTAAAGAGAAAGAGAATTAAGCATTATAAAAAAAAAAAAAAAAAAAGAGGAGAGACTGAGAAACTGAGAGAATCCGAGTTTGAATTTTCTGTTTTATACTTTAATCCATGTTTGGGGAAAAAAAAATCTTGATTTTTGCGGTTGT
Organism: Erysimum cheiranthoides; assembly: GCA_011420285.2. Lineage (NCBI taxonomy): Eukaryota > Viridiplantae > Streptophyta > Magnoliopsida > Brassicales > Brassicaceae > Erysimum > Erysimum cheiranthoides. The sequence goes on along the minus strand of CM022176.2, from coordinate 11,323,367 downwards.
AAACTCTTCAATATAACTCTCAAAGATATTTTCACGTTTTCGGGGTTATATGAATACAAGACTAAAAAAATGAATACAAGACTAAAGAACACATGTGAGTGAACAGCACCACGACATGTACGTACTGTGTGAATCATTTAGCGTTCTTTAACTTTAACGAATACGCCAATTTGCTTTTTATCTTACATCACACCACACATCTTAATATATCCCCAAGGCTATTTTTCCTTTTCATGAGTCGATGAATACAAATAATTATGTATTAATTTCACAAAGAAACACACACAAAATTCGGAAGCAAAGCAAAACCAAAAAAAAAAAAAAAAGTTCCTCATGGCATCCGAAACTAGCCTTGGTCCTCCTCTTCACTTTGTTCTCTTCCCTTTCATGGCTCCAGGCCACATGATCCCAATGGTCGATATATCAAGGCTTTTGGCTCAGCGCGGGGTGACTATAACCATTGTCATGACGCCTCACAACGCAGGCCGGTTCAAGAACGTTCTTAGCCGGGCCATCCAGTCCGGCTTGCCCATCAATCTTGTGGAGGTAAAGTTTCTTTCTCACGAATCCGGTTCATCAGAAAATATGGACTTGCTCGATTCATTGGGGACGTCATTAATCTTCTTCAAAGCAAGTAATATGTTGGAGGCACCGGTCGAGAAGCTCTTGAAAGAGATTCAACCTAGGCCAAGCTGCATAATCGCCGACATGTGTTTGCCTTATACAAACAGAGTTGCCAAGAACCTTGGTATACCAAAAATCATCTTTCATGGCACGGCTTGCTTCAATCTGCTTTGTTTGCACATTATGTCCCAAAACTACGAGTTCTTGGAAACTATAAAGTCTGAAAATGAGTACTTCCCTATTCCAAATTTCCCTGACAGAATTGAGTTCACAAAATCTCAGATTTCGATGAATTTAACTACTGGAGATTGGAAAGAGTTCATTGACGCAATAATAGAAGCGGATAACAGTTCTTATGGTGTGATTGTCAACACGTTTGAAGAGCTCGAGACAACATATATTAGAGACTACAAAAAGGCTAAAGCGGGTAAGGTATGGAGTATTGGGCCGGTTTCCTTGTGCAACAATGTAGAAGAAGACAAAGCTGAGAGGGGAAACAAGGCGGGCATTGATAAAGACGAGTGTGTTAAATGGCTTGATTCTAAAGAAGAAGGTTCTGTGCTATATGTTTGCCTTGGAAGTATATGCAATCTTCCTGTGTCCCAGCTCAAAGAGATCGGGTTAGGCCTAGAGGAATCCCAAAGACCTTTCATTTGGGTTATAAGAGGTTGGGAGAAGAATAAAGAATTAGTTGAGTGGATCTCAGAGAGCGGTTTTAAGGAAAGAATCAAAGAGAGAGGCCTTCTCATAATGGGCTGGTCGCCTCAAATGATTATCCTTTCACACCCAGCCATTGGAGGATTCTTGACACATTGTGGATGGAACTCGACTCTTGAAGGAATCACTTCAGGCGTTCCATTGCTCACTTGGCCACTGTTTGCAGACCAATTCTGCAACGAGAAATTGGTAGTGCAGATACTTAAAGCCGGTGTGACAGTCGGGGTTGAAGACCCCATGACCTGGGGACTAGAGGAGAAAATTGGAGTATTGGTGGATAAAGAAGGAGTGAAAATGGCAGCGGAAGAATTAATGGGTGATAGTAATGATGCTAAGGAGAGAAGAAAAAAAGTCAAAGAGCTTGGAAGATTAGCTCACAAGGCTGTGGAGGAAGGAGGCTCTTCTCATTCTAACATTACATCTTTCTTACAAGACATAATGCAACTAGCATAATCCAAAAATGATCAAGGTAACGTTTGTTCTTGATCACCTCTTTATTCAAGAACAATTCATAATAGGTTTTATTTAATATTGCTTCACTCGAGTTTCTATTTCCAATGCTTGTATCTTCTTTCAGTTTGTTCATCTCATTGTTTTGCATTGAAATTTTTAAATAATGTTCCTTGTGGAAAAGTAAGATAAATAAAAGTACTACTAAAAGAAAAATCATAATAGTATTTTATTTGAAATGTTCTCTATTGTCGAATCTACTAATGTTTAGAATCATAATAGATGGGAGGATTGCATCACTAAGTATTTTTGGTAATACTTACGCATCTCATTTGTGTTTGTGATGCAGGTGAAGGCAATGTGTGACTGTGAAATCATGGTGATGAGGAGGAGAATGATCTAGGGACTCGTTGTGTTATGGTTATTGATGTGTTGGCTACGCTAGGCTGTTAGATTATGGAACAATGAGATGTTTAGAATTGACGCTTAAGTTGCTGGTTCATGTGTTGATGATTTGATGAGTTTTGATGGTTATTAGTGATTGTTGCTTCCGCTGGTGTATTATTGTTGATTTTTAGTTGTCGAACTGTTTGGATTAATTAATGAGTATAGGATCATTAGCTAATGAATTAAAAAGAAAAAAAAAACGGATCCAGGTGTTTCAACTATATATGAATCTCACAAATATATCAAGGTAAAATTATTAACATATTATCTTTTTTTAAATCATTATATTTTATTTTTTTTGTTATTTAAAATTATTTCAATTGATTTTTAATATTTTTAAAAGATTTTATTAGTGTTTATTTAAATTGCTTTTGAACAAAAAATAAAAAGTAACTTACATATATACTTTTTTGTTGACAAAAAAAATATACTCCCTCTGTTTTTGAAAAGTTGTCGTTTTAACTGTATTTAGACAAATTAAGAAAATGTATACAATGACTATATTAACCTCATAAAAATGACAAGTAATTATTTACAAATAATTTGTGTTTAATAAAATGAGGGTAATTTGGGTAGTTATTGGCATAAGTTACATTATTATCTTAAAACGACAACTAATTTAAAACAAAAAAAAAAGCTCTAAAACGACAACTATTCGAAAACGGAGGGAGTATATACCTTTTTGGTACAAAACTTATCATATATATGTATCTAACTTATGAACATTTACAGGTTTCGTGTGAGCATTATCACTTTGTTGGCTTAACTTTTTTTGCTCTTTCTGGTTATCGTGTTCATGTCGTAATTGTGTTTACTTGGAAGCAAACTTTAATGTTTAATCAAAGGTTCTTTTAAGACTTCTATAATATTCTTGTTTTCATTGACTATGTTTCTTTTAGAAGTTACTAGATTAATTATACCGGAAATTAAAGTCTTCTATATAATATTCTTCTGTACAGTCTTTAATTCCTTGTAATTGTATGATATTTCATAATTGTATATTGTAAAGAAGAAGAAAAAAGTAAGAAAATATCAGGAAGCTTTCAAAGTTCCATTATTGATGAATCATGTTTTAGTCCGTTTTAGTATAACCTGTAAACGATTCTGAACCCGGATTAAACGGTTTCCCGTAACCCGGATTATACCGGCATATGACGAGAACTAATCATCCCCGACGCTTTGCCTTGTCTCTATAATCCAAGAATGTGTCCACTAGCAGCATTCCTGGAGGCATATCAATTGATTGTCTGACAGTTTTTTTTTTTTTTTTTTTTTTCGGCAAATCAAATATATTATTTCATAAAAGTTTTACATGATACATGATACAAGAAACCATTCAAATACAACCATTGAAACAAATAAAGGAAATTGAAACCCAATTTCGATGAAGAAGTGGAAGTAACCCTGCTTTCCAGCAAAAGCCTTACAGGCAACAGAATAAATCTGTTAAGTCCCCTCTTCATACACTCGTGACAGGCTATCATCTTATAGATGAAACTCCTAAATGCTTTCCGCATAACTGTAATTGAAAGAAAATTATGATACGTTGTTTGAAATGGTTCTATACCATGTTTTTTGAAACGCCGGATGCATCTTTGCTCGTTCATGACCATGGTTTCCTTTCGCGAAACTATTGAAACTTCCAAGATCCTCATCTGCCCATTTGGTAGACATATCTTCAAAGCTTTGAAGTCAGTACTGTGATGTAAATCTCCACATATGAACCTCTCACGAAGACCCCGTAGCATTTGTCTCACCGTAAGGAAATCCCAACTTTTCTTGTTTCTCTGAGTCTGAAATCCACTTGGGAAATTGCCAAACATATCAAAACGCCAACTGATTAGTCTCCATGTAAATCCCAAAGTCACATTCAAACCAATTATGGCACCCATCTTAACAAATTCGTCAATAGCGGCATTATCCAGGACTAATAAACGTAATAGCCCAGATTGGTTGAACATAGTTTTTCCTGTTTCAAGAGCAAACTCTAAAACCATCAGACATAGAAGACCCCGCGTTTGTGTCTGTAACGTCCTCCAAACGCGATGAACAAACTGCCTTATTTGCCGCCAAAGAGGATGTTGTCGAGACCTAAAGATGTTGCCTGACACTAGCAAATCCAAAACTATTGTCGCTATGACAAAGTGAGAAGTACAGACAATTATGAAAAACAATAAATATAAATTGAAACAAATGTGTCTCCAACGATCAGAGTTCAGATCTCCATGGGTTAAGGAATTATTTTGTCCAATTAGAGAGTAAACCCAAAAGTGCCCTACTAGTTCTCGTGAGACAAAAGAAACGAAGATCACCCCGAGTGTTAGGTTTTGCAAACGAAGCCAGAGATTGGCGCTCATCTTAGTGACTTGATTTATAAATGAAAAGGCAATGAAAATGAAGATTGTGATGTTGAAGAGATTCCACGGCGGTTTTGGAAAACGGATTTTAAACTTCACGTGAAATCGGAAACCGCCAGGAGTCTTCTCCAACGGAAAGAAACCGACACGAATTGGCCGGAGTAATCGCCGGAACTCGGTCAGAAAGAGACTCTCCCCATGGATTGTAAGACAGTTAACAAAAGTTTGAAAACTAGCCTTAAAAATTCCCATCGAGAGTATAAATTTTTGCCTAGATCTATGCAAACAAGAAAGAAATTGAAAAGCTATACAGATGGAGGAGGACTGACCGACGCCGGAGAGGCCGGCGCCGGCCAGAAACGGTGGAAATCGAAGGTTGTGGTCGAAGAGACGCCTCGTTTGAATCGCCTCTGTTATCGCCTTCGAGAGAGAAAAACAAAAAACCTCCTTAATTGGTTACCGTGTGTTGATTGTCTGACAGTTTATCGATTGATTTTATCTTTTTTTGGATGAAATGTGAATATTATTACCAAAAGGATCATTTCTTTACAAACGCTTTGGCGTGGCAGTGGTTTTGATTAGACCCAAAAAAAATTAAAAAAGCCTAATGAAATGGGACTTACGTACAGAGATGCAAAGCTTTACTAATGAGCAAACCATTGTTGGAGCAGATTTGTGAAAGCAGAATGTTGTCGCCTAGCCAGGATAATGTCTCTTATTCTTGTTAGTTTTATAATTGAGTTTGGTCGATCGTATTATGTTATATAATTATATAAGTTAATGTGTTTGTTAAGTGAAGAGTGAAGGTGTGTGTGTAAGAATCCTGAAGAGGTGTGTATGTAAGAATCGTGACTTGTCTACTAAGACAATACGATCGGTCGTTTAAGACCGTAAGACTTGTATATAAGTGTGTGTGGTTGTAAAACAAGTAGACAACAAGTTTCAGTTAATCAAAGTTTTCTATTTCATCATTTCTTAGGAAAGGAGAAGAGACAATCGTCTCCTGCTCTGTTTCTTCTTCCTCCTCTCAATATTCTAACAATTCTCCTATCTATCTCGGTGAAGACAGTAGAAACAGTAGAGAAGATATTGTTGTGGAGGCGATTGTTACGCTCTTTCCATAGCATATAAATTAATTGTGGTTTGTACAGCGACAGAGCGACTCGTTTAAGAGTCATCGACACGTCCGGTGATGCAGAAGAGAGCCAGGAGATAAGAACTTCTCAATCGACAAAGATAAAAGGCGGCTGTCCTAGACGGCGAAGAACAAGCTTCCAAATCTCTTCACTGTATTCGCAATGAAGCAGTAGGTGATCACGAGTGTCTCTTTGAAGATATATTGCAGGTGCAATAGAGAGAATAAGAGGTGAATCCCCAAGAGTAGAGCCTAGCTAGAGACATGTATATTTTGATGAAGTTATTCTGAGGAACATTATGGTAGCCGTTGTAGCCTTTAGAGGTATCACATTGGCTGCGTGAGCATTCTCAACGTGGCCTGACTCGTTTAAACTCAACGGGTGCGGTTGCGGGAGTTTGCGGAAGTGAACGGTTCCGATTTCAAGAGTTATTAAGCATTTTGAACGATTGGTTTAGCGATTCAAAATTGCTGTGTTTGCGGAATTTTTATGATTGGTTAACCAGCGGGTGCGGTAGCAGTTAAATAAAAAATGACGAAAAATATAATTTATAATTATAAAAAGTATAAATACACCAAAAAAGTTATATTATTATGATAAAATATAAATTTTTTTTAACTATAATTAATAATAAAAACCAAAAATCAATAAATCATTACATAAATATTTAAAAATAAAATTTTCTAATGAAATGCTTATTATTTCATGTATTTGGTTTATAAAAATTTCATCACATAATAAGACAAATTATATAAAAAAAATGTATTTGAATTCGTAGATGTTTTGGATTGATAATGTAATTATAATATTTACGTTAATATTTTGTCTAGTATGAATTGTTACCATAATTTTGTTGGAGAAATTTTTTTAAAAAAAATTTATATAGAAAAAATATTTAGAGTTTTGAGAACTAATGTTAATATATAAGGTTTGATACTTTTTTATCATTTATATTTTGTTTATGTGATTTTTTTTTTTGCCATCCGCTACCGTCCGCAACCGCAAACGTTTACGGGAAGGAGTTTTTGAAATTCAGCGATTCTGAACGGTTTAGAGTGATCCGGAGCGGTTAAAAGCAATTTGTATGATTGGTTTTAAACGCCACCAACCGCAACCACCCACAAACATAGCGTTGCGGGTGGTAGCGGAAGAAGTAGTAGTGGGTCATCGGGTCAGTGAACCGGGTTACCTTCTGGGTCACCGGGTCATCGGGTCAATCGGGTTCGACCGCGGGTCAATTAATTTTTTTTATTTTAATGTATTTATATTTTATAGATATTATATGTATAAATGTAACTATAAAAATAAAAATAATCATTTTATGTTTAACAAAATACTGATGGAGCTTCACATGGAAACTCGGGAGAAGCAACAGCTGGTGGAGTAATCAGAGATAGCAACGGCAATTGGAGAGGGGGATTTGCGGTCAATATCGGCATTTGCTCTGCCCCGTTAGTCGAGCTATGGGGAGTTTACTATGGATTATACATCGCTTGGGAAAGTGGTGCGCGAAGGGTGGAGCTGGAAGTGGATTCGGAGGTGGTGGTAGGTTTTCTCACGACAGGGATCAATGACTCTCATCCCCTGTCTTTCCTGACACGCTTGTGTTATGGCTTTCTATCGAAGAACTGGATTGTCCGAATTGTTCACGTGTATAGGGAAGCTAATCGTCTAGCTGACGGATTAGCGAACTATGCTTTTTCTTTACCGTTGGGTTTTCATTCCTTCATAACGAGTCCAGATTGTGTCGGTTCGATTTTGTTGGAAGACAGAAATGGGATTGGGAGTCTCAGGAATGTAAGGATGTAATTTATTTTCTGTTTTAATAATATGGGAGACATTGTCTCCCTCATTCCACCAAAAAAAAAATAATAAAAAAGAAAAAACAGATTTTAGTGAGACACCAAACGATCATGTTGATCACAAATAGAGATAATAATGATTCTGAAAACAAAAAGAGAGAGATAGAAAGACTTACTGGTTTGATGCGTAAGAGTTGAAGAGTTGGAGATTTGGAGGAGACGAGAGGGTGGCCGCTTAAGAAGAGACGAAGAGTTGAAAAAATTCTAAAAACAACTCAAATTCATTAAAATCATATATTTTATTCCTAAAATTAAAAGAATTTTATTGACCCAAAAAAAAAATTATTGACCCATCGGCTAAACCGGTTCGCCGGGTCACCGGGTCACGGGTGGTTGGCGAGTTTTTCTGGGTTTTGCCGGTTTTATGATTGCCGAATTTTAACACTAAACCCGAACCGGAAGAACGTCCGGGTTGCGGTTGAACCGGGCCGACCGGGCGGTCCGGTCCGGGTATCAAAACACTGGGAAGAACCAATCAAGCCCGTAGTTGGAGAAATCCGATCCAATTACTTTTATGAAAGAGAGAATCAACTCAAAATATTCAGTTTCAACAGAGGAAAGCTCATGTAATGGTGAAGAAAAGAGCAGAACACGTTCCCCTATTGTCTCGACCAACTTAGCGTAAGTCTTTGATATCTCTCTGTAACATGTACAAACTCAAATATGGAAAACTCATATATATGCTCCTCTTGCTTTTGTTTCTTTTTTCTTGCAGCGTCGTACAAAAGAACGAGCTGCGAAATTGAAACCAACGAAGTAAGAAACTTTTCATGTGTAGTGTAAGGGGGGATCTAAAGAATAGAGAGGCTGTTTGACAAAAAAAGAAAGAATAGAGAGGCTTTGGTTCTGTTGTGTGTAACCGTTGATGTTTGACAGTTTATCGATTGATTTTATATACAGTATAACCTCTATAAATTAATACTCGATAAACTAATAACCTCTATAAATTAATAAATTTCTCTGGTCCCGAATTGGGACCAGTGTTAATTTTAATATAATTCGATAAAATAATAAGATAATAATTTTTTTAGAAATCCTATGTAAATATATGGTCCCATTAATACTATAAATAAATAATTTTATAAATATATCAAAATATATTTATATATGTGTTATATATTAAAATATTTAACGAAATCTTACTTTTATGTTGTTTATTTTTTCTTGAATTTGCATTAATTTTTAATAGAATTTATTAATAGTATTTTCACTACATCAAAAAATTTTGGTATTATCTGCTAGAAATGATAATTGTTTTCTTACTTATAATTGATTCTCTAAGAGTATTGATTATAACGAAAAAAACGTATATTTTTAAATATATATATATATATTTTAAAAATTACTAAATAAGGTAAATCTCTCATTAATTTATGGATAAATTAATACCTCTATAAATTAATAAAATTTCACGGTCCCAACATTATTAATTTATAGAGGTTTTATTGTATAACGAATTGAGTATTAATCACAAAAATTGTAACTCATGAATTTTTTAAAAAACTATAATTAAATTGTTGATGCTGAGATCGGCAATTAATATTTGTATTCGGAAGGTTCTTTCAAAATGGACGAACTGAAAATCTTTTGATCGAGCCGAAAATGTAGAGAACTGAGCTCGTCGAAGATTGGGTTCGACGAGCCGAAAGTAGACGAACTGAAAGTTGGATTAAGAGATTATTTTATTATTTCTTAGAGTGATTAGTCAAGTATTACAGCGTGTCCCCTAATTTTTTAAAAAACATATGAAAAGTTATTTCAGTTTTTTTTTTTTTTTTTTTTTTTTAAATAATGGTAATATGAATATCGAGGTTTCTAGGGTTTTATTTGATAAACCTTAGGCCCCGAACTCATATGTCTCTCTGTTCGATGAGCAAATGTAACACACGATCATGAATAGAGGAGAAAACTCAGATTCAATCCCTATTGATATCATTCCTAATATACTCTCGAGATTGCCTGCAAAGTCAATAAACAAGGTTTCGGGCCGATTGGTGTTTAAACCGTAAAAGCTGTCGAGACTTTTACTCTTTTTTAAAGTTTTAAAAGTCATATTTTTTTCAATCAAGCTTTAACTCACTAACAGTCCTAAAAGTCTTCCTAAAATTTTTCAAAGTCTAACTCCCTCATTTTGTTCTTACAAATGATACTTTTTTTTTAAAAGCCAACAAAATGAGACTTTAAGTTACAGCTTATTTTTAAAAGTCACAATTTTTAAAGTCATAAATTTAAAATAAAGCCTACAGTAAAAATCTCAACCAATCAACCCCTTCGTTTCGTGTCGAAGCTATGGTGGTCCTTGCTCCACAAGCCATATTTCACCGAGTTGTTCTTGACTAGATCATCGGCTCGTCCACGTCTCTTAATTGTGGTTAAACAAGAGGGTGAGTGGTTTTTCTTTTCGTCGCCTCAGCCTCAGAATCCATATGAGAAGTCTATTCTTGTCGCAGCCGCTGATTTTCATACGAAGATCTCTTTTTTTTTTTAATTATACACAGTTTCCCCAAAGGCTTCCTAGGCCAAAGGACTAATCTGTGTCGCCGGCGTTGCCCAAATATTAATTATCCGGTGGCCAAGACTCGAACCCGGGTCCGTATTGGGACTTACCTCCTCAAGATATCTTTTGGGCACAATCTACTACAACACTTGTAGTTATGCCTCTGGTGTGCTCTATTTCTCTAGTATAGAGATCTCGAAGAAGGATAAGGATGAAATTAAGGTGATATGTAACCCTAGCACGGGACAATATGCGATCTTACCTGGACCGAGAACAAGTTACGATTGGGGTGGTGACTTTTTAGTGTTTGATCCGATTGGCAAGCAATTCAAGGTTTTGGTCATGAAAAAAAACGACAATGGAGAATGTGTTCATCATATCCTGACATTAGGAACTGAAACACTGAGGTGGAGGACGATCCAAGCTCCCTCAAATCATTATCCTTTAAGTAATGGGATTTGCATCAATGGGGTTTTTTTGTATTACAAAGCTTACCAAATTGACCATTGTTTAGCTTGCTTTGATGTTAGGTCTAAGAAACTCAATTTTATACATCTAGACCCATACAGCTCTTCAAATACTTGGTCCTCTACATTGATAAACTATAAGGGTAAATTAGGTGTAATAATTTTGGAGGTTGATTATGATTATGGACCCCTTAAGTTACATATGTGTGTTCTAGAGGATATCGAGAAAACTGAATGGTCTACATATGTCTACACTTTGAGGGATGTTCGTAGGGCTGGCAACAATATTTCTGTTGTTGGGTGAAATTGTTTTGTCGAAGAATGCATGTAAACTGTTTTATGCTTTCTACTTTAATCCCGAAAGGAACACTCTCCTAACTGTTGAAATCCAAGGTGTTAGAGAAAAAGAGAAAGAATGGTCAGACAATCATCAAGTTTGCGTCTTTGTTGACCATGTAGAAGATCTTAATTTTGATGTTATGAAGACAACATATGCTACAACATCTATAAGCCGACCAGAGGAGTGCGCATCATCTAAAGAGGATCATCAAGTGAGGACCTTTAATGCTCACCAGCAACAATATCGTAGTACGTTTGAGTGCGTTAAAAAATTTGATGCTTTGCATCTTTTAGAAGATGATTAATTTAATTTACATCTGTCAAAAGTTGATTGGCTTCCCTTGCTCCCAAAATCAGCTAAAACTTCATGTAAACTTCATGTTATCTTAAAAAATTCTTACGAAATTAAGTTGATGTTGTCTTCTTACTATTTATAATTACATAGATCGTCTTTAGCATAGCTTGTGACATTTACAGGTTTCGTGTGAGCATTACCACTTTGTTGGCTTAGCTTATTTTGTTCTTTCTGATTATTGTGTTCATGTCCTAATTTTATTTACTTGGAAGCAAACTTTAATGTTTAATCAAAGGTTCTTTTAAGACTTCTATAACATTCTTATTTTCCTTGACTATATTGTTTTCGGAAATAACAGTCTTCTATAATATTCTTTTGTACAGTTTTTAGAGAAGAGCTTTTTTTTCCTGGCAAATCCACCATTATTATCCTTCTTTCCAAACAAGTTATCTCTAATATCCCTCTTGCTAAACACTTGAACTCTACTATCCTTTTTTCCAAACTTTGAATTTCAGATATTATTTATTTTTATTGTTCAAAAATTAATTGCTAAATATATATATATACTAAATGACAAGTCACTTTTCAGAAAACTGCTACATCCTCTAATTGACACCTACACATTTTCTAACGTGTCAACACCACAATTTATAACAATTTATTTTTATTTTAAATAACAACATTTAACTAAAACATAAAAAAAGATTTAGTTAATTGTTCCTATTTTTAAGCTAACCACTATATTTGCAAATTTCTAACATCACATCTCTTCTTTACGTTTATTCTCTATGATTTTCATGGAATTGTTTCTTCCTCCATTTTAATGACTTAAAACTGATTTTCCTTTCATGAATTCACTTTTTTCTTTTTGTTCTTCTCACTTTGCTCTCACTATTTTTCGTAAAATTTTGATGTTTGTTTGTGTGTTTTTTTAAAAAGTAATAATTACTTTAAAACTTTTAAAATATCATCTTGCTCATCTATAATATATAATTAACAAATTTTGTGTGTCCCTGCATAGCAGGGGCCATAATGCTAGTATATATATTAACTTACCAAATTAAATATTATATTCAAACAATAAAGCTTTTATATATATAAAATTTTCATTTATATTAAATGCATTAGTTTTTCTTAATTAGAAAATTAAACAATATAACAATATATTAAATACATTTTAACACCCAAATTTTTATTATATATTATAAAATTTTAAATTAAAATTAAAATTTTATATATCTAAACTTATGAATCACTTAAATGCTACTTTATATATATTTAAACATATTATAAAACTAGGTAATTGTATATATATATATATATATATATATATCTTAAACGTAAATAAATAAAAATTATTATAAAATAAATTAAATAACATAAAAAATTTTGGTACATGGATTCTTACCTAATGTCTTACCTAATGACAGCTTTATTGTATAAGCCTTAATGTCTTACCTAATGTCTTACCTAATGACAGCTTTCTTGTGAGACTGAGAGAATCCGAGCTTGTTTTGCTGCATATGAACACATGCGAGTGATCACCCTGACATGTACTGACAATCATTTAGTGTTCTTTAACTGTAACGAATACGCCAATTTGCATGTGGTCACTTTCACACATTTTAATGTCTCCTCAATTTCCAACGTTATTTTTCCGTTTCATCAGTCAATGAATACAAATATATGTATTGGACAAAGAAACACACACAAAATTCGGAATCAAAGCAAAACCAAAAAAAAAAAAACTTAGAGAGTTCCTCATGGCATCCGAAACTAGCCTTGGTCCTCCTCTTCACTTTGTTCTCTTCCCTTTCATGGCTCCAGGCCACACGATCCCCATGGTCGATATTTCAAGGCTTTTGGCTCAGCGCGGGGTGACTGTAACCATTGTCATGACGCCTCACAACGCAGGCCGGTTCAAGAACGTTCTTAGCCGGGCCATCCAGTCCGGCTTGCCCATCAATCTTGTGGAGGTAAAGCTTCCGGAAGGACATGAGAATCTGGACTTGTTCGATTCATTGGGGATGTCATTAAGCTTCTATCAGGCAAGTAATATGTTGGAGGAACCGGTTGAGAAGCTCTTGAAAGAGATTCAACCTAGGCCAAGCTGCATAATCGGCGACCAGTGTTTGCCTTATACAAATAGAGTTGCCAAGAACCTTGGTATACCAAAAATCATCTTTCATGGCGATGGTTGCTTCCATCTTCTTTCTTTGCACATTATGTCTCAAAACTACGAGTTCTTGGAAACTATAAAGTCTGAAAAGGAGTACTTCCTTATTCCAAATTTCCCTGACAGAATTGAGTTCACAAAATCTCATATTCCGAAGACTTTAGCTACAGGAGATTGGAAAGAGTTCGTTGACGCAACAATAGAAGCGGATAACAGTTCTTACGGTGTGATTATTAACACGTTTGAAGAGCTCGAGACGGCTTATATTAGAGACTACAAAAAGGCAAAAGCGGGTAAGGTATGGAGTATTGGGCCGGTTTCCTTGTGCAACAAGGTAGAAGAAGACGAAGCTCAGAGGGGAAACAAGGCGGCCATTGATAAAGACGAGTGTGTTAAATGGCTTGATTCTAAAGAAGAAGGTTCTGTGCTATATGTTTGCCTTGGAAGTATATGCAATCTTCTTGTGTCCCAGCTCAAAGAGATCGGGTTAGGCCTAGAGGAATCCCAAAGACCTTTCATTTGGGTCATAAGAGGTTGGGAGAAGAATACAGAGTTAGTTGAGTGGATCTCAGAGAGCGGTTTTAAGGAAAGAATCAAAGATAGAGGCCTTCTCATAATGGGTTGGGCGCCTCAAATGCTTATCCTTTCACACCCAACCATTGGAGGATTCTTGACACATTGTGGATGGAACTCGACTCTTGAAGGAATCACTTCAGGCGTTCCATTGCTCACTTGGCCACTATTTGCAGACCAATTCTGCAACGAGAAATTGGTAGTGCAGATACTTAAAGCCGGTGTGACAGTCGGGGTTGAAGAACCCATGCACTGGGGAATAGAGGAGAAAATTGGAGTATTGGTAGATAAAGAAGGAGTGAAGAAGGCAGTGGAAGAATTTATGGGTGATAGTAATGATGCTAAGGAGAGAAGAAAAAGAGTCAAAGAGCTTGGAGGATTAGCTCACAAGGCTGTGGAGGAAGGAGGCTCTTCTCATTCTAACATCACATCTTTCTTACAAGACATAATGCAACTAGCACAATCCAAAAATGATTAAGGTAACGTTTGTTCTTGATTACATCTTTTTTCAAGAACAATTCATAAATATTGCTTCACTCGAGTTTTCTATTTCCAATGCTTGTATCTTCTTTCAGTTTATTTATCTCATTATTTTGCATTGTAATTTTCAAATAATGTCCCTTGTGCAAAAACAAGATGAGTAAAAGTATTATTAAAAAAAATCATAATGGTATTTGAAATGTTACTCTATTGTCGAATCTAATAATGATATCATCCTTACAGCCCGTTCTTCTAATTAGTTAATACATATATAGTTAAGAGTGAGAAATCGAAATCTTTATTATTTCTTGTTAAAATTATGTAAAAGAATTAATTAACAAGACATAAAAAAAAAACTATATACATTGAAATAGTATAAAACTATTTTACCAGGAAAAAAAAAGAGTATATATAAAACTCAATTTGTAAAACTGTCAATGTAGTCATAGCTAGCTAAGGCAAATGTCAAAATATTACTCCCTCTATTCTTTATTATAGTATTTTCTAGTTTTTCAGATATAATAAACAAACATATTAAAATATATTATTTTTGTGATTTATAATTTCCAAAAGCTCTAAACTAATAGTGTTTAGTTATTTTTCTTGAATTCTATAATTTATCATTAACAATTGTACATAGAAAAGTGAGAAAATCCATCTTTTTTTAAACCAAATATTTTCAACAAAAATCCTATATTAAAGAACGGAGGGAGTAATTTTTTTTTTGATGTGTACACTAATTACTTTAAATAGCTTTACGTTACTTTTAGCTGGTATGAATGATACATCGATTGCCAAATCAAAAGTGTTTATTTTGTGATTAATGCAACGTAACTGGGTAGAGAAAAGATTAACCACACAACATAATGAAAATGACAGTATTATAACGCCCCGACCGCCACCTCTTAATGGACCCCGAGTAATCGCGCAAATCCGTCTCGTTTTTTGTGTTATTTTGGGAATCTCGGGTTTTATTTAATTTTATCGTTATTTTCTTATATATTTAAGACTCGGTTTTATTTATGAGACGTTTTATGATTTTATGAGATTTGTTAAGACAAGTTATTCTTG
This sequence comes from Erysimum cheiranthoides, assembly GCA_011420285.2. Lineage (NCBI taxonomy): Eukaryota > Viridiplantae > Streptophyta > Magnoliopsida > Brassicales > Brassicaceae > Erysimum > Erysimum cheiranthoides. Next base: position 11,307,876 of record CM022176.2, on the reverse strand, counting down.
AGGTTTTTAATAAAGAAAGGTTTCCGAAAGTATAAGATTCAGAATTGAATTAGAGGAATGGTAAGTAGCACGCTGTCTCAAAATGTTTAGGGAGACGGGTGTTACAAGTATAAGTGGAGAAAACGTAATGCTCTTTATTTTCTCTTTTTATATGCATTGAACGAGAGACTCTTCTTGGTTCACAAGTCGTTAACACGTCTTTTTAACAAATCTATAAGTTGCTGTTGGGAAAAGCCAAAACTGATTTGTAAGTTTGACAATCTCCTACTCTTGAGTAGATCTACACCACACTGTTAGTAGATTAACACCAATTTCAAGAGACTGTTAAGAAGCCCTTTAACCAAAACAATTGCGTTTTCAAAATTCCATAAATCTTCAAAACGATTGGTTTCGCAGTTTAGGTAAAAGTTCTCCAAAACGGTAAAAGTAGAAGAGTGTAGAAACACTGTCCAGTGGTCCTGCATGAAGATCTCAACAATTCGATTTTGTTTGTCTACTTGAACAACCCTTTCAGCTCTATCATGACAACAGGATTTTGTACGTATCTAAAGATGATATCATGCAAAATTCAAAGCTGTCTCTGGGGCGGAGCTTGGGTAGAGGGAGGGGGGTCAGTTGACCCCCATAACATTTACAATTTTTTTGTTTATACGGTAAGTCTCTTAATGATTAATGAATGTTTTGGTTTAGAGTTTTCATAATGACCCCCATGCCATGTAATCGATTCCTTCTTTTGGCCCCTTTCATATTCATTTTTTCATTTAGCATTAATCCATTTTTCTTTTTTTGTTTGGCTTTTTCCTTAGAAATGGTTATAAATCTCTAATATCTCATAAACCATTTAGTTTTATTTTAAGTAAAAAATATTAAATATTTTCTAGACTATTCAACAATAATTTATATTTTAAATATATCAATTAATATTAATATATAATTAAATAAAAATAATTCAATGACCCCGATAAATGAAAATTCCAGCTCCGCCAAAGATATATGAGAACATAATTTAGGATTGTCCAATCTGAAACCGATATTTGCCAACCCTGCTCAAAAAAGTTCATTAAGTTGTGGGATAAGAGAGACAAGATATCCAAATTATTAAGTTGGGTAATGGGTAGTATAAAGTTTGAAAAATAATTTTATTAAATTAAGATAATAAATGATTTAACTTAAAATTTATTCAACCTTTTTATTTGACTATAAATCTCAGAAATATGCTAAGGTTAAATTATAAACATATTATGTTTTTTTAAATCATTATATTTAACTTTTTGTTATTTAAATTCATTTCAATTGAGACACAACAAACATTAATATTTTTTAAAATATTTATAGTGTTTATTTAAATTGCTTTTGAAAAGAAAATTAACAATAACTTATTATATACTTTTTTGGTAAAAAAACTTATCATATATATCTAGTTTGTCGATTGATTACATATATAAGGTGCAAGCAATATAAAACCTTAGGGGGTCAATTGACACCCATAAATTAAAAAAAAAAATATAGTTTTTTTGTTAAATTTTTCAAAATGACCCCTTTCCCAAAATGTTTTTGACCCCTATCAACTATATATATCCAAATACAGCCGAATAAATAAAAAATACCTAAAATTTAATATGTTAACCAAATTAATTTTATCAAAAATTTAAAAACCAATATAGGCTCATTAAACTAAAATAAACATAATTATTAATTTTTGACACAAAACCTAATTACTTTAGTTATATAGGTAATTGTATTTGCATCAATGGGGTTTTGTATTACATATGTACTTACGAGGATGATATATCTGATCATTTAGGTTGCTTTGATGTTAGGTCTGAGAAATTTAAGTTTATACATCTAAACTCGTACGCTTCAATTTGGTCCGCTAGATTGATAAACTATAAGGGTAAATTAGGTGTAATAGAAAATTTGGAGGATGGTTATGATTATGACTATAAGTTACGTATGTGGGTTCTAGAGGATGTCGAGAAACAAGAATGGTCTACATATGTCTACACTTTGAGGACTGCTGAGAATAAAGTCTGTAGGGATGATGCCTATATTTCTGTTATTGGGGCGACTGCTTTAATTAGGTGACATTGTTTTGGCGAAGCAGAATGCACGTAAACCGTTTTATGTTTTCTACTTTAATCCCGAAAGGAACACTCTCCTAACTGTTCGTAACCAGGGTAGCAACAATAATATTTCTAAGGATTCGGGGAGAGCGGAATGACTTCTTATTAATGACGAGCGAAATACAACAATGACTTAGTCCCGATTCGGCAGTTACAACGAGTTCTGCCGAGCCGCGGGTGTTTACGGAAATAAACAAGAGAAATTTTCTAAGTGTTTGGACTGAAACTCTCTCTTATTCTCTGGTTAATGACTGGCAGAAAATTGGATCCTTTGCCCTTTGGTCTCTCTTGGTATTTATAGGAGAGGAAAAACCCTAAAGCCTCACTTGTCCCCTCCCGAAAATGACCGTTTTGTCCTCCGGGTCTCCATAGGCCTAATTTGTAAATGAAACCCATTAAGAACATTGTCAAAGTTTTTGGGCCTACTAACATAGGTGGGCATGGCCCATATCCAACAATAGTCCCCCCCCTAGTCCAGCGTGCGAAGGTTTTCCGAGCACGGTGACGTGTCTTGTTGAGTCGGAATGTGTTAGGACGGCCCAAAATGATCTGCCGGCGTTCCCGAGATATTTTTGAAGTTTTCCGGGATGAATAGTGCCTGGCACGTTTTTCGAAATTTTTGGAACGAACGACGTCTTTGGCGCGTTTCCCCGACGTGTGTTTGACTTCGTTTGACCAGCAAATTAGGTCTTGAGTTTTATCTCGGTAAATGTGCCCAAGTCTCTTACTATATGTATGTCTCCTCTTTTTTTACTTTAATCTTTTTACTCCACTTGCTTCTCTCCCTACTTTTGCCAAAGGTAAAGCTACTTCTTTCTCCCTTCTCCTTTGTTTATCGTTACTGTTTTTTTTTTTGTTCTCTTGGCTCGGTGGTGTTTGGCTCGGCATTGAGACTCTCGGCTCGGCATAGAGTCTTGATTTGGCTCGGCGGTTTGCTAGTTCGACGAGCCCGCGATTTTGGCTCGGCACAGTTTGGCGGCAGGTGATTCGGCTCAGATCTGGTTCGGCGGCGCGCTCCCTGGTTCGGCGAAAGGAGTTGGCTCGGCGAGAAAGCCTTGGCTCGGCGAGAGGAAGAGCTTGGTGCGATGAGAGCGCTTTGGCGCGGCGCTGTTGGTTCGGAGAACTTTGGTTCGTCACGGTGGTGACGCGCTGCGCCGCGGTTCAGTGAGAAGCGGCCGGTTCGGCATCTCCACTGGCTCGGTCCGAATAAGATCCGAGTCCTGAGCTTCTCGTTCGGTGGTCCCGTGGTTCGGCTTTGGCGTTTCTCTCTTCCTGGTTCGGCGAAGCAAGATTTTTGAAGAGATTTGGTTCGGCGTGGGATTCTGGTTCGGTACGGAGAACTTTGTGAGTCGATTCGGTGCTCGGTGAAGAGCTTGGCTCGGGAATTTCCGTTTGGCGCGGCAAGTCTTGGTTCGGCGTGAGAGATCTCCGGTGCGGCGCCGTTGGCTCGGTGGATCTGAGACGGAGCTGGCTCCGTTTAGCTTGCGACGAGCTCCGGTTCGTTGGTTCGGCGGTTCGGTTGCGGAGAGCTCCTTGGTTCGGCTCACCCGGTGGCTCGGCGGCGCTTCTGATTTGGCTCGGCGTAGCAGATTTGGTTCGGTCCGAGGGGGCGTCGGTTCGTTGCTTAGTTCAGAAAACTTCTCTGGTGTTGCGGTTGGCTCGGCCCGAGATCCGGTTTGGCGCAACCGACGTAGCGCCTCGGTTCGTGAAGAATTTGGTGCGGCACAAATCGGTCACGGTTCGGTCTGAAGGCTTCGGCATGGCGTGCCCGTGCCTTTCTCGGTGCGAGGCTCCTCTTGACGCGGCGAGCTAAGGCGCGGCGAAATCTCAGTTCGGGGACAGCCACGGTTTGGGGACATCGTGACGAAGCGTTGACCAATCGAACCAAAGGTCCGGACGTGGCTCGTCGTTGAGATTATACTTAGGCAATTTTAGTAGTTCGTTGGAGTTATCGCGTATTTTTCTGTTGGTGCCTGACGAATTTTCTCTGTTGGTGTTTGTCAGCTGTCGGCGTTTGACGAGTGCGGAGAGCGCTATGAGTGATCACGAGTTTCACTCCTTGAGTGGTTCCGAGAATAGTTATGAGAGTGATGTCGCGGCTAGTTCCGATGGTGACGTTGCGGGTGATTTCGAAAACGTTTATGAGGGTGTGCCTGCCTTATCTCGCGAGGACTTTGGATCAATGGCTTGGGCGGATGATGCAGGAGGAAGTCCAATGGATCTCGACGAGGCAGTTGAATCGCTAGACTCCATCTTAGGAGATGATTTGGGTGCTACGAATCTCGGCTTCGGTAATCATGGAATTGGAAAGTCGTTGATTTGCCTTAACGGCATGGAGCGTAAATTACAAGTTTGTGATGACGATGATGATGAAGTCGGAGGTGCTTCGGTCCGGTCGCTTGTATCGGCGCTTTTTTCTCCGGAAGTAATGACCTATGGTGCGCCCAAGGAACCGTTGGGGTCAGATCATGGTCCGTCCTGTTGCAGTAGGGAAACGTTGAAGAACATGATGGGTTCTGTAACTGAGAACGAATCAATCGTCGTTTTCAATCCCAAACTGGACGAACGCATCGAGACTCCTCGCGATGGCTGCGTTTGTCTTTACGCGCCCTTTTTCACTGAATGCGGGCTTCGGTTTCCCATTCCCCGCTTTGTAACCGAGTATTGTTCGAGACGCGCGATCGCCTTGTCTCAGCTTTCTATTGCCGCAATTCGTAACATGGTTGGTCTTCAGATTTTAGGAGCCGAATGTGGCGTAGAAATCGACGTCAGGCTTCTCGAAGCCGCCACTGTCTTCTCGTCCGCGAAAGACAACCCAGGATTGTGTAACGCTCACTCCGTGGCTCGTCACAAGATTTGCGAATCCTCGAGGAGCAAAGTGACCGATTGGCGTCAGCAATACTTCTTTGTTAGAGTTGATGAACATTCATTTGAGGATCCCGATTGGTCCTACGTTAACGCGTGGAATTATAGTCCCGGTAGTTTGTGCGGTCTTGACCACGCAGTTTTTTTTGCTTTATCTTTCGAACTCATATTTTCTTCGTATGCAGTATATCCCGATCGGAAGGTGCGGCGCGATAAGGCGATTCGGAAGAAGCTTGATAAGATTCGGGAGTTGGGTTCTCTGAGTTGGCCCGTCGTTATTGAACACTTTGCGTTCTGTGAGGTTCTAGCCTTGTTCTTTCGTTTTGAGTTGCTGTGTCTCTCTTTTGACATTTTGTGTGTTTCACAGGTCGCCCACTGTGTCCGATTATGGGGAAGGCTAATTGCACTTTTAAGAAATACGCCAATCAATTCGTGAATTCTGGTGCGCCTTCCGTGACAGCTCCGCCTCCAGTGGATGCTAGCGGGCCTAGCCCGGATGATCTCGTTGTGGGTGTGCGGAAAGGCATTCGGATTACTCAGACTGTGGCGAAAGCTGCGGAGAACGCTGCCGCTCATGCCGCTGCCGTTGCCGCCGCTCGCGCCGCGAAGGCGTCTGCTTTGACTGGACCGAAGGAAGGGAGGAGAGGGACTCCTCCGGTTGCTAGTTTGGCAAGGGGCGGCTCTGATGCTTCAAGGAAGCGAATGTCCTGTGACAATTCTGGTGGTGACCCTCCTGAGGGGCTTGGTCTTGGTCCTGCGGGAGTCGACTTTAGATTCATCTACGATTATCCGCATAAGGACGTTGCGTTCACGCTCGACAACGTTGCTTGCGCCGATCTTGCCAGCAACATTCCATGTGGTTTTTCTAAGTTTCCTTCGGCGGATTCCCTTTCTGAGGCAGCGTTGTATTCTGGTTGGGCGCAAGAGTCGTTTAAGGTTCGTCCCTTGCTTTGATGAGCCTGTCGCTGATTTTATTCGTGTTTGCTGACTTCGTTCCTTTTCAGGCGATCGGAGCGGGGAACCGGATGATTGAAGCCATCGAGCGCAGAGCGAAGAAGGCCGAGAAGGGTGAGCGTGAGGCTCGGGATTTGTTTGCGAGGGAGCGAAAGAATGTGCTCTCTTATCGCAAGGACCTGGATAAGGAGAGGGAGGACCATAAATCTCTTAAGGCCAGGTATGACTCGGAGACTGCGAGATTAAGGTCCTCTCGGGATTCCTGCGAGAAGGTGCTACAGGAGAAGGTTGAGAAGTATCGAGCCCTTGCTGATAGGCTGCGGAGGCACATCTTGTCCGAGCAAGCTGTGAAGGAAGATCGGGAATTGCTTATCCAAATTTCGGGGACGAAAGATTGTCTTGAGGGTTTGATCCAGGAAGGCACGCCGATTCCGGAGGAGAAGATGAAGCAGTTGGCTGCTGACGAGGAAAAATGGAACGCCATAGTGGAAAAGTTAGACATATTCGATCTTTTTGATGGCGATCTCGAGGAACTTGCGGCTGTCGGGCCGAGCCGAACCGCGGCTGATGGCGGTGATCGCGCCCCGGCTGGCCAGTGATTCGTTTTAGATCTGGCTTTGTTTATGTTGTATTCTCTTTCGGAACTTGTGATGTGTCCGGCGTTTTAGCCGTTTATGGCTTGTCAGATCGATTTGGATGTACGGAACTTTGTTGGTCCTTGTAAACTTTCGTCTTATTTTTCGAACCTCGCGATGGTCGCTCTGGTATCTTAATGTAGGAGATATTTTATCCTTACTTGCTTGGTTATGTTTTGCGAGTTTGCCGATCGCCCTCGATTGCGAGGCTGGGCTCGGCTTACTTAAGACGTTGTGAGATTTTGAACCCTTGATGGTTATTTTCGGCTTGCTTTCTGCGAGTTTCTCTCGGCTTACTTTCTGCGAGTTTCCCTCGGCTTACTTTCTGCGAGTTTGTCTTCGGTTTCGAAACACGTTGTGGGGCAAGACGTCTCTTGACTTATCCTATGTGTTTGAGTCGAACCGTTTGTTGCGTAGGTGCGAGTACTGGTGCCCGGCTTATCCTGTAAAAGCCTTAGGTTGACGCGAACGTGCGGGTGCTAGTGCCCGGCTTATTTCGGTTCGGCCGCCTGTCGGCTATTGCGAGTCGGGCTCGGCTTACAGACTTTAAGTGTAAGTTTTTGCTTACTTAAGTAAAGTTGTGGATTATTTCAACCGAAGCGGGTGTTCTAAGTCCGTTCAATGAGCACCACTGCATCCATGGGGAACGCGTTTAAGATCGTTCAACTGGCCAAGAAGACGATGTCAATTTAGCAAGATTGCTGAGTTATATATAGGTTCTGCGTTTATTGGGATTCGTGCCCGTCAGTGCTGGGCTCCACTGTTTTATTTAGTATAAATCACCCCTTGTTCCTCTTCAATCTCATTCTTCATTTCATTTTTGCAGGCATGTCTTCAAATCCTCTCCCTGTCAGGAAACCAAACTTCAGAGCTCTCCCGAAGGAGCCGGTCGCCGGCTCGCCGTGGGCTTACCGTGGAGGTCGCATTGGGCTCATCGACGAATGGGAACCGAGTGGAATGGAGATTCCCGTATTTCCGCTTGATTCGTTTACTGCGAGGGACAGATGCTTGACTCGCCAATTCCTCAGGGAGATCGATTCGGTTTATACTTGCTTTTACCGGGATCGTGTCTCCTTCCTTAACCGCAGGGAGGAAATTGACCGCTTGTACCTCGACGACGTGTTTACGCACGCGAGGAAGCATGCGAAGAACGATCTCCGCCTTGTCGAGACGATTCAAAAGATGATGATTCTTGAGGCACCTCCGGAGGACTGGATCAAGATGGATTTGGGAACCTTCTGTCCCATGCCGCACTGTGTTTGGTTTTTCATTGATAGCCTCAGCGGGTGAGGATTGTGTGCGTAGAATAAGCAGATGGTTTTAGCTAGTTGTTTTCATCTCTTCCATGTAACGCCGTTAGTATGTAGTAGAATAAGTAGATGGTTTTAGCTAGTCGTTTCCATCTTTCCCATGTAACGTCGTTGGTATGTAGTGATCATCTCCTACTCAAATAAAGTATTCAAACTGTTCGTTTCGGCTATTACGCACTGTGTTTGAGTTCCTTGGCGACGCGGTTTGGTTCTTTCGAGAAATGTGTTTGGCTTCCTGCGAAGGCCTTGCTCTGCTTCCGCGAGAAATGCGCTTGGTTTCTACGAGGGTTGAAATAAGAATGATCTCATTATATTTTTTTTTTTAAAATTATAGCTGTGCCCCGGAAGGGGCTGCCTACGTACCCTTTTTGCAAAGGGATCAAGCCATCCGTAGTTCGAATTACATGAGATTAGCTCGGTGAGCGTCTTTTTTTTTTTTTTTTTTTTTTTTTTTTTTTTTTGCGCGCTGCGGAGTGTCGCGCGTTGTTTAATAGTAGTAACGTTTAAGGTTGGCGGAGTTCCATGAGTGGGGAATCGGTGTTCCGTCCATGGTGAGCAACTCGTAGACTCCGGGCTTTACGACTTTGGAGATGATGTATGGCCCTTCCCAATTTGCGCCCATCTTTCCTGCGTTGCGCTCGGCGGTGTTTTCGAAGACTTTGCGAAGGACGAGATCACTCTCAGCGAAATGCCTGTTTTTGACTTTGCGATTGTAAAACTTGGCGGCGCTTTGTTGGTAGTTTTGGATGCGGCGTAGCGCCTCGTCGCGCTGTTCTTCGATTGTGTCGAGGTTGACGAGAAGCATTTGCTGATTGAGTTCGGGATTGTTGATGAGCATGGAACGGCGCATGGTGGAGAGGCCAACTTCAGACGGAGCCATTGCTTCCATGCCGTAGGCGAGAGAGAAGGGTGTTCTGCCCGTTGCGCTTCGCGGGGTGGTTCGGTGGGACCAGAGTACGCCATCGAGTTCATCTGCCCAAGCTCCTTTCTTGGCGTCTAAGCGTTTTTTCAGGCCGTCGAGAATAGTTTTGTTTGTTGCTTCGGCTTGGCCGTTCCCTTGCGGATATCGCGGCGTGGACTTGCTTAATCTGATTTTCCATCTGGCGCAGAAGCCTTCGAAATGGATTGACGTGAATTGTGTGCCGTTGTCTGTGACAATCTCGTATGGAAGCCCGTGCCGGCAGATGATGTTCTTCCAGACGAAGTTTTGCACGTCTTTGCACTTGATGTTGGCGTATGACTCGGCCTCAACCCATTTGGTGAAGTAATCCGTCATGATGAGAATATACCTCTTCTAGCGGGATCTCGGGAGCGGTCCGACGATGTCCATGGCCCAACGCATAAACGGGTACAGAGGTGCTACCGTCGCTAGGAGTTCGGTCGGTGCGTGGATGAGTGGAGCATGGCGTTGACATTTTTCGCAGCGGGCGACGAACTTTTCGCAGTCGGCGATCATGGTCACCCAATAATGCCCGTGCTTTCGAATCTTGAGCGCTAGAGAGCGGCCTCCCGAGTGGTTTCCGCCGGCACCCTCATGTATCTCGCGCATGACTTGTTCTGCCTCGTCGCCGTGAATGCATGCAAGGAGAATGCCTGAAGCGCTCTAGCGGAAAAGGTGTTCTTTATGGAGTGTGTATTGTGCGCTGCATGCTCGTAGTCGCCGAGCGGCCCATTTGTCGGCAGGTACGATTCCATCTGCGATGTAAGCGCGAATCTCGTCCCTCTAATCGGGGTCGTCGGCGCTGTCATTTTGAGCCGAGCTGCCGCTTTCGTGTTGGTTGATCGTTGCGACGAGTGTTGGGGGCGGCCCGCCGGGTGGGGGTCCTGGCAAGTCGATACTTGGAGCGTTGATGCTTTCGACGGGAATGACGCGTCGGAGGTCTGGATCGGATGTCGAGGCTAGAACTGCTAGCGCGTCGGCTGGTGCGTTGTCGCTGCGAGGGACTTTGACGAGTTCAAACACTTCGAAGGTCAACGACAGGTCCCGGACGATCTTGAGGTATGCGTCCATTCGCCCGTTTTTCGCTTCATAATCGCCACTGAACTGGTTAGCGACCAGCTGAGAATCGCAGTGTGCTTGTATTTGTTTGACGTCGAGGCCGCGGGCTAAACGCAGACCGGCTATGAGTGCTTCATACTCGGCCTCGTTGTTTGTAGCAGGAAAGCCGAGGCGGAATGATTGCTCCAAGATTTCTCCAGTGGGTGATTCTAGCCGAATCCCGACGCCTGAGCCGTGCCGAGAGGAAGCTCCATCGACGTGCAAAGTCCATTTTTCATTCGGCGGGGCGCCCGGAGCCAGTTCGGGCGCACGAAGCGTTTGTTGGCTCGCAGCAGCTGATAGAACGGAAGACACTTGTCCGTGGATCGAGATATGAAGCGGTTAAGGGCAGCGATGCGGCCAGTGAGTCGTTGCACTTCGTGGGTATTCTTTGGCGAAGGGAGGTTGATGATCGCGGTGATCTGCTTTGGATTTGCCTCAATGCCTCGTTTGGTGACAATGTAACCGAGGAACTCGCCTGCAGTGACGCCAAATGTACACTTGGCTGGATTGAGCTTCATGTTATAAGCGTTCAGAGTTTCAAAACAAAGTCGTAGGTGCGCGACGTGATCTTCGCCTCGAAGTGACTTGACCAGCATGTCGTCAATGTAGACCTCCATAGTTCGGCCGAGCTGATCGGCGAACATCCGATTCACCAGGCGCTGATAGGTTGCTCCTGCGTTTTTGAGACCGAATGGCATCACTCTATAGCAGTACGTTCCACGATCCGTCACAAAGGCGGTTTTCTCTCGATCATCTGGATGCATTTGGATTTGGTGATATCCGGAGAAAGCGTCCATAAGCGATATTCTCTTGTTTCCGGCGGTGGACTCGACCACTTGGTCGATACGCGGGAGCGGGAAGCTATCCTTGGGGCATGCCTTGTTGAGATCCGTGAAATCGATGCACGTACGCCAGCTGCCACTCTTTTTCTTCACGACCACCGGGTTACTTAACCATTCAGGATATTTCACTTCAATAATCGAGCCGGCTTCAAGCAATTTGGTGACTTCGTCGTTGACTACGCTTGCGCGGTCGGGACCGAGCTTCCGTCGCTTCTGTTTCACTGGCTTGTGAGTGGGATCAACGTTGAGTTCGTGAGAAGTGATAGCTGGATCGATCCCGGTCATATGATCAATGGACCAAGCGAAGGTTGCGATGTTCTGTTGTAGGAAACCGACGAGCTCAGCCCTTTGTTTAGGAGGAAGATCATTTCCGATGCCGACGCAACGAGAAGGGTCGGACGGGTCGATATTGACTTGTTCGGAGATGTTTTCCAGTGGCTCGAGGCGAGGGGCGCGCGGTCGGCTGGGCTCGCTATCTTCTTTCTGTAGTTGCTATAAGGGTTTTGGTGCGACCGTTGCCGTGATCTGCTCGTTCGATCGCGCGAGGGGTTCGGCTACAGTGGGGTCTACAGCAGGCTTTGCATATCTCTGCTTTCGCTCGATCATGAAGCACGTGCGAGCCACCATTTGGTCTCCTCGAAGAGTGAAGATTCCTCGTGCCGTCGGGAATTTGACGAATTGGTGGTACGTTGACGCGACTGCCTTCATCCTATGGATCCACGGTGTGCCCAGGATTACGTTATAGACGATTGGCTTATCGACAATTGCGAAATCAAACCAAGCCATGGTCCCGCCGACGTAGATCGGGAAGGTGGCAGTACCGACCGTCATAATCGTGTCTCCGTCGAATCCGGTTAACGGTTGGATGTTCGTGTTCACCGACCGGAGGTCGAATTCCATTTCCTCGAGAACGCCTTTGAACATAACATTGACAGAGCTTCCTGTGTCAATGAGGACTTTGGTGACCATACTTTCGTATGTTATTAATTCGACGACAAGGGGGTCGTTGTGCGGATGATAGAGATCGGCTGCGTCTTCTGCAGTGAATGTAATCGGGTCGGAATCGACGAATGTCGTAGGGATGTTGTTCTTGATCCGTTCTCTGTGCCTCTCTACCTCCCGCCGATAACTCTTAATTGAACGGACCGAGTCACGGCATGTTGCGAGACCACCCATAATCATATTGATTCGTCGCCTGGGCTCGGGAGCGTTTTCTTCTTGCTGTGGCGCGTCGTGGTTTCGCTTCAGTTCTCTGCGGCCACCTTGTCGCGGTTCATCGGGTCGGTGCTCGCCGTCTCGCTGGCCTCGGTTGGCTTCTTTAGCACGTTGATTCGCTTTGTCATTTCCTCGTGCCGCTTGATCACGTTCATCGAGTTTGAGTTTGCCTTCTTTGAATTGGGCAAGTAGTTCGGCTTGCAAGTGGCGACACTCTTTAGTCGCGTGACCTGGGCGCTTGTGGTAATCACAATACGGCTGGCGGTCCTTCACATCGTCGTTCCGGTAGTATTTGTTCCACGGCTTTTGAGGCGGAGCACCTGAATTGCCGATGTAGTAATTTGAAGCCTTTTTCCCTTTATCGTTTTTGACGTAATCACGATCATAGTGCTGACGCGGCTCATAGTACCCTTCTTTCGGTTTTTCTTTTTTTTCTGACGACTTAGGCACAGTGTGCTGTTTGGCGATAACAGACTTTTCTTCTTCGAATTCAACGAACCGAGTCGCTCGATGGAGTGCATCTTCCAGGCTCACCGGATGGTTAAGTGATAAGTCTTCGAAAAATCGAGATTCGTGCCACACTGCCTTTTTGAGGGCTTGGATCGCGGCTTCATCAGGTATATCGACGGCTGTTATGATAGTTTTGAAGCGTCCGATGAATTTGCGGAGAGATTCTTTCGGTCCTTGGGTCATACTCCATAACTCGGCGTTGGAGGCCCCCTTTTCGATGTACATTGAGTAATGTTTCAGGAACGCGGTTGAGAGTTGGTGGAAGCTATCAATCGAATTGGCCTCGAGTCGAGAGAACCACCTGAGGGCCGTTCCGCTTAAGTGCTCCACGAAGATCTGGCAGCTTCCTGCGTCTCGCTCCTCGGCAGAGAAATGAGCGCGGCCGATGGCGATGCTGATGGTCGTAAGGAACTGCTTCGGATCTGAGTTGCCTTCGAATTTTGCCAACTTAAGCTTGGTGTGTCGTACACGAACCTTCGAGATGCGAGTCGTGAAAGGTGACCGTTGAGTCTCCTCCAATACTTTTTCTAGTTCAGGTGCCGAGGTGATGGCGCGGTGTACCTTTGACGACATGTCTTTGAGGGTTGTCCGAAGCTGCTCGAGCTCTTCGTCGCGCGTCAACTCGTCCTCGTCGCTAGGTCGTCTTGAAGAGAAATTGCTTGGACGCCGTGGCGAGGTATCCCTGGACCGTCGAGGAGAGGCGTTTCTGGCTCGTCGGGGCGAGGCGTCTCTGTCTCGGCGAGAAGTGCTCTTAGTTCGGCGAGGCGAGGCACCCCTGGCTCGGCGCGGCGAAGCGTCACGCGGAGAAGCAACTCTGGCTCGACGCGGGGGAGTGTCTTTGGCTCGTCGGGGCGAAGCGTCTCTGGCTTGGCACGGGGAAACGTCTCTTACTTGGCGTGGTGAGGCGTCTTCGGTTCCTTCGTGATCACGAACTGGCACGTCGATTGTCCCGACGACGATGGAGGTTGGGCGAGCGCGACGAACTCTTGGTTGTTCCTGGATGGGGGTCTGCTGCGGATGGCTCGCGTTCTCGTCTCCGAGCGGCTGCATGGTGTTTCCTCCCATTGTTTGGAGAAGGTTGATCTGGTTCTGAGAGACCGTCTGGGCTGCGGCGATTGCGTCGAGTCGCTCGGTTGTCTGCGCGTCCTGTCGGTCGAGCCGGTCGAGGATAGTCCGAAAGAGATCATCCAGATGGGTTCCTCCGGCTGCCGCGACTTCGTTCGTCACTTCTGCTGCGGCTAGGCTGCTCGTCCCGGCTGCGGCAGGGTTGCTAGTCCCGGCTGCGGCGAGCGGATCCTGTCGCGGCTCGGTAAGCATCAAGGGCCTACCATTCATGTCGAGTCCGAACTCGCTGGAGGTGTCCGTATCAGTGTCGCGGTTCGGATACGTCATGTTCGGGTACGTCATGTTCACTGAGTAGTCTCGGTTCGTCACGGAAAGAAGAACAGCTCCAATCTACTTCCCCACAGACGGCGCCAATTGTTCGTAACCAGGGTAGCAACAATAATATTTCTAAGGATTCGGGGAGAGCGGAATGACTTCTTATTAATGACGAGCGAAATACAACAATGACTTAGTCCCGATTCGGCAGTTACAACGAGTTCTGCCGAGCCGCGGGTGTTTACGGAAATAAACAAGAGAAATTTTCTAAGTGTTTGGACTGAAACTCTCTCTTATTCTCTGGTTAATGACTGGCAGAAAATTGGATCCTTTGCCCTTTGGTCTCTCTTGGTATTTATAGGAGAGGAAAAACCCTAAAGCCTCACTTGTCCCCTCCCGAAAATGACCGTTTTGTCCTCCAGGTCTCCATAGGCCTAATTTGTAAATGAAACCCATTAAGAACATTGTCAAAGTTTTTGGGCCTACTAACATAGGTGGGCATGGCCCATATCTAACACTAACTATTGAAATCCAAGGTGTTAGAGAAGGAGAGAAAGAATGGTATCACAATGATCATCAAGTTTACGTCTTTGTAGACCATGTGGAGGATCTTAAGTTTGATGTTATGAAGACAACATATGCTGCAACATCTATAAGCCGATCAGAACAGAGAACATCACCTAAAGAAGATCATCAAGTGAGGACCGTTGCTCACCAGCAACAAGACCGTCGTACGTTTGAGTGCGTTGACAAATTTGATGCATTGCGTTTTTTAGAAGATGATTAATTTACCGGTGTCAAAAGTCGATTGCTTCCCTTGTTCTCAAAATCAGCTAAAAGCTCTCCATTTGATACAAATTGTAGTGTCTCTGCAAACTTTATGTTATCTTTTAAGAAAGGAATTTTTTTATTCAACTCATGGTTGATGTTGTCTTCTTAATATTTATGACACAGAGTCTTTAACTCTAGTATTTGCCCAAAAAAAAAAAAGAGTCTTTAACTCTAGCTTGTGACATTTACAGGTTTCGTATGAGCATTATCACTTTGTTGGCTTAACTATTTTGCTCTTTCTGGTTATTGTGTTCATGTTCTACTTTTTTTTACTTGGAAGCAAACTTTAATGTTTTATCAAAGGTTCTTTTAAGACTTCTATAATATTCTTGTTTTCAATGACTATGATTTTTTAGAAATTACTAGATTAGTTATACCGGAAATAAAAGTCTTATATAATATTCTTACAATCTTTTTTTCCTTTTTTTGCTAAGTGAAAAATATCATAGAAAATGAAAATTGTTCGGAATTTTATGTTGATTACCTAAGTTTTTGATTCCTTGGCAAAAAAATAAATTAAAAAAAAAAAACAAGGAAGCAAATAAACTTTTCCACTCGATTCTTCATCTAAATCCATAGACACATTAAGTTTCTGAATTTCTTCGGTGTCTCCTGGCATTGATGGAGTTGATGATCTCTGTCAATAGCTTTGAAAATGATTGGTGGAGGAATGATTTGGGAGTTTGGAAGGACATTGTTGCGCCTTTAAACCAGATTGATGATACCCATCTTTTCTCTTATGCTTTATATCTAAGCACATCCCACGTTTTTTAAGAAGAAAAACCATTACAAGCCATATTTTTTACAGTCCACTCATAAGAATCTTCTAGTTGAATCTGTAGAGGGAACGAAATGGTTGTAAGATGAATGTGGAGGAGTAAGGCGTTTTACCATTATATGCCTCTGCCACCGTTGCTCCTATAGGAACTCTCAAGCTTCTAGGAGCCTCCTCGCCCAAGAACTTAACAAGTGGCCCGAAAGGAGACCAATAATCCCTCCAAAAGCTTTCATAATCTGTACAATCTTTAATTTCTTCTAATTGTATTTCATAATTGTATTTTGTAAAGAAGAAGCAAAAAGTAAGAAAATATCATTGATGAATCATGTTGTAGTCCGTTTTCGCTACTAGGGTAAAGCGTAAGCAAGCTTGTTCAATGAAATATAACATGAATTAATTTTTGTTGAGTAATGCCTATTTTGGCTCTCAAACCGAACTAACACCACAACACTAGTCAAGAGAGAAAGATTATCTGACTAATGAAGCTGTTGGAAAAGTACTTTAGTAGCTTTTGAGGTGTTGCTTGTATGATTAAACTAAGTATTAGAGTCAAGAGAGTTAGTGGGAGTTGTTGGGTAGTAGTTAAGGAAGTTGTTGGTTGTTTTTGTTTAAGTAATGTTGTGTAAAACTATTCTGAGAATTCAATGAAGCATTAACTCTTGTCAAAACATTTTACAGACACTACAAAACAGAGGGATGAGATCAAAGAAAGAAACTATAATGTTCTATAATATTCTTATGTACAATCTTTAATTGTAATTGTATGATATTAAAGAAAACTTTCGAAATTTCATTTTAGATGAATCATGTTTTAGTCCGTTTTTCGCTACTAGGGTAAAGCTTAAGACAAGCTTGTTCAATGAAATAAAACCTGAATCCGATCATTGGCTGCGTTAGCATCACCAGCTGTAGTTAGAGAAATCCGATCCAATTACTTTTATGAAAGAGAGAATTAACTCAAAATATTCAGTTTCAACAGAGCTAGGAAAACTAGCTCATGCAATGGCAAAGAAAAAAAGAAGAAGAGTGCAGAACACTTTACCCTATTGTCTCGACCAACTTAGCGTAAGTCTTCGATATGTCACTGCAACATGTACATATGCAAATCCGGAGAGCTCATGTATATGACCCTCTTGCTTTTTTTCTTACAGCGTTTTATGAAAAACAAGAAACTTGTCATGTGTAGGTGTAGTGTAAGAGCGTACCTAAGTCTATTGTTTGTTCTTTAATTGTAGCAGTTGATTGTTTGACGATTTAGTTTATCGATTAATTTCATTGATATATAACGATCGAGTTTTAATCTAAAAATTGTAACTCATGATAATCTTTCAATAATTATAATTTAATCATGAAAATTATTTGAATATCAGGGTTTCTAGGGTTTTAAACAAGCCTTAGGCCCCGAACTCATATATATTAGAGTCTTTCTCGGTTATAAGTAAATATAACACACGATCATGAATAGAGGAGAAAACTCAGATTCAATCCCTATTGATCTCATTCCTAATATTCTCTCGAGATTGCCTGCAAAGTCAATCGCTAGGTTTCATTGTGTGTCGAAGCTATGGTGGTCCTTGCTCCACAAGCCATATTTCACCGAGTTGTTCTTAACTAGGTCCTCGGCTCGTCCACGTCTCTTAATTGTGGTCAGACAAGCCGGTGAGTGGTGTTTCTTTACGTCGCCTCAGCCTCAGAATTCATATGGAAAGTCTTCTCTTGTTGTAGCCGCTGATTTTCATACGAAGATCTCTTTTGACACAATCTACTACAACACTTGTAGTTATGCCTCTGGTTTGCTCTATTTCTCTAGTATAGAGATCTCGAAGAAGAGTAAGGATGATATGGAGGTGATATGTAATCCTAGCACGGGACAATATGCGATCTTACCTGAACGTTACAGAAGGGATGGTGGCTTTTTAGGGTTTGATCCGATTGGCAAGCAATTCAAGGTTTTGGTCATGGACAATAGTGTCAATGGAAAATTGGCTCATCGTATCCTGACATTAGGAACTGAAACACTAAGGTGGAGGACCATCCAAGCTCCCTCAATTCATTATCCTTTAGGTAAGAGGATTTGCATCAATGGGGTATTGTATTACATAAGTTACGACGATGGAAATCTTTATCTTTTGGGTTGCTTTGATGTTAGGTCTGAGAAATTTAAGTTTGTACATCTAAACTCGTACCCTTCAATTTGGTCCGCTAGATTGATAAACTATAAGGGTAAATTAGGTGTAATAAATTTGGAGGTTGATTATGATTATGACTATAAGTTACGTATGTGGGTTCTAGAGGATGCCGAGAAACAAGAATGGTCTACATATGTCTATAGTTTGAGGACTGATGAGAATAAAGTCCTTAGGGATGACGTCTGTATTTCTGTTATTTCTGTTATTGGGGCGACTACTTTAGGTGAAATCGTTTTGGCGAATTGGGATGCACGTAAACCGTTTTATGTTTTCTACTTTAATCCTGAAAGGAACACTCTCCTAACTGTTGAGATCCAAGGTCTTAGAGAAAAAGAGAGAGAATGGTCTGACAATCATCAAGTTTGTGTCTTTGTAGACCATGTAGAAGATCTTAAGTTTAATGTTAGGAAGACAACATATGCTATAACATCTTTAAGCCGATCAGAACAGAGAACATCATCTAAAGATTATCAAGTGAGGACCGTTACTCACCAGCGACAAGATTGTCGTAAAGATCACCAAGTGAGGACCGTTGCTCACCAGCGATAAGATCGTCGTAAAGATCATCAAGGGAGGACCGTTACTCACCAGCAACAAGATCGTCGTACGTTTGAGTTGCATTAACAAATTTAATACAAATTGTATTCTTCTCTCTGTAAACTTCATCTTATCTTTAAAAGTTCTTAAGAAATGAAGTTTTTGCTGGTGAGTGTGACACTTTTGATTTACAGGTTTCATTTGAGCTCTATCACTTTGTTGACTTAACTATTTTGTTCTTTCTGGTTCTCGTGTTCATGTCCTAATTGTGTTTACTTGGAAACAAACTTTAATCTTTTAAGACTTCTATGATATATATTCTTGTTTTCATTGACTGTCTTTTTCCAAATTACTAGTGATACCGGAAATAACAATTGTATATTGTAACGAAGAAGAAAAACGTATTACTGGTTTCAAAGTTTCATTATTGGTTTTTTAGCAAACTATTTGTTTATTTATTTAAAGATGTTTTAAAAATTCGAAGTTTCGATTTTGGATTGGTTTGATTTCGGTTTCAATTTGTTTATGTATCTGTTGACATTTTGGTTTCTTCCTCTGTTTCACTCGGAGGTTCACCATCTCTTCTCTCAGTCTCAGGTTCGGACCTGCTCTATCTCTCTGCTTCACAAACTGTGTTTTACTCTTTGTTTTGTCTAAGTGAAAACAAGAAGAAGCTTAGAGTGATAATTCTTTAATGGTCTACATTTTTACTAACTTGGATTGATTTTTACAATACACACAGTCTTACTTATACTACTTCTTCTACTTGACACATACTTATGCCCATACCTTAGGCCATACTTCTACAATCTAGGTGCACTTACACAAGCCACACTAATCACATGGGAACTCTAATTCCCCTAAATCACTCTCCTTAGACGCTACTTCTTAATTAGACTTGACCAAAACAACATTCTTCTTACTGGGCCTTACTTATTTCGTAGGCCCATTACAACATTCAAAGACAAGCCCAACTTTTCTTTTTTGTCAACTTCTCTTTCTTCTTCCTCGCGTTCTTCTTCTTCATCAGTTCTTCTCACTGAAGTGTTTTTTCTTTTGTTGCAGGTTTAATCAAAGGACTCAATTCTCTCAACAGTATCCAAACCAAAAAAAAAAAAACCAATCAATTCAATCTCTTCGACCAATTGATTTGTGAACCGGTTTAGTGCAAAGCTTCGTTAATGGAATGGCTCGTGTTTACATGGAGACGATGATTAAAAAATGCGTCACTTTCTCCCAAATCAAACAGCTCCAATCTCACTTCCTCACCGCCGGCCATTTCCAATCTTCCTTTCTCCGTTCTCGTCTTCTCGATCGCTGCGCAATTTCACCATTCGGTGACCTTTCATTCGCCGTGAAAATCTTCCGTCACATCCCTAAACCTTTAACCAATGATTGGAACGCAATCATTCGTGGATTCGCCGCTAGTTCTCAGCCTTCACTTGCGTTTTCATGGTATCGCTCTATGTTGCAACAATCGTCATCATCAGCTGTGTGTAGAGTCGATGCTTTGACTTGTTCGTTTACTCTTAAAGCTTGCGCTCGTGCGCTTTGTTCTTCCGCTACGGTTCAGCTTCATGGTCAGATTAACCGTCGTGGATTATTCGTCGATTCGCTTCTTTGTACTACGTTGCTTGATGCGTACTCGAAAAATGGAGATTTGATTAGTGCGCAGAAACTGTTCGATGAAATGTCTGTTAGAGATGTTGCGTCGTGGAACGCGTTGATCGCGGGGTTAGTATCGGGGAATCGAGCGAATGAGGCGTTGGAGTTGTATAAACGAATGGAAACTGAAGGAATTAGAAGAAATGAAGTGACTGTTGTTGCTGCTTTGGGAGCTTGTTCTCATTTAGGTGCTGTTAAGGAAGGCGAAAAGATCCATGGATATATAAAAGATGCAAAGTTGGATCATAATGTGATTGTTAGTAACGCGACTATCGATATGTATATTAAATGCGGGTTTGTTGATAAAGCTTTTGAAGTGTTTGAACAGATCACTGGTAAGAAGAGTGTTGTTACATGGAACACTATGATTATGGGGTTTGCGGTTCACGGAGAAGCAGAGAGAGCGTTAGAGATCTTCGAGAAGTTGGAGGATAATAGTGTTAAGCCTGACGATGTCTCATACCTAGCTGCTTTAACTGCGTGCAGACACGCGGGATTAGTGGAGTACGGTACATTAGTGTTCAACAACATGGCTTGTAAAGGAGTGGAGCCTAGCATGAAGCATTACGGTTGTGTAGTTGATCTGTTAAGCCGTGCAGGAAAGCTGAAAGAAGCATACGACATTATATGCTCGATGTCGATGCTTCCGGATCCTGTTTTGTGGCAGAGTCTTCTTGGAGCTTCAGAGATTCACAAGAATGTCGAAATGGCTGAGATAGCTTCTAGGAAATTGATGGAAATGGGTGTTAACAACGACGGGGATTTTGTGTTGCTATCGAACGTTTATGCTGCGCAGGGACGGTGGAAGGACGTTGGACGAGTGAGAGATGATATGGAGACCAAACAAGTGAAGAAAATTCCCGGTCTTAGCTACATAGAAGCCAAAGGAACGATTCATAAATTCTACAACAGTGACAAGAGCCATGAACAGTGGAGAGAGATTTATGAGAAGATCGACGAGATCAGGTATAGAACAAGTTCTCTAACAGCTGAGATTGACAAATTCTAAAGTTCTTGTGTTTTGATTGATGAGGATAGGTTCAAAATAAGGGAGGACGGTTACGTGGCGCAGACGGGACTTGTGTTGCACGACATTGGAGAGGAAGAGAAAGAGAACGCTTTGTGTTATCACAGCGAGAAACTGGCGGTGGCGTATGGACTGATGATGATCGACGATGCGGAAGAGAAGAGTCCGGTGAGGGTTATAAAGAACCTGAGGATATGTGGAGACTGTCACATTGTGTTCAAACATATCTCAAAGATTTATAAGAGAGAGATCATTGTTAGAGATAGAGTTCGTTTTCATAGGTTCAAAGATGGTTCTTGCTCTTGCAGAGATTATTGGTGACGTTACATCCGATATGTAATGACAAATTTTGGCATATTGCTAATTTCTTGATTAATGTTACTTTTATCGTTATGTGACATAATTATACCAAGAAAATTACGTATTTGCATTATCGAAAATCACTTTTAATAGCCAAAATTAGAAAGGAGTTTAAACTCTAAAACATTTGACTAAAATTTTTGCGAATAAAACTTTTTTAATCGATTTCATCGGATTACAAAATAACGTTATAAAAGAAATGAGCATATGCGGACCGAACAATAATTTTTTTGAAGTTTTTGCAAATAACCATAAAGTTGCTTAAATATATAATTACTTTAACTTTATTGCTTGGATACATGAATATAAATAAATAATTTTTTTTTCTGTCAAACAAATAATTAAATATTTCTCACTTTTAATATATAATCACTTTTAATGTGCTTAGTTATTTTGTTTTAAAGTAATGGCATTTTTTTAATATTTTACTTCAATAAAGATTTCTTCTTCAAATGTACATTAAAAATGTTACTATAGATGTATTTTGATTCAAACCAATATATTTTTACTTGTTGATTGTTTTGCCAATGTTTAAATTATATTTTATGTGCAATATGGCAAAGACTACAATTAATAAACTTTGTGACATAATTGAAGCCAAATATGGCAAAAGATAGAACTGAAATTAACTAACAAATGATTAAATTCCCAACCCATATCCAATTACACGGGTAACATGTGTCTTCAGAGTCGAATTTTGGTAAGAAAAACCACATAAATCAATATTTAACCACTAAACTAAATGCATTTTCCTGCTCTAATTTCTCTTTTATACGTTTTTTCCATAGTACATTTTTTATAATAATAAATAATAATTAAAAATTTTAGATAAATTGGAAGAATTGTTTATTAGAAACTGAACCACTTATCTTTTTCTGTTAGGTCTCTAAAATATATTGCAAGTACTAGAATAGGTAGAATAAAATCTTTAATTTATTTGAATGGCTTTATACTTACATAATTTTCTTTTAAAAAGCATCATTAAAATATTTCACTCAAATCGTTAAAATGTAGAGGCGATAAGTAGATTGTATAAATAAAATAAAAAAAAAAACACAATATCACAACAATAAGGGGATTTTATTTTATTTATGAACAAATGATAGGTTCATAATACAGATGCATACCACAACAATGAACATTGTCGAACAAAAAGAAAAAAAAAACATAATACATAGGTTATATTTTCCACCCTTTTTTCTTATTACATATCAGAACAAGCAAACAGAAAAAACTTTTAGAACTTAAAAAAAAAATATTATCGGCCAATTGTTGAGTCTCTTTTCCACATTTCTCTACAAAACATAATCATTTATAATTGTTTTAATCATTTAAATAGTTAGAGAGGTTAATTATCTGATTTGACTTATATATGGTGGTACCTTAGAAGATTTTAAAATTATTGATTCAGTTTGAATGACTGTTCCCGGACTTCAAATTCTTGACCTCCTCTTTTGAACATATGATAATCTTCTTCACCATGTTGCAGAATTCACTTCATAACGCCAAAATGAAATATTATCTTTCAAGATTTTAACTAATTATTCAATAGATAAAAAGATAAAGGAAAAACTTACGACCATGGGTCGTCCCCAGCAAGCATCTTGTCTCCATCATTATCTATGAAAACTATTTCCCATTGGTTGCGGGTTTGTAGCTGACCTTTAAGATCAAATAGTTTATCCAATTCCCTTGTTAGCTGCTCATATCCATTAAGAACACTCAAATCCAAAGCTCTTCCTATAGGTACACCTTGCATATGAACCTGTTCAATAAAACCGTACCAAAATTGTGTGAGTTGAGTATATTCGTATATAAAGAGTAAGAATTTTATGATCTTATGCTTACCTTTGTACAACTTCTAGTAGAACTGAACTGCTTGCTTTGGATCTCTTTGGGTGAGGTCAAAGTGTGGGTCGTACCAAGCTTTTTCTTATGAGAGAGTTTCGAAATCTCGGATTTTTGATATGAGTCAACTGGTTCCATGGGATCTTTGATGATTTCTGAAGGAGCGGTCAAAGGGACTCCAAATAATCTAACACTAGCGCCTGCATCGGTGGTTATCTTTTCTTTTATCGGTGTAACCACATGATCGTTATTGTAATTAACTTTGGGCATTGTTTGGACAGAGTTGTTCATTAGCGAACTAGGAGCCTTATCATCCTCAATTCCATCGCGATAATTAAGTTGAGGAACACTTATTGGCGAGACAATGCTTGATTGTCCAATTTCTTGACCTTGTGTCAATGTAGGAAGCCAGAGAGTTTGTGATGATGATGAACCTATATATTAAATAGATTTAATGAGAAGGTATTCACAAGGAATGTTCAATTCATTAGATAAAAGATTATAGCAGTGTTTTTTCATTACCTATTTCATTACTTGGACGCGGACGTTTGTTCTTGAGCAAAGTGGATTGGAGACTATTTGATGAAGGCGATAAATGTTCGATCTCCCATGGTGAAACTCTGTCTGGTCTTGGAAATGATGCAAGTTCTTCCCATTGCACCTGCAAAAGTGTGTTAATTAATTAGTAATATATTATTTATTACACTCAAGAACATACTTCAAAAGAATGTAATAAAGTGTAAAGGAAATTTTACTTGTAAGCTTCGCCATTCTGAATCCTTCCAGTGAGGGGAGAAATCATTAACTCCAATAATTGTCCCAGAGTATCTTTGATCAAATAAAAAAAATGTGTTACAATAAATATTAACTTTAGAAGAAAAAAAATGAATTTTTTTATATTTTTGATTTGTTGTTACCTTCTTTCACAAAAATCATCACCCTCAAACCGCATTGCAAATCTTGAACCGACCTCGAACTTCTTGTTCACAGCATCTAAGAATTTGTCGTAACTAACAACATATTGACTTAACCTGATACATATCAAGAACAAAAAATATAAACATACATGTTGAATAAATCATGAGATTTCAATAGAATCATAAATGTAAGTTTAAGTAGTTTTTTGAATTACCTTGGCTTATAAACCACAACGAACTTAGATTTATTATTAAAAGCATGCATTGCATCAGCAATTACTCCATGTCTCATAATTTCAGTTGATATTATTGATGAAGGTATGTTCTCTTCTTGATGTCCCGCTCGTCTAATACCAACTCGTAACTCTCCATTCTCTCCTCTTGGAACCACAAGTAAATAGTTTAAAGGTCCAAAACCGAAGATCCAAAAGAAAATGTAAAAAGAACAAAATAACAAACCTAAGAAATATGAAAACATCACCAGCAACCAGTTTCTTTGCTGTCACAAACGCACTCCAACCCGTTGTAAACAAGTGTCGGCGCGGTGTACCTACACACGACAAGAAGATCATTAGTTGCTTCTAAATCTCAATTTTCATATAATTTTATGAATAAAAGAATTTATTACCTCGAAAGCTATGTTTGAATCTCCATGTGTTACCATGGAGATCTGTAGTGAAAAGCTCTTGTTGTGGTACAGGTTGGGACGCATCCTAAAGAAAATTTAATACATAAATGTCATATGGAAGTTTAGTAAATTGTTGAATTCATTCAATAGATAAACTATATAGTAATACCAGTGGAGGGAGACATTCATTGGCATATTTTCTTGGAACAGAGAATCCACCATGAGTGCTTGTATCTGAGGCCGTTAAGACCTTTGTGAATGAATTAACTTGTAGAGTTTGATGATTGCCATTATGAGTAGGGATTATAACTTGCTAAAACATTACAAATAATCATAAAATAAAGTCAAAGAGAATTAGAGAAAATTATAATTAATGAAATTTTAAATTTTTGACTCACTGTTGTATCTGGCATCAATGAGATCATAGCAAATACTTCCTCAGTGTCTTTTTGCGCCTAAAATCAAACATACATAAAACAACTAATTACAAATTACTTCTTTTTAAAATTACATGATAAGAACATCAAAGATACATACCTTAAGTTCAATACCAGTAACACGACATCGAATTTTGGAAGGAAGATCAAAAACTGGTTGTACATGATTCAACACTTCCCTTGTAGATGTCTCTACCTGAAAAGGTCATCAAAAAATGTTTCACAAACCAAACAGAGAAACAAAATAAATGATATAGAGAGAAAGAAAGAGAGAGAGAACTCACGAGTTCAATGTGTCCTTGAGGAAAGTAAAAAACTGTGTCTTCAAGTTTCGGAAGATCAGACACTGGTCCAGCACACAGTTTCCATAACTGCTCGTACATATAGCTTTTGCTTCCATCAACTGTTAAAAACAAAAAAAAAAAACCATTATCACGTAAAAATGTTTATTAAAAATTTTAAAATAGTCAAAATTTCTTACTTATGCCTGGTAATTCAGGCTGTGCATTCACAACTTCATTCTCCATCATCATATTTTAAGACCGATCTGAAAATCATAAAGCAAGAAAACCATCAAAATCATGCTTTTTATGATAAAAATTACTTTAAAATATTGGAAATGAAAAAAAAAAATTTCCATTTAAAAATAATGAGAAAAATTACTTTAAAATATTATATTATTTTTTTATATCACATATGTTGAAGGTAAATATTTTGAATAAAAAAATCAGGCAGACAACAAAAACTTTTAAGGTTCTTTTTGTATTATATATAAATATAAACAAACATATCTGAAATATAATAGTAAAAAATCAATAAAGAAGTTTGAGTATTTTAAGCATTTCCTAGTATCTATAAAATCATTTATATGTTAGATTAAAGATATAAAAAAAATTGGATTTGTGAATTCTAAGATTCTTAGACAACTCGGTATCACGATTAGTCATAAATTAATATAATTAGCATAATACCTATGTTTAATGAACTGGAGAGGAAACTCCCTGATATTTGCCAAAAGGTATGGTAAATGAGAAAGCTTTTCTTTTTTAAATGATCTTCTTTTTGTGGTGAATTTTGATGTATAAGATACACATGTATTTATAGGGAAATATAGGACCTCATTAAAAACTTTTTAGATTTGAACATATATTATTTTAATATGGTTACCAAAAATGATATACAAAAATCAAGGTACAATATAATAGAAAAAATAATAATATCCACGGGTAAATTACGAACCTACTTAAAATCTATGCAAAAAAACTTAAAAGTTGCTTAATCAATATTATATTCAAATTTAGCATAGTTTGACCTGATAAAAATGAAAGTTCGTCAATTTATAAAAAAAAAAAAGAACCGAACATTTTAAAGTTGTTTCATCAATATTTTATTCAAATTCAGCATAGTTTGACCTGATAAAAATGAAAGTTTGTCAATTTAATAAGAACCGAACATTTTAAAGGATATCATGAAAATAGAAATTAATATATGTGAATAAATTACGAACCTACTAAAAATATGTGCAAACAATTCGAAAGTTGTTTCATCAATATTTTATTCAAATTTAGCATAGTTTGACCTGATAAAAATGAAAGTTCGTAAATTTATTTTTAAAAACAAATAAGAACCGAACATTTTAAAGGATATCATGAAAATATAAATTAATATATGTGAATAAATTATGAACCTACTAAAAATATGTGCAAACAATTCGAGAGTTGTTTCATCAATATTTTATTCAAATTTAGCATAGTTTGACCTGATAAAAATGAAAGTTCGTAAATTTATTTAAAAAAATAATAATAAGAACCGAACATTTTAAAGGATATCATGAAAATAGAAATTAATATATGTGGATAGATTACGAACCTACTAAAAATATTTGCAAACAATTTTAAAGTTGTTTCATCAATATTTTATTCAAATTAGCATAGTTTGACTCGATAAAAATGAAAGTTCGTCAATTTTTATTTTAGATTAAATCACCAGAGCGAAAATCTTAAAAAGATATCATGAAAATAATTTTATCAAAAAATCACTTTTCAAGTTCTAAAGAGATAAAGTTTTCCTCTCTTAAGCTTCGGGTTTATGAGGATTTGTTGTTAGTTGTTGGTTAGTTCTCAGCATTTTGTTTGTTCAGCTTAGTCGTATGGTCCCAGATTTTATGGCCGATAATTCATGGTTCTCTGATTTAGGTGATAGCCTGGACCGATTGATAATAGTCTCTTCCTCTCTAATTGTTTCTTTGGATTTGCTGAATTTTACTTTCCTTTTTTGGTTTTGTGAGATCTCCGGTTTGATTTTTTTGTTGTTCTTTTTTGTATATGACTTTTTTTTTTTTTGGTGGAGTTTTTGTATATGACTTCACCGATTGGATTCAAGATCAGATAAAGAAATAGTTTTTGGTTTTGTGAGATCTCCGGTTTGATCTGGACCGATTGGATTCAAGATCAGATCAAATCAAATGTTTTTATTATTGTATCATATTTTTGTGAATCTCCACAAAACCACTTCCGAAAGATTTATTAATTTTATTTTACAGTGGTTTACTTTTTTTTTTTTTTACCAGAAATAAAGTTTAGAATTTAAGTTACTTGATTGATATTTTACATCCTTGGCTACTAATAGATTTGTTTTGTATGGTGTAGTTTATAACTGTTAATTGAGCTTTCCAGTGTCCATTGGACATATCCATGCAGACAAATTATTTTGCGGACAGTTACTAAACGGACGGTAAATAACATGGACAGTTACTGGATAGACGGTAATGGACAAATATGGAAATGCCCATTGGACAACTCTTTTTTTTCTCTTGTTTACCTAACCTTAGAGTGAAAAAAAAATTATTTTGTTATAGTTGATCTTTTTGTATGAATTGTAACTATAATTTTTCGGTCAGGTTCTTCGTAATTTGGAGTTTTTGCAATGTCTTTAAACCCGACCCGGACCATGAACCGGAGTCCGGAGTAATATCTGGGTCGCCGGGTCAATGGGTCAACCGGGTTGAACCGTGGGTCAATTGCGGATTAAATAATTAAATAATTTTTAATATATTTAAAGAAATTATATATATGACTGTATAAAATTAAAAACAAAATATTGTTATACTATATTTCGTAAAATATATGACGCCAAACAATAATAAAAAGTGATTATAATTTATTATTATTAGTTATTAGTAAAAAAAAATCTAAACTATCTATAAAACCTTATAATTTATTAATTTATTCACAAAATCAAAAAGTTTTTTTTTTTACCCGGCTGGTTTAACCGGGTTTACCGGATCGTAGGTTAATGGCGGGTTTTTCCGGATTTTACCGGTTTTAAAATTGGCGGATTTTAGTATTAGAGCCGAACCGGAGTAGTGTCCGGATCACGGTTCAACTGGGCGGTCCGGGTCGGGCGTGAAAACACTGGGTTTTTGTTTTCTTCTTATGTATTATGGGCTGTGTTCAAAGATATCTTATTATTCTATCAATATTTGTAACTTTGGGGTGATTGGTAAGAGACTGTAAAGGCTTTTGCTTTATTTTAAAATTTTTACAGTCTTTTTTTATCCAATCAGACTTTTACTGTTTTTTTCATTTTTAAAGTCTCTACAGTGTAACTGTTTTGTTTTCTTTGTTATTTTTAAAAGTCTCAAAAACCTCACTTTTTCAAGACTGTACGTATCTCTCCTATAACTTATAAAAATTCTGATTTAAACTAAATAGTCAAAGATATAAAAAAGTATATTAAACTGATAAAAAATTTAAAATAAGTAACGAATATTAAACAAAAAAATCTCAAATATTGTTGTTAGCCAGAATCTTTCAAAAACAAACAAATAAAAATGATTAATTGTTAATATAATATTTATTTTTTAATAAATTTATTGTAACCGTTTCTACAGTTTTTATTACTAATCAGACTTTTATAAATAATTGAAGTTAAAGTCTTTACAGTTTCTAATTACCAATCAAACTTTAAAAAATACTATTAAAGTTACAGTCACAGTTTTTACAGCCAAAATTTCTACAGCCAAAAGTTTACAGTGACAGCTTAAAGTTACAGTCTTTACCAATCGGCCCCTCTGTATTGTATTTTTGAATAATTCTTTTGTAACTCTATAATATACTCCCTCTGTTTCAAAATGTAAGATGTTTTAGAATTTTTTTCTCTATTTTCTATGTATAATTAATGACAAATTATTGAATTCAAGAAAGATAACTAAATACTATTGGTTTAGAGTTGTTGAAAATTGTAAATCACAAAAAATAATGCATTTTAAATATGGTTTCTTAATATATGTGAAAATTATAAAACATCTTACATTTTGAAACAGAGGGAGTATTCAAGATGAAAAAATAGAATATTCAAATGGTTGAAAAAAAAAGGAATATTCAATTTTATCCGTTGGTAAAATAATCTAAAATAATAAAAAGTTAAAAAAACTGTGGGCTCTAATCCAAGCCCAGTAAGATTCTTCGAAACTTCGTTTGTCAGAAAAAAAAGCTGACACATCACAAAACCAACCAAAATCATTCTTTGACTCAATCAAAAAATCTTTATATCGTCTTCTTCCTCTTTATCTATCTCGCCGATCAAAATCAAAAACCCTAGAAATCTCAATCCTCTCTCTTCTCCGTTCAATCACTGCAGCCTTTTATGTAGGTTTGATCTCGTTGTCTCCACTGAAACTCGTGTGAGAGGCTAAGAGAGAGGTTTAGGGTTTACGTCTCGTTGACCCGATCGATTTTTTTTTTTTTTTTTTTTTGCGAGAAATCGTTTCTGATTGTTACGGAGATGGAGAATTCGTGTTTCAAAGAGGGTAAATTCAGTGCTCCAGGGTTTCGATTTCATCCTACTGATGAAGAGCTTGTGGTGTATTATCTTAAGAGGAAGATCTGTGGGAGAAAGCTAAGAATTAATGCCATTGGCGTTGTTGATGTTTATAAAGTCGATCCTTCTGAATTACCTGGTGATTTTCAACGCTTTTGTTCTTACTTGATTTGATGATTCATATAACTGATTTTGATGATCTTTAATGTTTAATTTGTAATTTCGTTTACTTGATTTCGAGTTTGAATGTTTCTTGATCAATTAGTTTTGCTTGTTGATGATTTGTTGACTATGTGACAAGTAATCTTTATTGACTATCAAATTCGAACCGCTGATTTTGACGATCATTTATGCTCAAATGATTTTCATTTTTTTCCTTGATTTAATGGTTTCTAGCATCTTTCTCTGTTGTTGTCGTAATGATTCAATATGTTTGGATCCCAAAATTCACAAGTTATGCAAATATTTTATCTATGTTTGGGATTATGTACTTATCTAAGTATCTAACACATTGAATACACAGGTCTATCGATGTTGAAGACGGGTGATCGACAGTGGTTCTTTTTCACTCCAAGGAACAGGAAGTATCCAAACGCAGCTAGGTCAAGTAGAGGTACTGCGACTGGGTATTGGAAGGCGACGGGAAAGGATCGAGTTATTGAGTACAATTCCCGATCGGTAGGACTCAAAAAGACTCTTGTTTTCTATAGAGGTCGGGCACCTAATGGCGAGCGGACTGACTGGGTGATGCACGAGTACACGATGGATGAAGAAGAGCTAGGGAGATGTAAGAACGCCAAGGTATTGTTATATGTATAGTTCGATAGTCGAAATTATCAGTTGGTTTCTGTGATTAATTTGTAATTAACTAATCTCCTTTCCTTCCTTTTTTTCTGCAGGAGTATTATGCTCTGTATAAGCTGTACAAGAAAAGTGGGGCTGGTCCCAAAAATGGTGAACAGTATGGTGCTCCGTTCCAAGAAGAAGAATGGGTTGATAGTGATGGTGAAGATGCTGTTAATGTTGCTGTACCGGATGATCCATTGGTCCGTTACGAGAACAGTCGTCGTATTGATGATACGAAATTTTGCAATCCTGTCAATGTTCAGTTAGAGGATATCGAGAAGCTTCTCAATGACATCCCATATGCACCCGAGGTTACTACAAGACAATTTAATGAGTTTGCTGGTGTTCTGCAGGTTAGTTTCTTCTCTCTTGCTATGAG
Organism: Erysimum cheiranthoides; assembly: GCA_011420285.2. Taxonomy (NCBI): domain Eukaryota; kingdom Viridiplantae; phylum Streptophyta; class Magnoliopsida; order Brassicales; family Brassicaceae; genus Erysimum; species Erysimum cheiranthoides. Next base: position 11,276,738 of record CM022176.2, on the reverse strand, counting down.
TAATATGGTTTTGTTACCAACATATTGGCTTAGGCTTTTATTTTGGGTTCCTTTGCTCATTTTGTTGTGCTTCCTTCACTAAATCGATACTTGTACTTACAGGGTAATAGCTCTGAAGATATACAGAGCACATTGCTGAATAATTCTTCTGGAGAGTATCTTCACCCCCGGAAAGTTGGAGAGTTCTTGCCAAATGGCCAGCCATACAACACACACTCGAATTTTCAGTCTCAGCTGAAGTCAGCAAACTCATTTGAGGCTACCTCTGGTATGGTACCTCTTCTAGATTTTGAGAAGGAGGACTACATTGAAATTGATGATCTTCTGAACCCTGAGCTCGGAGCTTCTTCAGCCGAGAAATCCGCACAGTTCTTGGACCATGGTGAACTCGGTGACGTCAATGAATATGACCAATTGTTCCATGACATTTCCATGTCTTTGGATGTAGACCCTGTTTTTCAGGCAACTTCTACAGATCTGTCTTCTCTGAGTAATTTTGCTAACAACACATCTGACCAAAGTCAGCAATTCCTTTATCAACAGTTTCAGGACCAGACCCCTGAGAACCAGCTGAATAACTTCATGCATCCTAGCACAACTCTTAATCAGTTCACTGACAATATGTGGTTTAAAGATGATCAAGCTACTCTCTTTGATCAACCACAATCTTCTTCTGGAGCATTCGCTTCACATTCAACAGGTACTTAAAGTCTTAAACTCATGCTCATCTCGGAGCATTTCACTTTTGTTGTCTGCCAAGTTATTTACCACTAAAGCACTAATCCTTATTCTGTATTTGTTTTTGACCTGAACAAGACATGTAAATATGATACTCTGTTTTTATCAAACCTTCTTGTTAAGATCTTGAAAGATAACCTAGGTCTTTATTGATACTTAGGTTTAGGTGTGATGCCTGAATCTACGAATCCTACTATGAGTTTAAATGCCCCAGACAAGGAAGGCCAAAACGGTGGTGGAACAACGAGCCAGTTCTCATCAGCTCTGTGGGATTTATTGGAATCAATACCTTCAACACCAGCCTCTGCCTGTGAGGGTCCTCTTAACCAGACCTTTGTGCGTATGTCTAGCTTCAGCCGCATCAGGTTCAACGGAACGTCAGTGACTACTAGAAAAGTCACCGTAGCAAAGAAGCGTATCGGTAACAGAGGTTTCCTTCTGTTATCAATTATGGGTGCTTTGTGTGCCATGTTCTGGGTGTTCATAGCCACCATTGGTGTCTTGGAAAGACCCGTCTTCTCGTGACCTATAGACACTTGATTCAGGATAAGTTATAGAAGAAAGCATGATCCACATTTTGTGATCATGGAATTGATATATGAATCTTTGATTATGTATAGAGTTTTAAAGAGCTAAGAAAAATAATTCTTAACAAAAGGGTTTATTTTTTCTCGATTCTCGATGCTTTTGATTGCATATCTTGTGGGTGATCATTTTAAACAGCCTTAGGAGAGAAGTTGATTCTTACGTAAAGAGAAGAGATTATATGGATTGGCTTAAGCATAATCTCCAGTGTTCTTATTACTACACAAGAATCTGTCTTTATATTTTGGACCTATAAAAAAAAGTGCTTAGAGCGACGAACCCACCAAAAAAAAAAAAAAAAAATTTGTGAGAAGTTAGGTGATAGTGGAGCAAAACATTTGGAACAAATTGTGAGAAGTTATGGAAAATTATTATGTATAGAAAAAATTGTTTTACTCCTTTTATACTGAACTCATCACTAGATTTAATTCATTAGTAACTAAAGACTCAAATATTATTCAACTATATATTTTTCAAAAATTCAGATGATATGACACTCTAGGACTTAAAATTGTAACATTACATTGATTTTCAAATCCATTTGATAATTTGCATTTTATATGGGGAAAATCTCAACATATTATTCAAACTTTTATTTTATGGTTTAAATAATTGTATTAAATTGAATAATATTACTAATATATTTCATTAATATCCTTTTTATCAACAAAATATAATCTTATATAAATTTTTGAATTTATAAAGTAACACAGCTACGACACCACTGGTGGATGTAATCTTATGAGAGGTAGGGCATGTGCCCTATACTCATTTTCAAAAATCATTTAATTTTTACTTAAACGTTGTAATGTATTTATACAAATTAATATAAAAAATTCAAATTCATTAGTATTGTGCTTCAGGTAAAAACAATGTTTGAATCCGCCACTGGTCACTATACTAACACAAACTAGTAGACTACATGTTTTATCCATTATCATTTTACATAAGATTAATAACATTGCTCTAGTAAAACTTGAGAGCGGAACCCTCATCGGTTAGCCATGGTCCATGGAGGCTCGGTCATCCTCTTGTGGCCAAGGTCTCTACCACTCATCAACTAAGACCTACTCTCATAAATTTTGGTTTTTTCATCATTGTTTTTTTCCGGAGTTTGAATTTTGTTACTAGTTACCAAGAATTTGTACATGTTCTAGAGTTTTCTCGTTTCTCCAATGATACCTCACAAATTTATTGTGGTGTAGCTCAGATTAGAGGCAAGGTTATCTCACGTAAACACTTGCAAACACTTGCAAGTTGCAAGTTACAACAATGAGAAACAAAATACAATTATGGGCCCGTTAATGGGCCTGAACAAGTTTATGTCGAGCCCAGCAGGTTCTCACAGACTTCGTTAGTCCAAAAAGTGATCGAAGGCTGCGGAAGCAGGTGAGACCTCATCAGAGAGCCAACCAAAATCACTCAATCTACACAAAAAATCTCATTTCCAATTTTTGTTCTCTCTCTCTTTCTCCGGCTGATCAAACCCTAAGAGTTTCAATTCGTTTCGATCCCGGCGATTTCATGTAGGTTTGATTCGTCTTCTCTTCTGGATCTTTGAGAGACGAAGAGAAAAGAGATCGGAGATCTTCTGAGAGAGTTTTTTTCTCCCTCGTTGACCCGATCGGTTCTTTTTTGATTTTCGAGCGATCGGCTCTGATTTGTTACGTAGATGGCGGAATCTTCTCCAGATTCGTGTTTCAAAGGAGGCAAATTCAGTGCTCCAGGGTTTCGATTTCACCCTACTGATGAAGAGCTTGTGATGTATTATCTTAAGAGGAAGATTTGTAGGAGAAGACTTAGAGTTAATGTTATCGGCGTTTTTGATGTTTATAAATTGGATCCTGAGGAATTGCCTGGTAACAATTCTTACTTGATTTCGAGATTTTGTTTACAAGATTAGTTCGATTTTGACGTTTTAGATCGATCAGATTTGGTAATTGTTGACTACTTGTGAAAGGAATTAGAAATATGTTGAATTTGTGTTTGTCTGCCTTTTAATTTGAGATTAATCGCATCAACTGATTTGATTTTGTATATTTGGTTGACACAGGTCAATCGATGTTGAAGACGGGAGATCGACAGTGGTTCTATTTCACTCCAAGGAGTAGGAAGTATCCAAACGCAGCTAGGTCAAGTAGAGGAACTGAAACTGGGTATTGGAAGGCGACGGGGAAGGATCGAGTTATCGAGTACAATTCGAGATCAGTTGGACTCAAGAAGACTCTTGTTTTCTATAGAGGTCGGGCACCGACTGGTGAGAGGACTGATTGGGTGATGCATGAGTATACGATGGATGAAGATGAACTAGGGAGATGTAAGAACCCACAGGATTACTATGCTCTTTATAAGCTGTTCAAGAAAAGTGGGGCTGGTCCTAAAAATGGTGAACAGTATGGTGCTCCGTTCCAAGAAGAAGAATGGGTTGATGATGATAATGAAGATGGAAACAATATTGCTGTACCAGAGCAACCTGTGGTTCGTTTTGAGGAGGATACTCGTCGTGTGGATGAGAGGAGGCTTTTCAATCCTGTCAATCTTCAGTTAGAGGATCTCGATGTGCTTCTCAATGGAATCCCAGATGCACCTGAGGTTCCTCCAAGATATAATAATGATCTTGCTTCTGGTATTCCTCAGGTTAGTTTATTCCATCATTAAATGAGGAAGATGGTTTTACGCCCTTATTTCACATGTTCATTTTGTTGTGATTTCCTAACCAAATTGATAATTGTACTTGCAGGTGAATAGCGAAGAAGAGCTGCAGAGCACATTGATGAATAGTTCTGCTAGAGTTTTATTGCCAAACGGCCAGCAATACAACAGGCCCTCAAGTTTTGACTCATTAGAGACCACTGAGGTCACGTCAGCTCCGAAGATCTCTGGTATAGCACCTCTGGTGTTTGAGAAGGAGGATTTCATTGAAATGGATGATCTTCTGATCCCTGAACTTGGAGCTTCTTCAACTGAGAAAGCTGCACAGTTCTCAAACCATGGTGAAATCGACGACTTTAATGAGTTTGACCAATTGTTCCATGACGTTTCCATGTCTTTGGATTTGGAACCGATTGTTGAGGGAACTTCTGCAGATCTGTCTTCTCTGAGTAATTTTGTTGACAACACATCAGACGAAAGACAGCAGTTCCTTTATCAACAGGTTCAAGACCAGACCTTCGAGAACCAGTTGAACAACATCATGGATCCTAATACAACCCTCAATCAGTTCACTGATGATATATGGTTTCAAGATGATCAGGCTGTTCTCTTTGACGAAGAACAATCGTTTTCTGGAGCATTTGCTTCTCCTTCATCAGGTACTTAGACTCATGCTTGTCCCGGAGCAATCACCTTATTTGTCTACTAAGTTATTTCCACTAAGCATGAATTTTGTTTTTGCATGTCTTTGACTTAAACCAAGACATGTATATATGATACTCTCTTTTTTGTTATTCCTCGATTATCAAACCCTTTTGTTAATATCTTTAATAACTGAAGCCTAAGCCTTTCCGCTGATACATTGTGAATACTCCTCCTTTGCATTAGGTGTGATACCCGATTCCACCAATCCCACTATGAGTATAAATGCGCAAGACCAGGAAGGCCAAAATGGTGGTGGAACAACAAGCCAGTTCTCATCGGCTCTGTGGGCATTAATGGACTCAATACCTTCAACGCCAGCGTCTGCGTGTGAAGGTCCTCTTAACCGAACCTTTGTACGTATGTCTAGCTTCAGCCGTATGAGGTTCAATGGAAAGGCTAATGGAACGCCAGTGACTACTACCATAGCAAAGAAGGGTATCAGAAACAGAGGTTTTCTTCTCTTATCAATTGTGGGTGCCTTGTGTGCCATCTTTTGGGTGTTCATAGCCACAGTTCGAGTCTCAGGGAGAACCGTCTTCTCTTGAAAGACTCGTGGTGGTTTTCTTGAACTCTTAATTACCGGTAAGTTAGAAGAAGGAAGAAAACCATGATCCACATTAGTGTTCATGGGATTATTATTGACCTATTCTAATATATGAATCTTTGAATATGTACAGAGTTTGAAAGAGTAAAGAATAATAATTCTTGATAAAAGGGTTTCTTTTCTTCTTGATTGTCTTGGTGAAGCAAACTCTTGTATTTATCTCTGTCTGAAGTCGTAGAGATTTTGGTTTCGGATCGAAGAAGCAGCTTCAGGCTGAGCTCTGGTGATCGTTGTTCTGACGACGGTGATTGTGATCCCGATTTGTGGAACCATCACTGAGGAAAGAGAGTAGGATCCGTAGGAACCTGCAAGCTTGAGAAACCAGAGAGCAGATTCCTACAACGCAACCAACTGAAGTTTCCTCTGTTCTACTCACCGCTGCTTCCAAGAGAAAGCTTAAAGCTTATTTATCTCGATCGCTGAGGCGGTTGCGTTCCATGAATCGCCGCCGTACTCGATGAAGTTTGGGACTAGTTGCCGACTTGAATAAAAAAATCATGTGATATTTTTATAAGAATTGATTTTCCGATCTAAGAACATGTGAAATTTTCTTCTTCGGTGTGTACGCGCGCCGATTGTTGAATAATTGTATTTCTTAAGGTATAAGTAACCGACTGGAAATACTAGAAAAATAAATCTTGAAACAAAATTATTTTCTTTTGGTTTTTCATATATTTGAAATTTTAAAATATGCACATTAGAGGGATTTACACAAAATAACCTATTTATTTATTTGAGTTTGAATTTTCTAAGGTAGCGGTAATATATCAATTCCAAAATGATCAATCACCAAAAAGAGAAGAATTAGCCGTATTTAAAACGATATTGTTATTTATTTTTTTAGGGGTTCTCTTTTATATTTTTAATCATTTATTGATTTTGTAACAAATTTTTTTTTCCAGTTTTTTGTCACAAATTTAACTTAATATTAGGCATATATGGAATCCATAAAACTTAACTTAACAAATTTAACATAACGTTATGTATAATTATTTCAGAAAGTGTAACAGTTTTCCCATTGATTATTGACATGTATTTGACTATTTGTGATAATATAAATGATATTGTAGTAAGTATCTGAATTCACAAATTTTACACGAGTTTTTTTTTTCTATTATTTTTCCAACATATAAGCCATTTTTTCTTCAGGGGTCTTCTTCTCCACAAATTTCGATTGTAGATTCTTTGGCCAAGAACAAGTTCAAAGCCAGATCTGGTAAGATATCATATGTAGTGAACAAGAAAGAGATATCTTACCACATCTGATATCTTACCAGATCTGGTTTTGAACTTGCTCTTGGCGGAAGAATCTACAATAGAAATATGTGGAGAAGAATACCTCAAAGCCTGAAACTGAAAAAAATGACAAAATGGGTGATATTGGCGGTAAGATTGTAGTAGCAGCCTCTCGTATGAGTGGAAGGTTCCGAAGCAAAGAGAATGGTCATGAAAAAGAGACACCAACGACCTTGAAATCCAGAAAGGAGGTTTCTGAATTAAAGAACCCAAAACTGAGAACTTCCTCGAAAAAGATCAAGAGCACCTAGCTACTATGTTGAAGGTGGTGATGATGATGATGATGATACATCGTACGCATCTCCATCATCATTATTATTGATCTTGGTCTTCTTCGAGGGAGTCCTCAATTTTTTCTTCAAAGAGACAGCCTTTGATGAAGATGAAGACCACTTCTTCTTACGGGTGTTTGATTCAGAAACCTTCTTGCTGGATTTCAAGGCCTTTGGTATCTCTTTTGCCTGACCATTCTCCTTGCTTGGACTCATCTTCATCAGGGGCTTTGTTGAAGGTGGTGATGATGATGATGATGGTACATCTGATGATGATTGATGAGTCCAAGCCCTTGGTGAACTTTATGAAGAAATCTCCAGAGGCCATTGAAGCTTTAATGGAGAAACTGAAGGGGCTATGTTGCTTACAAATTGTGCAGTCAAAGGCGTTGGGGTTGGAAAAAAGTAAAATAGTAAATCTATTTTGAAGTCAGTTAAAACTACAGATATATGTTTTTTATCAACTTCTTAAAAATTTTACAGTAAAGCTTTAATAAGAGATTAAAGAGTGACCAAAGTCTTCACTTTCTCTCACCGAACAAAAAAAAGATCGAGCCAATGTCCAGCGAAAACCAAATCCGAATCGGAATACTAAGCTGCAGCAAAATCGTCAAAAAAGTCTCTCGAGCCATAAATCTCTCACCAAACGCCACCATATCCGCCATAGCCACCACAACAACAAGCTTGTCCATCGAAGAAACAAAATCATTTGTTGAATCTAACAATTTTCCTCTGAATACAAAGATTCATAGCTCCTACGAGTCACTTCTTGAAGATCCTGATGTTGACGCCGTTTACTTTCCTATTCCCACTCGCTTCCACGTCGAGTGGGTTGTACGCGCCGCTCGTAAGCGTAAGCATATATTGCTTGATAAGCCTGTTGCTCTGAACGTAACGGAGTTTGATCAGATCGTTGAAGCTTGTGAGGTTAATTGTGTTCAGTTTATGGATGGGACTCAGTGGTTGCATAATCTTAGAACGGCTAAGATTAAGGAGTTTTTAACTGATTTAGAGAGTTTTGGCCAGATTAAAACTGTAAGTCTATCGTATTAATCTCTTAATCATATTTTTTTATTCTAATTAAGTACAAAAATAATGATGATTGTGTCTAGGAGGGAAACATTTTTTCTGCAAATTGATAATAGATTAAAACTGTAAATCTATCATATTAATCTCTTAATCATGTTTTATTTTATTTTAATTAAGTACAAAATGAATGATGATTGTATTTTGAAGGATCAATTTTGCTGCAAAATTGATACTAGCTAGTTGCTACGATTTCGAGTGTTTTCACATTGTGATCCATTAATTCAAGGAATTTTAGGATAATTTCACACTTGTGAATCATTTAATTGTTAATCATATCATTTTTTCATAAGAAAAGTGTGGTCATGTTTCATTAGAAAAGTGTGGTCATGTTTCAATCTCTCTAATTGTTTCAAGAGTAAATATTTCTAAATTTGGCATTTATAAGCCATATTTTTCCGTTGTGTTTCAAACATTTTATTCGATGACACGTTATTTTACATGCACTATTTGGTTAAAAACCGCGTGAAAAAACTTTTATTTATTTAAGTGCCAAAACTTTTCCGGCTATCGGTTTTATGGTACCAATGACTACTCATACACTTCAATGTTTTCTGGTGCCACATCGGTATTAAGCTATCTACCTAATTATAAAACTTTGTTTTTGTTTTTGTATTTACAGTTAACAATAGATTTTGTTTAAAATACTAGATATTTACTAGGAAAATAAAACAAAGAAAAAATGCATGCTTAAAGATGAGAATGTTTCTAATAATTGTTTTGATTGATATGTTTCTAATTTACGCAGGTGCATAGTTGTTTTACATTTGCAGCAAACGAACATTTCCTAAAAAACGACATTCGAGTAAAGCCTGGTCTTGATGGACTTGGAGCCCTCGGTGATGCTGGATGGTACACAATCCAAGCAACTCTTCTAGCAAACAACTTCAAACTACCAAAAACCGTTACCGCCTTGCCCGGTCCTGTCCTAAACGAAGCAGGAATCGTTCTCTCTTGTGGTGCATTGCTCAATTGGGAGGAAGGGATAACCGCAACAATCTATTGTTCTTTCTTGGCAAATCTAACGATGGAGATAACCGCAATTGGTACAAAAGGTACTCTTCGTGTCCACGACTTTGTTATCCCGTTTCAAGAAACCGAGGCCGCGTTTACTACTAGCACCAGAGGTTGTCTTAGTGAGCACAAAGTTATGACTGAGCTTCCACAAGAGGCGTGTATGGTGATAGAGTTTGCTCGGTTGGTTGGAGAAATCAAATACAGAGGAGCTAAACCGGATGGGTTTTGGTTGAGCTTTAGCCGGAAGACTCAGCTGCTTGTTGATGCTGTGAAAGAGTCGATTGATAATAATCTTGAACCGGTTTTTCTCTCCGGCCGGTAAAAAAAAAAGCTCAGGTATAGGTATTCTACGGATTTTTATATATTTACACATATTATTTTACAATCACAACTTTATTCAACATTCTTAATAAACTATTTTATTAAGAATGTTGAATAAAGTTGTGATTGTAAAATAATATGAGTAAATATCTAAAAAAATATATAAAAATTCGTAGAATACCTATACCTTAGCTTTTGAACTTTATAATAGTTTATTATTTTACTTTATAAGATTAATATTTTGAACTTTTGTTAATTTTCTCAATTTAATCGAGTAAAATTTCGGAAAAAACGGTTTATTCCCCACAAACTATGTTGTTTTATTGCATTTATACACAGAACTTTTATTTGTGTCTATAACTACATAAATTCACTTAAAATTTTAATTTTCTACACGAACAATGCAAATCCGGTTAAAACCAACAAATCGAGTAACGCCGTTAGTTAAGATGTTAACCGTCAGTGAGTAAGATGCCACGTGGATAAAGACACATAAAGTAACATAATTCGTGGGGGAATCGCCTAGTGAAAAACAAGTGTAATCAAGTGAAAATGTGAAATGGTAACATTAGCCCTGTTTTTATTCATTTGTCTAAAACACCAGATACAACATAAAACCTCAGAATATTCATATTTGTTTGGTTATTGAGTTTTGTGAATATGAACTCAAATAATCCAAACCGCAAATAAAACGCGTTTGTAAATCGCATTTGTCTCCATTTAATGTAAAGTCCATGGGTTGGATTCGGACATATCATATAGTGGAGTCCACTAGGAGATGAAACGGGGTTTAGATTACAACTCTTGTCATGTCCCTTTCCACATGATTTGATTTATATCCAAAAGGTTTTTTGACTGCTTCCGGGCAGCGATGAATCCCGTTTCGGGCAACTTAAACGTACGCCTAGGCCATTTAGTAATGAATGGTTTTATCTGTTCAAGCCGTTTGAGGTAACACAAAATCAAGTCCAAATACCTTTAAAAATGACCTAGTAAACCATGAGTTAAACTAAGAAAATGTGGTCAATGATTTATCTAAAATATTTACACGTGTCGCTAAATCACACTTAAAAAAAATCTACATAAAAATAACATATAAGAAAAAATTACGCGTTTTGAAACGGTTAGATATCTTATTTTTAAAAAATACACACTATGAATTTTTTTTGTAATCCATTTAAATAAAAATAGAATCATTCATAAATGATCAAAATTCACTTTTGTTATGTTGGGTTAGAAACTACTTTATTTATTTGAAAAATCATGTTATTCATTTTTATTTTGCAAGTTATTCAATTTGAAAACTAAGAGAACAATGATAAAAAAAAAATATATATATATATATATATATATTAAACTAGGGAAAGTGTTTTTAGTTAAGTGATTACCCAAACTTCATTAAGTCTCCTTACCCGCATAGTAGAAATTGGTTTTGGATTTTGTCAATCAAAGGCTCGGAATAGTAAAATATGTTTATCATTTGGAGCTAAAATATGTAAAAAAAATAAAAGATATTAAACAAAAAAACAGTTATTATTTCTCTGTTTTTTTTTAAGCAAAACCTGTGAACTTCTTGTTCTTTCGTAGTTATGATAATAATTTACAAATTGACACACAAAAATACAAAAAAAAATTAGTGATTGTACTTAATTTCAAAGGAGTAATTTGTTGTCTCTCTTCCTCTCTCTCCACTGGTCACACAACGCATGAAGAGACAGAGAGAGACTAAAAATTGAGCCCATCACTCATAGTCATAGAGTAGGCTTTTAGAGAGAGAGACGGCTGTTGAAAGAGAACCACAGAACACAAAAACTCAAAATTCATTAAAAGAATGAGAAAGTCCAAACCTTTTTCCTCTTAAAAGCAACGGAAAGATTTCAAAAAAGTTTTCTTGCCTTCAATTTCTTATTCTTTTTTTTTTCTTTAAATTTATCAAAAAAAAATCTCACACCTTTTTCACTTCTGTTGTAGCTGTTACCACTTGTGTTTTCTCCTTTGGCATTTTTCTCGGTTTGTCATTAATGAGTGAGTAAAAATCATCAAAGTGTGTAACTTCTCTCTTCTCTCTATCTCTCAAGAACTTGAAATTTCTTGAAGAGGTTTGATTTTGGAAGTTAGGGGGTTTTTGTTTCTCTTCATGGGTCTTGCTTGGATCTGAGAAGGATAAATTTTGGTAGCTTTTGTTGATAATGGAGAGAAGAAAGTTTGAAGCTTTTGGTTTTGTTTGCTTCATCTCACTGCTTCTTCTGTTTAATCCATTATGGCTTGCTTCTTCTAACATGGAAGGTTAAATTACTGTTTCTCTTATCTTTTTATTGATTTATTATTCTTTTATTTTTTATGTGATTGATTACTTTTGTCTGTTTAGTGGTACTTGAGAATTAGAACTTTCATCTGGCACTGTCGCTGTTCTTCAAAAAGAATCTGATTCTGTTTGAAAAGTTCCAAAGTTTAGAGAATTTTGTGTTCATAATCTGTGGTTAGGCTTCTTCTCAAATCACAATGTCTTTTAGTAATCTGAAGTTTGAATTTTATGTGTCTGATTCTGTTTGTTTGTTTGGTAAGTTGTTCATCTTTGTGGAAAGGCTTAAGGCTTTTGCTTTGTATGTTTAACAGGTGATGCACTGCATAGTTTGAGAGCTAGTTTGAAAGATCCGAACAATGTCTTGCAAAGCTGGGATCCTACGCTTGTTAATCCGTGTACTTGGTTTCATGTAACGTGCAATAATGATAACAGTGTTATAAGAGTGTAAGTGACTGTCTCTCTGCGTGCACTCGAGGCCGTCAATGTTTCTTGGTTTAGCTTATTTGATCTTGTTTGTTGTTACTTCTTCAGTGATCTTGGGAATGCAGACTTGTCTGGTCAATTGGTTCCTCAGCTTGGTCAGCTCAAGAGCTTGCAGTACTTGTAAGTTTTTGCTATAACATTGAGGTGGAAGTTAATTTGATACTCGATAGTTAGATGAAAAGTTGATGGAATTGAAATCGATACTTGATAGATAGCCGAAATGCCGTTTACACGGAATATTGTTTTGTCATTATAAGTAGGACTTATTCATTACCCATTTGTCATTGTACATTGTTAATTTTCTTCTGAGGGTATGATACTCTTAATTGCAGGGAACTTTATAGTAATAACATAACAGGGCCGGTTCCAAGCGATCTTGGGAATCTAACAAACTTAGTGAGCTTGGATCTTTACTTGAACAGCTTCACTGGTCCAATTCCAGATTCTATGGGAAAGCTCTTCAAGCTGCGGTTTCTGTAAGAACACTTAGTCTACTCTTCTCATCATGCATTGGCTAAATGTCTTTCGATATTATACATTGATTTAGAGTTTAACTACACTTAATAAACTTGTTTGATTGAACTCTGGTATGGGAAGATGGTAATGTGGTATGAGTTTTTGTTGCAAGGATAGTCGGCTCAACAATAACAGTCTCACTGGACCAATTCCAATGTCATTGACTAATATTACAACTCTTCAAGTTTTGTGAGTATCACTAATTCACCTTCACTTTCTGCACTTTTGAACTTCTCAGTCTTAATGGATCCCCTGAGTGATCTGTCTTAATGTCTTGCAAAATGCAGGGATCTGTCGAACAACCAATTATCTGGATCTGTTCCTGATAATGGTTCCTTCTCGCTCTTCACTCCCATCAGGTTTGATGGAATCCGCACTATTAAACATTAATCACTTGCATTATGGTAACCGAGGCTATAGACTTCTCTAATACTTTGTGTTCTGCATACTAGATTAAAGAGATCTAATAACTTAGGATCAAGCACAACAGGCTATAAAAAATTTAAATTTGAAACTTAGTTTGTTTTGATCATCTAAAGCATACTGCATTGCCCAAAATTCTATTACTTTTACTTACCTCACAAGTTGTGTTCTTCTGCACAGTTTTACTAACAACTTGGATCTATGCGGCCCAGTTACTAGCCGTCCTTGCCCTGGATCTCCCCCATTTTCTCCTCCACCACCTTTTATACCACCTCCCACAATTCCTACACCAGGTAATGAAATGAAGCATACAGTAAAGTTTAGATCTTTGACATTCACTCATGCTTGGAAACATACTGGCCGGCTGTGTAGAGTTGTTGCAGAGTTTTTACTGGATTTTGATTGGATTTAGTCTATTTCACAGTTTAAGAAGTTGATGATCAACTTATCTGGTAGAATCTTTTGGTTGTTGACTATTTTTGTTAATTTAAGGTGGGTATAGTGCTACTGGAGCCATTGCGGGAGGAGTTGCTGCTGGTGCTGCTTTGTTATTTGCTGCCCCGGCTTTAGCTTTTGCTTGGTGGCGTAGAAGAAAACCTCAAGAATTCTTCTTTGATGTTCCTGGTTAGTCAATGACTCTGCAATATCCAAGCTTTGTTTGTTTCATTGGAGAATTTGTTTAGTATGTTATAATTAATTCTGTGGTTCTGTGATGTAGCCGAAGAGGATCCTGAGGTTCATTTGGGGCAGCTTAAGCGGTTCTCTCTACGGGAACTTCAAGTAGCAACAGATAGCTTCAGCAACAAGAACATCTTGGGACGAGGTGGGTTTGGAAAAGTCTACAAAGGCCGTCTTGCTGATGGAACACTTGTCGCAGTCAAACGTCTTAAAGAAGAGCGCACCCCAGGTGGTGAGCTCCAGTTTCAGACAGAAGTAGAGATGATAAGCATGGCAGTTCACAGAAATCTCCTCAGGCTACGCGGTTTCTGTATGACCCCTACCGAGAGATTGCTTGTTTACCCTTACATGGCTAACGGAAGTGTCGCTTCTTGTTTGAGAGGTAACCTTTGGAGTTTAACGGTTTTGAGTGTCATAAAGTACAAGAAGTTTCATAACATATTTTTCGTGGCATTGGTTTGCGATAGCTTTTATGTACAAGCTTTTATGTAGAAGTACAAATGAGTTAATTTGCTTGAAATGATTGCAGAACGTCCACCATCACAGTTGCCTCTAGCATGGCCAATAAGACAGCAAATCGCGCTAGGATCAGCGAGGGGATTGTCTTATCTTCATGATCATTGCGACCCCAAAATTATTCACCGTGATGTGAAAGCTGCTAATATTCTGTTGGACGAGGAATTTGAGGCAGTGGTAGGTGATTTCGGGTTGGCTAGGCTTATGGATTATAAAGATACACATGTAACTACGGCTGTGCGTGGGACTATTGGACACATTGCTCCAGAGTATCTTTCAACCGGAAAATCTTCAGAGAAAACCGATGTTTTTGGCTACGGGATCATGCTTCTGGAACTGATTACAGGTCAGAGAGCTTTTGATCTTGCAAGACTGGCGAATGACGATGACGTTATGCTCCTAGATTGGGTATAACACAGATCATTTAAACACATTTGGGTATCTCTGTCTACTCTCAAAGCTAATTTCCTTGTTCATTTGATCTTCTTAGGTGAAAGGGCTTTTGAAGGAGAAGAAACTGGAGATGCTTGTGGATCCTGATCTGCAGAGCAATTACACAGAAGCAGAAGTAGAACAGCTCATACAAGTGGCTCTTCTCTGCACACAGAGCTCACCTATGGAACGACCGAAAATGTCCGAGGTTGTTCGAATGCTTGAAGGTGACGGTTTGGCTGAGAAATGGGATGAGTGGCAGAAAGTGGAAGTTCTCAGGCAAGAAGTGGAACTGTCTTCTCATCCTACCTCCGATTGGATCCTCGATTCTACGGATAATCTTCATGCTGTTGAGTTGTCTGGTCCTAGATAAAAGACACTCTAATTTGTCTAACAGAAGCGATAAAGAACAGAGAAATATTAAGAAAAATCACTTCTCTGTATTCATTTAATTTGTCTCAATCTTTGTTCATATCAGCTTGCATTAGACAACAAAAGTCCTAGTTCATGTCGTAAGCAAAACCAAGGCCTTTATTTGAACATAATCAACTCACAGCAAGTTCTATACATTACACATGTCTTCCGCTGAATAAAGAGGAAGAAAAGGTTGTTTCAAGAAACGTTTTGAGCTCTTTGTTCCACAAGAGAAGGAACATGATAAGTAAAGCACACTAAAAAACACCAAGCTTGCATTATAACATTTGAAGGTAAGAGTCAAGAATCATGGGCAGGTTTTGTATTGTCCGAGAATGAATGAGAGCCAGATGAGTGATTCGGATTCTTCGATGTGAATAGATTAGGGTATGAGTAATAAGGATCATCTTCCATGGAAGGCAGTCTCATTTGCTGGTGGTCCTGGTCAGGGCTGAGTCTGTCCAGTGATGAAGTATCTGGTCTTTGGAACTCTGGAAGATCACCATAGCTGCTGACTGATGAATTCTGATGATCAAACTGCGGTTTTTCCATTGAATGAAGTCTCTGAGGCGTAAGATCGCTATAGCTGCTGACTGATGAGTTTTGATGATCAAACTGCGGTTTTTCCATTGAATGGAGTCTCTGCGGCGTATGATCGCCATAACTGCTGACTGATGAGTTTTGATGATCAAACAGCGGTGTTTCTATTGAAGGGAATCTCTGTGGCTGGTGGTTGTTCTGCTCAAAGTTAAAAAGTGATGAAGTTTCTGCTCTCTGGAGTTCTGTAAGATCTCCACAACTGCTGGCTGAAGAGTTCTGATGATCAAATTGCGGTTTTTCCATTGAGGGCGTATGGAAAAAAGGGTTCTCAGACGGACTTTCTGGAGACTGATCAGAATTTTTCCTAGTAAGCTCATTGATTCTCAATTGTGCAAGGCTTGCAGCTGAACGGGCAGCTGCTGCTGCACGTTCCGCTGAGTCAGCAGCAGCTTGAGCCGCCATTAGGACATCTTGCAAGTCTCCATCGGATATTTTCCTTGAAGCATCCCTCGGAGCATCCTTAGAAGTATCCCTCGGAGCATCCTTAGGAGTATCCCTCGGAGCATCCCTCGGAGAATCACTCGGAGCATCCCTTGGAGCATCACTCTCTTTTGTAGAAAAGAGTCCTACTACACCAATGGATGGCGGAGAATAATCTTTCCTTTCCAAAGATTCCATCACAATAGGTGAAGATTGTTGGCCTTCCACGACAGTTCTGCTTGCTTTTGCAGAATGTTCATCTCTTTTGGAAGCCGGTTTTTTGTCTCCTGCATTCTCTGAATCAAAGGGCAAGTCGTGAGAGGTATGTTCATAACTGGCAGAATTCACTGCCTTCGGTGCATTTACAGGGGTAGCACCAGGAGTTGGCCGCAGCAAGACATTTGGAACCTCGGGAAAGTCCAATATATCATACTCCGAGTCAGAATCGGATTTTTCCTTTTGCCCTTCAGTTTGTTCCTCCGGTAACGGCAGCTTAGACCCCCCACCAAATTGTTTTGGTCCATCCTGAAATGAAAGAAGACAACTTATGAAAAACAGAGGGACTGGGGCGAAAAGAAATTCAAGGCCGTGGATATCTGGACACAGAGGTCCAAGAAGGGAAAGAGGGTATCATTATTATGCACACCCAACTCGCGAAACAATTAAATACATTGAACTGCGGTTTTAGTACCTAACACAACATGCTAAGTTTGACCCAAACACAAACAAATCATCTAAGATGTTCTGAACAGACCCGTTATATGTAGGCAGAGAAGAGATAATAAACAAAAACGAAGAGAGAAGTACTCACAAGGAGATCTTCATGCGATTTGAAGAGATCAGTTTCTGTAGAAGCAGGATCCCAGTCAAGCTCATGTTCTTCTGCAATTTCCTTGAGAAGTTTCAGTTTAGTTTCTGGGGAAGGTGCACGCACAGACAGCAACTCCACCAACTGTAAAATTGATTTTGGAAAGATACGAAAAAACATGAACAAATTTCTTGTTTCTACTAGACTGAACCACACAATGAACGCTAGCAATTCAGTCTACAAGATAGATAAAGAAATCAAGTTAATCTTGTTCTAAAAATGGACATGTAATCCTAAGGATTTACATATACTAAACTTAAGGATTCGTATAGATTCTTTAGCAGCTGCACACATCAATCTACGTATAGTTTCTACATGCTAGTCTCCCACCAATGAACTCCGATTTACCTTACGATTGACACCAGAATCCGGCTTGAGCTCAGATGCAGCTGCAACGAATTCCTTTCCATACTTGGATACAAATAGTATCTGAACCTGCTGCAGCTCTGTCAAGTCAGAGCACCTCGGCGCAGCAAAACATACACTTGATATTGCTTCTTTTAGATCTAAAGGACATTCCCTACAAAATTTTATAAGAAAGGATTAAGAAGCTCAGCAACAATGTTAGCCAATGATAAAAACAAATTCAAACAATTCTCACAGAGAACTTAAATTTAAAACCTTTGTGCCTCGATAATCGGAAGACGAACAGCAATGAGTTCACAGAAGAGCTCAAGGATCTCTTGAGCAGCCATCATCTTCTCTTCCCTTATAATATGCTCAACCTAAGTAGAATAAAACCAAAATAATCAAACAACGTTCCATTAACACCAAATTAAACTTAATAAGACCATGAATTTAAAAGCAAACAAACCCGAATTCGAGCAGTAGCTTCTTGACCAGTCTCAAGAAGCTTAGCAATTTCACGACGCATTTGCTTAATCTGTGCTTCTCTTCTATTCCGTATTAGCTTAATCCGAGGGATCGTTAACTTGAGCAAGGTTTTGCTGTGTAAAATTCACCACAACACATGATTGAATCAGATACATGTAACGAAACAAATTCAAGATTGATAATTGGCAAGACAATAAGAGATGAAATCAGAGATAATAATACCATTTTGCAGCTTTGAAACCCTTATTGAAGAAGGAATCAAGCATCGACATGATCGATTAACTTGTTACGATTGATCTCACTGAAGATCGATCGTTTAAAGCCTTGGAACAGAGAAGATTACAAAAGAAGAAGAAGAAGATTGATAATAAAAGATCTTATTGCTTCTCAACGAAGGATTTTTTCTCGGAAGCAAAACGGTGCGTTTTATCTCAAAGTGAAGTTAGTTAGCAACTAAACCACGTCGGTGGAATATGGGCTTATATATGGGCCGACAGTATTGGACTCCATATATCCGAGTCAATAGAACCAATCACCCAATAATACAATCACTAAACAGACATTAATTAGTGTGCTATTAAAAACCAATTCATCAATAGTATTACTAGTATTAGATTAGAGAAGCTTTTCTGAATAAGGTAACATGAGTTTATCTATATGAGAAATAACAAATTTAACAAAAAGAACATATATGAGAAATAAAATTATTGGTTGAGTTAGTATTTCGATAGAGGTTATAATGTTAAGTTTCATGGATTTCCAACCTAAAGCCAATACATGGTGAGTGGATTAGTTTATATCTCTTTCATATTAGTGTTGGCTTATTTAAATTTCCGATATAAAATCCTAATATGCCGTTGACAAAAAAAAAAATCATAATACGCCTCTTCGAAATGAGGACTCTTCTCGGTTCATCGAAATGAGGACTCTTCTCGGTTCATGTCAAATCAAATTCTATTTTAGGACCGATAATAAACTTTTTTCACTTGACTGAATAGTACTTAAATCGATTGAACTAATAGTGTATGCTTAATTTGATATCATTCTATATGAAAATAAAATTAATAAATAAATCATGACAATATAAAAGGCAAAATATGTCATGATTGAAAACTTTGCTACTACTTTAACTATTTTTACGCGTTTAAATTTTACCAACAAACTTTTCTGTCAGTATAAGAAAAACTCATCTGTGAGTGGAAAATTTTCACAACAAACATATTAGAAGTTCTATGAAAAGTTAAATTCCTAAATTATTTATAGAACCCATAAAAAAATATCATAAGGTCTTTGAGGATGAAATAAAAACATCCTAATGATCAACAAAGTATATATTCACAAAATATCTGAAAATAATTTTGAGACCAATTTCTGTTAGGCTTCTTGACTTTCGAAACACATTAATATACCTTGTAGACCAAAGTAAACACATTAATCATCGAATTTGTTGGACACTTGGACTTGACTGAATAAGAACTCATTTAATTTGCTTTTTTGACCAGAAAAAATTATGGATCGAAAGTACTTAGTTACCAAAAACCTTAGAAAAATATGCTATAACGTGTTAATCCTTCGGTGCTTTGAGAAAAGGTCATTAAAACCAAGGCCAAGGTTCACGTTTGTATGACAGGTTATTTTCAAGATGTCTGAACATTTTTGGCTGCTTCTGTAGTGTTCTCTCTGCCCTCTCTCCCATTGTGAACCTTATGACTGCAATTATTAACTATGCCCTTCGTAACTCCTTTTTTGGTCCCACACCATATAATATAATACCTTATCTATACGTATAAAACTTCTCCCTCTATACATATCACTAATACCTACAATCAATGCTTGTTTTTCTAATTATTCATGTTTTTCTTTATAAACTTTATCGGTTAATCCGGTCAATTCCGGTAGAAATACACCTGCTATAGAGTGAACTGGTTACCATATTGTTTATCCTAAAGTTGGAATGATTTCCGAGTAATATTTGAGATAGGCAGATCGCCTGTTACTTTAATTATTCATATTCATCCATGGTTTATAATATGATTTATGAGATCTTCATATATCATCCAGCGTTCACTGACTAAATAACTAAAACTATAAACATGCATCACTCATGAGTTAATTAACAAGGCTTTTTTCTCCTACTTAAGTGAATAATAATGGGCTTTTAGGGTTTTTAACAATATTATAACACTTATGATACATATTGGACATAAATCGATGCTAAAATAATTAAAAAAAAAAAATCGATGCTAAACTATTTGTACTGTTTTTAGTTTTTAAGCTAAACTATGATTTTGCTATATCCGTAAAGTTAAAATATGTTTTCGAAACATATAACTAACTGATGATAACTTTGGATCAATGCACACAACCATATATATCTCAGGCCTTGTTGCTAGTTAGCCTAGTCTACGTACATATGAACAGTACTTAGATTCAAAAATATTCATAGCGCGAAAACATGTTTCATTGATAAATCATAATGTTTTATATTTTTTGTTAGAAAAAATATCAGAAAATCGACGAGAATCATGTGACCCTTCAACAGGTGTACCTCTTTTTTTCATTTATTGTTATAACACATACCAATTCTTCTCATCTTTTCCTCAGCTATATATACACACATATCACTTATTCCACCATTTTCACACACAACACACAACACAAAACACATAACACGAGTTAGTACTTATTGTCTCCTCCTCTCATCTTCTAGAAGCTTCTTTCTATAAAAACCTCTGCCTTAACCAGAAGGTTTCCTCATTTTATTCTTGTTAAAAATATAAAAATGACGAAGTTTCTCCGCACGTTATTGTTTACCCTTGTCGTAGTCTTCGCCGCGTGTTCTTTGGTCGTTAACTGTATTCGCACGCCGCCACTAAGTCCGTCACATCAATATCTTTTTATATTTCTTTATAATATTTATTCGACTATATATAACTTTAAAAATATTAATATATTAAACACTTTATTTTGTCTTTTTTTTTGTAGAAACCACGGTCAATGGTGGAGAAACGAAAAACGCCGACATCGAACGAGCTCAAACGCAGCACAAGGTCCACAAGGTAGGTTCATATCTCCCACGGTGCACTTTTGTCTTAAATATTTTTATTGTATCATTAAAAGTTTAATATTAATTTTGTTATAATAATTAATAGCAACCACACCATTTGAATTTTCAGATAAATTAGTAAGCAACCGTGTTTTTTTTGTCCACTTAATTAATTTTGAATTTTTTTTTTTTTTTTTAATTTTGTCAAATGAATTTATTATGTTTTTTTTTTTTCATTTATTTGTGGTAAAGAAGGAAATAGGAGAAAAACGAGGGGTAGAAATGGAAATGTACCCGACAGGATCAAGCTTACCGGATTGTTCATACGCGTGTGGTGCGTGCTCGCCGTGTAAACGTGTGATGATTAGCTTTCAGTGCTCCGTCGCCGAATCATGTAGCGTTATCTACAGATGCACGTGTAGAGGAAGATATTATCACGTGCCATCTAGGGCTTGATTGAATCTCCGCCGTTTGTTTTTGACGTCTGTGATTAAATATCAGTTTTGGCGGCGAAACTTTCTTTATTGTACAATTTGTTGGGAAATTATATTAAAAAAATATGGGCCCACTTTTGAAGTCCTATTATTAATATTGGGCCTTTTAAGGCCTTTTCAGTGAGAGGTGAAAGACACGACCGAATCAGATTCTTGGAACCGTCACAGCTCAAAGTCAAATGTTTCGGTTGGCCAATTTTTTTTTCTTTTTTTTTTCTTTTTCAAGCTTTCTCTATCATACCGGTTGAACCATTATGTAACAATATAAACTTTTCAACCTATGAATAATTTTTATGTCTATTAATCTGATTTTGCATTAGATGTATCAGAACTAAATACTTAAATTTAGTTAAAGCAATTACTAGAATATAATTTTTTTTTTGGGTGCAAGACTATTTTTTTTTATGTTTATTCTCATAATATCTAATTTAATTTATGAGCATATTCTATAGAATTTAAGTATTTTTATAAAAACATTTCTGATAAAATTCTGCTCTGTGTTAAAACACTTTTATCCTCGCTTTTAAAGTTAAGACAAGGCTATGTTATTTGACAAAAAAACAAAAATAAAAATGCTTTTTAACTATATGAAAATGAAGGAATTTTACTTTTTTTTTTTTTTTTTTTTATGCCTTCCAATATTTTTATCCCAAGAAGACACAGTCAATAGTCCAACAAAGAAAGATAAAGGGATGCAACTTGCACGATTGTTAAATTTATAAATGACGCATTTTGATTTTATTGTACATAAATATGACCGTGGAATAGCTCAAGATATATCATTATCAAAAAAAAAATCTCAAGACATATCGGCTAAAGTCAACATGAAACATCTTAATCTGGAATTTCTGATTATCACTTTTCAGAATCCGAGTTGAAATAGTGTTACCCTACGCAAACGTTTGATTTTTTTTTTATTAATTTTGTAAGATATTCTCTCTTTTTTTATTATTATTAAATGAAAGATATTCTCTTTTTTGTTTCTCTTTTAGGCATCAAAATTAAATGAAAATTGAGAGAAACTGCCTAAATTTAGAAGGCAGAAAATGAAATCGAACCTAACAATCTGTTAGGTCTATTGACAGGGAAAAAAAAAAAAAAAAAGAGTGTTAGGTCTCGCAACTAATTCTCGAATCGAACAATCAAATCAGTAAAAAATTTATTTCTGTATTTTTACTCGTATATATGCGCGTATTCATTTTAAAATACATGAGCACATTTAATATAACTTTTTTTTTCTTTGATAAGAACATTGAAAATTCTTTATCGAGAGGATTATTCTAGGAATGTTCATTTTTACTAAATTACAGTAATTCTAAATCACAGTAATTAATTTTTTATAGTTTTAGACGAAATCAATATTTATTTCGTTTTATAAATTATTTGTTATGTTTATAATTTTATAAGGTGTATTTTTTTATTGAAAGAACGGAGGATAACTTAAAAACTATTTTATAATTTTTTTTTAATTATTTTGTGCTCGAAATTAAAAGAAGTTCTAGATCCGAAAAAGTTTACATAAAAAGCGAACAATCACTTTCATATTTTATGTAAACTGAATAAACAAAAAGGCAACACAAGTTGTTTTGAGTCTTTAATTTTTAGTTGTTTATTTTACCATTTTAAAGTTTTTCAAATTACTAATTACGTACTTTTATGTTTAAAAAAATAAATAACTTTTTAATTTATAAAAATGTATATTGTGATATAATTTGTACTACTAGTGATTTTAGAAATTTTTGTTAGTCAAACTTCAACTCTCTTTAAACTATTACCTATTATGAAAATCACTCGTGGATCATCTACTATAGTTAGGAAATATTTGAATCTCATCCGGAAGAAAAAGAAAAAAGAACAGTATTCATGTAAACCATTAAGAGATTTAGTGCACATGTTTTGACCAAACACAAAAAATAACAAGTTTTATTTATCATCATTAGAGACTAAACTCATATCCTCTAAAACTTTTAGAAAAATATTATAGACTTACCAAATAAACACTTTTAATATAAAGAAGATTTGTTGTAACTATAATTTCAGTGTTAATCATCTTAAAACTAGTGTGTAATGCGCATATATCACGTCCCATTCCCATATATCACCTTTTTTTTTTTTTTTTTTTGTCAATCTCCCATATATCACCTATGTACTTAGATTTCTTGTGTTTTCTCCAATTAAAATCAAAGGTATATCACAACGACAAATCGATCTAATTCTTTTGATTCAATCCATTCATGAACTTAAAAAAACTAAAAGAAAAACACACACACATATATATATATATATATATATATATATATCTAAATCTCCAACGTCTCTTTTTCTTTTTTTTCGCTCATGTTATTTTTGCATTCCACCAAAAAAATCTCCTTTGTAATTCTAGTATATATGACCTAACTGTTTTATCACCTAACGTGATTCTTAAGAACTACCTTTAACAAATAAAAATAAATAAAAAAAAAATTGTTGACAAAAAAAAATAAAATAAAATAAAATAAAACATATATATATCTAAATTTTCAACGTCTCTTTCTTTTTCTCATGTTATTTTTGCTTTCCACCAAAAAATCTCCTGTGTAATTCTAGTATATATGACCTAACTGGTTGTCAGTTAAAGTGATTCTGAAGAAATACCTTTCACCAAAAAAGAAAAAGAAAAAAAACTATCTATGGATAGAATCATCTATTTTCTTTTGTCAATATTACTTATGTTTTCATTGTGTGGTAAAACTCATATGATTCTAGAAGTATGATTTCTTTTTTGACTTGAGTATCGGATCACCTTTGAGAGTGTTTTTCTTTCGATCACCATCTCATACAATCATCTTTTCTTAAGCTATTTTCGACTCCTCATTGAATATCAGATATATAGATCTAAAATTTACTATTTTATTTTTAAAGTAGTGATCTTTTTAAAAAAACCTAATTATATTCATTGACATTTTTAGAAAATAATTTTTTTCTTTTAGTGCGTTTTTTAATAAGCATTAAAAAACTAAATTTTTCACTTATAATTTGAAAAAATGGCTGAGTAAAATTGTAAGAACTAGTTCTCGCGTGTATTTCAAAAAATTACATGGATTTCACACATAGTTTTTATTTTGCAAATTTAATATTATTTACGACAGAATGATATTTTATATCGTATGATACTATTTCTTTTGTCAATATTACTTATGTTTTCATTGGGTCTCTAGCAAATAATTTTATATTTTGTTTAACAAAAACAAAATAAATTTTTAATAATTTATTCTGAATGTGTATGGTTTAATATATTATTATTTTTTACATTATTTGAGTTGATGCATGGTTCAATTATACAAATAACAATATATATATATATATATATGAATATAACGCATGTAACATATATAACGTGTAAAGTTTTCTAATAGTGGTTCAAATATTACAAATAATATATATATATATATATATATATATAATTTATGTAACATATATAACATGTATAATTTTCAATATAAGATAGTAAACATGTATCTAAATAACTTTTCAACAATTGTTTCTTTTTTGTTAATGATTTTTGAACTTACATCAACATCAAAATAACAGAAATAAACTTTTTAGATTTTATTATCTCCACGCACATTATCTAGTTCTAACGTTAAAGTATGGACATGTATATCAAAAGAGATTAAAGAAACAATGTAGTTGTTTTCTACCACAAAAACATAATGATTGAAATATATAATAAGGATTGCGAAAAGACTATCGTTTTGAAAAATAAGTGTGATAAGAATTATATAATTGGCGTGATAGGTAATCTGACTACATTTTTTAAAGTTGGAAACTTATAGTGAATTTCCAGCATTTTCGGATTGTACCAACAAAGAAAAAATCAAATTTGGAACTCTCGTTTTCAAGTGATCATGACTCACATCAACAACACATTAATTCACTAAACTACTCTAAAATGTGGTTTCAACCGAATAAACATGATTGTGTAAGAATAGATGTATCTATGGTTCTATATTAACAAAGTTTATAGTATCAGAGAGTCAAGATGAAAATATATGATGAGAAAAAAAAAAGACTCACGATGAAAATATATTTCCAACTCGTCAATACAATACAATAAAGTTTTGAATCATTATATCTCAATTTTAGTTAATGATCTTGATTTATTATAGATACATTCATTTAGTGATTGTAATAGATACTTTCTAATCCAAAAAAAAAAAAAATAGATACTTTCTAATCCATGATCTAATAATCGAAAAGAAAAACTATCTCCAACGTACATAGTTGCCAATTTAAGATATGTTTTGTTATAAATGTATTTTTTGTAATTTGATTTAATTTACAATAACAAATGAAATGTTTTATCCTAATCAAAAATCTATAAAATACGTGAAATAAGAATAAATCCAATAATATTTCTGTTTATAGTAAGTTATCGGCCATATATAACCTTTAACATTTTATAATCTAATTTTTGAATTCGGTTGAAAATCGAATACTATTTAATGAAACATTGAAACGAATTGCATGCTAATCTTATATACGTAATTTAGCCAAAGAGTATACTCTAATATTGGGAGATTGGATAAAAACAAAAACAAAAAGAAATACAGTTTCGTCTATGACACGTACCAAATAATCCAAGGCTATAAATGACCACGAGTACATAACGACGTACAAGCATCGGCCTGACACGTGTTGTGTTTATAGGCTGTCGTGTTCTTCTTCTCCGACTTCGACCATTGATCTTTCAGAACCATCCCAGTCAAGCTACGTGGCGAGATCTCAAAGGACCAGCTACGTACGTTCGCAGTGGATCATGGTCGTTTGGTTTCCCCTCAAACCGTATTTGACTACTTTCACTAATCACAAATCAGTGAATCACTGAATGAATGATTGAATTTATTCTATTTGATTGCAATGATTGAAATGATTGATCAATAAAATACAATTCGTTGCTGAATACTTGTTGTAAAGTATATAGTGATTGATTGTAATATAGATATAGATAAGATAGATTTTATTTTAAACGTTGGATTGATTCATTAATTTGAAAACAGATACAAAAGTTGATACATGCCAAGAATATCAGAAATATGGAAAATCAAATACACATGAAAAATTATATAACTATTCATAATAGTGAACAATGACAAAATGAATTTACACCATGTTTTCAATAATAATATAGTCGATTCGCAAATGAAAATTTAATATGTTATTTACTTTCTTTACAATATGATCATGAGATTGCTTTAAGCAGTAAACATAGGCATCTTTAAAATCTCGAAAGTTTAGAAGTAGTTTTATATGATTTATGGTAATTTTTTATAAGTTTTAGAATTGAACTAATATTTTTTCCACGTTTAAGTTTCCTAAGTCGAATCAAGAGTAACTGTTCTAGATTAAACATATATAACATGTGCAATCTCCATTGGTTGCATGGCCTCTAGGAGACTGATTAACTCTAAACTAAGCTAATTTATGAGATTAATATAGGTGGCATATCATGAATTCATGAGATTCTTTTCCATTTTAGAAACCATGAACTTTACAACTAAAACAAATTGTCAATAAATACAGAGGTTCATATACCTTAAATATTATCGGTCGGACATTCGAAATATAAAATTTGTGAAACTAGACATCTTCGGATAGTCAAGTACAATCAAAAAATTGAAACTATAGACTCTAATACCATATTAGAAATTATGGATTTTCTAGCTAAAAATCGAAGTCCATGTACTTTATATATTACACCACAAATTTCTCAAGTGTTAATTAATGTGGGATACTACTTCAAAGAAAATTTTATCTTTCATGTATATCGTTTTATCCCGAAGACCGAGAAAAAAGATCATATATGGAGTTAGGATCATGCATAGTATACTGAAGAGCGTCGTCGCTTAAAGTCCAAAATATAAGTTGATGCAACAATTTTATCTATAATCTCAACGTTGAATAAATCGATTAGAACCTACTAAGCGGTTAAAATCCCCCAAGCCCCATGAGTAAGTTGACTAGAAAGAAACTTTGGTATTCAACAGAATTCAACCACGTACGTCATCGGAAAAACACACCCAAAAAACGGTATTTCGAAAATTTTGGACATTATAATAATATGTTATCCTTAATTTATGTTGATTATCTATCAAATTACAATATCTAACAAAAATGTAGTATTGCTTCTATTGATCACTAGTCACTACACACAATTAGGGATATAGTCTAATTATTTCTTAGCTAAACTTTTTACTTAGTTTTTCTTTTATGCGTTTTAGTGGCGAGACGACAAGTTTTGATGAACAATCTTTCCAATATTGAAGAAGTGATGAGTTGAAATATAATTGTTTATTTTTGTTTGTTTAGATATTTATATATTTTAATCATATATATAATGTTGTACACCTTCTAGCAATCAAAACTATCATTTTGACCAGAGCTAAGAAACCTATAACCATACAACATCCAAAATTAGGCCTGGGCAAAAAATCCGAAACCCAAAAACCGAACCGAACCCACCTCAAAAATATCCGAACCAAATCCGAACAGATTTTAAAAAATATCCGAATGGACCCTAAATTCCGTTACTCAAAAAATCCGAACCGAATCCGAACCGAACCGAATATTCATGGGAACCCGAACGTATCCGAAATAAAAATATACATCTAAGATTTTTGATAATACTTATACTTATAATAACAAAAATACTCAAATTTACAATCATAAATTTGAATATATTATTTATTTTTGAGTAACTCGAGTATTTTCAGATATATTTATATGAAAAGTAACTAATATTTTAGTATTTTTCCAGATATTTTGGGTAATTTTAGGTACTTTGGGGTAAAAAGTAACTCATATTTTAGTATTTTTCGGTTATTTTGGATATTTTTTAATAATTCGAATATATTTAAGTATATATGGCTAAAAAGAATCGAACTCGATCCGAACCAATGAGTATGACAATCCGAATTTTTACAAAACCCAACAATATTTCGGATTTAACCGAGTTAAATAGTTGTTACTAACCCCGAACCGAACCCGAGCAAATCCGAACCGATACCGAACCGAAATTTTAAAATATCCGAATGGGATTAGAATTTCGGTATTTCAAAACCCGAACCCGAACCGATACCGAACCGAACCCGATTGGGGGCCCGAACGCCCAGGCCTATCCAAAATAATCATTTTTTTTTCAAAATAATCATTTTCCATCTATTAAGTTTCGAAAGTTGGCCATTTCTGCTCTATTTTTGAAGTTTTTTCGATATAATCTGCGTTACTATAGGTTGTTTATTCTTGTTATTTTTTTTTCTCTTTTTAAAATGCCTATTGCATACGGCTTGTAATAACTGTTTGTTTATGTTATCGCATTGGAATACCCAACATAAATTGTACTACACATGTTTGTGTTTTGTCTCTTTAAAGCTGGTTTTAGTGTTGAAGTGATTTTTGACAGTTTTCCATAAGCCAACCCGCTTGTACTAGAAATTAAAACGACAACAATTTCAAATTTTTCTTTCACATCCACTAGAAAATCTCTTTCTATCTAAAATCTAAAAAAAAGAAACAACTGAAATAAATTTTATTCGATTGAATTTCTAAAACTTGTACACATACACTGATACACATCACATTTTTTTCAATATTAATATTTTTAAGTATTAATGTAAAATTTTGAGAGAATTAAATTTTTATGAATACATGTTATATTTATTCACATAAAACAATTACTAAATTTCTAAAAAGAAATAACAATATACATTACTACTATATTGAAATATCTTTATTAGAGCATTTGTCTTTAAAGTATGCCAACAAAATAATAAAACATATATACATCAACCATGATAATACGACAAAATTACATTTATATATGTAAATTTATATATTCGTAACGTCTTTACTATTTATAAAAATTACGCGTAATGTTCGAAAAACAACTAATTCAATTTTTTTTGGGGTATTTAGCATTGTATTTGGAATCTTTTTGTTGTAGTCTTTAACTTTAGGGGATGCAAACAAAGTAATAAAACATATATCCATCAACCATGGTAATACATCAAAATTATATTTATTTGCATTAATTTTATATATATGTAAGGGACAAACATCTAAGTTTACTTTTTGGTATTTAGCATTATATTTGGAGTCTCTTTTGGTGGAGCCTTTGTTTGTAGGAGATGCCTACAAGGTAAGAATACATATATCCATCAATCATGATAATACAACAAAACTAAAAAAATATACTTCTAATAGATTAAATATCTTTTATATTTTATACTTATATTTTAAATACGCTACTTTTAGGTAGTAAAATCATTTAAAATGACGTGAAAACGTGGTATACCATTCATCTTCTTTGTTTTCAGAGAATGCCAACAAGGTAATAAATAATATAACAATATTATATGTATATACGTTAATTTGTATATTTGTAACGTCTTTACTATAAGAATCACGCATAATGTTAAACAAACATCTAATTGATTTTTTTGGTATTTAGCATTGCATTTGGAATCTCTTTGTTGAAGTCTTTGTATTTAAGTGGATGTTATAACAAGGTAAGTACACATTCCCATCAACCATAATAATTCAGCAAAATTATATTTATAATCGTTAATTACATATTTCTGTAACGTCTTTACTTTTTGTAAAAATCACGCATGATATCGGACAAACATATAATTTAATTTCTTGGTATTAGCATTGTATTTGGAATTTCTTTACTGTAAAATTTGTCGTTAAAGAATCCCGACAAATTAAACGAAATTCATTAATCAACCATAATAATACAAAAAAATGATTTACATACGTTATTTTTATAAATTTGTTCGTTTTCATTATTTATGAAAATCATGCATGATATCGGACAAACATCTAATTTTCTTTTTTGGTATTTAGTATTCTATTTGAAATTTTTTTACTGAAGTCTTTGTTTTTTAGGAATACCGACAAAGTAATAAAAAAAAAATTAAATCTTCATTTTATAAATTTGTAACGTTTTTACTATTTATGAAAATTATACATGATATCGGACAAACATCTAATTTATTTTTTTGGTATTTAGTATTACATTTGAACTGTTTTTACTGTAGTCTTTGTTTTCAAAGAATACCGACAAAGTAATAAAAAGAAACGCCTTAATTTTAATTTTTAATTATATATATCATTCCAAAAATTAGAAAAATATTAAATAATAAAATTAAGTACACATGAAAAGTGTAGTAGACAAAAAAAATTCTTGACTACTTACTTACTTACTGCCTTAAAAAGGAAAAATGACCATATTATTTTTTTCACATTCACTCATCTACTTCATTGATCGTACATGCACTATGTATATCCATTGAATATTGGAAATTTATTATGATTTATTTATTTAGTCAAAGCATAGAACAGACTACTCATTTTTTTTTCCAACTATTCATACAGATAATTAAAACTCATTTTTAATTAGTAAAAAAGTGTAAAACTAACCATATTTGAATAAAATCTTGTATTAGTGTTCTGAATATAAAAAACCAAACATTTTTTTAATAAATTCTTATAACCTTTTCAAAAAATTTATAAAGAAATGTGTAATATTTTGTCTTTTATAATATGTAAACAGATTTAACGGTCAAGACCAAAATAAAAATATCCAAAAAATTGTCCAAAATAAAAATAAAATAAAATAAATTGACAATGTAGAAGAATGGTAGAAAGGGAAAGTGGAGCCCACTGGTTTTAAATATAATTAAAATGAAATATTCTCTCCTTCTCTTCTTCAAACTTCGTCTTCATTCTTTCTCTCCACCGTCGACAAAAAAGCTCTCTTCCTCTGGACTCGTTTCCATTTCTCTTCTTCATAAGATAAAAATTTCAATTTCTCTCTTTGCTTCACTGTGAAGACAAACCACAAGGAATCTCTAAATGTTTAGAGTTTCTTCAATCTCTTAAATTTAATTTTCTCTTTTGCTTCCGCGGTGAGTCATTCTCATCTCTCTGATTTTTTCTTCGTTTTGTTTGGTTTCTATGGATATTTTGACGAAATCGTACTTTGAATGGATGATCTTCGTCTTTTTTTCCGGTGATTATTGATTTTATTGAAGTGAAATTTGAAAAATCGATTTCACTGTTGATTCGTGTTCGACTTGACTTGTTCTGGAATTTTTCGTTTTGTTTTAGGTCTTTGATTGTTGATTTCATTATTTCGTACTACAGTTGTTTACAGAGATTCAAAATCTGAATTGATTTTTTTTTTTTTTTTTTTAATTTTCCTAAATCTTAGATCTTCTCCGAAATTTGTGCGTCTTTGATTCATATCTTCGTCGGTCGATATTTTGTTTTCCTTTTTTAAGATTTGTGTGATTTTGGCTGATGATGATGATGATGATGATTTATGCTTACGCGTTTTCTTTGATTTCAAGTAGGTGGCTACTTCTCGTGTTCTTGGTCCAGTGGACCGTTTTAGAGAATCTCCATTGATGACGCCATCAAATTCTTTGTCAAGCAGTGAACGCTCTCTCTCAGGTTTGATATAATCTTGTTCTGTGCTAAATCATGTGAACGAAAAGCGTTTCGATGTTTTATCTGATTGTATTGTTTGTGGATAATGTTTTGTCAGGTGAGTGTTCGGTTGATGGAAACTCTTATGATAGGTAAGACTAACGTGAATGTTTATATTGGATTTGATTAGTGTTTGTAAACAGTATGTTGAATCAAGATTATGTATTTCAGGGGTAATGAAGATGAATGTTCAAGTCATAGTAGTCAAGATGATGTGGACTTCACGAAGGAGCACAAGGTAGATCGTATAGAGCGTCAGTCCAAGAGCATGCCAAGTAACATTCTTGACATTTTGGAAGGAAAACCGAAAGAAAACGGTGTTGAGAATGTGCAGTTCCTATCCGATCGTGAAGATGATAGTGATGTTCCAATTTGGGAACCTCCGGAGCCAGAGAATCCTGAAGATGAAGTAGAAGGAGGTGTTGCTGATGAGGAAGATGATGATGATGATTGCTGTGATGGTTCTAAGTGGAGCAAAGCAAGTTTATTAGGGGATTCGAAAGATGAAGGTAGTCAAAAGAGAAAGTTTTATGAAGAAAATCGAAGAGTGATGCTTGAGGAGGCTGATTCAAAGTTTAAGTTTATTGTGAGTCAACTTATTAAGTCGGCTGGGTTTTCTATGGAGGAAGGTGAAAACTGGCTCGAGATAGTTACTAGGCTGTGCTGGGAGGCTGCTTCACTATTGAAGCCAGCTATCGATGGCAAACAAGTTGATCCGACTGAGTACATTAAAGTGAAATGCATAGCAACTGGTTCTTGCAATGAAAGGTATTTGACGCTCTCTGACCCGCAAGAAAAATGGAGAAAAATCCGCCAATTACTGTTTCATTTCATTAACATTGCACATGGTGTTTTATTCAGTTTCCATCTACTGGTACTCTCCTAATAATTTTTCATTTTTGCAGTCAAGTTTTTAAAGGCCTGGTTTTCAAAAAACATGCTGCTCTTAAACACATGGCAACTAAGTATGAGCGTCCTAGAATAATGTTAGTCGAAGGAGTACTGGGCCATCCGATAAGTGGATTTTCTTCTCTCCAATCAGTGAATCAGGTAGGGAAGAAACGTAACTTGGCATCACCAGTCTGAAAGCTTTCATTTGGTATTTTTTGAATTTTTATTATTTTTATTTGCCAACAGGACGATGATTATCAGGTGAAGTATGTGAAGCCTGTTGTTGATATCATAGAAGCTTTTAAGCCTGACGTCATGCTGGTGGAAAAGTCTGTTTCACGTGATATCCAAAAGTCTATTCTTGATAAAAAGGTCACACTGGTGTTTGACATGAAGCTCCACCGTCTACAGAGAATTTCTCGCTGCATTGGTTCACCAATTTTTTCTGTCGACTCTCTGCCTATTCAGAAGTTAAAGCACTGTGATTCCTTTCGCATTGAGAAAATCGTGGAGGAGCATAATGCTGTGGGCGAAGTCGAGAAGAAGCCAACAAAGACGCTGATGTTTATAGAGGGTTGCCCTACCCGCCTTGGCTGCACGGTGAGTGCTTGATTGATTGTTAAGTATGATAAGTCATCAATGCTACGAAATATCTATACTTTAGTAAAATAACATCAATACATCACATGATGGTGGGTTTTCCACTGTATGAAAGTCTTATCCCCATAATATCAACTGATAAGTTCTTTCAATATTTGAATTCGTGAGACATTGACCTTAGACTTTCTTGCAGTTAACTCCTGCTTATCTGATTTGACATTGTGTTAATTTGGCAGATTTTACTTAAAGGATGCCACAGCGACAGGTTGAAAAAGGTCAAAGAAGTAGTACAGTATTCATTTATCCTGGCATATCATCTAATGCTAGAGGCTTCTTTCCTTGCTGATCGAAATATAATGTTCTCAACCATCCTTACAAATGAAGCTACATCAAGTTTTGCGGAAGCAGAAAAATCTCCACTATCTCCTTCTCCTGGCGAATCTACCTTTGAAGCAGTTGATATTCCTTTGACTGATGGATATGAAGAATCTATTAAGATAAATGGGGAAACAGATGGTGAGAAAGCTGAAACCTGGGAATCGGATGGAAATCATGTCTTCTCTCATGAGCCATATAATCCAGTTATTTTTACTGGGTTCTCAACTTTATCTGCCAAATTAAGTAGATATCTAGGGTATGTTCAAAATTCGGAATCAGTGCCAGTTTCTGTGGATACAGATGTATCGAATGTCAGCAATCTTGCTTCGATAAAGGAATCTTCAGAAGAAGATACTGCAGTAAAGGATGAGAATGAACAACCTTTGTTACTTGATCCTGGGCTCCTGGTAAACACGAATTCAGATGATGGAGACAGGTCACAAACAGAGAATGATGTTGAGACCACCTTAGAGTCTCAAAGTATATTGGTTTTAGTGTCGAAGAGGAATGCCCTCAGTGGGCTGATGTGTGACCAAAGGCATTTTTCACACATAAAGTTTTACAAGCACTTTGATGTTCCCTTGGAAAGATTCCTGCGAGATATGTTTAATCAGGTTCTACTCTGGTTCTCTTGTCAATTTTTTAACAAAGACTGTATGGTTCTTTAGCCAATGTTAATCTGTGTTTGTTATGTTAAGAAGCTGAAATTTGAATATTTGTGGCTCAAATTTGTTAAGGGAACTGTTCATGCTGCAGAGAACCCGTTGCCAAACGTGCGAGGAATTTCCAGAAGCACATCTTTACTATTATGCTCATCGCAAGAAGCAACTAACAATCCAAATCAATCGAATTCCTGCGACAAAGCGTTTGTCTGGTGATGCAAAAGGGAAAATCTGGATGTGGAGTTGTTGTGGAAAGTGTAAAACAAAGAATGGGACCCGGAAAACCACAAAACGAGTGTTGATATCGACTGCTGCTCGTAGCATGTCATTTGGAAAGTTCTTGGAGCTCAGCTTTTCTCAGCAAACTTTTGAGAACAGATTGTCTAGCTGTGGGCACTCTTTTGACAGTGACTTCCTTCACTTCTTTGGGTATGTTTTTGTGCTCTGCCAGTAAGCTTCACATATTCTAACCAAGTAATATAAGTACCATTTAAGTTACTCTATTATATGGGCTTTCGAAATAGTGACATCCTTATATACTAGGAAAATAGTCTGGGACTAAGGTAGTTTTTGTACCGCACTTTACTAGTTTAAGGCTTAGTTTTCGTGAAAGTCTTGGTTCTACTGGTGCAACGTGGAAATCATTGAATAATTTGGGAATATTGCAACATGGATGATGGTTTGAGAGATGTCATTATCTCTTATAATATATCTTGAAACTTGTATACAACTGCAGGTTAGGCTCCATGATTGCTATGCTCAGTTACTCCCAAGTCACATCTTACAGAGTGTCTCTGCCACCCATGAAGCTGGAGTCTAGCATTCTAATTAAAGCGGGTTGGCTTGAGAAAGAATTTCAGAAAGTAAGTTTCTTTTCTGAGTGAAAGAGTATTGCAGCTATAGTTTCTCATACATGGTGCTAGTAACAAATGTCGCACTTTAATATGGCATCATCAGTTTACATTTTTCAAATATGGGATGAGGGCTGGCTTTAAAAAATACGAAATGAAGATGCAAGATGATCATTTTTGTGCTAATTTTAATTATTTTCTTGTTCAGGTATTCACCAAAGGGATCTCGTTGTTTGAGGACGTTGCTAGTTTTCTGAAGAGACAGAGATCACAATTCAAAAATTCAGATCTCAGCTATCAGTGTGCACTCAAATTTCTTACTAACATCGAGGAGTTGCTGAAGCACGAGCGTCGCTTATTTGAGGTTAGATTTGCAACAATTGCATTTGATATACAAATATCTTTGTTAAGTTCATGAATTATGAGACACATTCATTATTGCCTACAAATAGGAAAACATCAAGATCTCTTTTGACAAGGCAAAAACCATAGATGATGTTTCGCACAGACTGCTCCGCTTAAACCGCATGAGGTGGGAACTTCTGCTTCAAGCTCTCATCTGGAACTACCGGTTGCAGTCACTGGTTTTTTCTGATCGTTTGCTACCTTCAACTGATGAGAAGAAGATAAATGAAGAAGGTTTGAAGACTGTTTCCGAGGCTGGAATGACCAGATATGAAAATGATGACAAAGTTCTTGATTCTGGTAGCAATGGAGCCATGGACGCTCCACTTGTTGAACGAAAGGAAATACCAATTTTTGGTGCGTCTGTTGGGGACAATGATCATATGGAAGAATCTTATGTGCCTGAAGATAATGAATTGCAAACTCTGACTAGCTCCATGCCCGATACAACATCTCCTGTCAACAATCATTTTGACACCCATTTGGCTGTTAATATCCATTCAACCAATGAACAAGACGTGGTGAAATCAATTCCAGTTACTGGAGATTCACCGGATGGCGAGGTTGCTGCCTCTAATGGGTCACACATCTTAGGTTGGGATGAATGGTTTTGGCTGCCATTTGAAGAGCTACGCTCGAAGCGCATTGTCGATGTTGAGAAGGAATACTTGTTGAAATTCGAGTATGTTAACAATTTTACCCAAGAAAACTTACAGACGGTGAATCAGATAATCACTGAGGAAGGTTCTCGTCTGCGCATCTCTTTGAGGGATGATGATTTTATTGTGTCAGACTATGAAGACGAGCTCTCAAGCCTAATTGCTTGCGCACTTGCCCATCTGAGTAGTGATGAGAACAGAATGCCTCTTTCAAGGTGTATACATGGATCTCTTGAAGGGTTCTTGGATAAAGATCAAGATTCTAAGCAAAATGTTGACCGTGAGGTTTCCCGCTACGCAAGTGAGAGTACAAATCGGTTGGAAACACTACCTCCTCCGGAGGTCCTTGTTACTTTTGGGTCACTCAAATCAGTTGGAAAGCCCAAATACTCTATTGTGTCCCTATATGCAGATGATTTCCGTGATCTTAGAAGGCGTTGTTGCTCCTCAGAGCTTGATTATATAGCTTCACTAAGCCGCTGTAAGCCGTGGGATGCTAAGGGTGGGAAGAGCAAATCCGTGTTCGCTAAGACGTTGGATGATAGGTTCATCGTAAAAGAGATCAAGAAGACAGAGTACGAATCATTTGTGAAGTTTGCTCCGGAGTATTTCAAATACATGAAGGACTCGTATGATCTAGGCAACCAGACTTGTCTTGCCAAAGTTCTTGGGATCCATCAGGTAATGTATCTATAATCAACTTTTGATCATTCGACCATTAGCTTAATTCGTTATACAAAATGGATAGGGCTTAGTTTGAAGGATCTTTGATCTCTATTTTCAGGTAACTGTAAGGCAGCCAAAGGGTGGTGGGAAAGAGATACGGCACGACCTGATGGTCATGGAGAATCTCAGTTTTAACAGAAAAATTATTCGGCAATACGATCTCAAAGGTGCTCTACACGCTCGGTTTACAGCCACTACTGCTAATGGCGCAGAAGATGTTCTATTGGATCAGAACTTTGTCAACGACATGAACAAATCCCCGCTCTATGTTAGCAAAACATCAAAACAAAATCTCCAAAGAGCAGTTTATAACGACACCAGCTTCCTAACCGTGAGTTTTTTTCATCTCTCTCTTTCTCTATGTTATGACATAAATGCTCACTTATTCAGTATACACTCGCAGAGCATAAACGTGATGGACTACTCGCTGCTGGTTGGAGTAGATGATGAGAATCATGAGCTAGTGTGTGGGATTATCGACTATCTGAGACAATACACATGGGACAAGCAGTTAGAGACATGGGTGAAATCGTCTTTGGTGGTTCCAAAGAATGTGCAGCCAACAGTGATCAGTCCGATCGATTACAAGGTGAGGTTCAGGAAATTCATGAAGACGCATTTCTTGTGCGTCCCAGACCCTTGGTGCGACCAAGGAGAAGACTCATAAGGACCAAAAAAGCAAATGATTATAGCTTGAAAGTATTTGATTATAGCCAGTCTAAATCTCTCATATATTTTGAGCCAAAAAAAAAAGAAAAAAAAATTATTCTCTCATATGATTCTTTCATTTGATTAAACTTCATCATGTATATAGAGACATCTCCAGTTATATATCTACCCCGTCATTGTGCAGTTTTTAAGCAAGTTTCTGGGGGTAGATTTAGTAATTTGGATTGTCTCTGTGCTTTTGTCTTCTTTTATATTCATTTCATTGAATGGCAGATCGAAGCAAGTGAAAGTCTGTACTAAAAAAATGAAGTGATTATGGTTACATGTGGAAGTATTGTTTTTGTATAAGAAAGAAAAAGAAGAAAGTGATTATTGATTGTTACATTTGTTTTTTCAAAGCATTCAGTGTTGGTAAGTTGTGCAGAAATATGAATCTTAGCCAAAACGGACTAAAATATGATTCATCAATAATGAAACTTTGAAAGCTTCTTACTTTTTTCTTCTTCTTTACAATATGTACAATAAATATCATACATTTACAAGAATTTAAAGATTGTACAGAAGAATATTACAGAAGACTTTTATTTCCGGTATAATTAATATAGTAATTTCTATAAAAACATAGTCAATGAAAACAAGAATATTATAGAAGTCTTTAAAGAACCTTTGATAAAACATCAAAGTTTGGTTCCAAGTAAACAAAATTAGGACATGAACACGATAACCAGAAAGAACGAAATAGCTAAGCCAACAAAGTGATAATGCTCACACGAAACCTATAAATGTCACAAGCTATGCTAAACGACGATCTTGTTGCTGGTGAGCAACGGTCCTCACTTGATGATCTTTACGATGATCTTGTTGCTGGTGAGCAACGGTCCTCACTTGATGATCTTTACGATGATCTTGTCGCTGGTGAGTAACGGTCCTCACTTGTTGATCTTCTTTAGGTGATGTTCTCTGTTCTGATCGGCTTATAGATGTTGCATCATATGTTGTCTTCATAACATCAAACTTAAGATCCTCTACATGGTCTACAAAGAAGTAAACTTGATGATTGCCCGACCATTCTTTCTCGTCTTCTCTAAGACCTTGGATTTCAACAGCTAGGAGAGTGTTCCTTTCGGGATTAAAGTAGAAAACACAAAACGGTTTACGTGCATTCCTCTTCGCCAAAACAATTTCACCTAAAGCAGTCGCCCCAACAACGGAAATATAGTCGTCATCCCCAACGACTTTATTCTCATTAGTCCTCAAAGTGTAGACATATGTAGACCATTCTCGTTTCTCGACATCCTCTAGAACAAACATTTGTAACTTACTAGGAATTCCACCATGATAATGAACATCCAAATTATTAATCACACCTAATTTACCCTTATAGTTTATCAATTTAGTGGACCAACCATAATGGCAGTATGGGTCTAGATGTATAAACTTAAGTTTCTCAGACCCAACATCAAAGCAACCTAAAAGATAATATTCATCGTCATCGTTGTAACTTATGTAATACATAACCCCATTGATGCATATCCCATTACCTAGAGGTTGACGAGAATGATTTGAGGGACCTTGGATTGTCCTCCACCTCAATGTTTCAGTTCCTAATGTCAGGATATGATGAACATATTCTCCATTGACTCTATTGTTCATGGCCAAAACCTTGAATTGCTTGCCAATCGGATCAAAGACTAAAAAGTCACCACCATCCAGTCTGTTAGTTGTTCTTGGTTCAGGTAAGATGGCATATTGTCCCGTGCTAGGGTTACATATCGTCTTCATTTCACCCTTATCCTTATTAAGGATCTCTATACTAGGGAAATAGAGCAAACCAGATGCATAACTACATATGCGGCCGTAGCTTGTGTCAAAAGAGATCTTCGTATGAAAATCAGCGGCTACAACAAGAGACGACTTCTCATATGGATTCTCAGGCTGAGGCGACGAAAATAAAAACAAGTCAGAGTCTCGTTCGACCCCAATTAAGAGACGTGGACGAGCCGAGGACCTAGTTAAGAACAACTCGGTGAAATATGGATTATGGAGCAAGGACCACCATA
The DNA here is from genome assembly GCA_011420285.2 of Erysimum cheiranthoides. Taxonomy (NCBI): domain Eukaryota; kingdom Viridiplantae; phylum Streptophyta; class Magnoliopsida; order Brassicales; family Brassicaceae; genus Erysimum; species Erysimum cheiranthoides. The sequence continues at coordinate 11,236,999 of CM022176.2, read as the reverse complement.
GCTTCGACACGAAACGAAACCTCGCGATTGACTTTGCAGGCAATCTCGAGAGTATATCAGGAATGAGATCAATAGGGATTGAATCTGAGCTTTCTCCTCTATTCATGATCGTGTGTTATATTTGCTTATCGAACAGATCGAGGAGAGACTCTAATATATATGATGAAACCCTAGAAACCCTGATATTTATATTACCATAATTAAAAACATTGGAAATAAATTTCATCTGTAAAATTATATTTTTTTTTAAAAATTCATGAGTTACAATTTTTAGATTAATAAAATACTCAATCGTTATATATGAAATCAATCGATAAACTGTCCAACAATCTACACACAACAGAGCAAAGCGTCTCTATTCCTTTGATGGTAGCCTGAGATCCCAACTTACACTACACAAGACAAGTTTCTTGTTTCCTTGGTTTCAAGAAAAAAAAAACCAAGAGGATCATATATATGAGCTTTCCATATTAATTACCTTAATTAATTTAAAGGCTACGGTGGCTACAGGCCTACGGTAATGTTCCTAGTGGACACATTCTTGAATTATAGAGACAAGACAAACGTCGGGGATGATTCATTCTCGTCATATGCCAAGAACTCAAACTCCAAAAAGGTTGATTTCGTATATTTAGAGAAATCTTTTAATCTGAGTTCGAATCGTTTACAGGTTTTATTTCATTGAACAAGCTTGTCAATATTCAGGTTGTATCGAAAACGGACTAAAACATAATTCATCAGAAACTTTGAAAGCTTCCTGATATTCGTTTACTTTTCTTCATATTTCATCTTGTTTTTCCACAAGGGACATTATTTGAAAATTACAATATGCAAAACAATGAGATGAATAAACTGAAAGAAGATACAAGCATTAGAAATAGAAACTATTATGAATTGTTCTTTAATAAAGATGTAATCATTTCCAAACGTTACCTTAATCATTTTTGGATTGTGCTAGTTGCATTATGTCTTGTAAGAAAGATGTGATGTTAGAATAAGACGAGCCTCCTTCCTCCACAGCCTTGTGAGCTAATCCTCCAAGCTCTTTGACTCTTTTTCTTCTCTCCTTAGCATCATTACTATCACCCATTAATTCTTCCACTGCCTTCTTCACTCCTTCTTTATCTACCAATACTCCAATTTTCTCCTCTAGTCCCCAGTGCATGGCTTCTTCAACCCCGACTGTCACACCGGCTTTAAGTATCTGCACTACCAACTTCTCGTTGCAGAATTGGTCTGCAAACAGTGGCCAAGTGAGCAATGGAACGCCTGAAGTGATTCCTTCAAGAGTCGAGTTCCATCCACAATGTGTCAAGAATCCTCCAATGGCTGGGTGTGAAAGGATAAGCATTTGAGGCGACCAGCCCATTATGAGAAGGCCTCTCTCTTTGATTCTTTCCTTAAAACCGCTCTCTGAGATCCACTCAACTAACTCTTTATTCTTCTCCCAACCTCTTATGACCCAAATGAAAGGTCTTTGGGATTCCCGATCTCTTTGAGCTGGGACACAAGAAGATTGCATATACTTCCAAGGCAAACATATAGCACAGAACCTTCTTCTTTAGAATCAAGCCATTTAACACACTCGTCTTTATCAATGTCCGCCTTGTTTCCCCTCTCAACTTCGTCTTCTACCTTGTTGCACAAGGAAACCGGCCCAATACTCCATACCTTACCCGCTTTAGCCTTTTTGTAGTCTCTAATATAAGTTGTCTCGAGCTCTTCAAACGTATTAATAATCACACCATAACAACTGTTTTCCGCTTCCATTGTGGCGTCAGTGTACTCTTTCCAATCTCCAGTAGCTAAAGTCATCGGAATATGAGATTTTGTGAACTCAATTCCGTCAGGGAAATTTGGAAGAGGGAAGTACTCCTTTTCAGACTTTATGGTTTCCAACAACTCGTAGTTTTGGGACATAACGTGCGTACAAAGAAGATTGAAGCAAGCCTGGCCATTAAAGAGGATCTTTGGTATACCAAGGTTCTTGGCAACTCTGCTTGTATAAGGCAAACACTTGTCGCCGATTATGCAGCTTGGCCTAGGTTGAATCTCTTTCAAGAGCTTCTCAACCGGTTCCGCCAACATATTACTTGCTTGGTAGAAGCTTAATGACGTCCCCAATGAATCGAGCAAGTCCAGACTCTCATATCCTTCCGGAAACTTTACCTCCACAAGATTGATGGGCAAGCCGGACTGGATGGCTCGGTTAAGAACGTTCTTGAACCGGCCTGCGTTGTGAGGCGTCATGACAATGGTTATAGTCACCCCGTGCTGAGCCAAGAGCCTTGAAACATCGACCATGGGGATCGTGTGGCCTGGAGCCATGAAAGGGAAGAGAACAAAGTGAAGAGGAGGACCAAGGCTAGTTTCAGATGCCATGAGGAACTCTCTAAGTTTTTTTTTTTGGTTTTGCTTTGATTCCGAATTTTGTGAGTGTTTCTGGGTGCAATACATATATTTGTATTCATCGACTCATGAAAAGGAAAAATAGCCTTGGAAGTTGAGGAAACATTAAAATGTGTGAAAGTGATGTAAGATAGACCACATTACCACATGCAAATTGGCGTATTCGTTACAGTTAAAGAACACTAAATGATTGTCAGTACATGTAACAATCAAATTGTCAAAATCAATTTTCTTTAGTAGAAGATAGAATTCCGTGTGGGACTGATCATGTCTTAAAAGTTTTGCAATAATGTTGTAAAGCCGAGTTGTTTACATCAAAAAGAGAAGAAGTCAAGAAACTAAGAAAAAGGATTAAAACTGTTTAATAATTTAATGATGAGAAAATCATTGTTAAGTAATTGTGCTTAACTTTCAAAACCAAACCCACCAAACCTAATAAAGCGTTTTGGAAAATCATTGCGTTAAAGTATGTAATGCCTTTTTTGCCTTTTCTTGCGAATGAACCGGGCATGTTTTGACTATTTGTTATTTTTTCTACACTTCTTCAGTTCTTTGGTACCATTTTATACGACGTTTATCGCACTGTTTTTGGAAATGAATTTTGCAAAATAAATATAAAACAATAATAATATACACAACCAACAAGAATCTTATCATATAAGAGCATTTTCAATGTGATGATGAGTATACTCTTTTTGGAACACCCATTTAAGTAAAACGTATATTCATACATATTATTCGTGGATGATTTCTTTGTTACAAACCTAAGCCCAGTCCAGCTAGTAGATGCTAGTAAATGATTGTCAGTACATGCATGTCGGGGTGATCACTAACATCTGTTCATATAACCAAAAAAATAAGAGAGATAGAAAATATCTCTGACAAGTATACGCGACAATATATTGAAGAGTTCACAGCCTCGGATTCTCAATATATATATATATATTTAGCATTTAATTTTTGAACAATAAAAATAAATAATATTTGAAATTCAAAGTTTGGAAAGAAGAAATACTAGAGTTCAAGTGTTTGGAAAGAAAAATAATAGAGGTAACTTGTTTGAAAAGAGGGATAATAGAATTAACTTGTTTGGAAAAAAAGATAGTAGAATTAAAAAAACGAAAAAAAAAAAATAAAATTAAGAATAATTGTGGGTTTGCCACGTCATAAAAAAAAAACTCTCCTTTGAAAACTGTGCAAAAGAATATTACAGAAGACTATTATTTCCGAAAACAATGTTATAGAAGTCTTAAAAGAACCTTTGATAAAACATTAAAGTTTGCTTCCAAGTAAACAAAAATTAGGACATGAACACGATAACCAGAAAGAACTAAATAGCTAAGCCAACAAAGTAGTAATGCTCACACGAAACCTGTAAATGTCACAAGCTATGCTAAACACTCTTATGTTATAAATATTAAGAAGACAACATCAACCATGACATGACCTGATGAATAAAAAACTTCCTTTCTTAAGAACCTTTTAAGATAACATGAAGTTTACATATAGAATACAATTTGTATCAAATAGAGAGCTTTTAGCTGAGAAGACAAAAAAAAAAGAGCATTTAGATGATTTTGGGAGCAAGGGAAACCAATCAACTTTTGAGAGATGTAAAATTAAGAGATATTTTGGGTTGCTACTCACTAGCTCAGGCTGGCGTAAGAGGTCAAGTTCGAGACTTCGACCACATGCTCTGTAGTTGGAGCTCCATGATAGTTGGATCGGACCACGACCATAGTAGTTCTTGCCCTGTGCACATGGATATTGACTGTTGTTGTCGTCGCAGTAATTATGTGAACTCATGTTAACCTTCTCTATGTAGCAGAAATCTAAATGTGGAAAAGTTGAGATTAATATTTGATTCAAAACAAAAAAAAAACTATTTGATTTTCAAACAAATATATATATATATATTTTTTAATACCTAGACATAAGTTTGTGTGAAATAACCGTTGTCGAAATCTTTAGATATTTCAAGAATTATTTTTGGTATATCAAAATAAAAAATATTGTTGGTATATCGAAAGAATAAAAGGAAAGAGAAGAGAGAACTTATGGAAAGGACTAGTTCTTACGTACGTGCGGTCGTCTGAGTGAAATGAGCAAACATGGCAGGCAGCCAGTTGCGGAGCTAGAAATATATGTTATTGGGGTCATAATATGAAAACGTAAAAACCGTAATACTAAATATGGTATGTAATAAAAAAAATTAAAACTCTAAAACTACAAATGTGTTATTGAGTTTTGTTTCTTTAACTCTAAAACAAAACATTTATTGGATTTAAAATATTTGCTGGTTTATGAATAACTTAAAAAAAAAGGTAAGTGATGAAAAAAATATTTCAAATAACAAAAACTATAGTCAATAAAAGAAACTAAGGTAAAACAAAAGAAACAAATCATTATAAGATTAGAAGCGAAAAAAAATAACAATTACTAATAATAATATTTAATAGAAATTGTAAGCAATGCATAATACATATTAAATCATATTAAGTTAAATTGGACCAAAAAAAAGAAAAACAAAAGAACTGAACGGAGATGGGTGCAGTCGTCCTCATGGGCTGGGGTCAATTACGGTACTCAAACCAATTTATCAAACAAATATTTAACGTTACTTTATGATTTTAGAAATTTTGTTGGGGTCATCTGACCCCCTTGTGATACATGTAGCTCCGCCCCTCAGGCAGCGATCTCAAGCCTGGTCACAGACATTATGAAGTTCAAGTTAGTATTAGCGGCTTCAAGAAAAGAGTCACGGGTGTAGAATCTTTATCCGTCGCAGTCATCACTGGCTTGGCTAATAATTCCGTTAAAAGAATTTTCGTGTCACAATCCGGTCAACCGGTTCTTTACTTTTTCTGCAAGGACCTGATTTGCAACCGGAACCACAGTGATCGTCAGTGATACCGCAATACCCACTCTTACTGCAGCAAAGGATCGGTGAACAGCCGCAGTATTGCTTTTGTGTTGTTGTTTTTGGATGAAAATGAAGAGGTTGTGAGGTTTCCTAGTGGGAGATGTTTGGTAGTTTACTCATTTCATTGGGATATAATGGCCAATCAATCGGAAGAAAAATGTTTTGATTAGTCAACACATATGTGGTCTATTGACTATTTACAATGGCGGTATTGAAACTTGTTTTCAACTGTTGTAAGGGTGCAATGGAGGTGTTCAACATGTTGAATAAACAACTAATGAGACCTGTGCTGCCACATGGTTCATTTTTACAGGTTATTGATATTTTTAATATATGTTTTTTACATGAACTATTTTATATCAATTATTTATAGTAAATTATTTTTTTATTTTTTTATTTTGATACCAAAATTTATCACTTTTCATATTCTATAAATTAATAGAGACTAGTTTCATTTGATTTATATCACAAATAAATTTTATCTTTTTTTCTTGCATGTATTGAGAATGAAAAAATTACAATAACAAATTAATAAACTAAGAATATTAAAAAAATATTCTAAATTTTATTTAACTATAAATTATTTTTATATAATTTAAATTAGTAGTCATTGTTAATTTATAATCACAAAAAATAAAAACATAAGTTGAATATTATTAAACAAAACCATTGTAGAATCTAAAAATTATGTGGGTGTTGAATTATTAGGTGGAAGAAATGGAAGATGATGTGGAGTTTAAAATAGGGTGTTTAAAGTAAAAACCATTGTACATAGTCTTAACTCTTAAAATCTAAAATTGTAATCAACTCTATGGAGCAATATTTTGGGAATCTTGTTGTTGAACAACTGAAGTTCCTGAATGATCATGGATAGAATTCAGTTTTTTGAAGTTTTAAGGAAAAAAACAAGTTCATGACTTTTTTTGGAGTTCATGCAAACAACAAAGTGTTTTCAGCTCAATCCATAAAAACAAATAATTTTATATCGAACTTCAATTATACGGAAGTTCTTTTCCAAGTCTTTTCCAAGTAAACGTCAACTCATAAAGTATTTAGTTCTAATCCATTCGTCACGTAAGTAGGGAATTTCCAAACAATAACGAAATTTGCGTTTAACTAAGAAATCGTTACACTATTTTATTCTAATGCGTAACAACGAAGTCCAAGACTACCATGGAGAAGAAGTCTAAGCATAACGGGGAGTACGAAAATTAACTCCAAGAAAAAGACGGTAGAGGGCAAGTGGCAAATCGCCAAAAAAGCATGAAGGGTCCAATGAAGAAAAGATGCCTAAGATGGAGAAAGCATGCGAGGAGCAAGAATATTAACAAGGAAACACTCGGGGTCAACAAATTACCCTAAGAAGAAGTGATAAGTTGATAAAAGGCTCACGTCAGATTTAATTGAATTTAGAGAGTTAACTAATGTGAATGCAGAGTTTTCGTAGGTTTGAGATTCAGAGTACAGACATATTTGTGAAGGCCATAAAAAATACATGCAGTATATTGTATGTGTTTCTAACCGATTTATGTTTTTTGTGTTATGTAAGTTGTGATCAAAAACATAGTTTTAAAGGATATGTGAGTTTTAACGATTTTTAAACTTCTTTTCTATGATTAGATTTTTAGTTTTGTTTGGATGAGGACAAGAAAATGTCTACCTTTTGTTTGATAACACCCGTTTTTTAAGTGTCAAGGATTTTTTTTTTTTTTTTTTTTTAAGTGTCAAGGGTCATTACATGTATTTTGCGTAAAAATAACACAAAAAAAGAGAAAACAGACTATTGGACAGATTATATGCCACATAAGTCTACTTTCATTGGAGAATTTTCCATAGTTAGATATTACTGACTTTTTGACAAATAAATTCCACATGCGTTAGCTAGCCCGGCGCCCTATCCTAAGGCTAGTGAAGCTGATGATTTAGACCTACATATCTTATATATTAGCCAAGATCCCTTGTCATTTCCAATGTGGGATATTGTTATTCCTAAATACCTTGCTCGTCCCTGCGGCTAGAGTTCCCCGTCAAAGACTTTGCACAATTCTATATTTTTGAATTGGAATTCCCTAAACCAACTTCAAGCACTTTAAGACCTACAAATACTCAGTCGTTTAGTATTTTCGACATCTCATTCATATTCACACCTTTGATACACTGATACACAGTATACACGCCCTTCACCTTTTCATAGATCTAAACACTTTTCTTCGTTGTTATTCATTGTTCTTCATCATTAAAGACTATATTGCTTTTGGGGAGATGATTCCTTTTGTACTACTTAGAGAAGTTCTATGAACCCCCTTTGTCTCTTTCCATTTGTTTATGACTATAAAGTTCATTGATATTTCAATTGTGTTTTGTTTCAATATGACCAAATACATCACTTGTCTGGTTAAGGGTGAATAAACAAGGATTTCATGGATAGATTGTTTTATGTCGTTAGATTAGGATCGTTTGCCTTAGGGTTCTTTGTCTACTCTCAGCTTCTATTTGTATAATTTAATAAATATTGATACACATCCTGCATATGATGCTCTTTATTGAAATATACAGTATGTGTGTAAATTCATCAGGATCACACATATTAGTAAGGCCTCTGGTTCACGTAGTTCCCTGGAGGATCATAGTTACAACTGATGACGGTTCCACCATTATTACACCTCACTTTGGCACATCCGAGTTTCACTGAGTTTCTCCAAACCACTTGAGTGTAGTGACTGCAAACTCGGTTGCACATGTTCGAATTGTAGATGTAGTTAGCCTTCTCGTTAACCCACGAGTTCACGGCATCTACGCCAGACAAGTCGGCCGAGCTCCAGGCCAAGTTCTCCCCGTAAGGCCCACCGGAGTGTCTGAGTCCGCAGTCGCCTTTTAGTTGATTTACGTGGCTACTAGCGTAGGCTGCGACCCCCTCGTCCCACATCATGGGGCCTACGCCTACCTGCGATCGTGCCTGGTTGTGAGCACTTACATAGTCTTGTGGGCTGTCTTGATCCCTCGAAGGAACAACAAGATCTCCTACAAGGGTTGCAAAGACTATTAGAAATCGAAAGCTAATGAAATTCATTTTTAAACATGGTTTATATAGAGATTTGGAAACTATATATCTCACGTTTTGTGTGGCCTTGAAAAATAAACAAAGTTTTGCTTAACACATGGTTTAACCTTTCTAATGGGTTCAAACTTTCACCTTTTGATACGAGACAAAACAAACCCCAACATTAACAAAGTCTAAAATCAAAAGAACCATATTGTACAATATGGTTAAAACATATTTAAAAAAAAAAAGCACAGACACAAGATAAATTTTTTGTAACTGAATTAAGAAAAATATAGAACCATGAAAGTGATGCATCTATTAACCTAAACTAGTGTAGATGAGCATAAGCACTATGCCCACCCCGAGAAGTTTACTTCATTTCTATGAGACTAATCAATTTATTAGGCTAAACTCTCGTTTGCAATCAAAATATCAATTAATAATAATTAAGCATAAGTCCAATAAGTCTCAAATTCACTTTAATCAACAACTTCTATTGGCAAAAAGATTCAAAAGTTTTGCTTAGATGGAAACTTCCTTTACCGACTAAATATTAATTGAACGCCGTTTCACAAAAATAATTAGTGTTTGTTGGGAGACAAACCACCGTCTCACATCGGAAGATTAGAAAGTAATCGGTTAATATATAAGTCAAGTCCAACTTCAATTAGTATGAGGTATTTTGGGAATGAGCTAGCCAAAAAACAAATTTGTACGGTAGGGCCACTTAGCCCAAAACGAACAATATCATACTAATGGAAAAGTTAGACTTGGGATTGGAGAGCCCAACAATTGGTATCGAGGCCTTCCGGGAATGAGTCCAAAAAACAAATCTTTGCGAGTTTAGGCACTTGCCCCAAAGCGGACAATATCATACTGTTGGGAGAGTCAGACTTGGGCTTGCAGAGCCTAACAATTGGTATCAGAGCCTATAGGTCGGAAAAAAAATTGAACCTAGGAAAGTGGGGTGTGGGATGCATGTTCGGTGTGGGAGGAGCCCTCAATGTGACACGATTAGAATAGTGCCTCAAGGAGACTTTGCGAATAAGGGGTGCCGGTGTCGGGTACGAAAGTTTCGCTGCAGGGGAGGCCAAAGGTTTGTGGTCCTTGGTTTGTGGGGAGGATTGTTGAGAGACAAACCAACGTCCCACATCAAATAATTATAAAGTAACTGTCTAATTGATAAGTCAAGTCCAACAACAATTAGTGTGCGGCCCTTTTGGTTTTCGGAAGTAGTCCAAAAAAAAGTATGTGCGGATTTAGCCTTTTGGGAAAAAAATGGACAATATGATACTATTGGGAGAGTTAGACTTGGGCTTGCAGAGCCCAACAATTGGTATCAGAGCCTATGTCAAAAATATGAACCTAGGAACGTGCGTGTGGGCTGCATGTTCGGTATGGGAGGAGCCTCCAATGTGACACGATTAGAAAAGTGCCTCAAAGAGATTTTGTGAATAAGGGGTGCCGGTAAACGGCAACGCCGTCGTTTAACGATGAACAAAAAAACAAATCATCAACATAAAACTTTATAAACAGATAAACCAGAAGAGAAGATGGAGAATGTGGTACCGTACCAGGGTCCACACCAAGCTGTTTACAATAATTTGTAAAGTACTCTACCGTTGCCTTGAACACACTTGGATCGTCCCCACCGGTGATGACTTTAATGGTGTCTTCAATTCCTTGTTTCAGTACGGGCCTCACGCTTTCCATCCAAAACCATAGACCCGTCCTGAAAGCCAGAGTTGGATTGCTACCAACTAGCTCAGGCCGGCGTAGGAGGTCAAGTTCGAGACTCCGGCCACATGCTCCATAGTTGTAGTTCCATGATAGTTGGATCGGACCACGACCATAGTAGTTCTTGCCCTGTGCACATGGATATAGACTGTTGTTGTGGTTGCAGTTAGATAAACTCCCGTTAACCGCCTCTATGTAGCAGAGATCTAAATGTGGAAAAGTTTATGATGGTAAGTGGTACTAGTTGAGATTAATATTTGATTAAAAACCCAAGAATTTATTTTATTTTTCCAATATTTATGTACCCTATGGAAATAAATAGTTCTTACGTACGTTTGGTCACCTGGGTGAAATGAGCAAACATGGCAGCCATCTCAAGCCTGGTAAGAGACATAGTGAAGTTCAAGTTAGTATTAGCGGCTTCAAGAAAAGAGTCACGGGTGTAGAATCTTTTTCCGTCGCAGTCATCACTGGCTTGGCTAATAATTCCGTTAAAGAATTTTCGTGTCACAATCCGGTCAACCGGTTCTTTACTTTTTCTGCAAGGACCTGATTTGCAACCGGAACCACAATGATCATCGGTGATACCGCAATACCCACTCTTACTGCAGCAAAGGATCGGAGAGCAGCCGCAGTATTGCGACTTGACAGTTTCAGAGTAGAAACCAAAGATGAAGAGGAGAAAAACTGTGGAGATTTTTTTGAGAGCCATGCTTTTGTGTTGTTGTTGTTTTTGGATGAGAATGAAGAGTAGGAAGAGGTTGTGAGTTTACTAGTGGGAGATTTTTGGTGTTTGCCAATTTCATTGGGATATAATGGCCAATCAATCGGAATAAAAATGTTTTGATTTTCAACCCATGGCTATGACTTTTCATCAGTATTGCAGAAAAATTATTATATGGTCTATAAATTCAATTTTGTTGTTCTCGAACAGGACAAATATATGTTCTCGAACAGGACAAATATATGGTAATGCGTTTCTCACTTTTTGTATCATTTCTGAATAATATTATGATTTCGGAAATGATCGAACGTATAAAAAAACAAAAAACAAAAAGATTTGCATTTTCTTAAAAAGATTTTTTCTTAAACAAGCATTTTTAAAATGTAAATCCTATATATACAAAATGCACAAACAAGAGGGATGCGAAACAAATGGCATACTCTTGTGTTAGATTGAGAATATACATTTACTAAATTGATTACAAAGTCAACTAAGTTCGTCTACGAGATCTCATGACCACCTTCACTGAAGCCAATAGCTTATAACATGTGTTAATATAATCTCACTTAGTTCACTAACAACTAGTACAACATTATTATAAGTGAATCGGGAAAGTACTCTAAGCAACTTCCACACTTAAAATAGTTTGTAGATGGGTTTCATATCAGTAGGATTGTACAATCCAAAATTCTGTTCAGTTCCGGTCGGCCTTTGATTTTCGTTGAACGTTGCGTAAAGAAACCCGTCGAAACCAATGTTGGGCCTCTTAGGCGTCCCTTTTCTACTAACAATATGCTTCACAAAATTTCTATTGTAGGTACCTGCGATATCCGGTGTGGTTAAGTTTCCATTCCCGTCAGATGGCCATCCGGTCTCGGACACTACCATCGGTAAATCTTTCACGCCTTCCTTCTCCATTGCCCATACGAATGTATCAAAGATTGCATCAAATAAGTTTGAATAGCGCAATGGTCCATCTTGGAGAATGACAACCTCAATCTTGAAGGTAGCCAAGTCCAGAGAGATGCTCCCTAGATTGGACGCATAAGGAAAGTAAGGGTAAATATTGACGAGAATAGGCGTACTTGTTTGGGATAATAGTTTTAGCACGGGGACAAGTTGTTTTTGCGCCTGGGATGTGAACCTTGCAGCAGAAGGTGGGTACGATTGCTCGATGATCGACATAATAGCCACCACGGTGCTTATCGAGATTGGAAGATTCTTCGAATTAACAAGGTTGGTGAGAGACTGCATGACTGGAAGCACTTGCGGACCGATTGGTCCAGGGATGACTTCATTACCAACAGTAATGAACGCAATGTTGACGTCGGCTACGTAAGGCTCGATGTTGGTTGCGAACCAACCCTTAACAGCTTCTTTGCTAGCTGCAAGAGCAGCCAAGTCCTGATTCCTAACACCAACAGTGACTTCAATATCGCGGTGGCCACGTAAGGCGTTAAGAACTTTTGTGTTCGGGTCGAACAATCGCATTTTAGTAATGCCTATTGACTTGTAAAGGTTGATAACTTTGGATGGAGACGGGAGGTTATCTCCGTGGAGGCCGTAGTTCAAGCCAATGTTATTTGTTGCTGGTAAAAAGCCAATTGTAGTTGAAAATCAGCATAATGCACGAGAGAAAGAATGCAACTTATTTTCACATTACCAACCATCCCAAATGAGTAATTTATCATTTCTTGTTATGAACCATTGTGACAATCCTATATTTTAAGTGTGCAAGTTAAAGCCGCCGTTTAAATCTCAAAACCAAAACAATTTTAAGAATTATTGTGCAATATGTTATAATTGAAGACGATGAACAAAAAAAAGAAATCATCAACAGGAAACTTTAAAAACAGATAAAACAGAGGAGAAGATGAAAAATGTGGTACCGTACCAGGGTCCACACCAAGCTGTTTACAATAGTTTGTATAGTACTCCGTGACCGCACTTGGATTCCCACCGTTGATGGCTTTAATGGTGGCTTCAAATCCTTGGTTTAATACGGGCCTCACGCTTTTCATCCAAAACCACAAACCCGTCCTGAAAGCCACAGTTGGATTGCTACTCACTAGCTCAGGCTGGCGTAAGAGGTCAAGTTCGAGACTCCGGCCAAATGCTCCGTAGTTGTAGCTCCATGATAGTTGGATCGGACCACGACCATAGTAGTTCTTGCCCTGTGCACATGGATATTGACTGTTGATGTGGTTGCAGTTAGATGAACTCCCGTTAGCTTTCTCTATGTAGCAGAAATCTAAATGTGGAAAAGTTTATGAAGCTAAGTGGTACCGGTTGAGACTAATATTCGATTTAAAAACCAAAAATTTATTTTATTTTTCAAAACTTTATGTGAAATACCTAGACATAAGTTTGTGTGAATTAACCATTGTCCAAATCGTTAGATATATTTCAAAAATTTATTAGTCAATAATTCAGTAAAATTTTGGACCTGAGTAAAGTTGAGAGTTTTTGGTATATATATCAAATAAAAAAGGAAAGAGAAAAAAGAACTTATGGAAATGACTAATTCTTACGTACGTTTGGTCGCCTGGGTGAAATGAGCAAACATGGTTGCGATCTCAAGTCTAGTAACAAACATAGTGAAGTTCAAGTTAGTATTAGCGGCTTCAAGGAAAGAGTCACGGGTGTAAAATCTTTTTCCGGCGCAGTTATTACTGGCTTGGCTAATAATTCCGTCAAAGAATTTTTGTGTCACAATCCTTTCAACCGGTTCTTTACTTTTTCTACAAGGACCTGATTTGCAACCGGAACCACAGTGATCGTCGGTGATACCGCAATACCCACGCTTACTACAGCAAAGGATCGGGGAACAGCCGCAGTACTGCGAGTTGGCAGTTTCAGAGTAGAAACCAAAGATGAAGAGGAGAAAAACTGTGGACATTTTTTTGAGAGCCATGTTTTTGGGTGAGAATGAAGAGTAGGAAGAGGTTCCGAGGTTGCTAGTGGGAGATTTTTGGTGTTTTCTCAATTTCATTGGGATATAATGGCCAATCAATCGGAATAAAAATGTTTTGATTATTCAACACATGGCTATGATAATTAAACTTAATAATTCTATACAGAGCCGTAGCTACATAATTTTGGGCCACAAGCCTACAAACAAATAGGGCCGGACAGATTTGGGCCTTAATTGTTTTTTTTCTATTATATGATAACAGAATTACTAAAATGCCCTCGTCTTCAACCTTTCCTCTGCGACTTCAAAATCAAAAATAATCCTAACTCCGCCATTTTTCATTTTTCTTTCCCGATTTAATCGTTTTTAATGTTTTTCTTGCTGTTTTATACCAAATTATGGATTATCAACTCAAATCGAAGTAAAAAATGAAAAAAAAAAATCAGATCCGAGTTGAAGAAATCTCGACGGTGGGCCGAATTTTCTGTTGCCATGGACGAGGGCCGCAGCCGCCGCGTCGCTCGCGTCTATCACGCGACGGCTCTGATTCTATATATATCAAACTTCAAATATACAGAAGTTCCAAGTCTTTCCCAAGTAAACGTCAACTCATGAAGTTTTTAGTTCTAATCCATTCACCACGTAAATGGTTTAGGTTCGTTAAACGGAACAAAATGTAGACGACAGTGGCCCTGTTCTTGCTGTCTGCATTCTCAAAGGAGTTGAAATTTCAAACACTGACTGTATTGTTTTTCAAAGACTTCACGTAAAATATCTCAAATATTTATATTTATTGTACATATTACAAATTACTTTAAAAATCTTTCTATACCTCACAATATGCAACTATATTATCGGGACAACTGGGAGAGAAAGAGAAAGATTTTTTTGTCAGATTGGTACAATTTTGTCAAAGAGTGAGAGGAATCTATGACTTTGTCAAACCCTACAATTAAAAGCCAAATAAGTTTAAAACCAAAAACAAAAAGAGCCAAATAATATTAACTAAACAAAGTCTTTTTTTCCTCCATCTTCAAGTAAATGGCTGAGAGATTTCTATTGCTCTTCCTCCTTGCTTCACATCTATTAGTCTCTGGTACGTTTGCCATTTTGAATCTTGATCGTAAAGTCTGATACCATCTTAATTTGTTAATCGTTTTGTTATTTGTAGTGATGTCAAGGACCATTACGATAGAAAACAAATGCGACTACCCTATATGGCCTGCAAGCTACGCCTACGCAGGAGAGCTTGAAACAACAGGTTTCCTTCTCGAGAAAGGAGATACGCGGCGTACCATTAACGCGACGTCGTCATGGATAGGTTATTTTTGGGGTAGGACGCTCTGTACGACCAACTCATCAGGTGGATTCTCATGTGTTACCGGAGATTGTAACTCTGGCAAAATCGAGTGTTCTGGTCCTGTCGTACATCCGGCAACTTTAGCCGAGTTTAACCTTGCTTATGACGATGGTGATAACTATTACGACGTCAACGTCATCAATGGTTACAACCTTCCTTTGCTTGTGACTCCTGAGAACGAAAAGTGTAAAAGCATCGGATGCGTTGTTGAGTTGGACAAGACGTGTCCATCGGAGCTGAGGTTATATAATAACGACACTGGATCGAGCGATCCATTTGCCTGCAGGACCTCGTGTCAGAAAAATATCTCGCCGGAGCTTTGCTGTGTCGGACCCTACGTTGATGATGAAAGTGTCATAGGACCGGAAAAATGTAAGCGGACGATCTACTCTGAGACTCTCAACAAGACGTGCCCAGGCGCGTATAGCTACGCCTACGACACTAATATTAGCACCTTCACATGTCCTCGCTCCTCCAACTTTGTCGTCACGTTTTGTCCTCCTGGCATAACAAAATCAGGTTAATTCCCCTCCACTCGCGTCTATTTCATTTTCATTTCATTTATCATCTTAGTGGGTAGGCCAGACATCAAAACGGCACTAGGGGTGGGAGTTCAGGTTCGGATCAGGTTTTTTGGGTTTACGTTTGTAGGATCCGTTCCGATATTTTAGATATTCAGGTAGGCTTCGATTCGGTTCAGATCGGGTTTTATCCAAAATTCATAAATTACTCAAAATTATCCGAAAAAAGTTATCTCATATAATTAAATTAGGAACCACAATTATCCGAATTACTAGAAAACTAGATGATAACCCGTGCTACAGCACGGGCGGAAAGTTCTTTTTAGTTTATAGGTAGGTACTTTAGTATGTTTGTATGAAAGGATGTGTACATATTATACTCTTGTAATCTATATATATTGGAAGTAAGATAATTCAGACTACCAAAAAAGGTATCTAAATTATCCGAAAATTTAGTAAAAAAACTACACAAACTATTTTAAATAAGTAAAAGTAAATGAAATATTATAAAGTAGATAAAAAAGGTTAAATGAGTTAGTTAAATTCGGATTTATTTTTGTTAATTGAAATCTTTGTTTGATACATATATCTACAGAAAAACCTCCATTGAACACCAGTCAAGAGCACAGGCAAGTGAATCGATCGCTCAAGACTTTATATGTTTAAACGTTAATTTTTGTGGGAATTTTTTGTTCATCAAAACAAACAATTAATAAGAAAATGACACATTTTTTAAATTTTGCGCAGGGCTGCCCGACCATGGATGTTAAAACTCATACTTGGTATACTCTCAACTGTCTTACTCATTAATTTTTTAATGTATATAATACCTAACATTTAAGGCTTGTTCTCTTGTAGGAGTTTCATCAGTTTTAGCTTTCATGATCATTATTGCGGTTGTGGTAATGGTGAGAGCAAATAATATGAAAAAGAGTAATCGGAATAGGGAAAACATCGAAGAAATTGTAATGTTGAAACGATATAGTTATGCACAAGTCAAGAGGATGACAAAATCATTCGCAAATGTTCTTGGAAGAGGGGGATTTGGAACTGTCTATAAAGGGAAGTTACCTGATGGCAGCCGAGATATTGCAGTGAAGATCTTGAAGGAGTCAAATGGGAATGGGGAAGAATTCATCAATGAAGTAGCTAGTATGAGTAGGACATCTCATGTTAATATCGTTTCTCTGCTTGGATTCTGCTATGAAGGGAGCAAGAAAGCTATAATATATGAGTTCATACCGAATGGATCCCTCGACAAGTTCATCTCCGAGAAGATGTCAGCGAAGATGGAATGGAAAACGTTATTTAACATTGCGCTAGGTGTGTCTCATGGCCTAGAATACTTGCACAACCGTTGTATATCGAGGATTGTACATTTCGATATAAAGCCTCAGAACATACTCATCGCTGGAGATTCTTGCCCCAAGATTTCAGATTTCGGTCTTGCTAAGTTGTGCAAGAATAATGAAAGCACCATGTCAATGCTAGATGCGAGAGGCACGGCAGGGTACATTGCCCCAGAAGTGTTTTCCAAGACTTTTGGAGGAGTTTCGCATAAGTCGGATGTGTATAGTTATGGAATGGTGGTTCTTGAGATGATTGGGGCGAGGAACATAGAAAGAGCCCAAAATGCTGGATCCAACAACACTTCAGTATACTTCCCAGATTGGATTTATAAGGATCTTGAGAAGGGAGAAATCATGAGTTTTTTGGCAGATCAAATAACCGAAGAAGAAGATGAGAAGATAGTAAAAAAAATGGTATTGGTGGGTCTCTGGTGTATTCAGACCAATCCACTTGATCGTCCACCAATGAGCAAAGTAGTTGAAATGTTAGAAGGAAGTCTAGAGGCTCTGCAGATTCCACCTAAGCCTCTTTTAAGTTTACCCGCCGTAACAGTTCAAAATACCGATGATGGGATTCAAGAGACTTCAAGCTTCCTGAGACCAAGTCAAGATACTTCACACAATTCTGAAGCAACAGTTCAAGATACTGCAAAAGAGAATCAATATAGCTTAAGATCTTCCTAAACAAAGGCCAGCAAGATTTTGGGATCTCCTTACCGGTTTGTTGATGAAATTCAAATTAAATTTTGTTGTTATTCACCATTGATTATTCATGTGGAAATGAAAACGATGTTATACCACTACAAGAAAGGGTATTGATAGCAGTATATATTTTTGATGGTTCTGCTATAGTTGAGTTTAAAAAAAAAAATTCATAGCGTTTCCGAAAAGACAAACGCTATGGTAGGATGACCACAAAAACATTTCGTAGTGGCGCCTAGTTTTTGTTTCTACGATAGCATAGATGACAATGAAAACATTATCGTAGGGGTAACCGGAAAAATGAAATTTTCATTGCCTCTAAAAGTTTTCTAAATAATAAAATAAAAATAAATAATTATTTATGATGAATTTGACTTCTCTTAAGATATGTAATTTATATCAGATCTTAACAAATTTGAAATGTTATTTATATTTGATATTTTTTTCAAAGCTGAAATCATAATTAAACAGGAAAATAGTAACTTTAAAAGACCACAATGAAAATAAAACATAGAAAAGACAATAATAATGTTGTGATTAGTTCTGTTGTGATAAGAACTTAATAAAACACTTACATAATAAGCTTAACATCCTCAACATAGTTTGCATGACACCAGTCACACCATCACAACTGAAATTGGTAAAAGATGTCAACTACTTTACTTAAAGACTTTTATTATAAGATTTTTATTATGAGACTTTTCTTATGTTTAATTAACATCCTTGACATAGTTTGCATGACAACATCACAAGTGAGATTGGTAAAAGATGTCAACTACTTAAGAAGCAAAAGAAGCGTGAGAGAAAAAACCCAACCGAATCTACACCGGAAAGTCGGTTTTATGGGCAGAAAGTGATTTCATAGTTAGCTCCGGTACAAGTGAAGGTTTCGTCGCCGTAAGCGTAGCTATAGGCGTCAGGGCAAGCTTTCTTAAACATCCTCGAGTAATTCGTCGGAGGACAAGTTTGCGGTGTCGAGTAAGGTCTGCGGCAGCAATATTGATCTGTATTAAAGGCCTCGCAAGCGCTCTTGCACGCCACGACCTTGCCTTGTGGATAGATGACCTTAAGCTCGTTAGGGCAAGCCGCGTTGAGGTCGTCTGGAAGGTCTTATCCCCACCTTGACATTGTAACCATCGACGAGGCTCACGTCGTAGAAATCTTTGCCGCCATCACCTACGAGGGTGAATTCAGCCAGAGTAACTGGAGGAACTCCCCCGCCGTTACATCTTAGACCGCTGCCGCAGTCTCCAGTGGTGCAGCTACCGCTGCCGCAGGCGTCAAACTTGCAGCCGGTACGAGCCCAGAACCGGCCTGACCATCCTTCAGGAGCTGTGAGCAGTCGGGAAGCGCCAATAGACAATTCAAATCCGCCGTCGCCGAGCTTGGGTCCTTTGCCGGCGAGAGTTCCGGGCCAGACGGTCTCAGAGCAATTGTTCTTTAGACTGAAGACGGTGCCTGAAACGGCAAAGCCGCGTTTAAATCTCAAAACCTAAACATCAGAAAGACAAAACAAAAAAAAAACTAATCATCAGCAAGAAATTTTACAAACAGATAAAACAGAGGAGAAGATGAAGAATAATAAGATAATAATTTTTTAAAAAATCCTATGTAAATATATGGTCCCATTAATATTATAAAATAATAATTTTATAAATATATCAAAATATATTTATAAATATGTTATATAGAAAAATATTTAGTGAAATATGACTCTTGTGTTGTTTATTTTTTCTTGAATTTTTCATTAGTTTTTGTTAAAATTTCATTATAGTATTTTTCATTGCATCGAAAACTTTTGATATTATATGTTAAAAATGATAATTATTTTCTTGCTTGTAATTGGTTCTAAAAGAATATTGATTATAACAAAAACTTAATTTTTAAAGTAACTTTTTAAAAAGATTTATGAAATAAAACAAAACTCTCTATAAATTAATAAAATTTAAGGGTCCCAACGATATTAATTTATGGGGTTCTTTCAAAAAGAACCTATAATTTGAAGTCAATTGCAAAAGTAACCCCCTCTTTCTCTTTCCTCAAATGGTTTCATCTCCAACCTCAAAACTCCCAATATTTACAGAAATTGCCATTATCTATTTATATTTTAATTATTTTCGAAATATTACAAAGTCAAACAAACCCTTTTGGTTTCCACTTATTTACGAAAATGCCATCTTCTTCAATTTTCCCAACCACCATTAACAACCATAGTTGAGCTCTTAATTGCTTCAACCCACCTATTTTAGAGCCCTAAATGCACAATTTCTATGCTCAAAACTTCAGTTCTTCCATTTCCTCTCCAATTTCATCTAAAAAACTCTTTAATTCTCGTTTTCAAAAGTTTCAAATTTTAGATCTAGGTCATTCCGGCCTATACCAGCATCAAAGGCGACTCGACTTCGTTGATATTAGGTTTGCTCGAAGATCTGGGCGCTGAACGAAGCTCAAGACGGTCTCAAACCAGATCTAGGTAATTTTTCTAGGGTTGCAGGTTTTTTTCGCGAAAGTAGACTTCACTTGAAGTGTGCGACTAATATAGACGTCATAAGAAGTCTACTTGTTAATGACGGGTTAGTTTTGCAATTGACCAAAAGTCAATTTTGTTAATACAGACTTCTTATGAAGTCTGCAGTTCTCCTTTGATAACAAAAAAATTCGGCGGCGGCCATAGAGGTTATTTTTGCAATTGACCAAAACTTTGACTTCCTGTCGGAGCCGTGTCAGAGATATTAGAGACTTCATCTGAAGTCTACCTCCCTCAGACATCCCCCAGACTTTTAGCTAGACTTCAACTGAAGTCTACTAATTCGAAAGAGGTTAGTTTTGCAATTGACCAACATCGTCCAAACATTGACCGGAAAATTAATTTTACCGCAGACTTCGCGCGAAGTCTGCATAATTTTGAAAAATACCGCAGACTTCACCTGAAGTCTGCGAAAACTCTGAATTATTCATTTGGTCAACTACAAAACTAACCTAAAGTAGACTTCGGTTGAAGTCTGCGGCCCGAAGACTTCACCCGAAGTCTGTATTAAGGAGTCAACATTTGGTCAATTGCAAAACTAACCCAAACTAACCCACGCAGACTTCATACGAAGTCTGCTAATATTTTGTCGTCTAGCTACAGACGTCTCCCGAAGTCTACTCCGAGTAACGACAAAAAACGACACATTCTGACAATTGCAAAAGTAACCCCTACTTTTTCGCAGACTTCATGTGAAGTCTGCGGCAAAAGTCAACATTTTGGTCAATTGCAAAAGTAACCCAAACATAGACTTCCGGTGAAGTCTACAGAGACCGCAGACTTCATCTGAAGTCTGCGGCGTCGACTTCATATGAAGTCTGATCCGTAGTGAAATTGCAAAACTAACCCAAAAATGTGCAATTGCAAAACTAACCCAAGTAGACTTCACCCGAAGTCTACTCCTTAAATATGACGCAGACTTCATCCGAAGTCTGAATTTTTAGAATTTGTTAAAAATGCGTTTATAGCTTAATTATAAAGTTTATTTTATATTTTTTGTGTCTTACATGTGTTTTAGCTATGTTTTAAGCTTCTGTATGAGTTTGACTTGAATATGATCTATAATTATGGAGTAATCAATTTTCTTGGTTTATTAGGCATTTTCCTAATTTTCTGCAGACTTCATCCGAAGTCTACTTAGGGTTTATGACGCAGACTTCATACGAAGTCTGAAATTTTGGAATTTGGTAAAAATGCGTTTATAGCTTAATTATAAAGTTTTTTTTTAGATTTTTTGTGTCTTACATGTGTTTTAGCTATGTTTTTACCTTCTGTGTGAGTTTGACTTGATTATGATCTATAATTATGGAGTAATCAATTTTCTTGGCATAATAGGCATTTTCCTAATTTTATGCTCCGAAACCCTAATGGAGTTTGTGTTTTTCTTTTTCAGAGAATGGTGCACCTACCGGTTGTTTATGGTGAATGGGAGAATGTAGGCTCGTTGTGGCATTTCTTGGTTGACAATCGCAAAGGAGGAAGAATGTTTTTCTTGAGAGATGGTTGTACACATGATGAACTCCTTCAAATGGCACGAGAAGATTTCGAGTTGGAGGAGAAATCATTGGTGGAGTTAACTTACTCATTACCGGATTCAATGCTGAAGGAAATGGCTACAGGCACACCTCCTATACATGTCACAAATGATAGACATGTTCACGGCTTAATTGAGCTAAGTCGAACAAGTGTTGTGCGTTTATGTGTTGCGAATAAAGAAGGTGCGAATCAAGGTGCATGGGAAAATGCTGAAGAGAATTGTGATCAAGAGGCCAAAGAAGGTGCGAATGAAGGTGAGGAAGAGAAAGTGAAAGATGAGAATATTGACGAAGTCAACTCGGACGATGAGGATTACAGTATGTTTGGTAAAGTGAAAGACGAGGATTCAGATGTAGATGACATGCGTTTTAGCGTTGAGAATGTTAAGGCGCAAACCTACGGGGGAGAAATCTCAGTCAACAAGAGTTACGCTAGCAAGGCTGAGCTAGTTGCGGAGTTGCACCTTACGGCGGTAGAGTCGAAATTCGCATATCGTGTATACAAGTCTACACCAACTTTGTTTGTGGCTAGATGTCATGTAAAAGAATGCGGTTGGAAGCTTAGAGCCAGTGTTAAGGACGTGCCAAACACGTTTTGGGTGACAAAGTATATAAATGTTCACACATGTTCAGTTGCAGATAGATTGGCTAACGGGAAGAAGGCTACTGCGAAGTTTATTGGGAGTCTATTCATCAAGCAAATGGGACTGATCGATGGTATTACGCCGCACCATATCAAAGTTTCAATGAAGGCCAAATTTGGTCTGCGGCTTGATTATACCACTGCATACAGAGCGTTATTACATGCACAAGTAATTGTTCGTGGATCAGCAGAAGATGGATACGATAATCTGCCAGAGTATTTGCATCTAATCAAAAAAGCCAATCCGGGAACCGTTACTGGTCTTGAACTTGATGAGCATAATAGATTTAAATATCTATTCATAGCGTTTGGAGCTTCGATTTTTGGTTTTCAGTATCTCAGACGAGTTATTGTGGTTGATGGTACTCATCTAACTGGGCAGTACGGTGGTGTTTTGCTAGTTGCAGCTGCACAAGACGGTAATTTCCAGATATATCCATTGGCATTTGCAATTGTCGACTCGGAGAATCATGATTCGTGGGAATGGTTTTTTACCAAATTGCGAGAATGTTTTTCAGACCAGTATCCTTTGGTGATAGTATCTGATAGGCACTCTTCTATTGAGTATGCATGTGAGAAGGTTTTCCCTTGGGTAACACGAGGGATATGTTATTACCATCTTCAGCAAAACATCATTCAAAAATTTGGTGGGAGACATCTGATGTACTTGGTCAAAGGCGCTGCTTATGCGTTTACGCTTGCTGATTTTAATCGAAACATGACCCAGCTACGTTTGGCAAATCCTGCACTTGCCGACTACATGGAGGCTGCGGATGTGAAGTTATGGTCACGAGTTCACTTCACGGGAGACCGGTACAACATAAAGACAAGTAACATTGCAGAATCTATCAATTCCGCACTTAAGGTAGCAAAAGGGTTTCCTAGTTCATTCCTTTTGGACTTTATACGTGAGAAGCTTGGAAGGTGATTTTGTAAAAGACGAGAAGATGCTTCGAGCCTCACTACACCGTATAGTCGTGGAGTTGAATATTTGTTGGCCGTTCGTGGAGAACAAGGTGAAAAAATGCCGGTTGACCGCATAGATGAATGGCGATTCCATGTCAAGGGAGGTCGAGGACGAGGACGGGATTGTGTTGTTGATTTGGAAAACCGAAGGTGTGAATGTGGTGTGTGGCAAATTGAGAAAATACCTTGCTCACATGCCATTGCAGCAGCAGTCGAGTCCAACGTGCATGTCTCAACACTTGTCTGTCCGTCATACCAAAAAGATTATCTGCATACGACATACTCGATGAATATCTTCCCTAAGAGTGATGCGATCGAGAAAATTGAAAAGGTACCATGTTTACCTCCGGTAGTGAAACCTCAACCTGGACAGAAGAAAAAGTCCAGGTGGCAAACTTGGCTCGAAATCTCAATGAAGAAAGGATATAAACCGCGGAAGACCCCCAAGCAGTATAGCTGTTCAAAATGCCGACAACCAGGCCATACTCGTGACAAGTGTGTAAGTTCATCTAAATTCGTTACGACTTAATAGTGTTAAGTGTTTACTGGTGTATATTTAGGGTTTAGGTTGTAATTCGCTTCTGGGAATTAACTTGTAGGTGAGGAAAGATGGTGATAACAAGTGACATTTGATGGATGAAGTCACTGAAGTCAACTCCATTGGACTGATTCTCGATGAAGTTTGTAACCTTTATTTGCCTTTTCTTTTGTTATGTTAACACATTATAAGTTGTTGGAAGTCTACTATCGAAGTCTTTATTTGCCTTTTCTTTTGTTATGTTACCACATTATAAGTTGTTGGAAGTCTACTATCGAAGTCTACTATTGAAGTCTACTACTGAAGTCTACTACTGAAGTTTATGTGACAGGTTACAAAAACTTACTCATATCACATAATGTTCAGCCACAAAATATTAACACATATGGTACACGTACATGTTCAAAAAAGAATGCAAGAAAAGTTCAAAAGCATTTAACTCGTTGGACACATATTTACTGATCATATACGTCCAATGAGTTAAACGTTTGTTTCTCATTGCCACGGATCTCGGTCTCGTTAAATATATCTAAAGCCAGCTTCTGCCTAATAGTGGGGATCTTGGCATCACATAAGGTTGAAGGAAATGGTAATCCAAGTGCGTGGCATTCTATGAACTTCAGACAGTACACTCCACAGTCACCACTGACCTTGTTTTGAGGCACACCTTTATCTTCTCGATGAAATGTGAACTTGTCATACGTGAACTGCCCTCTCTTGTCTGCCGGAGCTAATTCTCGTAGAACATACGGGATCATGACCGCAAGAGGCTGCAAGTGCACTCCCAGTTCTTCTCTACTCGAGGTTTTTACATCATTGTCCCAAACAGTTATATGTCTCTCTGGGATTGAGATACACAAGGCAATCCAATGTGACTTCTTTATGTTCAAAAACGTGTATATCTCATCTACATCATACCCCCACGCCATGTTTGACCTGCAATATTCACCTGTATGCAACTCATATGCACCAGGGGGAAGCCTTTTACCTGAACCATCAGGATTTTGGGGAGAGTTTAAGAAGTCCTCGTACTTAGTAGTCCACAAAATTGTGAAAACTGAATCAATGAAGCATAGTCGATCACTCCTAAACCATTCTGGATGCTTTGTGTATCGACGTTGGAATAACTTTATCCCAGCATCTAGATGCTGCAAAGAAAATGCAATTTCTTAGACAACATGAAAGCAAACATCAATCTAATGTTTGGAAATGAAGTCTACGAATTAAATCTGCAGATTAAGTTACAAACTTCAACGAGAAGCAGTCCAATGAAGTCTGATGACGAAATCTGCGAATGATATACCGTTTCATGCAGCCATTTTTCCGGAGTTAGCAGAGTGAACCACCACCACACTGATGGGTCTTCTTTTTCCGGAGGCCAAAAAGGCTGCTTCTCCATGTCCACGTACTTCCTATAATTGCTGCAAAATAGGTAACATTTTTTCTATTTTGAGAGATGTAGAATAAATAAGAGAGGGAAACTTGTAAAAAGAAGTATGAGATATGTAACTTACATATCACGTTTCAGCCAATCAATTAGCCCATTGGACTTTTGTTTTTCAACAGCTGCAAAAGGGTCATATCCTTTGCCAATTTTTGCTTGGTTTGGAATGATTACCTTAGCGGTGCTGTTCCCATGAAATGGACTAACCTGTGACCAAGCAAGCTTCCTTTCTCTCTCACTCTTTACTCGTACAACATTCTGGGCCACATTTTTGGCTTTTTTCTGTCGATCTATTTGGACTTGGTCAAAATCAATTTTTGATGCTGCCTTGTCAACCAGCTCAACACTTGTTTCATAGCCTCCATTTACAGTCTCACTGACCACTTGTGGATTAGTCTGCATGTAATCCGCAAGTGTCAAATAGTTGATTAAAATATGTGAAACAAATTGCAAATAAAGAAGTCATCACAACCACAGGAAATCAACAAAATTCTGACACGCAACATCAATCTGGTAGAACAAGTTTAAAAATGAAATTTGAAAGAATAACATAAGTCTGAATGTGCCAACTACAAGAAACATGTCTACTTTCTGTTTCTCGTGGACTTTCTTGTAGCTTTGGAGATTTTTCTATTTTTTAGTTTCGATGAGGGTTTAGAACTAACCCCAACAACAGGAGGGCTTTCCTCCACTGCAGGATTAACATTTGAGTTGACCTGCTCACTATCCTTGTCCTCATCTTTCTGAGCTGCTTTCACTGGAGGATTAGGATCACGCTTCTCCTCCATAGACTTCACCTTATCGGCAAGAAGGGTAATCTTCTGTTCACAAGAAGTGAAGCCAGCAAGCATCGTGGTAGTTAAGGTGTGAAAGAGACCGTCAATGTGGGTTTTCAGGCTATCAAAATTAGAAACCACATCACCATCCACAGCCGAAGGCTCTGACCTACACCTCTTGCGACTTCCCTCCTCGGACTCACAACTTCTTTTTTGGTCTCCAACAGATTCAGACTTCACCTGTAGTGAGACCTTCAAACCCACAGGTGACCAATGCTTTTTGTTCCACTTCCAGTTAACATCACCAAATTGCCTATACATTGCCTTGATGATGTTGTCAGACTTCTCATCCTCTTCATCATCATCCCACTGCGGGAACATATCTTCAAACTCCTTCACAACCATGTTCTGAATACAGGTCTACAAAGAAAAACAATGCCAAAGCAGTCCTTGTACATTAATATCATGGGAACCATCAAAACCAAAAAAAATAACCAAACCATTAAGATTACCTGTTTCAGCATATTCTCCTTAACGTATTTCCGGCCTCTAGAACCTTTGAAACACAGCAACGGTGGGTTGTTTGAGATGTTTGGGAGGGGTTCTCCAAATTCTGCACCAAATTCCGGCAGAGCAAAGTACACCCAAATTTGGAGGACTTGTACAAACCCGTCGATGTAGTAGCTTTTACACAAGTCTTTCTCCTTGACAGATTCTACCAGGTTCTTAAAAGCCACTCTCCCCCAAGGGTAGTTCTTAAAGGCATCCAAGTCCATCACTAATCTGGCGATGCTCACACGTGTGGGCGATGAGGCTTTCTTTGCTTCAATGTATCCAGCGTAGATAGCTAGATACCCCAGCCTCAACCTATCGTCCCGTGTCCAGCCAGAACATATCTTACACGCCTCTGTCAAATTATCAATGCTCGGACCCACATCAATAGCAACTCCAAGCAGTTCCCAGAACTCTCTCATCTCTTCTGTTACCTCCACATCAGGGTTTTCCAGATTCACCACATAGTGACAGTCAAGTCCTGTAATTGCCTCAAACTCATTCAAAGAAAATCTTACAGGATTTGACCCAATGAGACTCCATAGCTCAAACTTCTTCTTGCAATGAAGCTGAAAAGTGAGCATATGGTGGACCAGCCTGGATGCCCACCCAAAGTCAAGGTCATGGAACTTCAAACAGAAACCCAAACTGGAGTCTCGAATCTCTTGCAATTCATCAGGTTCCAGCGCATCGGACAAAGCAGCAAAAAGCTTAGTGTCACCGCTGTAATATCCTATGCTTTTGAGCGGGATGGGTTCCTCACCTTTAGTATACAAGCGTTGTGGGAACCCTGGGGTAGCCATAACTCAGTAGTAACTCCTGCAAAATAAGATTAGAGAATAAAAAATAAAGAAACGAAGTTTGCTGGCTTCACTTCTTGTGAACAGAAGAAGTCTGCTACAGAAGTCTCCATAAGAAGTCTGCTACAGAAGTCTCCATAAGAAGTCTAAAAGATAAATCTATGAGGCAGACTACGTGTGAAGTCTACTAATTTGATACAGAGGATGAGGATTTACCGTCAAATGGCGGTGACTGTTGAGATATCCTCCGGCGAACCGACTATGCAAAAAAATAAAACAACAATAAACCGACCGATTAAAACGACGAGTAGACCAGATCTGTTTTTGTTTCAAACGAAAGAGGGAGAGCAGTTACCGGCGAGCAGTTACCGGCAAGAAGACCAGAGTAATAAGGCAGTAAGAAGACAAAAGAAGCAGTCCAACGAGTCGACCAGATCTTGGTACAAAAACTTCCAACAATTAGCGTCGGCGGCAAAAGGGAATGACAAAAAAAGAAGGATGAAGGAGATTGTACCGGAGATGGAGGCGGCGGGTGAGCGGTTACTGGCAGCGGCGATGAGGAGTTCGAAGCGAGAGAGAACTAATACGACGGCGGCGACGACGAATTCTAAGTGAGAGAGAAGAACTAGGGTTTTTACAATTGTGAACAATATCTCTTTTATATGTAGGTCAAAAGTAAAAAAATGCTTGCGGTAAACAATTCCGGTTAGGTTAATTAATTCCGGTTCAAGTGCAGACTTCACATGAAGTCTGCTCATATTATATTTTAAACAAATTTCAGATGTAATTTATAAATTTGGTTTAATTCAATTCAATTGTATACAATTTTAATTTTCAGATTTCCTAATTGTTTATATCTTAATTACATATAACAAAATTTTACTGAAATTAAACTTTCTTAATTTAATAATTTAAATTTAAGATATAATTAGGTTGCAGACTTCCTTCGAAGTCTTCTCTGCAGACTTCACCCGAAGTCTCCAACTCAACAGTAGACTTCACCCGAAGTCTTCGGCATAAAAAAAATAAAACAAATGTTTTTGATTAATTTGTCAAAACTATAATTAAAAACATCAATCTAAGCATAATATTATCAACAATTTAGCATTAAAATCGAAATTTGACATTGCAAAATCACAAAAACCATAAACCATAAATCTAACCTTAAGAATGTGGACATCTCAACCTAAAACTCATACCACTACATTCAAACCCTAAACCCTAAACCCTAAATCATAAGAAGCATCACCTATTTTACCTTTGAGGGTTTAATTTGACTCAATTTGTTGAAATTTTATTTTTCATACTTCATTCATGCCTTTATCTTAATTACGTATAAAAAAGTTTACTCAAATTAAATTTTCTTAATTTTATAATTTAAATTTAAGATATAATTAAAATTTAAACGTCTTTTTGAAGTCTTTTGTGTAGACTTCAGATGAAGTCTCAAACTAAAAAGTAGACTTCTTCAGAAGTCTGCAGCACAAAACACTAAAACAAATGTTTTCAACTAATTTGTCAAAACTATAATTAAAAACATCAATCTAAGCATAAAATTATCAAAAATTTAGCATTTAAATCGATATTTGACATTGCAAAATCACAAAAACCATATACCATAAATCTAACCTTAAGAATGTGGACATCTCAACCTAAAACTCATACCACTACATTCAAACCCTAAACCCTAAACCCTAAATCATAAGAAGCATCACCTATTTTACCTTTAAGGGTTTAATTTGACTCAATTTGTTGAAATTTTATTTTTCATACTTTATTCATGCCTTTATCTTAATTACGTATAAAAAAGTTTACTCAAATTAAATTTTCTTAATTTTATAATTTAAATTTAAGATATAATTAAACTTTAGACTTCTTTTGAAGTCTTCTGAGTAGACTTCCGATGAAGTCTCAAACTAAAAAGTAGACTTCTTCAGAAGTCGGCAGCACAAAACACTAAAACGAATGTTTTCAACTAATTTGTCAAAACTATAATTAAAAACATCAATCTAAGCATAAAATTATCAATAATTTAGCATTTAAATCGATATTTGACATTGCAAAATCACAAAAACCATATACCATAAATCTAACCTTAAGAATGTGGACATCTCAACCTAAAACTCATACCACTACATTCAAACCCTAAACCCTAAATCATGAGAAACATCACCTATTTTACCTTTGAGGGTTTAATTTGACTCAATTTGTTGAAATTTTATTTTTCATACTTCATTCATGTCTTTATCTTAATTACGTATAAAAAATTTTACTCAAATAAAATTTTCTTAATTTTATAATTTAAATTTAAGATATAATTAAATTTTAGACTTCTCTGGAAGTCTTCTGAGTAGACTTCATTTTCAATAGCAGCCTTCTCCAAGGGTAAAACAGTAAACTTCACACAGTTTTTTTGTTTGTTCATTGAGGAGGCAACTGTAATTTCACTACCCCTTTAGGTTAGTTTTGCATTTGATTCAATTTGGGGTATACTCTTGCAAACAGAATCAAGTTTTGAGTCAATTTTTGTAATTCCCCCTTAATTTATAGAGGTTTTGCATATATATAGGCATTGAAATCTCAAAAATCCAACAGATGCATAGTTATGATTACTATACATGTTTCTACAAATTTACTGATTTTCTTTCTTATATAGGAGAATACTTTTCCTACAACCGTCAAACTTCCTAGTCTTCGTTACGGAATAGGAGAGGAGTCGGAAAACAAGATAGTCGTCGTCAATCACGTCGCTACATTTGACTACATCACTATAGTAAAAGACGAACTGTCGGTAGCAGAATATGACAGGGTTAAAGCTTTCTTCCTAGGCCCTCTTCTGAAACTTGGTTCCAGAGGATTGACAATGTCAGGGAAGATGGTGCACTGTCTGCTCTGTAGAAGCCTAATAACTACGAGGAAGAACGAGATCTGGGTTCACTTTGGAGCCAATCCTATGAGATTCTCGATAAGAGAATTTCATATGGTGATGGGCTTAAAGTGCTCTGCATGGGAGTCCAATGTAGATGAAGTGGAAAATCTGTATGATTGGGCTGCCACAAGAGAGAAGCATTCAGTGGATGAGCTTGTGCAGATTCTGAGAGAGACAGATGCAGAAGACGCGAGGGACGAGAGGTTTTCACTTGCTATGGTGATCCTCATTGAGAGTATAGTGCTTCAGAAGTACAAAAACTACATGTTTCCTGCAGAGAACCTGAAGCGAGCGCAGCACGTTAACATTTTGACTAACCATCCATGGGGGAGGGATGCATACAGACTGCTGCTCGCATCGATCAAGAAGACTGTTTCATCAAGCCTGAACAATCCCAAGTATGATCTACATGGATTCCATTGGCGTTGGATCTCTGGATCCTTGAGTCAATCTCGACGTTGCAGTCAGCCTATAGCAAAGTCAGCCTCACCGAGAGACCTTCTGCTTTCATCTGTGAGAAATGCACACACACATATTCGCCGACAATCCAACAACTACAGAGCTTGGAGTCAGCTGACAATGTAAGTCTTTCTTCTTACATTAATTCGATTTAGGAAGACTTTACAGGAATTTAGGAATGATTCATAGTGATTTAGGAAGGTCTTACTAAATCCGATTAGTTTGGTTTTTTTTTTTTTTTTTTTTTTTTGCTGTTGAAGGTGATATGTATCCTGCCTTCAATTCCCGATGATCCAGAAGATGAAGTCGCCTTGGAAGACACAGTTGATTCAGATTTGAGTATAAGTGTTGAGCGTGTGAACCAAGGCTACAGGATGTTAGTTGAAGACTGGAAAAGAAAATTATTGGAGGTTGATGTCGTAATGGAGCAAATTGCAATTACGTGAATTCATTGCAATTTGCTCCATTACGGCATCAACCTCCAATAATTTTCTTTTCCAGTCTTCAACTAACATCCTGTAGCCTTGGTTCACAAGCTCAACCATTATACTCAAATCTGAATCAACTGTGTCTTCCAAGGCGACTTCATCTTCTGGATCTTCGGGAATTGAAGGCAGGATACATATCACCTTCAACAGCAAAAAAAAAAACAAAAATCAAACCAAACTAATCGGATTTAGTAAGACCTTCCTAAATCATTATGAATCATTCCTAAATTCCTGTAAAGTCTTCCTAAATAGAATTAATGTAAGAAGAAAGACTTACATTATTAGCTGACTCCAAGCTCTCTAGTTATTGGATTGTCGGCGAATATGTGTGTGTGCATTTCTCACAGATGAAAGCAAAAGGTCTCTCGGTGATGCTGACTTTGCTGTAGGCTGACTGCAACGTCGGGATTGACTCAAGGTTCCAGAGATGCAACGCCAATGGGAATCCATGTAGATCATACTTGGGATTGTTCAGGCTTGATGAAACAGTCCTCTTGATCGATGCGAGCAGCAGTCTGTATGCATCCCTCCCCCATGGATGGTTAGTCAAAATGTTATCGTGCTGCGTTCGCTGCAGGTTCTCTACAGGAAACCTATAGTTTTTGTACTTCTGAAGCACTATACTCTTAATGAGAATCACCATAACAAGTGAAAACCTCTCGTCCCTCGCATCTTATGCGTCTGCATCTGTTTCTCTCAGAATCTGCACAAGCTCATCCACTGAATGCTTCTCTCTTGTGGCAGCCCAATCATACAGATTTTCCACTTCATCTTTATTGGACTCCCATGCAGAGCATTTTAAGCCTGTCACCATATGAAATTCTTTTATCGAGAATCTCATAGGCTGTGCTCCAAAGTGAACCCAAATCTCGTTCTTCCTCGTAGTTATTAGGCTTCTACAGAGCAGACAGTGCACCATCTTCCCTGATATTGTCAATCCTCTGGAACCAAGTTTCAGAAGAGGGCTTAGGAAGGAAGCTTTAACCCTGTCATATTCTGCTACCGACAATTCGTCTTTTACTATAGTGATGTAGTCAAATGTAGCGACGTGATTGACGACGACTGTCTTGTTTTCCGGCTCCTCTCCTATTCCGTAACGAAGACCAGGAAGTTTGACGGTTGTAGGAAAAGAATCCCCCATATTCTCCTGTAAAAGATAGAAAATCAGTAAATTTGTAGAAACATGTATAGTAATCATAACTATGCATCTGTTGGATTTTGCAAAACTGTGGGATTAAGAGATAATATTAGTCTCATTCCTCTACTAATGGACCATGTTTGACACATAAATTACACTCGTGAAGCAATCATTCAAACACAACAATAAACAATCAAACCCATTTTAGCTACACTCTTTGCAACCAAATTCCCCCAAACCAAACGTATAGAGCTAAACGCAATTATAGAGCTAAAGAAAAATGTAAGAACAAAAACCCTTATAGAAACTCAAGCAGACCATTCAATGACTTAAAGTTCTGAAAATCAACTTCGATTACAACCTAACCATCACCAATTGAAATAAACGAGGGATTGAAGCTAGGGTTTTGACAGCAACCTGAGAGATTCCACGAGTCAAGGGAGAGATTGAAGCTTGAAGACGGCGGCGACAGAATCAAAGCTTGAAGACGGCGGCGACGGCGGCTACAGAATTGGCCGCGGAGGAGCCCAAAGAAGAAGAAGATCCCGACAGAGGAGAAGGAGATCGAGACTTGTCGTGGAGAAAGAGATCGTGTGATTTGGGCAAAATAGAATAGGGGTAGTTTAGTCTTTCATTCCTGTATCATTCTTGTATCAGTCTCTTGTGTTTGTCTTTCATCCATTTCATCGAAAGGCAGATTCAAGCAAGTGAAACTGTGAAAGTCTACTAAAAAAAAAAGTGTCGTTTTGTGCATGTGAAAGTACTGTTTTTGTATAAGAAAGGAAAAAAAAACAAAGTGATTACTTTTGTTAGTCAAAGCATTCATTGTTGTTAACCACTACAACTTTCAATCCCTAAACGATCATTCGAACCTAGTTATGCAGAAATATGAATCTAAAATAAAACAATCAATCAGTTTGGTCGAACAATCCCTACACTATTATTTGAGCAATACTAAACAGTATTTAACCTTTAGTTCCGTGTTATGTTACGATTTATGCCACTATGATTTAAGCAATCGTTTAGACATATTAAAAGGACTGTTTCGTAATTCACTTTTACATGACCCATTATAAAACACGCGGACCCTCTTTGCCCGACCCGTTTTATTTGTTGGATTTTAAATCTGTGTTCGAGGCCCATTTCACCACAATTATCGACGGCTTTCTTTGTCGTGCAATGGGCCACATACATACCTGCTATATTGAGTTTTTTCTTTTTTAACTCACACAATCTGATTCTCTTTATTTTTTTAAGTTCTCGGGCCATTGTTGACTAATGGACCATGGCTGACCAATACATATTAAGAGAAATAATAAACGATGAAATTTAAAGGCTCATATCGGTTAGTAAATAAAAGAATTATATATAGTTTTCGTAGCTCACCTCATATTATATTATGCATCATAGTGTTGGATGTTGGGATTATTATCTTCACAACAAGTTCTCCCTGAGAGATTCCAAGTTTCCAACTAAGAAAACGTTAGTGATACCATTATTATTTTATTTTGAATCTATGCATCTAAATTCATAAACAAAAATTAGCTAGAAGTAAAGGTGATGGTGATTTGTTAGAGACTCATGTTAAATTGTTAATCATGTTAGTTAAAGTATATATATATTTTGGTAACATTGTTAGTTAAGGTATACATGTTTATATACTTTGTTTTTCAATTTATGTTATCTATTTTTTTTAATTGTCAAAATATTATTCGTGATGTTCAATAGGTGACATACAATGAGGAGAATGCTGAGACATTCCATTATTGATTCTTATCTTTCAAATCCAAAGAGATAAGAGATCATAAAATCTATTATGAAATTATCAATAAATCACGGGTGAAACCGGGTGACCGGTTTTTAGCGGGTCTATCCGGTTTTTTCCATATCGATTACAAGCGGGTTTTAGAATTAAATCCGAACCACATTATCAATCGGGTTACGGCTCAGGATATGAAGGATCAAATAAATCGTAAATACCACATGTCCACTACTTACGGGTCCAACTCCGAATCATGATAAAATTGAAACAAGATGTGTTGATAAAATGTGAAATTTGTGCATATATATTATCGTTATTTATACTATCTTTTGATAATCAAAACTAACATCATAACTTTAAATTTCAATTACCACATATCTAATATATACACTAGCTACATTAAAATCATAGAAATACTTTTATAATTTTAAATTAAATACATATTAATTTTGAATACCTTTATAACATGCGTGACTCTTTTTATACACAAACAATACT
Source organism: Erysimum cheiranthoides (assembly GCA_011420285.2). NCBI lineage: Eukaryota > Viridiplantae > Streptophyta > Magnoliopsida > Brassicales > Brassicaceae > Erysimum > Erysimum cheiranthoides. Next base: position 11,202,262 of record CM022176.2, on the reverse strand, counting down.
ATATAATTTTAATAATATTGAAAAAATTTCAACAAATATTCCAAAAATGTTACACATTTGTATAGAGATGGATCACAACACAAAACCTATTATATGAAATTCCTAAAACAAATACTATCTAATGACCTAGCATTAGAAACTATCAACTCACTCACTTGATATCAAATAAATTATCATGCACACATCTTCACAAAAATAAAGCATTTATAGTCCTGCGTTATACCGCGGGTGATTATCTAGTAACGAATGTTAATTAAACAAATCAATAACATGAGTTACATGACCATTAAATCCAACCGCATGGACGGCAAGTTATGGATTCAAGCGCTAAGCCATGGTCACACACCTACCTCAAGATTATGGATATAGGTTTTAAAATCGATGTCATAAGTTTATAACACATTTGTTAGAAACCTCATATATTCGCTGAACCTGGGAATGTCAAAGGCCATAACAATGATCATAAACAAAAACCAAAAAAAAAAGACCAAAAAAAAAAAAAAACACTTTCTTCTTTTGAGTTTGGTTGCATGATTCAGATACATTGACATCGAAGAGGAACAGAAGCACCTGCTGGTTTTCTCCTCTCCCTAATCACAGCTTCCTTCACCATTGGCACCTTCTGGTGAACCTTCTTCCATATGTGATTCACCGCACCATTAGGTTCAATCGGTCCAATCCCATTAGCTTGACCATTATCATACACAAAAACAGACTGAACCTTTGCCATTCTACTTCTGAATGTTTCCTTGTCTATTTCAGAGAACTTTCTGAGATGATTAGCCAACCATTTGGGAGTTAATGCATCGTTTACAGAGACAAAGACCGAGAATTCTGAGTAATCGATCATTCCTTCAAACGGGAGCTCTATGGTATCGCTGACAATCACAGGGATACATAGGCTTTGAATGGCGTCAAAGAGACGGCATGAAGTGGGAGTGTCACCGGCTGGATGTAAGCAGAACTCTGAGTTTCTCATTCCTCTAATCGATTGTTCCCTCCCCGTTGCATTAGGGAAACCTTCTTCCATGACAATGCCTTGTTCATCGACCAGCAAATCCCAAAGCTTTTCTCTAATTAACCCTCCCTGTAAAGTTAAAAGGTTATGAATTCATTAGGCAAAAACTACAGACTATACATATAAGCAAACATAAATGAAAGCAAACAGTCGAGGCCAAGTCTTTCCACGATTGAGCGACACTAAAATTTCCAAAACAGCAATACATTTACGCTATAACAGATACCTCATGAGCCATGAACTCATCACTCACAAGAGTCTCTACATAAATCAATGAAACGATTCAAAAGAAGTGAGTTTCGCAAGAATGTTTACCCGATGTCTATGCTTAGCGCCTTTGAAATAAAGAAGGCTGTGACGTCTCTGGTTCTGAGACAAATCTAGTCTAGGAAGTAAATGCGTGTAAGGAACAATCACATCCTTAATAACAGAGACTTGAGTATGCTCTATCCTCTCAGGCAAGCTAGTCCCATTAGATGACTTAGAATCTTGCCTAAACCAGCCTCCAAAATCCACCACTAGTAGAATCGATAAAGCAATCTCCTCACGAACATGCCACATTGCAACTGGGTCTGCCAAAGAACGCTTCAACAATTTTAACTTAACCTGACACAACAATCCACACATATAACTTATATAAGCTTCTAAACCAAATCTAGAGACACCACCCACATGACCTATATAACTAACAAAGTCCAGATTTTTCAAATTTACTCCAAACAAGTTACAAAGATAAAAAGAGAAACTTTTAGTTACCAGTTAGAACAAAAACGTGATCACGACCATTAGAACGTTTCCAAGCTTGAGTCTTCTTAACAAAATCAAGAACTTGTCTCTGTCTCTGATAATCTTCATTTCCAGATTTCTTCCTGAAAGAGCCTTTACCATTACCAAGCTCCATCTCTGCACTAAGTGTAGCAAAGAAGGGAACAAACACTACATCAGCTTCAGATTCACTGTAAACCCTTTTAGCAAAAGATCCAATTCGTTTCTCCTGTGGTGTTTCGAGGTCACCCATGATCCAATACTCAGCACTGTATTGCTTAATCAGTGGATTCTCTGGATACGGTGGGTATTTATTTGGCAAATGGGTTTTACGGGTCGGGTGATCTGGGTCAGTGGGTATGCGTGAATCTGGAGAAGAAGAAGACCAGTATTTATCGAGAAGGCCATAGTTTAGGGATCTTGGAAGCTCAGCTACATAGACATTGATGCTGTTTTGGTGAGTGTTGTGTGAAATTAACGGATTTGGGTTGGGGATTATGGAATTGGAGAAGAAGAAGAGAAGTGAGATGATGAAGAGGAGAGAGAAAGAGAGGAATAAGGAAGGGATTGAGCAGAGAGGTCTAGTGGAAGCCATAGATGTGATCTTTGGAACCATTGTTTGCTTATTGATGGGACGATCTCTGCTTTGGTTTTTTGTAACTTTGAAATCCTCTGGATGAATCAGAGGCACGGACTAAAACGAAAAGAAAATAAAAAGCCTGCCGTTTTTAGTTGTAGGGTTTTGAGAACTCCTTGTCGTTCTAATAGTGTTCTATAGAACTGCTCTTTGTCTCAATTGGACTATTCGGTTCAGTTTTGGTTCGTATACTACCGTAAAACCTCTATAAATTAATATTCGATAAATTAATAACTTCTATAAATTAATAAATTCAACCGGTCCCGAGTTGGGACTAGTGTAAATTTTGACACAATTCGATAAAATAATAAGATAATAATTTTTTTTAGAAATCCTATGTAAATATATGGTCCCATTAATACTATAAATTAATAATTTTATATATATATCAAAATATATTTATAGATATGTTATATATATGAATATATTTAGTGAAGTATGACTCTTGTGTTGTTTGTTTTCTCTTGAATTTGCATTAGTTTTTGTTAAAATATATTTATAGTATTTTTCACTGCATCGAAAACTTTTGATATTATATGTTAAACATGATAGTTATTTTCTTACTTGTAATTGGTTCCAAAAGAGTATTGATAATAACAAAAAAACTTAATTTTTAAAGTATTTTTTTAAAAAAAATTATAAAATAAGGCAAAACTCTCTATAAATTAATAAATTATTAATTTATGGATAAATTAATACCTCTATAAATTAATAAAATTTCACGGTTCCAACGTTATTAATTTATAGAGGTTTTAGTAAAACCTCTATAAATTAATACTCGATAAATTAATAACCTCTATAAATTAATAAATTTCTCTGGTCCCGAGTTGGGACCAGTGTTAATTTTGACATAATTCGATAAAATAATAAAATAATAATTTTTTTGAAAACTCTATGTAAATATATGGTCCCATTAATAGTATAAATTAATAATTTTATAAGTATATCAAAATATATTTATATATATGTTATATATGAAAATATTTAATGAAATATTACTATTGTGTTGTTTGTTTTTTTTTGAATTTGCATTAATTTTTATTATAATTCATTGATAGTATTTTTACTGCATCGAAAATTTCTAGTGTTATCTCTTAGACATTGATAATTATTTTTTTACTTGTAATTGCTTCTCGAAAAGTATTGATTATAACGAAAAAACTTATATTTTTAAATATTTTTTTAAAAAAATTACAAATAAGGCAACTCTCTCTATAAATTAATAATTATTAATTTATAGATAAATTAATACCTCTATAAATTAATAAAATTTCACGGTCCCAACGTTATTAATTTATAGAGGTTTTACTGTATGTGTTTAACAATATTAATTATATTTTTTTGGATATTTAGGTTATTTCAGATATTTGTGTTATTTGGTATTTTTGGATATAAAATTATAACTAAATATAACCATCTAAGTTTAAATCTAGCTAAGATCGGCAAATTGTGGTATCACGGTAAATAGTGTGTAATTCCGTTTACGATCTTTTTCAGCTTCCAAGTATACGATGCACTAACCGTAAGAACTTTTTTTGAATCTTCTTTATGGGCAAGATAAATAATACAGTAAACTTCAGATTGATTTCAAAATGACTCAAACTCCGATTAACAAACGATAAGAACCAAGAAACAATCGAATCGATGTTCATAAAACACCCATACCGATCAGCTAGCTCTCGAGATGAGAGAAACCTAGCAAGGATAAGTTCTAGAAGCTCAAGGTTTACAAAATGATTTCGATAAATGACAAAAAGCAGTATTGCGTGATCATAAAGCTGGCCTATCGGCATTCTTCGAATCTTCACTCCCCACCTGCCACGTGTTTGCTTCTGATTCCTTTTATTCTTTCCTTGGTGTCGCACATGTCTGCTCGCAAGTGTGGTTCTGTATCAATAAATCTTGTAGCCGTTTTTTCTAAGAAAATCTAACGGTAACGAAAAGTCTACATCACCTGAAAGAAGCATGATGTTTTTGAACATAATTCTTTGGCCAATGTAGAAAATAATATATGAGTTTTATTACTTTTGTTAGTAATATGTTGTTTGCTCATATGATTAGATTGGATGGTGCAAGTTTACTTCCAAGTCTGTTGTAAAACAAAAGCAGCTAAGGTTAGTGCCGAAACAAAATGCTTCCTAAGTAGTTTTAAAATACAATCCGAGAAATTCTCACTTTGATTTGGTTTGCTTGAGAAATGACTGCCTTAGATATATATGGGTCTGGTGTAGATGAATACAAAGTTATTGAATATTTTGTCGTGAATATTCGTATATGAATTGAACTCTTTTGATTTTTTTGTTTTATAGTTATTTATTTGCTATATATAGTTATTTTTATTATGTTTAGAATGACTTACGTGTTTGATTTTATTTGTTTTAAATTCTCTATACTTAAGTATAGATAAATTAGTTTAGTTTTATTTTTATATATTTATTTTAATATCTAGATTAGTAATTTAGTGAATACTTATTTTAATATTCAGTTATTCGGCCAGAAAAATACTATTCGTAGTTTGTGTTATCCGATTGTTTTCCCATTCTGATTTTAGTTTATTCAATTTACTAATTTTTTTATTCTAGTGATTCAGCTTATTTTAATTCTGTTATTCCGTTATATATATATATATATATATATATATATATATATATTGTCAAGCGCTATTCAGTTATTATATTATTCAACTAACGACTCGTAATTTAGATATATAAACATATAAAATCCGTTCGGATTTTATGATTCAGAACCCAATGTTCAATTTGGTTTGGGTCGAGGTCCCCGTTTTAGATTTTATGGCGAGGCCTGGTCTCGTAGTCATAATAACGCTTGTTTTGAACATAAAATATAAAAACCATAATGAGTTATTGGTTTATGGATTTTAGTGGATTTAGAAATCCAAATAAAAATCATGCGTTATTCAATCATTGATTTTAAAATCTTTATTAAAATCATGTGGTATTGGTTATATGATTTGTAAATACTAATTAAAATACTATGTTATTCATTTAGTGATTTGTTTTTGGATTTTCAAATCCAAGTTTTATTAAAAATGGATTTGAAATTTTGAATGGATTTGACAGTGAAAAATAGAAGGATTCAAATCCGTAAGTAAACACATGTTATTTCAAAATCTACAAGTATTCTTTCCAAATCAATAAGAATTTTTAAATTTTATATGGATTTCAAAATCTATGAACCAATAATAAAATCCAAAATCTATCATCCAAAAACAATCTAAAATCTTACCAATATTTATCGCCTAATTTTTTTGATTCGATTTCGGGTTCAGCTTTCGGATTTTCGCATTTTATGGCCAGGCCTGGTCTCGGTAGTCATGATAACGCTTATTTTGAAATGTCAACTTTGGAGACTAATTACAATATCTGAGACTGATTAAATAAATTAATAATCAACGAGAAAACAAAAGTCATTTCAGTCTTCATTGATAACAGAGGAGAGAAGAAGCTTCACAATCACAACAATGGCGGAGAAGAAGACTCCATATCTGAAGCTTCTTCCTCTTCTTCTTCTACTTCTCCTCCATTTTCCTTTCTCATCCTGTAACATACCTCTCGGCTCTGTAATTTACGCCTTCGGTTCAAACCAGAATTGGCCATCTCCCAATTCCATTTTCTCCGTCTCCTTTGTTCCAACTTCTTCACCTAATTCTTTCCTCGCCGCCGTTTCTTTCGCCGGAAACGTTTCCATATGGTCAGCAGGAACCGTTGACTCACGAGGATCTCTTCGTCTTCTCACCTCCGGCTCTCTTCGTCTTTCCAATGGCTCCGGAGCCACCGTTTGGGACTCCGGAACCGATCGTCTTGGTGTTACTTCCGGTTCGATTGAAGATACCGGTGAACTTGTTCTCCTCAATAACCGGAGCATTCCGGTTTGGTCTTCCTTCGATAATCCGACGAATACGATTGTTCAATCGCAGAATTTCACCGTCGGTAAGGTTCTCCGATCTGGTCCTTACTCGTTTCAGTTAGAGAGAAGTGGGAATTTAACTCTTAGGTGGAACAATAGTACGATTTACTGGAATCATGGACTCAATTCCACGTTTAGCTCGAATCTATCGTCACCGAGCTTAGGTTTACAGAGTAATGGAGTTGTGTCGATTTTCGATTTGAATCTCATTGGCAGAGCTGACATTGTTTACAGTGGCGATTACGGTGATAGCAGTACGTTTAGGTTTTTGAAGCTAGATGATGATGGGAATTTGAGGATTTACAGTTCTGCAAGTAGAAACAATGGACCTGTGAATGTTCATTGGTCTGCTGTTGATCAATGTCTTGTTTATGGATATTGTGGAAACTTCGGGATTTGTAGTTACAACGATACTAATCCGATATGCTCGTGTCCGTCTCTTAACTTTGATTTTGTTGATGTGAATGATAGAAGAAAGGGATGCAAGAGAAAAGTGGAGCTAAATGATTGCTCTGGTAACGCGACTATGCTTGATTTGGCTCACACGAGGTTGTTTACATACGAGAACGATCCAAACTCGGGTGTTGTGTTTGCGGGTAGTTCGCCTTGTAGATTGAATTGCCTTAATAGCGTTTCTTGTCTTGCTTCTGTCTCTATGTCTGATGGGTCAGGCAATTGTTGGCAAAAACAACCCGGTTCCTTCTTTAGCGGCTACCAGACGCCATCAGTTCCGAGTACTTCTTATGTGAAAGTGTGTGGACCAGTGGTGCCTAACACACCTTTGACTGCAACAAAAGGCGATGGTAACAACTCGAAAGTGCATTTGTGGATTGTCGCAGTTGCTGTAATAGCTGGGCTTCTTGCTTTGGTTGCAGTAGAGGTAGGTCTCTGGTGGTGCTGCTGCAGAAAGAATCCTCGATTTGGAACTTTATCGTCTCACTATACTTTGCTTGAGTATGCTTCTGGTGCACCTGTGCAGTTTACCTATAAGGAGCTGCAGCGTTGCACCAAAAATTTCAAAGAGAAGCTTGGAGCTGGAGGGTTTGGAACTGTATATAAAGGCGTGCTCACAAATAGAACCGTGGTTGCAGTGAAGCAACTCGAAGGAATAGAACAAGGAGAGAAGCAGTTTAGGATGGAGGTTGCTACCATTAGCAGCACACACCATCTGAATCTTGTCAGATTGATCGGGTTTTGCTCCCAGGGAAGACACAGGCTTCTCGTCTATGAGTTCATGAGAAACGGATCTCTCGATAACTTCCTGTTTACTACTGATTCAGGGAAGTTCTTGACTTGGGAGTACCGGTTTAACATTGCGCTTGGGACGGCTAAGGGAATAACTTACCTCCACGAGGAGTGCCGCGACTGTATTGTACACTGCGACATTAAACCCGAGAACATTCTCGTAGATGACAATTACGCTGCCAAAGTCTCAGACTTCGGACTCGCCAAACTCCTGAACCCAAAAGACAACAGGTACAACATGAGCAGCGTTAGAGGAACAAGAGGCTATTTAGCGCCTGAATGGCTCGCAAATCTTCCCATAACCTCGAAATCGGATGTCTATAGCTACGGAATGGTTCTACTAGAGCTAGTAAGCGGAAAAAGAAACTTTGATGTCTCAGAGAGAACAAACCACAAGAAATTCTCGATCTGGGCTTACGAGGAGTTTGAAAAGGGCAACACCGAGGCAATCCTAGACACAGGTTTAGGCGAAGATCAAACCGTTGATATGGAACAAGTGAGGAGGATGGTTAAGACAAGCTTCTGGTGCATACAAGAGCAGCCATTGCAGAGACCGACAATGGGAAAAGTGGTTCAGATGCTAGAAGGAATCACGGAGATAAAGAAGCCGCCATGTCCAAAAACCGTAAGCGAAGTATCGTTTTCAGGGAACAGTATGAGCACGAGCCACGCATCAATCTTGGTTGCTTCAGGTCCAACTCGATCATCTTCTTCGTCTGCTACACGGTCGTTTCAGACAATGGGGATCACATCATCCGGACCGGCTTCCACAAGGATGAGTGAAGGTTCTACGCTTGGATCTTAAAGTGTTGTATTGTGATTACTAATGTGTAGATCTGTTTTATGTTTCTTATTGCATACGTTGTTAATTGTATAGGAACACAGCCAAAAGCTATATCTATTGACTATTGTATCTGAAATATGAATGGTCAAAAAGTTGTGGAATGGTTTCTAAGAAGATCCAAAGTTTAATATACACATTTGTGACATTGGAATATAGACAAATTTGCATATATTGAACTATTGAAGGTTATATATATATATATATATATATATGATATCTCTGGGTTGAAAACAAATCGAAGATCTCAATTTCCTCCAATATTGTTGCGTGTACGTCGTGTCACGCGAGAATAAAAAGAAACTCTTCGTAAGAAGAAAAATAAAGCAAAAGCTCCACATTTTTTAAAACCAAAAAAAAAAAAATTATTTCTACAATTTTGTGTACAATTTATTCAATGAACATTTATATATTAGATAGAAAATCTATATCCTACATGAAATTGTATAAAGTATATAATATAACTAACATAAAAAGTAAAAATCTAAACACAGAATAAAGTAATTTGTGATGACAAAAAAAAAATTAAGCAAATTGTATAAACCTTTTTTGTTTATAACATTTCTTCTGATAGCAATTAAACAAATATTAGTGAAGACGTTCCAATCCACAAAATAAAAGATTCTAGAGACATCAAATCCAAAAAAAGAAAAAAGGTTTTAAAAAAGGTTATAATCACAAAAACGATATTGTATTCAACGAAGTGAATCCAAATCTCCATCATTAGCCGTAAATAAATTTTGATCGACATGTAGATATTTATTAGTCAAAGTTGGTTTAACTCATTTGTTTGATCATCAAACTCCAACACCCATATAGATTATGTTAATTTATATATACATATCTATTTGTTTCATAATTATTAGTCACCTACATATTTTCAACAAACATTCATCTCTCTAATCAATATAAAAATGGACGCGTTTTTGTATAAATACTCAGGTGCCTTTTTTTATTTCTTTGTATAAAGAATGTGGGGGCGAATGAATTATTTATAAAAATTATAAATTGAAATGAGGAATCACATATTCATATGATGAAATGTGATGGAGACAGAAGAATCAGAAGATGAAATTTGACCAATGTGAACTTGTTGAATCGTGGAATTGGTCCAAAAAAGAGGCGATCCTTCCGACCAATTATCATTAAATTAGCTGTTAAATAAGTAACCCAAAAATAATAAATATCCAGCTTATTAGCAGTACTATATAAATACTATGATTTTGGTATTTTAAAACAAAAAAAAAAAATGTGAGTTTTGCTAGTAGGAATAGCCGAATAGGGCATTAATCGCAACACCAAAGATGTGGTAACTCCCAAGTGGGTTCGAGTCACCTTGATCACCTAGCCGTGCTTTAAATTTGGAATATTTCTGAACGCGTATTCGGATGCAAGGTCTCGTAAGATTAGTCTTTAGGTTTAGAAAGTTTATAGGATGCTCACGGTTAACAAAAAAAAAAAAAAATATGTATGTCCTATAATAATGATCTAACATTAACTAATGTGTATAATTTATTTTTATTATAAAAAATATTTTATCGATTAAAGAGATTTTAAGTCGGGGACGTATCTTTAATCAAATGGTTAAAAGTCCATTTATATGGTTTATGTGATTGAAATTTAATTCTAAGTAATTACGTTATTCCACATAGTAGAAATTATGTCGGGTTTTACCAATCCAAATAATATCGAAAAATTATTTGTTTGAAATCTCTTAATTCTTCAAATGTGTCAAATATTACACACAATGATACTAACCACTAAAATTGTCTTTCTTGATCATACAAGTGAAGAATTAAAAAAAATAGAAGTGCAACATTGTAACTTTTAGGAAAATCACTCCATCTTATTACTATTTTTTCACTCAATAACGTTTAACTACAAACTTACGATGGAAAATATGCACACTAGTCATAGTCTGATCACACCTTTAAAATTAAAATCAGACTTAGTCGTCAATAGTCATGTTATTTTCAAATTGAAGTTTGTGATGGTCTCACGTGTTCGGACAAGAATACGACGCATCGACTCCATATGATCGACATATGAGTGTTTGTAGTCTCGTATAATTTTCTTTTGTCTTTTTTCTTTTGAGTAATGAGTAATACAAATTACATAACAAAAAAAAAAATGATCGTTCCAAATCATTCATAGCTTTATCTTTTACGTAATAAATAAGCTATGGGCCATCGCATTTCATTTATTAATTAAAATACTAAATGAGTAGTATGAACAATTATTTTTCTATATTATCATCATATGAACAAAATTCTTTTTTCCTTTCAATGGTTCCTTTGACCATGCTATAAAGCTATTATGACATTGCCCATACAAGGTAATTTGGTAAAACATTGTAACTACAAGCCTACTTTAGATTCTGTCGTCCTTTATTTGGTAAATAGTCAACTTTCGTTTTCAAAACTAGATATGCATACACATGTTGACTGAACTATTTTTCTACACTTTTTCTATTTCAAGTATCTATCTCCAATAATATTACCAAAGACTTTCTTCATTCACACAACAAAAAGTACAAAAATAGTAAAATATTTTAAAATTAACTACTTATACAACTTCGTTAATATACTATATGGAAAAATATAACAAATTTTATCTTATAATTTCTTATATATAAGCAAAGTTTTACATAAAACATAAACCGGTATGTTAAGAATAACGGAATGACTTTATAATAATTATTAACGGAACGAACTGAAACAAGATAAAATTTTGTAAATTAATTACAAAACATTAAAAAAATATTTTTAAACATTTTTTTTTCTAGTTATAATTTTAACACGCTAATAGTATATAACAAAATTATCTTTCCAAAAAATGTAAAAATTTGATGAATATTTTGAACGGTAAAAAATAATGGAATAACGTTTTTAAACATAAATAATTGGTATATCATTCAAATCTCTATTGTATTTAAAATAGAAAAATTGAAATTAATAATTTTTTAATTGCAACTTGTTAGTAAAAAAGTAATAAAATGTGTTTGAAGTGTGTAGAAATGGGTAAAACGAGAAAAAGCTTTTGGTGTTGAATTTTGGCTAACTTCACCATCTGACACTCTCCAACTCTCAACAGAACCTCTAAATTCAATTAACCTCTCTCTCTCTCTCTCTCTCTCTCTCTCTTCTCTTCTCTCTCGCTTTCTCGAGTCTCGTTTCTTCTTTGCTTGTACTCATCTTCTCTGTAACTTTGCTCAAGTAGCGAAGAAGAAGAAGAATCTGAACTTCAATCTGATTCTCAGATCCAAGTTTCTGCTTCTTAGGTCTTTCTCTCGTTTTGTATTCTCGTCTCTTCATTCATTCAAGCTACTTTGATTTTGAATATCTGTTTTAGCTTTTGAGCTAAGTTCGTTAGGGTTTTCGATTTTTTTTTTTTTTTGGTATTATTATTACAATTTTTCTGGGAATTTATTGTGTTCTTGTTGATTCATTTCACAGGTTTTGAATGAGAATCAAGGTTAATTACTGAGAGCAATTTTGCTCCATTAATGGACTGTAGCTTTCATACGGATTCGGATTTGCGATTACAGTGTTTTGCTGGTTACATTGTTCATCCATTTGAAGTTTCTTAGTGTTGATTCCGAGATTCAGAGGTTTCAATTTGTGTATGGAGAGCTTCGTTGAGCTAATTCGATACTAAAATTGGTTAGTAGCAAGTGAAGTAATGGGAGGGCTTTGTTCGAGGAGTTCTTCTGTAAATAATGCTCCTGGTGGAAGCTTTGCACATGTTAATGGTCATCATCTTAATAATGGTGGCTCTGATGTGAATTTTCACTCTGGTGAAGGTGGACATAAAGATGTTAATGCTGATCTTTCTCCGGTTAGGGAGAATGTGGATGATAATAAGCATTCATCGGAATCGTTTTCGTTTCCTAATTTGAATATATCTTCTGGTGGTTCTCATCCTCAGAATATCGAGGATGGGATTCCTCGGTTATCGAGGGTTTTATCTCAGAAATCTAGATCCACTAAGTCTAGGCAGGCTGCTGTGGCTAAGGTAAAGAATTGTTAGCAATTGTTTGAGTTAGCTCTGAGTCCGAATTTGTCTCATTTAATGGTGTTTTTTGTTTATAGGTTTCGGAAGTAAGCTCTCTGTTGGGTAGGGCTGGTACTATGGGACTTGGTAAAGCTGTGGATGTATTGGATACACTCGGGAGTAGCATGACGAATTTGAATCTTAGTGGGGGATTTTCTTCTGCAACGGCGATAAAAGGGGATAAGATCTCAATATTGTCTTTTGAAGTTGCGAATACTATTGTTAAAGGCGCTAATCTTATGCATTCTCTTTCAAAAGATAGCATTACTCATTTGAAAGAGGTAGTGTTACCTTCAGAAGGTGTTCAAAACTTAATATCGAAAGACATGGATGAACTGTTGAGAATAGCTGCTGCAGATAAAAGGTAACAACAGTATGTGACAATGTTCTGTGTTGATGCTTTATATATAGTCTTTATACTGTTTTCTATTTGTAGTTTGGAGATAAGTGACAGTTAAAAATTATTTATCGTAAACAGGGAAGAGTTAAGGATTTTTTCTGGAGAGGTGGTCCGTTTTGGGAATCGTTGCAAGGATCCACAATACCACAACCTGGATCGCTTCTTTGACAGGTTCCAACATGATCCTGTCACTTTTGGTCACACAATGGGTTTTTCTTTTCCGGAAAGTATCTGATCTTTCATTAGTTCTGTGTTATGATTTAGGTTGGGCTCTGAATTTACACCCCAGAAACATTTGAAACAGGAAGCAGAAACCATAATGCACCAGCTGATGTCATTTGTTCATTTTACAGCTGTACGTATTTCATGCAAATTGTTGATATTCAGTCCTGCTTGAGTCTCTCGATGGCGAATTTACTCTGATTATCTGCTATGCTTTCAGGACTTGTATCATGAACTCCATGCGCTCGATAGGTTTGAACAAGATTACCAACGTAAGATCCAGGAAGAAGAGAACCCAAGCACAGCACAACGAGGTAGCTGTCAAATAGAAATATATGTTCTAATTGACTATATCGACACAATATATCTTTGGGAGTGGTTGATATTGTTTTACACACTATTTTCTTCTATTTGTGTGTTATCATTCTAATTTCTTTTCCATTTTTGCTATTTCTACATAAGGTGTGGGGGATACCCTCACTATCTTGAGAACTGAATTAAAGAGTCAGAAGAAGCATGTAAGAAACTTAAAGAAGAAATCTCTTTGGTCTAGGATCTTGGAAGAGGTAAGGGCTGCAAACTGATAAGCCAATAGTCGTTCCTTTTTTGAGAAGTTTCTCGGCTTATTGTTAATTATTGAAAACACTAATAATGCTTAGGTGATGGAGAAACTCGTAGACGTTGTCCATTTCTTGCATTTGGAAATTCATGAAGCCTTTGGTGGTGCGGGTGAGGCTCTTATTGGATAAAGTGTTTTAGGATTTCAGCTTTCGCAAAGATTGAGCATTTAGTGTTGTTTTTTGGTATCTAAAATGTAACATGTGCTTACTAATCATGATCGTTCTACCTCATATGCAGATCTTGATACACCTGCAAATGACCCGCCAATCAATCATAAAAAATTGGGTTCTGCTGGTCTTGCCTTACATTACGCAAATATCATCACTCAAATTGATACTCTTGTAAGTTATTATTCTTTTTATCTCTTAGTTTTACTTTCCGTGTTTCTTCTGTTGTCCAAATTCTAGTTGCCTGGGAACGTGAATCATCTGTTCGTCGTATATAATGGTTACCGATCTCTTTAAAAATCTACCACCAAGACTAGCAATATCAATATCAATATGATTTTTTTTTTTGGTAGAATATCAATATCAATATGATTGGACACATATCAATGTTGGTTTGTGGAATTTATTTAATTAAGTTATTTTCTCATTTCAATGAGTAGGTGTCCCGGTCTAGCACTATGCCTTCAAGCACAAGAGACGCTTTGTACCAAGGTTTACCTCCAAGTATAAAATCTGCTTTACGCTCCAGAATACAGTCCTTTCAGATTAAGGAAGAGGTATTAGTATTATTCCTCACTACCCATAATGTTTTTGTGCTGACAAAATGAATTTACGATGTGCACTGTTTTACCTGAAATGTTATTTGTATGCCTGCTTACCGCACTGCATCTGATTTGTCTGAACCAGCTCACTGTTCCTCAAATAAAAGCCGAAATGGAAAAAACGTTGCAATGGCTTGTTCCTGTCGCTACAAACACAACCAAGTAAGCTTCTGCGTAGTTTTCTTTCTCATTATCTTGGTTTTGTGTCATCACTAGAACTCCATTCTCACTCAAACCATGTATATATCGGTGGGTCAATGGAACATGTTATCTATCTTAATTTTCTCGATAAAGTGTGTTACCCGTTACAAATCCCTCGTAGTTTTAATTATTACAGTAAGTCAGTCTTATTCTTCTGTCTTCTCTTTTGTCAACCAGGGCGCATCACGGGTTTGGATGGGTTGGAGAATGGGCAAGTTCCGGGTAAGCCCTGAATATCAGCTGGTTTTTATGCTATTCTTCTTTGTGCTGTGTATATATGCATACAATTGCATTCCTTACTGAATGTTACATTATGCAAAATAATTTCAGGTCGGAGGCGAACCAGAGACCTGCAGGTCAGACCATACTAAGGATAGATACACTTCACCATGCAGATAAAGAAAAAACCGAGGCTTACATATTAGACCTGGTGGTGTGGCTTCATCATCTCGTTACCCAAGTCAGGGCCACTACAGGTTATGGCCTAAGATCTCCGGTTAAGTCTCCAATCAGATCACCTAACCAGAAAACGATCCAACTCTCCAGCGGTTCACACAACCCAAGTCTGGGTTCTCCATTGCTGACTATGGAAGATCAAGAGATGCTTAGAGACGTAAGCAAGAGGAGAAAAACGCCAGGAATAAGCAAGAGCCAAGAATTTGAAACGGTGGCTAAAACACGGCTTTGTAAGCACCACAGGCTAAGCAAAAGCAGTAGCCACTCACCGATGATGGGCGAGATAATGAAGAACAAGAAGGATGCTTTCTCAACCAGAAGACCTTCTTCTGTTCCCATAATTGATTTTGACATTGATCGCATGAAAGCCCTCGATGTGATTGATCGCGTAGACACCATTCGAAGCTTGTAGTTACCTACTTCCACACGATCTAAGTTCAGAGTTGGGATTGGATGGACGGTAATCACCATCGTCTCTATCCCCAAAAATTGATGACACGATGAAGAATGCGAGTGCGACTGATCCATGGATGCCATTGAAACCGTTCATAGGTGGATGATTCCGGATCAAAAAATGGCAAGAGGTTAGTAACGTTGTACTCCTTTTTGGTTTTGTGGGTGTAATTTCGTTTGGGTTTTGTAGCATTTTCGTTTGTTTTGTTGTTATTGTCTCTTCTCGTAGTTGTATTTTGTACATACAAGAGACGTTACTGCATATGATCATTTGAAGAATAAATAACACATTAAAAAAAAAGTTTTCCCTCCAAGTGAATTAAATAGCGAATGTAAATTTTGATCCGAACTCGATCCAAATTCAATCCGAAATATCCGATCCAACACGATCCGAACACTAAAAGAGATATTCAAACGGATCCTAATTCTTAAATTTGTATACCCGAACAAACCGGAATCGAACCTAAATCGAAACCGAGAACTGTACGGGTGCTCCCGAAATATAGCTATTTATCAAAAGTATTAATTATTTTTACTTTTGATATATAAGTCAATTACTCAAAACTCAAAAGTACAATTATAAATTACACTAAACTAATTAAAATACTAAAAATAATCGAAATATCCGCAAATTTGTAGTTATATTTGACAAAATCTAACCAAAATTTTCAAATTTAATTCTTTTTTAAGATTTTTTCGACATTTTGGATACTCGAAAGCAACCCGAACCCGAAATATACCGAATCAAATCCGATCCAGAGTTTTAAAATACTCGAACGAGACCTCAATCTTTAATTCCAAAATACTTGAACCCGAATCCAAAAAACGGGACCTCAGAGTTTTTTAACTGTTTTAGCTTTCGATTTTCTTTCCGCTACTTGTATTTCTCTTTAATGTCTGTCAAAAATCGAAAATGGTATAAAATTTAACCTTTTACAAAAAAAAAAAACTCGACCCGAATCCGATCTGAATATCCGAATGTCCAAACCTACTTAGTATTTAATATTGGGCATATTTAATATTTTGCTTTTTCATAACACTCAACAACACTAGTATCGATCTATCCATAGCCCATGTGACTTTTGTACACAGTACAAATAATTTCAAAATATGAATTAAATAATAATAACATTTAAGTCCCTCAAAAAATCTTCACCCGCCACACCACGCCACTTCGTCGTTCGTTGGCCTAACCATGAAGAAGATCCTTCTCTAATTCCTATCGCTGGATCTGCAACAAAACTCCACATCACAATCAATGGAAGACGATCCAAATCAGTCTCCATCTCCATACGACCTTCTCTTTCAAGCTCTCTCTCTCATCCCAATTCATCACTACCTCTTCGTTCTCTTCCTTATCTCGACCATCTTCTTCTACAATTTCCTCGAATTCCACTTCCTTGGAGATATAATTCTTCGCTACTTCAGATGTCGCGTTGATCTCATTTACAATCCTGATTCTCCTCTTTACCATGGCGTTGTTTCTCGGTGTCGGATTCTTCACGGCCGGTGAGTGTGTTAACTTAGATTTTTGATTTTGTTGCGAAATTTGTGGATTCGATTTCTGATTTTTTTTTAAATGTATAGATATGTGGCGACGCCATGGTTAGCGAGTCCTCATCTTCAGACTTGTTTCTTGAATTTTAATGGATTGCCTCCAGTTTTCAGCTATCGGAGGTGAGATTTGAATCTTTTTTGTCATTTCTTTTGCGATTTGAGACACAAATTGTTATAAATTGTTTAGCTGATGAAGTGGTTGATACGTTTGATGTGTCAGACAGCTATTTCGTGCTTCTGATGGTGGAACGATTGCATTGGATTGGCTTACGAGTTCTGATGGTAGGATTTAGTGACTGAGAACGTTGATTTTGTTATCCATTTGTTTGTTGAATCTGTTTGAATTTGTGTAGTTCTTGATGGTGCTCTTCACAGTCAGACTGAAATCACTAAAGAAGACACGACACCGATTGCAGTTGTTATTCCAGGGTTAACTAGTGATTCTTCATCTGCCGTAAGTCTAGTTTTAAATCTCTTATCTGGTCCAGGACTGTGTTTTGATGTCTAATTGGCTTGCATTGGTGATTTTGTAGTATCTAAAGCATCTTGCATACAACACTGCAAAATCGGGTTGGAATGTTGTTATTAGCAACCATAGAGGATTGGGTGGTGTTTCTGTTACTGTGAGTTCCCTTGTCTCCTTCTAGTATTCTGCCTTCATGTTCTACTAAGTGTTATGCTTGCTTATATACATTCTTCTATGATATTGTTATGTCGCAAATGAATGCAGTCCGATCGCTTCTATAATGCTGGATGGACAGGGGATATACGGGTAGTTCTTGGTTATCTTCAACACGAATACCCGATGGCTCCTCTCTTCGCTATTGGAACTAGCATTGGAGCAAATGTTCTGGTACTAAATCAGGAACCTCAGTGTCTTACAAATTGAGTTTCTTCTAGTTTGACCCGGTTGAGAAACAAATCTTAGGTTTGAATCATGTTGAAGTGTGATGATTTTGCTTGTTTGTCATGGACCTTCTGTTGCATATTGCTCAGTTCGCTGCACCATATGCTACATTGAACAAAATGTTTCAGGCTAAAAGAGTGGCTTGCCTATTTAGTTTTGCCAATTACCACTGATATGCATGACGAAGTTCCTGAATCTATCTCATGCTTCAGGTCAAATACCTTGGGGAAGAGGGTGAAGAGACTCCTCTGAGGGGTGCTGTAGCTATTTGCTCTCCATGGGACCTCTTGGTGAGTTATTCTTTACAACTGTCTTCTTTTATGTATATTGATTTGTGTCTTAAGTTCTCTATAAAGACTTCTTTAATTTTCTTGATTGGGTTCTAATTTCAGACCTTGAAATTTGTAAATAGTACTAAGGGTTTCGTTTGATACAAGTTGATGATACATTATGCTTTTTCTTTTCCTTTGTCTCCTCCCAAAAAGATTGGTGACAGGTTTATCTGTCGAACGTTTAAACAAAAGCTCTATGACAAAGCTCTCACCATTGGACTCCAAGGTTATGCTCAATTGTATGTTCACCTCTTTGCTCAAGAACCGCCTAGATTTTGAGTTTGTAAGCTGGGTTGAGAGGAGATATTTCAGATATATTACTTCGAGAATATCAGATTTCAGTTATAACTTTAGTTTCCATTGTAGGCATGAACCTCAGTATTCACGGCTTGCTAATTGGGAAGGCATCAAAAAGGTTAGTAGTGTAACGAAAGATCCATAAAATTTACTGTCTACTTGGTAGATGCACTAAAGGAAGCTGAGTTCTTGAGCAAAGAACAAACATACATATTTCTTTTGCTATTAACGTCGTCTGTTGTTGCCAACTTTATTGCTTCAACAGTCACGTTCCATCCGCGATTTCGACAACCATGCTACCTGTCTAGTTGGAAAATTCGAGGTACTAGTTCTCCTTCGAATTATTTTAACTTTTGATGTTAGTCTTCCTCGGTTGGTTTGGCATAGTGACAATGGTTGCACTCTTACGCAGACTGTGGACACGTACTACCGAAAATCTAGCAGTACCCAATACGTAGGAAATGTGGCGGTACCACTACTCTGTATCAGTGCTCTAGATGATCCATTATGCACAAAGGAAGCTATTCCCTGGGACGAATGCCGGTAATACACAACCTCTTTAAATCTTGAATCCTATTACAGAGATTAACATGAAATTTCTTTGTAAAGGGCAAACAAAAACATTGTCTTGGCTACAACGAATCACGGGGGACATCTAGCATTCTTCGAAGGATTAACTGGATCTAGCTTGTGGTTAATATTTCTCAGATTCTAACAAATAATAAACAACGATTTAGTATTTCCTGTTTTCACTTTCTGTATATGTTGTGTACAGGTGGGTTCGAGCCACCAACGAGTTTCTTGGCGCCCTGAGTTGCAGTCGTTATATGCATATACAGAAAGTAAATTTCTGGTTATTAGAATAGCAATTTAGTTTCTTCAACTCTTCTGTCTATTGGTTACTTCTTAAGATTATCAAATTTTTGCAGATTGAAGAGAGCAGAAGCTCAGGGAAACAAGAGCCTTCGATAAACCAAGGCCCGTACCTAAACATTGCAGAAGACGGGATGGTAGCAGCAGTGAAATACGAGCAAGACACCAATACCACCACCACGCCGTCAGGAGCATCAAACTTGAGAGGACCAAAGCCTGAGGGAGATGTAACAAAGAGAAGCTTTAAGGAGCTGTGTAGGCAGACAAAACGGTCCATATGGTGGCTTGGTTACATAGGCGTGGTCACAAGTTTCCCTTTACTTGGGATGCTCATAAACTACCTCTTCCGTAAGAAGCAACGACCCACAAAAACATTCAAATCCTGAAATTCCTTCTTTTATCTTTTCAACGATTCTTCTTTCTGTCCTTATTTTTTAAGTATTAATGTTTGACATGTTAATAATCCTCTAACTATATATATTCATAAGCACAGTAATTATGTAGTAGTGCACATGGATTCTTGTATTCGTTAGTGTGTTAGTGAGATCATGGAGTGATTTGTTAGCATTGTAAAGGAGAGGGGATAAACCTCCACTAAAATCTTTCTCTGAACTCATATTTTTCTTACTAAAAATGTTAAGAAGAATCCTGTCACTACAGTTTTCTTTTTGAAAACAGATATTAAACGAAGATCAAATTATTGGTTCAAAGAAAATGTTACCTACTCAGAAAAATTATGATTGATGCAAAAAAATCATATACACATGATCATAATATCTAGTCCCGGGGATTCGGATATTCGGTTCGCTCTCGGTTTGGTACATTCGGTTTTTGGATATTCGGATCTTGAGTTTAGTACCCATTCGGTTTTTTGTTAAAAAAGCTTTGGTTCGGTTTCGGATTTTGAACGAGAAACTAATTTAGAACCAAAATATTTTTGAGTCTTTTTCGGTTCGGTTTGAACCAAAAAATTTAGGATATTTGGAATATTTTGGGTTTTTTTCGGATTTTTTTCAGAACTTTTTCGATTTTTCAGATTTTTTCGGTTCGATTTTGGTTTGATTATTTGGGTATTTTAAATATTTTTAGGTTTTTCAAATATCTTTTAGTTATTTGGTCTAAAAATAACTAATATTTTTTAAATATATTTCAGTTTGTTCGTTTCTTAAATTTAATATCTATTCAGTTATTACGTTAATTTCGGTTCGGTTTGGTTCCTCTAGGTTTCGGTTCGATACGTTCGGATAGGTGTTTTTCCCAATATCACTTTTACATTCACGCTCTCTAGTCTCTATTTGCGTGGCATTCTTGTAAAAAACGTGAAACCACAAGGACATTTTGGGAAGACGACGAATAGTTTTTTCCTTCTCCAGCAACTTCGAGAGCACTAAAGCGGAAGCAAAAACTCGTTAAAAACTTAGGCGAGAGCGTGAGTAAATTTGAGAATTGGAAACTGAAGAATCGAAGAAGGAGAGAAAACACAAGGGATTTGGTTAATTGGGGGAGAGTGTGCGTATTTACCACTGCTGCGATTTCAAACTGAAATTCCGGTGAATTTTAGTAAGACAAATGGAAGAAATTAGATCGGCGATGGAGCAACAAATGGATCTGATGGCGGATCTGGTTCAGAAACTCTCCGGAGAGCTTCGGACAGGATTACAACCTGCTTACGAGAATTTTTTAGGGTTTTTCCACGCAATTGATTGGAAGGTATAATGAAATCGACAAAATCCTTCGTTTTGATTCGCTTGATTTGATTATAACCATTGTTCTGAGGAATTTTGAATCATCACCAGTCTTGCATTTGCTTCTTTGATAATTTGTGATTCAATGCCCTTGGGTTTTGTTGTTACTCAAATTCAGATTTTGATTTTTTTTTTTTTTGGCAGGAACCTTGGATTATGGGATTAATGGCGTTTCATGCTATGTTGCTACTGGTGACTTTTGTTTCTAGAAGGAATCTTAACTTCCATATGTTCCTTTTCTTATTGGCATGTAAGTTCTCTTTGAAACTGTTCAAGTAGTAACCTTGTGTCTCTGTAGCAACCGTTTTCGTAAATTATTGAACAAGAAAGTTTCTTTCATTTTGGATCTATATTCATCTCTCCTATGTGTTTCCTCCATTGTTTAGAGTTTTGAGGTTGTTTTAGTATTTCACATCTCCTTTTATACCTTCGTTACCTGTTGTTCTATTATTGATCCAATGATCTTACTTAGGCTAGGTTGCAGCATTTATATTAAATCAAGGGTTTGAGGAACTAGTTTTGGCATCTTCGCGTTGCAGCTTTAAGTATATGTACCTTCATTCCAGTTTATGATTGAACGTACTAGGCGTTGTTTTTTTTTTGTTGAGTACAATAGCAGATGATCTATGGTTACAGAACGACACCATCTATATGGTGAAATGATTTGCATAGGTTTATGAGTTAGTATGCTAGAAAGGTTTCGGACAAAATGGTTTCATTTTGCTACACAACAACTGTTTGTTTAGATTATTAAGTTAATGATTGGCATCTCCATTTGTATAAGATTTTTCTGTCTTCTGATGTGAGTCGTCATTGCATCTATTCGAGTATTTTTTTTCTTAATACATTTTATTGAGACCGATGATGTGGCCAAAAAACTTGCAGTGGCTGGGGTTTACTTTGCAGAGAATCTCAACCGGGAATTGAGAAAAAACTGGAAGAGCTTCTCAACTCAAAACTACTTTGACCCGCACGGAGTCTTCCTATCGACTCTCTGGTCTGGACCACTTTTGATCATTGCAATGATAATCCTGGTATGTGTTCAGCAATGCCCCTTCCTCTTTCCCTTTCTTCTCTGCATTAATCATATATAACAGTCTACTGGTTAAATTGTTCCCAAGTACATCTTCCATTTAGATTGTTGGAAAACACAAAAGATGTATAAAACATACTACGATTGAGCAGTTTCATAACTGAAAAACCGAGGATATGTTTTCGTGTTTGAGTTAGAACCATACTGATAATCAGTCCATCACTTGGTTAGGATTTAAACGATAATGATGTGTGAAAATCTGATGGAGGTATTGTGTTTTTGACAGATAAACACACTGTTTTCGCTTTGCTACTTAATAGTAAAGTGGAAAAGAGCTGAGCTCAGGCATCGCGCAAGGCTTGCTCACACCAAGGAGGAATAGATCACCACTTTTTTTTTTTTTTTTTTATCTCACATTTAAGTATACTCACTTTGCAACAAAACTGTTTTTGAGTTTTTAGTAGAAGAAGCTGCTCTTTTATGTATTTCGCTTTTAATTGAATTGAATTGTATCAAACCGAACCGAACCAAACCAGATTATTCTATTTGGGTTTGTTATGGTAAATTTTTGATATCCCTAGTTGAAATCGAAACTATGTTTGGAGAATCATAACTGTAACGATCACTCATTTTTTTTAAATAGAAGTCCCTAGATTGCATTCTACGAGTGAAACTTGAAGAAAAGCAGAGAAATAATGGATGGATAAAATGAAAATTCATATGTTTGTGACTGTGTCGCTCAGATATAACATTGTACAATGGTAGGAATATTAGGTTTAATTTGTAACCTTGTTTCAACTAAGCGGTTAAGGTTTTTTTTAGCGATTGTAAAAAGGTGATTAACAAAAAAGCGATCAGAAATGAATGAAAAAAAGAACGGTTAAATAATAGTTATGATTGGTAACAAGCGGTTGAATTGCACAAATATTTTTTAAAAATAAATTAAAGTATAATAAAAATGTTTAGAAAAATTATTTTTAGTTTTAAAAATTAGAGAATAATTTAAATGAATCAAATTTTTTGAAAATTTGAAAATAATTTAAATGAATCAATTTTTTTGTAAGCTAGGTTTGTTTTGGTGATTTTTATCAGTCAAATTGGTTATTCAATATTTCTATTCTCTACCACTTAAATTGATTGAATAACCAATTTTGACTGATAAAAATCACCAAAACAAACCTAGCTTACACTGCTGATGTGGCATTATTGATGATTTAATATCGTGAAACTAATAATGCTTTGGAAGCTTCAAACAAACCTACAATTAAGGATTTTAATTGGTTTAATAAATTTGAATCGAAATCATAAGAACACAATTAGCCGTTTTTTTTTTCTTGTTTTTTTTACATCACACAATTTAGCCGTTACAAGTAGTGATAGAGGTCACACATTCAACGGACTCTTTTTCAAAAATCAAAACTCGTCCAAACTCAGGAAGAGATAGAGAGAGAAAGAGAGAGACTCTCTTCATCTCCTTCGTTTTCGATTTTCAAAATCTCTCAATAATCTGAAATCTTCTCATTTCGTTCGCTCGTTAGACCGTATCCATGGAGGTGAAGGAAGAGAAACTGATGGAGGAGGAAAAGCAACGAGTGGCGGAGAAGACGATTCCGGTATTCACCGTGCTGAAAAACGGCGCGATTCTCAAGAATATATTCGTCGTGAACAGTCGCGATTTCTCGTCGCCGGTGAAAAACGGTTCCACTATGTGCGATGATGATGATGATAACGAGGTAGAGGAGATTCTCGTCGTCGGTCGTCATCCAGATTGTGATATTTTGTTAACGCATCCGAGTATTAGCAGATTTCACTTAGAAATCCGTTCGATCTCTTCTCTTCAGAAACTCTTCGTCACGGATCTGTCTTCAGGTATGAATCATCATCTTCGAATTCAAACGATTTCTCAAATTAGATTGTTATTACTGTGGAATTGGATCTCGATTCTATGCGTTTTTGGTTGTTGATTGGATTTGTTTTTCGGATTTAGTGCATGGAACTTGGGTTAGGGATTTGAGAGTCGAGCCACATGCTTGTGTTGAGGTTAAAGAAGGTGATACGATTAGGATTGGTGGTTCAACAAGGATTTATAGGCTTCACTGGATTCCACTGAGCCGTGCGTATGATTCTGAGAATCCGTTTGTTTCACCTCTCGATGCATTTACGGTGATGGAGCAAGAAGAAGAGAATAGAATGATTGACGCAGAGAATCTAGAGGTTGCACAACATCAGGTTCGATTTTGAGAATTGTGCTTTTAAGTTCCTTACTGTAGTGAACCTTTGTTGTTAGCTTAGCTGCTCTTATTTTGCTTTAGCTCTGATGTTATTTGCTTAGTCTGATAGTGTAATCTGCCTTTACTGCAGTCACTGGTGAATACTGCATCAGGTGATGATGGAGATATACATCTGGATGTGAGGTCAGAAGGAACTGGATCATCAGTCCCTAGTGAGGATGAGGATACATATGTTACTACAATGGAGATGTCGTTGCCACTTGCATCTCCAAGTGTTTCGACATTAGCTAGAGATTCTGTGAAGACGCAAAAGCTACAAGTCGATGAAGATTTGCAGATTTCAACAAAGTGGGACTTAGATGTTGTAGAAGCTGCAGAAGATAAGCCAAATACCAGCTGCTCCCTAAGTAAGCAGCAGAGTGGTGGCTATGTGGACGGATTAGGTTGTTCTGAACTTTTTGTTGCTGCAGAGGCTGATGAATGTGATGTCAGAGGAGATGGAGATTTTCATCTGAATGTGATGTCAGAGAGGATGGAATCATTAGTGCCTAACGAGGAGGATCCATTTGTAGATGCTAAGGAGATTTCATCGCTTCCACTTCCAACAAATTCCATTAATTCAGAAACTCTATGGCTCACGGAAGATGTTCAGGCTTCACCAGAGTTGTCCACAAGTAGTATAGATGGCAACGCAGAAAATCCAAGTAGTGGCTGCTCCCTAAGTAAGGGACATATTGATGGCTGCTTTGAAGCCTCAGGTTGTTCTGCGTTTGAGTTGGCTGCGGAGATTGAGATTCTGAGCCTTCATCGAGAAGTCAGTGAAGAAACCGAGTTTGTCACAAAGGAAGTATCTGCTGAACCACTAGCTAAGGCTGATATTCGGAGTCATGAAGAAAATGGAGAAACTGAGGTCTCAGGGCAAGTTATTGCAGTATCTTCCAGTTCCTTCTCTCAAGCTAAGCCAACTTTAGAAATTTTAACTGAAGAAGCCCGAGGCCTTGTAGGTTCTGAATTCCTGAGTGCAGTGGCTGTAGAGACTGAAACTGAGAACCTACTACATAAAAATAGGATTGGAGAAACAAAGGCTGAGACTCGGAGTCAAGAAGACTATGAAGAAAGTGAGGTCTCAACGGAAGTTATTGCAGAATCTCCCAATTCCTTCTCTGAAGCTGAGCCAACTTTGGAAATTTTAACTGCTGAAGCTCCAGAGACTGAATTACTAAGTGAAGTGGCAGTAGAAACTGAAGTTGAGAAGCTACTACATCAAATAAGCAATGGAGAAACAAAGGCTGATATTCAGATTCACGAAGAAACTGAGGGCTCAAGGCAATTTATTGCAGTATCTCTCAATTCCTTTTCTCAAGCTGAGCCAACTTTAGAGATGTTAACTGAAGAATCCCGCAGACTTGAAGTCCAGAGTGAAGTGGCCATAGAGACTGAAAGTGAGAACGTACTACTTCAGACAATGCCCGAGAGTGAAGTAGGGGCTCCATCTGAGATCTGGAATGATGTGAATCCTGTAGGAGATCAGAGTCAAAAATCAGGAATGACCAAAGAGACTGAAATTTGTTTTGAAGAAGGGACACAAAGTTTCTTGTCAACACCAAATCAGAAACCCAATACAGATTTACCAATTGGCTCTGGGAGATCTGCAAAATATTACAGCCTAAGTGAAATAGAGGACGAAGGAAACACTGATAAGTGGTGTCCACTTCATTCAACCTTGGCTGCAGAAACATTTGAGGATACAAAAACGTTTGAGGAACCGCCTTGTGATGATACTGGAAGTGAAGAAAACCAGACACCACAAACACATGCTGTTAGAGATAATGTACTATCTGAGATGGATAGCTCAAGCACTTGCAACATTTGGTCTAGGAGGGGAAAAGCTGCTTCTGTTCTTCAGCTCCGGACCAACAAGAGTGAAGGAAAGCAAAAACAAATTGGGAATCAACCAAAAGACAAGTTGCATAGGAAACAGGCTTTAAGTGGCAAGTCTATTTCTCTGACTGTTCATCAAGGTGCAGAGAATCTGGAACCAGAGATCTTTACTCCTGACAAGGAGAATCTCACCCCAAGTTCTCATATGTTGAAAAGATTACAAGACATTGGTGACGTGAAAGATAGCAAGAGCTCTTCAAAGCTTTCAGGAAAATCATGCTCGTCATTGATTCATTCCAGTATTGCTATTGTTGCTTCAGAGGCATTCGCGGAACCAGAAATCTTTACCCCAGATAAGGAGAATCTTACCCCAAACTCGCATATGCTAAAACGTTTGCGAGATGTTGGTGAGATTAAGGACACAAAAGGCTCCTCCTCTAAAGCAACACGTAAACCATTCTTTGATATTCATTTGGAAGAAAACGTGATGGCGGAACAAGATCTACACAGCATGAGCAGCAAATCAAAGGTGAAGCATGAGCCTGTAGCACTGAAGAAGAAAGCTGAACGGGCGCCTTTTCAACCTCTACTTGAAAAATCTTCTTCCCAAAGTCAGTCATACACTGAGGCTTCTTCTACTGTATCAGCAAGAAACAACATTTCTCGGGGCATTCGTTCCTCTTCTGTAAGTCCTACTAAATTCGATTGTCTTCTGTAAATTCTTTGTGTAGTTCTTATATTAACCATTAGTTCACTGTACTTTAGATCCTTTCTGATGGAAAGAGCAAGATGAAGTGGACTATTGTGTTGGACACTTCTTCACTCTTCGACAAGGAGTCTAGGAAGCCCCTACACTTACTAAAAGGTCTCAAGGGGACACATATGGTTGTGCCAAGAACAGGTAAAAGTTTCTATCTTCACTTAAAAGCACTAAATAAATACAAACCATGAAATGATTTACTTTTTCTATACGACAAGGCTATAAACGAATACAGCACACGAGTCTATGATACAGATCTTGAAGAATTTATCTGTGATAACATAAGTTCTAGTCGTAGGACGCCAAAAAAAACCATTTTGCAGACCAAATCTGTCAGAACTATTTTCGTATTTGGTAATCACTTTTGACAATCTTTACCATTAGAAACATCCCTCACCTTTTGGTTTCATTGTTCAGTGTTAAGGGAACTAAATGAGGTGAAGCGCACTCGCAGTCTTCTCTATAGAAGAAGAACCGAGATTGCTTCGTCAGCTTTGGATTGGATCGAAGACTGTAAGGTTAATACGAAATGGTGGATTCAAATCCAGAGCCCATCAGAGGAAACCAAAGCAACTGCACCAACACCACCAGTCACTCCTCAGTCAAATGGCTCAGCAGCATTCCCATTTTCACTTCACTGGAACAACTACGCACCAGAGATCGATTCTCCTAAATCAGAAGATCAAGTTCTTGAATGTGCTCTTCTTTATCGAAACCGTAACCGCGACGAGAAACTCGTTCTTCTTAGCAACGATGTAACACTCAAGATCAAAGCCATGGCAGAGGTAATTCTTTATTTTGAAACTAAGTACACTCTGTGTAGTGTAATAAATAACGGTTTGGTTTGGTTTGGTTTGGATTCTAGGGTGTGATTTGCGAGACGCCACAAGAGTTCTACGAGAGTCTGGTGAATCCGTTCTCGGAGAGGTTTATGTGGACAGAGAGCACAGCGAGAGGACGGACTTGGAGTCATTTAGACGACGTCGTGTTGAGAGAAAGGTACAACAACAGAGCTTGTAGGAAAAAGTCAATGTTCAATGGAGGAAGACGAGAGAATGGTGCAGCTGCAAAAGGCTTGAAACTCATATTACTTCATAACTCTCACTATGGCCACACTCATTGATGATGCATCATCATCATCACTCATATTACTCCATAACTCTCACTATGGCCACACTCATCGATGATGCATCATCCATCACTATGGTTATATTCAAATGATGATGCATCATCATCATCAATCATCTATCATCTATCATGTTCCTTCTTTCCAAGTAAGCCAAATAAATTCAACTCGCTTACACATGGTGGTAACATGGAACAATATGTTTTTAGAATGATTGACATTTCCATAATGAGGCTACTATTATGAGTCTATGACTCTTTTCTTTTTTAATTGTGGAATTGCATTCGTCTTCAAGAAATTAGGATATTGGATAAATCGTTAAGCTTAGAAGATTGTATAGACTATAGACCACACAATTTGCGAACGTGCTTTGAAATAATCGGAGTCTAAAAATTCTATTCGCAAAGATGAGCCTCTTTGAGTTCAGCAGCAATATCAAAATATTTTATTGAAAGTCCAACAAAGCCCAATAACTTTTGCCAAAAAAAAAAATAAAAAATGAAAAACAAGTTCGCAACGATCAGAGACTTTGAACCCTTCCACTCTTCGCCGCCGTTCAAAACTCCGTTCATCTCTGTATTAATAACAAAATCGAAACTTTGTCGTCGATTCCAAACTTAGGTTCCGATTCCCAATTAGGGGAATCTCTTGTCCAATTGTTGTTCTATGGCTTTATGGCGTATAATCAATCGGTCGTATCTCAAGTACGCATCAAATCAATTAACAAGAAACTACTTCACTCAAGTTTGTCTTTCTACTACTACTCATGTTGTGAAGCAGACAACAACAAAGTTGTCTTCTTTTGATATCCCAAATTCAGATATCTATAGAAAACCTTCTAATATCTTCCAAAATCTCAGATTCCTTGCCACTTCAGCTCAGGTACTCTTCAAAAAGTGTGTTTTTTTTTTTTGAAGCACTGTGTGTTCTTCTATTGTAGCTATGCAATTTCTTAAGTCGTTGCTTTGATTTCTTCAATTTGTGTATATCTATTGCTTTCCAATTTCTTGTAGTTTGGTTCATTTGAGAAATGGTAGCTTTTGCAATTTCTTGTTTTCATGGTAGTTATGCAATTTCGTGGCTTTGGTTTCTCCAATCTGTATATATTCATGGCTTTTCAGTTTTGTTGTAGTTTGGTTAATTTGAGAAATGGTAGCTATGCGATTCCTTAAGTCGTAGCTTTGATTTCTTCAATTTGTATATATTCATGGCTTTTCAGTTTTGTTGTAGTTTGGTTAATTGTGGTCCTTCAATATGCTATTGTCGTTGCTTGTAAGATTGCATTAGATGATGCGTAGGAACCGTATGGAAGAGCTCGAACTGTTCGCCGATGTTAATGCTTGTTATAGTTTTAGTACGAAAGACAGTATATTTGCAGTTTATAGCATGTGTTTAGATTGTTTAGTTCCGTGATGACAAATGGATGTTAGTAAGTGAGCAATGTTTTGGCTCAGGGCTGTTATATTGTAGTAAGTCCTATGATCTTGCTGTCAAAGTTGTTCGTAACTTTCGTATTTCCATGATGTTGTTCAAGGCAAGAAAGAAGGAAGAGGACGTTGAATCTGATGGTCCACGTCTCAATGAGAAGATTACTGCTGAGTATGTTAGATTGGTTTCCGAGGAAGGTAAAATTATTTCATTTTTTTGTGCTCTTTTTATCTGGAAAGTCTTAGATTGTACCAAATAAAGAAAGAGCGAAAGAAGAGTATAAAAAAAGATGCTTTTGTTAGTATTTTCGGTGAAGTATCTTTAGATGGCATCAGTTAAAAGTGCTTTTTTCTTGTAGATTTTAGTAAAGAGGTGGGTGACATTTGTGAGAAGATTCTGATAGTCAGGAATGTGTGATATGGTTTTGTCGGTTATGCAGGACATTGTGTTGTACCGCTGAAAGAAGCTCTCAGACGGGCTAAGGAGCTCGAGTGTGATTTAGTTGAGGTAACATATTAATTGAAACATGAGTTATTCTAGAAGCTATTGCAACTACAATTCTTTGGTAAATCTGTCTCGATTTGTATGTATAATTTGCATGGTTCCCAATTTGTATCCTTGTAAAATGTTCTTACTCTATGCGTCTCCTTTTCTGAAATAACTGTGGTAGTCGCCATTATATAAGACGATAATTCGTAGTCTACGTCTGGCTGCCGAATTATAGCTCTCCAGATCAACTTCTGTCATTTGTCTTTAGGCGACTGTGCTTCTAATGGTACGATAGATGTCTGAAATATTTCTCATGATGTTTATCTCTTTATATATTTCTAAATCTGTGTAGGTCCAGAGAGATGCTAAGCCACCTGTGTGTAAAATTGAAAATTATACGTTGGAGAAGTACAAAAAAGAGAAAGTAGGAAAAGAGCGTGCTAAGGCCAAGGTCTGTGATATGGCCTCTACGTACTTAACATTCTCCAGCTTGTTTGTACACAATATTAATTGTATTTGTGCTCTGAGTTTATGGTTTTTGCCTTGTTCTAGCGAGCTGAAGCTATTCGACCTGAAGTCAAGGAAATCCGATTTACTCCAAAAATTGTATGGTTCTCTAGAAACTCCCTCTCTGTGTTCTTCTTCTTCTTCTTCTTATATGTTGAAAATAGTACAATGACATTTTTGTTTCACTTTCTTTTCTCTTCAGGATGCAAAGGACCTAAAGTTTAAAGCAGAGCAAGCATTGAAACTGATGGAAAGTGGATATCGTGTGAAGGTAGTAATTTTCATAGTGACTAGACCTGTTTATACTGGTGGTTTTTTCATGGACTTTCGTGGAAAACTCGTAAGAAAGTGATTATTTTGCGAGTGTGTAAAACATTATAGTTGTTCCTTGATGCTGCGGTATAAAACAGAGCCCCAGATATATATATCGCTGCAATGCTCCCCTTTTTTTCATTGATTTGAGGTGAATATAGTATAATCCTTGGTGCACAACTTTTCATTGATCTCTCTTTCTTTCTTTATTTTGTTTAACAGTGCCATGCAGTGCCTGACAAGGACAAGCATAAGGAGCTTGAACCAGAAAAACTGCTTGAGTTATTATTTCGCTTCACTTGTTATGTAAGTCCCTACTTCTTTATCTCGTATGACTTCTATTCGCATTCGCAATGTTTTCCTAGTTTTCTTGTCCTTGCTTTGGTTTAAATCCTCGGTTATATATATAACATCCATCCGTATCATAATTATATCGGTACAGATTGGGGATGCACTTGTGGAATTTGGGCCAGAGGCGGATAGAAAAAGCGCAGTCGTGATCGTTAGACACGCCAAGTTTGGCCCACCCAAGAAAGGAGGGGTGAAAAAATTGAAGGATATGGACAAAAAAAATGCAAGAGTGAAAGAGGAATCACCAAAGCTCGATAGCGCGGATGATGGAGTGTCTACTGTTGATGATAAGGGAGATATAGATAAGTTTGAACCTGAGGTCAGTACAGAGCAGGCACAACCGCAAGTCCCGAACACGTACACAAAAAGAGAATCGAGCAGTGAGTTTTCAGGAGGTAGAGATGCAAGCCGGTTTGAATCCCGGTCTCCAAACCAGCCTGTAAACCCACAACGCCCTCGGTTCCCAAACCAAGCTCCAAACCAACAACCTACTGGACGGTTTGATCCTCAGTCTCCAAACCAGCCTCCAAGTGCACCAAGGCCTCAGTTCCCAAACCAAGCTCCAAACCAACAACCTACTGGGCGGTTTGATTCTCAGTCTCCAAACCAGCCTCCAAGTCCACTACGGCCTCAGTTCCCAAACCAAGCTCCAAACCAACAACCTACAGGGCGGTTTAATCCTCAGTTTCCAAACCAGCCACCACGGCCTCGGTTCCCAGACCAAGCTCCAAATCAGCCACCATCTGAGCCATCTCCAAACCGCCAAGGTCCTCCACCTCGATTTCAAAACCAATCTCCAAATCAACAACCTACAAGCCGGTTTGAACCTCAGCCACCAAACCCGCCCCGAGCTCCACCACGCCCACAAACCCGGTTACCAAATGAAACTCCAAACCAACCACCTACAACCCCTGGAAGATCTAGTGGCCCAGCTTCAGGTTATGGTATATTCAGCACCCCAAAAGCAAAGTAGAACAAACCAATTTATTGAACCCATAGAGTTGCACAATCTTTTCTTGGGAGATTTGTTGATGTCTCATTATTTTACGTGTAACTAATAATAGTTCATGCATACACTTACACTTGTAACCTCATTCAATTTTTGTTTGGTCACCACCACTCTCAATAATCTATGAACCATAATATTAGAAGTACTAAGTTTCAATCTAAATTAAAAATGGTTTAGGGAGTGAATTCAATTAAACTTTTCTAATGAATTGATCTAAATTTGTTAAGCTTTTAGTTGATATTAATGATTTTGGATGAATCTAAAGATGTTTATAAATATTATAGTTTATTATTGAAGAACATGAATACTTTCATATAAACACAAATCATTTAGAGTCACTAGACAATGTTGTGTTGAGGGAAAGGTACAACAACAGAGCTTATAGGACAAAGTCAACGTACAATGGAGGAGGAAGAAGAGAGAGTGGTGCAGCCACACTAATTGATGATGCATCAACATCATCCATCATTATGGGCATATTCATCCATCATCATCATCATCATCATCATCATCCATCATCGATCATGTTCCTTCTTTTCAAGTAAGCAACAATCAAATCATCTCGCTTACACATGGTAACATGGAATAATGTTTTTTTAGAATGATAGACATTTTCATAATGTGACTATTATTATGAATCTTTTTTTATTTATTTCTTCTATTGTGGAATTGCATATGTCTTCCAACGATCGATAGGGATCGTCACTTTAACGAAATTAGAATATTGGGTAAATGCTTAAATATAGACCACACAATTTCGCAAACGTGCTTTGAAATAATCACTGTGTTACTGTTGTTGTAGTTGTAAACTTGTAATGACTCTTCAAAACATAAAAGAATAATTATTTAAAAGTTTTTGTTATATATTAAAGTTTATAATTAATCTATAGTAATGCTAAACTTTGGACTTTGCAACATCTTACACACATTCCACCTATGCTCGACATATTTGCGACACGTAAATATAAATAAAGAGTAGTCTTATAAACTTGTTTTGAAGTATTGGTGTAGAATGATCAATAACAATAGCCAACAAATAATATATATAAAAAAACAACATCATTAATTCATGTAACCAAAATCGCATTTTCTTTCAACTTTTTTTAGATATAAAGTGGCAATTCTAGAAAAGTTAATCATCTTTATATTTTCAACACAAGAAAGATGTAGTTAGTTGCC
The DNA here is from genome assembly GCA_011420285.2 of Erysimum cheiranthoides. Taxonomy (NCBI): domain Eukaryota; kingdom Viridiplantae; phylum Streptophyta; class Magnoliopsida; order Brassicales; family Brassicaceae; genus Erysimum; species Erysimum cheiranthoides. The sequence continues at coordinate 11,168,637 of CM022176.2, read as the reverse complement.
CACATTATGAAATTTTGATTATTAAACATTTTGTGATAAAGTAATAAAAGAATTTCGAATTTTTGAAGTGGTATATCGTTTTTTATGGAATTAAGGTTTGTTAATTTAATATAAATGGTTAATTCCCACTATGACTAAAAAAAGGAGTTGATGTGATTAGAGTCATAGACACAACATTTAGAGAGGTTCCCACCACTTTTGTTGGTGTAATCATATTTGCCCACTTTGTCCAAACAATTAGTCCTTTTTTTTGTTCTCTTATTTATCAAAATCCTAATTGGATTTGAACTCTCCTAATATCTCTTTTTCTTTTTCAAATTGATCCACGCTAATCCGTTTTTTTGTTTAACGTAAATGAAGCCCCTAGTTTTGTTTTCATTTGAATGAAACACATTTTTAATATATTAATTTACATTAAAAATCTATTAGATACTAGTCGATATCAAATGAATAATAGAGATTTGTATGTTATAACTATTGGACAAAGATTATAAGCATCAATAAAATAGTATTGATATAAAATATTTCGTATTGCTTATATAGTACTCAAATTCACATTTTTTCGATATTATAAATTGTGCGAGTTTTAATTGACTAATAACAAGAAACATATAGTATAATATATGAATTGTAAAGGGTTAGATTTCATTTTACTATATAATCATCAATATTACTACTAACTAGTACTATAAATTATGTATAATGGTCGGAGAACTATATGTTTAATCTACTATTTTTCTTTATTTTTCTTCGATGTAACTTTTGTAAATGAAAACGAATCAAAGAGCATTAAAGGGAACCCTATTGGTTTTTGAAAATTGTGAATGTTGTTGCTATAAATGGTGACAATCTTAATTAGCTCTAAGTGATTTAGCATGTGGGAATCTTGTGTTTCCCAATCAACGATCCATTATATCTATTAAAATACTTTATTTTATATTGTTTTTTTTGTACGTAGAAAATTTCTTAGTTTTCAATTTTGGCCTTCCAGCGAGTGCATGAACCGAGCGAACCTTCGTGGCAGGTGACTCCACTTGGCAGATGTATTTGAACTTGGTGGTTCCTCAATATTTAAGTAACTTTATCCTTCGTATTTATTTTCTTTGTTTTAAAGTAGCTTTATTTCTATATTTAACATATTCATTCTTAGTAATTTTAACTAAGTGTTTGAATGTTTTTTTGTTTGTTTATATAGTAAATGAAGCATTCATGTAGATGAATCTTGAAAGAATGAATACAGATTCCTTGAACTTGGATTCATATGACTCACAAAATGGTATTTCCAAGACCTAAAATATCAAATACATATATAATCTTTCGAGTCTCGCTTTTTTACTCAAATATATAAAAATTTATATAAATTATGTCAAATATTTTATTTTCGTAAAATTATGTCACGGATATAAAATAAATTGTTTAGAATTATTTGAATTATCGCAGTTCTTCGACAAATAATTTTTTAAAAAAAAAAAAATATTTTTAGATAAATTTTTGTTTTAAATTTTAGTAAAATTTTCTCTTTTCATCTCTCATTACTTCAATTTTAAAACAAATTGTTTAGTCCTCCTATATAATAATATCAACTTTATAAACTCTTTTTTCACTAATTTGGATATATCCCAATTGTAGAATGTTGTTATAAATTGTTAAATATCTAGTTGAAATTAAAACAACATTTTAAGGCACTTGTTTCAATTTCGAAGTAGCCAAGTCAAATATGTAAAACGAAGCCGCATGGACAGACAGACAGAGAAGAATAAATCGTCTCGTCATCATTTTTTTTCCAACAAATCAACGGCTGTAATTCATCGTTACCGATAAAACGATTATAAACCGTTGGATTTAATTAATACCGATCGATACTAGTAAATAAACAGCTCAGATTAATGAGTTGACTTTACTCTAATTATCTCATAAATGAACGGCTGTAAATACATCGTAACTGTACTTGATGCGATTAAACAATTATAAACCGTTGGATCTAATTAATACCTATCGAGAATAAATGAACGGGTGAGATTAATAAGTTGACTTTACTCTAATCGTCTCATAAATCAACGGCTATAATACAACGTAACTGTACTTGATGTGATCAAACAATTATAAACCGTCGGATCTAATTAATACCAATCGATACTTATTAATGAACGGCTGAGATTAATGGGTTGACTTTACTCTAGTTGTCTCATAAATCAACGGCTGTGATACATCGTAATTGTACATGATGCGATTAAATCGTTATAAACCGTCGGATCTAAATGATGCCAATCGATAAAATAAATGAACGGGTGAGATCGTTGGGTTGACTTTACATAGGGTAGATCAGAAAGTGGAGAGCACCGAAATGAGAATTGGTAATAAACATGAGCCCCGCTCAATCGCTGCTTCTTCCTCTCTCTCTATCTCTTTCACTTTTAAAGCGGCCATTGGAGCTCTCCAAGTTCCACATCTTCAAGCTTTTTTTTTACTTTACTTCTGGTGATTTTTTTTGAATCTCTCTCTCTCTCTTTTTCTCTTTTATGTTTTAGTGAATTTTGACCTCTGTAAGTGAATCAAAATCGAATTTATTAAACTTTGTTTGTATCGTGTTTTGCTTTGAGGAAGCTGTATGTGATTTTAGGGTTTTTATTCTGTTTAATTTGATGTCGGCGAGTTTTGATTTGATGATTTTTGAGGGATTTTGGGGTTTTTGGATCTTAAGAAGATTTTGTTTCAATTTGTGTTAATTTTGTTGAGTTAGATTTTTCAATTTTTGTTGAATTTGATTCTGTGAAGTGTGTATGAACTTTGAGCTGATTCTGATTAAGATTTGTTCTTGGTTGATTGAATTTTGATTCTTATGGTTTTTTTGTAGGTTTTGTTGTTCTTCTTAAATTGGTGATTACAGGAGCTTGAAATGGAAACTGAAGATGATTTGTGCCATAACAATTGGGGAAGCTCTTCTTCTAAATTGCGTGAGCCGATAGGTTTTGCTTCGCAGCAGAAGTGGGAAGATGCTTCAATCTTGGATTATGAGATGGGTGTGGAACCTAGCTTGCAAGCTAATGTTGATTTCCTGCAAGGTGTTAGGGCTCAAGCTTGGGATCCAAGGACGATGTTGAGTAATCTTTCTTTTATGGAGCAGAAGATTCACCAGTTGCAGGATCTTGTTCATTTGCTTGTTGGTCGAGGTGGGGAGCTTCAAGGTCGTCAAGATGAGCTTGCGGCTCAGCAGCAGCAGCTTATAACGACGGATCTTACTTCGATAATCATACAGTTGATTTCAACTGCAGGTAGTCTTCTTCCATCTGTTAAGCATAATATGTCAACAGCTCCGGGTCCATACACTGGGCAGCCCGGTTCAGCCGTGTTCCCTTATGCAAGGGAGGCTAATAACGTTGCTTCACAGAGCCAAAACAATAACAAATGTGGTGGACAAGAGTTCGATTTGCCTAAGCCGGTTGTTGTTGTTGATGAGAGAGAAAGCCATGTTGTGAATGTGGAAGAGCATGAGATGAAAGATGAAGATGATGCTGAGGAAGGAGAGAACCTTCCTCCAGGTTCGTACGAGATATTGCAGCTTGAGAAAGAGGAGATTCTCGCACCTCATACCCATTTCTGTACTATATGTGGCAAGGGTTTCAAGAGAGATGCGAATCTGAGGATGCACATGAGAGGGCATGGAGATGAGTACAAAACAGCAGCTGCTCTGGCCAAACCGAACAAAGAATCCGTACTCGGGTCTGAGCCGATGCTGATCAAGAGGTACTCGTGCCCATTCCTGGGTTGCAAACGTAACAAGGAGCACAAAAAGTTCCAGCCTTTGAAAACGATTCTATGCGTGAAGAACCACTATAAACGCACCCACTGCGACAAAAGCTTCACTTGCAGCCGTTGCCACACCAAGAAATTCTCTGTCATTGCAGATCTCAAAACCCACGAGAAGCATTGCGGGAAAAACAAGTGGCTCTGTTCCTGTGGCACAACATTTTCAAGGAAAGACAAGCTGTTTGGTCACATTGCTCTGTTCCAGGGACACACGCCTGCGATCCCTCTTGAAGAGACAAAACCTTCAGCCAGTACATCTACTCAGACAGGAATCTCTGAAGGCGGGAACAACAACAACAACAACAACTCAGGAATGGTTGGTTTCAATCTCGGCTCTGCATCTAATGCTAACCAAGAAACCGCACAGCCGGGATTGATGGATGGGAAGATAAGTCTTGAGGAGTCTTTCTCGCCAATGAACTTTGATACATGTAATTTTGGAGGGTTCCATGAGTTCCCGCGACTGATGTTTGATGATTCAGAGAGTTCATTTCAAATGCTTATTGCAAATGCCTGTGGTTTCTCGCCCAGGAATGTTGGTGAGTCTGTTTTAGATACTAGTCTCTAAGGCATTTATATGATAAGTGTTATGTAAAATGTTCTAGTTTTTAGCCTTTAAGCAGCTCTTTTGCGTCTGTAATTTGTTTTCGCCAGAATAATATCAGGAAAGCAAAAAAAGTGGATTTCCTTTTTAAAAAATCTGTTGCTAATATAAGAAAGTTAGATTCAAGGTTACAAAAACTTGCTATGTGCTAAGATGTGTTGGTGTGCTAGCTTTGAGCTTCTCAATTTTATCCATGCAAGGTTGAGAAGAAGCTTGACAGTACTTCTGAATCATTGCTTGTATCTCTCTCCACCAGCCATTCTTCTTGAATCTGTACCCTCACATCTCTGTCATAAAACAATGATTACAGAATTAGCAAGAATATTTTACAAGTGATGCATAATCAATCAAAATGGAGGGGTTTAAATTGAGGAAGATAGAACCTTTTCAATGCAAGAACTTGATAGTTTCTTCTCAAGTAATCTGCGTATTTCGTAAGGGCCTCTTGAGCATATGGTCTCCCCACGGTTCTTACAGCTGCTGCGCTTAGTAAACTCTCAAGAGAACCATGTTTCCTCACAAGTTTCATCGCTGTTTTCCTTCCAAACGCCGGGACCATGTGTTGAATCCCTGGAACTCCATCAACTTCATCACCCATTATACACCCTATCACAAAATTCATAGTCCTGTTTATAGCCAAGAACCAAAAATGCAGAATAATTCTCTGGCTAAAATCAGACTTGTAGAGATAAGTCGGTCTAGGCACTTACGAAAGCTCAAATCAGACTGAGGATCACAGTTATATTGAGCATGGTAGTGTTTCAAGGTATAAAACGACCATCTATTGAGATCTGCCAATGGAATGACAATCTGAACATTTTCTGAAATCAACTGCTTAAAGTCTTTATCAGGCGATGCAATAACCGCGCGATATCCTCTTTGCACAGCTTGTTCCATAAGCGTAGCCACCACATCGTCTGCTTCATGCCCTTGTATTCTAACAACCTACCACATAAACAAAGTTCCTATCAGATCATTCATCCACTCCTATGACTAATTCAAATGTAACTCTATCCTAATCAACTTAACTACATCCAAGAGACAGAATTGTGCTAAGTTTATTGAACATTTGAGTAGAATCATATAGTTTTACCCACTGGCACATTGCATTTCCGAAGAACCTCATCGACAAATTGATGTGGCCTCCTCTTAGAGTATCTCCCAGGATTTGGTGATTTCCTATGAGCTTTATATGAAGGCAACAATTCTCGACGTCGTTGGTTACCTGCTTCTCCATCAAGAACCTACAAAAGGAACAATCTTTCATGAAACGAAGAAAGATACAAACTTGTGGTAGAATCAAAGAAAAAGGAGAGATTTTTTTTACAGCTATGACAGGATCAGTGAGGCTGACTTGAGAGAAGAAGAGTGAAATCCAGTGACCAAAAGCTTGAGAACTGGGTTTGTTTCCTTCATAGCAAAGTGGACTAACGTCTAAGAAAAAGACCCTTTTGTTTTTCTTCCTAGTTTCTTCATTGTTGCTACAGAGAACATCTTTCTGAAAAACTTGCGCATAAGTTGTTCGATGAAATGTCTCAGTGGAAGAGGACGAAGAAGGGGGAGAAGAAGAAGAGAACCATTTGGTTCGTGAAGTTTGTGGTTTGTTTGTGGATTTAGTTGTGAAGGAGAAGAGAGAATTGGGTTGAGCAAATCCTACTGTTATTATCATCGTCTTCAACCTCTGCGTGAACAAGTCAATTAATTAGTTTATCCAAAGTAGTTTATACAGTAATTCGTTTTGTTATTTATAGTTGGGCCGACCTTCTTATAATGGGCCTTAAGTGGGTAGTTTTGGGATTATGCTTTACCTAAATGATCTCACAATATCATCTAACTAGATGATGTAGACATTTTTTGTTTGGTGATTGGTCAAGGGTGTTAAATGTTTTCTACGTATATAGGGTTTTATTTTGATGTGTTACATAATAAGAATTTTATAGATTAACTGATGTAAACTTAATAGAGAACTCTTAACATATTATTATAATGTAAAGATGTTGTTTGTTATTGTCTAATGTGTTAAAAGTTCATTCGTAGGATATGTAAAGTTATCATTTTTGAAATATATCCGTAACCCATTTTTGTCGATTCGAAGAAGACTCGGTGACAAGAGATATAATGAAGGTCTCCAAATTTAGTTTGCTTTAAGAAGTTACTAGGTCTTAACCCGCAGTACACCGCGGGACAAACATTAAATTTATAAATTTTAAAATTCACGATTTGAACGTTTGTTTGTAACGTAAATATAAAACTCTAATTGATCTATAAAATATATTAAACGAATCAAAGACATAGTGACCCGTTGATCTTTATGATACAAACGCTTGTTTATATATTCCGATTTCAAATTTCAGTAACTCGCTGATCTTTATGATAAAATGTAATTTTTTCACATTTTTAAATGATTATTTAATGTTTTTGATTGAATAGGTTTGTTCTTTATTTTTTTTTGTCAAAGTTTCTTTACTTTTTATTCAAAATATTAAATATTTTTTGGATGTGTGTTAAATCAAATATTAAAATATTAAAATTCACTTCTTTTTTTTTACTAATTAAGTAAATTATGTCCGTTTTTAAAAATTCAAATCACAACATATATGAAAAATAAAAAAAATTTATTTATTATAGAGACTATGTATTGATTCAATTTTTTAAAAAAATATGATCATAAAAAGATGAGAGATAAATTTTTAATAAAATTTTTGAAATATTTCTAAATTAAAGAGAAATAACATTGTTAACAAAATTAGAGGGAAGAGAAAATTCAATATTTCCTTAAATAAATTCAATAGGTGAGAGGAGAGTTTGAAAACTTTGGATAGGGTTTTATTTTTATAATTAATGCGAGCTCTCTAACAACGACACGTGGCGAAAATGTTTCTCTTTTAATATATAGGGGATAATCAAAAATATTTAAGAGTAATTTTCTATTATTTCAAATGAAAGTAACACTTGTTGTAAAAAAAAAGATATTTTATTTAAATTTAATTTGACATTACATTAAAAAAAAATCATGAAAAATGAAGAGCGAGAAGAGAATGGAAAGAGTAATAATCTCAAGTTTTCAAGGATAATAATCAAAAGCCACAAAAAAAAACAAGAAGGAAAACGATTTGATGATGTTCAGGTTGAGAGGCATGCAGCGAGAAGCTCATGCACGACCTTAATGGAACCCGCCGGAGTATAAGCCAGACCTCTTTGTGAGACCAAACCACCACCACTAGTAATCCACTCCGAAGACCAAAAACATCCCAATTAGCACATTCACATCGTAACCAAATGGTCAAGAGAACATGCCTTTGGAGATTTCTACAATAGACGACAATATATGAGCAAACTAGTCCATAAGGGAACCATCAAAAAGCTTAGGGGGATGTGAAAAGAAAAAGCTAATTAACAAGAGACGTACGTACCATGTAGCCAATCGGAAAGGTTTTATAACAACACTAGAGAACTCTCATTCATGTAATCAGAATCAATCATGAGCTTCCATTTGTAAACTATATGGCTGGTTATATTAAACAAACTTTTTAAAAATAATTGTTTCGTTTGCAAATATATATATATATTTTTTTAAGTATTGTTTTATTGAAAAGTTTTCTTTTCTTATTCAATAATTTTGTATTTTGTTTTTGGCAACCTTTTCAAATCAATATCTAATAAATTTCATCTATTGGTCTTAGTCAAAATAATAATAATACATGCCAAAATTTTAGTAAAGTTATTGATTTAGAGTTTTTTGGTAAGGATATTTCAACTAGGTTTTTATTTTAATTTCTTTCCACTTGTGTTCTCCAGTCGTGTTGTTTTCCGGTCGCATTGTAGCTTCATTAATTATATCATTTTTGGTAACCTAATTAAATTGTATTTAAGATATTCACTAAATCTTAATGTAGAACTTTGGTATTGCTTTCCTATAAATACTGGTCTATCTTACTCATCAAATTCATCACAAAACTAAATAATCTTTACAGTTGCTTTCAGCATAGGTATTATACTAATTCTATAGTTTTATGAAACCAAAGTAGTGTGTAGCATTAGCCTAACTTGAGACTTTTGTTTTGTTTAAACGAGTGTGTGATTCTTTTTCTCTGGTTTGTAACTACGTTATTTTGTGTTCTCATGGCAGAGAGAGTGGTCTTGTAATCGTTGAAAGAACTCATGGCAAGTGGAGACATTGTGAATGCATACCCTGAAGTACAAGGCATAAGTAAGGAATTTTGACTTTCTTATTTTCTTGAAAAAAAAACATTTGGTTATAGTATTTTTTTTGTTTTTGTTGTAACAGTTGATGGAAGCAAGAGCTACATGTACGAGCAGTTATGGAAAATGTGTGCTGGACCGTTATGCGATCTTCCAAAACTGGAAGAAAAGGTTTATTATTTTCCTCAAGGGCACATTGAGCTTGTGAGTTCTCTCTCTTTCTCTCTTTCTCTCTATATCCTCTGTTTTGTTTCTCTGTTTGGTATGTGAAACATTTTCTTAATGACCTTTTCAGGTTGAGGCATCTACAGGAGAAGTCTTGAATGAGATACAACCAGTTTTTGATCTTCCATCCAAGCTTCCATGTCGTGTTTTTCGTATTGAACTTAATGTATGTCTCTCTTTGATGTTCTTTTCATTTCATTAGAAAAAAAAGAAGTAATTTGTAATTTGTTGTTTGATGTATGTTTGATTTTAGGCGCAAAAGGACACTGATGAAGTATTTGCTCTAATCACTCTGATTCCGGTTACAACAGTGAGTGAAAAGTTTTAAGATTTTATTTTCTTAGTTAATTATAATTTTTCTCTTATAATTCTCTTTGACTTAATTATTTTCTGTTTTTTTTCTCAATGTTTTAGCAAGTTATAACCCCTACTGAGAATGACAAAAATCAAACTCTACAAGTCAATTCATTCACAAAGGTCTTAACGGCATCTGATACAAGCACTCATGGTGGATTCTCTGTTCCAAGAAAACATGCCAATGAATGTCTCCCTCCGCTGGTATTACTATATATATTTTTTATCTATTGAATGAATTCAAAATTTTAATTAGCTTTCATATGATATTATGTATTAAATTTTGCTTTAGGATGCTTCTCAAGCTATACCTCAACAAGAGCTTTTGACTACTGATCTCCATGATAACATATGGAGATTCAAGCATAGCTTCCGTGGTAATAAATCCTGTTATTCATAAAAATTTATGAAAATTTTGATTAGTAGTAACTAATAATCTTCTTGTTATATGCAGGTACACCGCGCCGTCACTTGTTAACAACGGGTTGGAGTGCATTCGCAACAGCAAAGAAACTGGTTGCTGGTGATGTTTTCGTATTTCTTAGGTGTGTTATTTTTTCTTTTTACATTTCTTTTAAATTGTTATTCGGTTTTCGATCTTTAAACTATTTACTTGTGGTTCTAAGAGGAGAGAATGGAGAGTTACGAGTTGGTGTAAGACGAGCGGGACATCAACAAGGGAACATACCTTCATCACTACTATCAACTGATACTATGAGACATGGAGTAATTTCTTCTGCAGTGCATGCTTTTAAAAGTAATTGCATGTTCGTTGTGGTTTACAAACCAAGGTAATTTAAAGAACTACTTTAACTCACATTTATTATGATTCTATTGAAATCTTATGATTTCTTAAACATGTATGTTTATATTTTGGTTTTTGATATGTATAAGGTTAAGTCAATATGTTGTCAGCTACGACAAATATTTAGATGCTGTGAACAATAAGTTCAATGTCGGTTCAAGGTTTTCGATGCGGTTTGAGGGTAATGATTTCTCTGAAAGAAGGTAAACTAGTTCTAATTTTTTTTTTCTTTTTAAATCTTTTTCAAAAGTTTATATATCTAGTAACACATTTTGTTTGTTTAACAAAGATGCTCTGGGACAATTATTGGAGTTAATGACTTTTCCCCTCATTGGACGGATTCAGAATGGCGAAGCTTACAAGTGAAATTCCCTTCACTTTATTACATTCTTTTGAAGTATGTTCTTGAGTGTACATAATTAATAACATATTACTAATTAACTATGCTTTTATAGGTGCAATGGGATGAACTTGCATCATTTCCAAGACCTGACAGAGTTTCACCATGGGAGATTGAACATTTATCGCCTTCATCAAATGTTCTCCAATCCACTTTGCTCAAGAACAAGCGTTCGCGTCCAATGAATGAAATCGGTAAAAAAAAAAAAAAAAAAAAACTGTTATCATCTTCTATCTAATGAATTAAACTTTCCTGGTGAATAACTTCCCATTATAACAATTTTATATATAGGTTCAACATCAACACAACCTCTATGGCTTCCTACATTGACACAAGGTCAAGAAATTGGACAATCAAGCATGACCCCGCCAATAAGTGTTCCTCAACTTAATTATCGCGATCGATTTGAAGATGCTAAGACTCCTAGTTGGCTAATGAACACTAACGATCATGTGGTTACACCGATAAAAGAAAAGACAACCACCGATGCAGGCGCTAGTGTTAGATTATTTGGAGTCCCTTTGACCGCTCCTTCAGAAATCATCAAAGATCCCATGGAACCAATTGACTCATATCAAATATCCGAGATTTCGAAGCTCTCTCAAGAGAAAAAGCTTGGTATGACCCACACTTTGACATCACCCAAAGAGATCCAAAGCAAGCAGTTCAGTTCTACTAGAAGTCGTACCAAGGTAAGCATAAGATCATACTATTCTTACTCTTTATATACGAATATACTCAACTCACATATTTTTGGTATGGTGTTATTGAACAGGTTCATATGCAAGGTGTACCTATAGGAAGAGCTCTGGATTTGAGTGCTCTTAATGGATATGATCAGCTAATAAGGGAACTGGAAAATCTCTTTGATATGAAAGGCCAGCTGCAAACCCGCAACCAATGGGAAATTGTTTTCACAGACAATGAAGGAGACCTAATGCTTGTCGGGGACGATCCATGGCTGTAAGTTTCCTTTATCTTTCTATCTATTGAAAGATTAGTTAAAATCTTGAGAGATGATATTTCATTTTTGAGCTTTGTGTGCATGTAGTGAATTCTGCAACATGGTGAAGAAGATTATCATATGTTCAAAAGAGGAGGTTAAGAATTTGAAGTCCGGAAACAATCTTTCAAACTGAATCAATAATTTTAACCTTCTAAGGTACCACCAAAAGTCAAAACAGATAATTAACCTCTCAAACTACTTAAATTATTTAAATAATTATAAATGACTATGTGTTGTAGAGCAATGTGGAAAAGTAGAGGGTCAAGAATTGGGAGAGAAGGTTTTTTTTTTAATGTTCTAAAAGTTTTTTTTTTTATGTTCGCTTGTTGTCTTGTTCTTTGTTCTGTTGTGTTTGCCAAAAAAAAAAAAAAAAAAAAAAAAGAGTTCTGTTGTGTAATAAATAAAAGGGGTGAAAAATGTAACCTAAAGTCTTGTTCTTTTTTCTTTTTGTAGAAAATGTTCGTTGTTGTTCTATGTGTTTGTATGTTATGTACTTCTGTGTCGTTTATAAAATATAATAAAATCCCCTTGCTGTCGCTATATTGTGCTTTCTTTGTTTATTTATACAATTTACTTATGGCTGCTACGTTTTAACAATTTCAGTGTAAAATTTTTATGATATTTTTAAAAGAAAATTATGTAACTATAAGTATAGAGCCATTCAATAAATTAAAGTTTTTACTCAATCTATTATAGTACATGCAAAACCGGGTATTTTGGAGAATTAAAACATAAAGATAAATGTGTGGTTCAATTTTAAATAAATAGTTCTTTCAATTTATCACTCCTTTTTTTTTATTATCATAAAAATAAAAATGTACTATGAAAAAATGTATATAAAAGAAACTAGAGCAGAAAAGTGTATTTAGTTTTAGTGATTATGTTTTGTCACTAATGATTAATTTGGTTTCATTGATGGAATTCCAATTGAAATACAAGGAGCCGACAAGGAATACACCTTTCCAGAGATAAAGTTGGCGAGTACGTGAAAACAACTAGAGACTTAGACCGAGCCAAGGGAATTACTTCCGAGACTCATATTTCAGGAATCCAAAATTAGACATACAAAAGTCTAAACCTTTTTTTTTTTTTTTAATTATCGTGGGTCTGCGAAAGGCTTTCCAGGCCCAAAAACTAATCACACGGGTCAAACGAAAACCAGGTTAAATCCGCTGTGTTCAGGAATCGAATCCGGGTGGCGGTACTCACAGCCGTGAGCCCATTACCACCAGGATACGACCACTTGGTTTAAGTCTAAACCTTTGATAAATAAAACAGATTTGCGATTAGAAAAACACACAAACGGATGATAATACTAGACTCTCCTTACCACAAACTAGAATCGGATGAAAATGTCGTGCGGTCCTCTTCATATTGCTCCGAAGAGGAGCCCAGAAGGCGGTGAGACACATCCAACATCCAGAGACTATATATTGATCGTCTCAGTACAAAAGGAAGGAGATCAAGATCTTTGATGGTAAATTTTCCACATCTGAGGTGGTAAAGGAAAAGTTAAAATACTACCTCTACCATGAAAGGAAACGGCCAGATTTGCAGCTGAATTTAAGGAGATAGAAAAACCAAGTAACAAGAACTCAATGTTCAATAGATTTAGGCTTCACATATCTAGATCCAAAAACCCAGATCTGATACTGTTGGAAGAAAAAAAGACATGGATGCGCTGAAAAAATAAAAGAAAGATAACTTGATATTGGATGTGCTAAATGTTTAGTTATGCGGTCTTTCTTATCAAAATTAGATTCTAAACTCATGTTACACCGTATAGTTAGATATGGGTTGGGAAGTTAAAAAAAGCACTCATTTTAGATAAAGAAATAAATCATGTAAATTTGGAAATGAGAATAATGAAAAACCATACTTTGCAATTGATCCATTTAAACATGTCTGTCAACTCTTAAATTAAACAAAAAATCTCACGGACCAACACGTACACTTGAGCACAATACGGTAATCCAAAGCATTCCATCAACAATCAATCAATATCCAATTACCGATTTACCCTAGGTCTGAGAATCATGGCAACATCATCGGTAAGAAAGTTAACTAAGTTTTTGAAAATTAAAACAATCATTGCCTTTTGTTTTTTAATTAATTCCCTCTTATCTTAACGTAACAACTTATAAGTTTTTTTTTTTTTGTCAACGGCATATATTGATTAGCTTATACAAGCCAATTTGGCAGAATATTGTTAACAAAGGTAACATTGTGCGTCATGGTACGAACATTTCGTGCCAGACAATCCGCTTTTACATTCTTGCTTCGTGGAATAAGAGATAAAGAGAAAGACGAAAATTCTTCCCTATCGGTTGCAATGTCTTCTAGATAAACTGCGAACGCCGGCCATTCTGTTGGAGAGGACTCCATCTTCACCAAGTCAGAGCAGTCAGTCAAAAAAGCAACATAGAGGTTTCCTTCCCCAATCATGCATCTCATCGCCAACACCAAAGCCTCCATCTCCGCATGTAGGGGTGATAGACTTCACCTTCGGTTGGCAGTACCCATTGTTGTTTCCAAGCTATGGGATTTATAGAACCATCCATAACCTGCAGAGTTATCCGTCTCTTTCCAGGATCCATCTACATAACACCAATGAACTAAAAAATTTGCCGGTAATGGGTCTAAACGTGGGGGAGGACGGTGTTGTGGCACCAGTGTATGCAGACCGACACCTTCCACCTCGACCTGAGCTTGTTTCCAAGCTTGAGATTCCGTGTTAGCCAGGCGGGCTACCTCAGTGGGACTCTCATCTATATTTTCGAAAATTTTGGCATTTCTCGCATTCCAAATGTACCACATCACCCAAGGATAAGAGTCGTTATGGGCCTGAACTGGTTGCCTCCAAAATAGGAAGTCCAAATTCGTAAATAGAGACGCCGAGGGTACCTGGGATAGGGCCCATACCTGTCGGGCAGGTGGGCATTAGAATAAAACATGATTTATCGTTTCTTCGAGATGGCCACATCTAGTGCATAGTACATCACAATTTATTCCTCGTCGACTGAGATTAGCCGAAATCGAAATGCAGCCCGTTAGGGTTTGCCACATAAAGTGCTGTATTTTTGGAGGGCAATTGATCTTCCAAACGTGAGCCTGAAGTGTTATGCAGTCCGGACCATATAGTTGAGGAGATCCCAACATTGTATACGGGAGACGTGCCGTATGGTAACCTGATTTAACCGTATATTTTCCATTTTTTGTGAAATGCCATCCAACTGAGTCCGGAATATTGCTATAGCCTAGAGGGATGGCTGAGATCAACTCAATATCCGCTGGAACAAAATAAGCTTTCAATCTGCCATGATCCCATGATCTTGTCTGATTATCAATTAGGTGACGAATTTGAAGAGAGGGATCCATCAGCGTCCCGTTGCTTTGTGCTGGTCTCGGGAATTGAGCTGGTATCCATGGGTCGTGCCATACTGAAATGGTGTCGCCTTAACCAACTCATTTAATTAGTTCTTTTTTAACTAGAGAGCGAGCAGAAACCATACTTCTCCATCCATAAGATGGTGAGTATGATTTAATGAGTTCCATAGGATTTGAATTCTGGTAGTATCGGCCTTTGAAAACCTTAGCAAAAAGCGAGCCTGGCACTTCTATCAGTCTCCAGAGCTGTTTTGCGAGTAGGGCCTTGTTGAAATCGTTAACATTACGAAAACCAAGACCACCTAATTGCTTGCTAGTGCATAGTTTCTTCCAAGCTTTCCAATGCATGTCTTTTGAGTCGCCTCCTGTTTGCCACCAGAATTTGGCCACCGCACTAGTTAGTTTAGAGGTGACCAATTTTGGTAGCCGAAAACAAGACATAACATAAGTTGGAAGCACCGCTGCTACCGATTTAATCATTACCTCCTTTCCCCTTTTAGATAGAAACGTTGCCGACCATCCATTAATTCTGCTTTGAAGTCTGTCCCTTACAAAAAAAAATAATTTTGTCTTGGAGCCACCCATACTTTCTGGTAATCCTAAATATGATCCCATTCCGCCTAAGTTTGTAATCCATAAAGCCTCATGAATTTCCGTTTTTGCCGATTCATCAACTTTATGACCAAACTGTATCGAGGATTTTGCAAAATTTATTTACTGTCCCGAAACCTCCTCATACTGTTTGAGGATTTCCAAGATGGTACCACATTGTTCCTTGTTAGTTTTACAGAAAAATAAGCTATCATCGGCAAATAAGAGATGAGAGATAGGGGCATTTGTTTGCCACTTTGATTCCGGTGATCAATTTATCACTTTCAGCCTTCCGAATATTGGCTATGAGAACTTCGGTGCAGAGGATGAATAGGTAGGGGGAAAGAGGGTCTCCCTGACGTAATCCTCGTTCAGGGGCTATGGATCCTTTAGGTTGACCATTGATCAAAACCTTATACTGCACCGATGAGACACACCGCATAATCCAAGAAATTCATTTCTCACAAAAACCCATTTTCTGTAGGAGTTTTTCGATGAAGGCCCATTCTACCCTATCATAAGCTTTACTCATATCTGTCTTGATGGCAAAAAATTTGGACTTGCAAGACGGGTTAGTGCGTAAACCGTGAAACATTTCCTGAGCGATTAAAATATTATCTGAGATCAACCGTCCTTGCACAAAAGCGGATTGGATCTCAGATATAACCGTTGGGAGAACCGATTTTAGGCGTTTGCAAAGGATCTTTGAGATTAGCTTGTAGCCTACGTTGCATAGATTTATGGGTCTAAGCTCTGTCATACGTGTCGGCTTCTCCACCTTTGGTATAAGACAAATATTCGTCATATTTAACCGAGGATCAAATTCGCCACTGACGAAAAAAGAATTAACAAGTGTTAATAGGTTCTTTTTGACAATTTTCCATGCCTTCTGATAAAACAAAGCTGTCATTCCATCCGGCCCTGATATTTTATCGGGATGCATCATGAACAAAGCTGCTTTTATCTTCTGTTCCGTTACCGGAGCTGTGAGATAGTCATTAGCATCCCCCGTAATTAGTAGTAACAACTTATAAGTTAGAGATAATTAGGTGGAAGACAAAAATGGGAGTCCTATTTAGTTTTTGTGTTATTGGGCCTGTTGTCCCAAATAATAGAAATATTCCGCCCCATAAACGTCCCGTTTTACCCTCACGCGCTCGGTTCACGGCTTTGTGTTCGAAGTCAACTTTCTAACATAGAACATTTATTGTCGCGTGGGATATATGTCAAGATTTTGTTTGATATAAAATTATATTCATAAATTAAAAAATTTGGTTCTCCATCTAGCGGACTCTTCACTACCCCGCCTATTAGTTTCGAGAACCCTAGTCCCATCATATCCTAAATCGTCCCATCCACTTCTTCTTCTTAACTCAAATTGTTCACCGGTCGAGCTTAATAATCATACCCCTCCGTCTCTCTCCTATTTATCAACACCGTGTATCTGACCCCGTATCTCACATTTTTATATCTCTCCGCCGGACTTCTCACAGTGTAATCCGGATATTTCTTCCTTAGCCATAGGCCCATAGCCTTCCGGCCAGCCGAATCGGTGAGTTATGCTTCTGAATTATGTGTGTCGGAAACTTCAAACTTTCACCGCTGTTCGAAGTCTTTTTTTTTTCTTTTCTTTCTTTTCGTCTCTAATTTTTTTCTTGGACAGACATTTATGTTTCGTATATCTGCTTCCCGATATTTACGGTTTTAATTTGGATAAATTTTGGTGTTGCATGTCCTGTTCTCAGCGTACATATCTAATATAAATTACTCATCTCTTTTCACAGTGCAATGGAACACCCAATTACGTATATCAAGTGTCCATTTATTCTTATAGACAGTTATTCATTAACATAGATACCCAATTACGTATATCCATAACATTTTAAGAGTGATAGCAATCTATTTTATTTTGTGTACATCTACATTACATCCTTCTACTTTTCAGTAATGCTTCTTTCCTTTTTTTCATTAGGTTCAGGTGCTATCAATCATACCTTTCAGTAATGCTTCTTTCCTTGCCCATTTGTCTATGATTTCAACGGTTTTGCTATATGTTGTTAGGCTGGTCACTTGACTGTCAGGAGTGTTGATGTTAATCGGTCTAAGTCCACGAGTGAAGAGTCGGTTAGTGTTACTCATTCTCCAAATACTGTATTTCTTGACACTGTTTTTGTGGATTTCACACCTCGTATGTTTTTGTGCTTAGTCGGCGGTTGATGCGAGGGAGGCGGTAGATGATTCGGTTTCGGATGCTCCACCCGCAAATGTGAAGTATAGCTGCCGAGAATTTATGAAGCTAGTACAAAAACTAGACCCGAAGAAGTTAGTATTCAACTATTCAGTTACACATTCATTTAATATTTTACACATCGATCCAACATTCTATACTGCATGTTTATTTAATTAAATGCCAGACTATTTATGTATATACTTATCCATATTTTCGTTTATTAGACCCATGGATTTTGATGTAATCGTTTTGAAGGAAAATGATCTGCTTACAAGGTCCTGTATAAACCCTTACAAGGTCGCTAATGCGATCGTTTGTTACTTCGATCACCTTAACATGTACCATTTCAACACCACAACCTTAGTTTCGACTCTATCTATGCAATGATATTACCATCTACAAATCCATATTAAAACTTCATTTTAAAGCTTGAACAATTAACTACATACCTTAACAGTGATCTTGTTCGCAGATCTGAGCGTCAAGTTGTTTTGATGTTTTTTTTTTAAAGTTTCTTTTCCTTTTCTACAACTCTACGTTTCCCCTTGCACTCACACCACCTATTTATTGGGCGTCCACATCGTCGACTGCAAATTCGCCTGCAGAATTTAAAGCATCGTGGTGCAAAAGGCAAACTGCCCACAAGGTCTCAACCACGCGCACGTATTGGGTTTTTTGTAAATACAAGTTTACCTGAGTGGCAAATGTTCAAACTAAAAATGGCTTGTTGAAGACAAAAGCGTCGAATGTTGAAAAACTAAATAGGTGTTCCATTTTTGTCTCTGAGCTAAAAGACCTTATAAGTTATAGGTCTAAATTTTGACATTTGTCATGAATTCATGATTTTTAACCAATTATTTGAAAACATTAGTAACAAAAAGAAAATCATTAACCAACCAAACCAAGTCACCCTTTTATCATCATGTCATATGACCTTCGCTATTTATTCACCATTTTTTTTTTACTTTTGTAGTTTAAATAATAGTGAGTAAAATCCCAAAAGTTAATTTTTATTTTGTTAATTTATTTTATCTCAAAACAAAACCTATACTCTATAACTTTTACGTTAAGTACTAAGTAGTAAAGTAGTATTTATCAAAAGAAACAAAAGGACTAAAGAATTAGAGAAACCAAACTACTATGTCTACTAGGGTTTGTGCATATTTTTCGTTAGACCAGTGTTGATTATTCGTATTGAGTCAATCCAAATATTTTTTGGATATTCATATAGTTAAAAAAGTTGGGTTAAATTACTAGATAGCCTAATTTGACAAGCTATTTAGTAAAATGACTATGGTGCAGAAAAAGTTGGATAAATGACTATACAACGACATAATAAAATACCAAAATGTCCCTTTAAGTTGAGACAAGAGAAATCTTGAACGGAGAAGAAAAAGTAGATCAGAGTAATTTTGGAAAATTACATGTAATATATTTAAAAATATGATATATATGAGAAAGTTGCATGTTTTTGTAATAAATAACATGTAATAACTTGTCATCCGAAATAAACATCTTGAAAATTGCATAAATTTATTATAATTTAAGAAATAAAAGCATGTCGACATAAACAATAGCGTGTTATATTGCAAAATTGCATGCTATACAGAAAAATAACATGTTAAAAATACAGATAACGATGCATTTTAAATTATTAATGAATCTCGGAAAAAAGGTTCATAAACAATAGATCTTAGGCGGTGGAGGTATCGTTGGAAAAAGGATGAGAGAGAGAGAGATTTACAGGAAGATATGGATAGATTAACGACAACAAAAAGAATAGAGAGATTTGGTGGTGAAGAGATTGGACGAGAAGGAAAAAAAATAGAAATTCGATGAGATGAGAGAAAGAAAAAGAAAGAGCAGATCCGACCGAAGAAAAAAAGAAATCTGAATAGAGAAAGGAATTTACAGAGCAACAATGGATGGAAACATGTTTGTGGGAGAAAGAAGATGAAAGAGAAAAGGACACTGATGTAATTCTATTTGCCCTCCCG
This sequence comes from Erysimum cheiranthoides, assembly GCA_011420285.2. Classification (NCBI taxonomy): domain Eukaryota; kingdom Viridiplantae; phylum Streptophyta; class Magnoliopsida; order Brassicales; family Brassicaceae; genus Erysimum; species Erysimum cheiranthoides. The sequence goes on along the minus strand of CM022176.2, from coordinate 11,149,028 downwards.
ACATGTACTATTTGGCCAGGGTCATTTACTACATTCTTTTTCATTTCATGGTCATTTAGTATAAATACCCAAAAAAGTTTACAAATTTTTGTCTCTTTTTATAAAAATATTTCAAGGTTTTTTTCTTAAAACCACGAAAAATATCAATTTTCCGTTTGCTATATGAAATCATAATTTCCAAAGTTTTTTGGAGCAAAATGAATGCAAAGTTAGTTATGTAATAGCTAAATAACATGTCACAGATACTGTTCTTTTTCTTCAGGTACCTGATTTGTATCTCTAGTCATACTTAACATTTTTTTTTTCATGACCAAAAAAAAAAAAACATTTTTTTTATTACTTCAAGCATCATACAATATCCAACATTATCAATATATTCCTCTGTTTTTGATTAATATATTTTGTAAAAAATAATTTTGTTGCTTTGTTGCAAAAAATATATTTTCTAGATATTCTATGTATTATTAAATTCAAGAAAAATAATTAAACACTATTGGTTTAAAGTTGTTGAAAATTATGAATCATAGAAAATAATAAATTTATATTCACTTTTTAATGTTTTCTTCATATATGTGAAAATTTTTTTAAAATTCGATTTATTAGAAACAGAGAAATTATCATTTTTATAAAATTTGACCTCTAATAAGTTTTGTTTTTCCCTACTAACTAAACTTTCACGATGGTTAATATAATTTATTTTTTCTAAAACATGCTTGTCAATTTCAGATATTTCTCGAGTTTTTCCTCTTAGTTTCATAGCTTTTAAAACTCCTAGAATTATACTATTGTAAGTCAATACGAATTATTTCTAAGCATTTTCGTTGAACTTTCCTAGGCTGATCCTTTTTCATTTTTTTTCTAAACAATTAAATGATTAGAAGTTCTCCATGATTTTCTATTGAGAGAAAGAAAATAACAAAACAAAAACTATTATGGTCAACAAAGAGAACCTACTTTTATTATTAAAAAAAAAAAAAAAATTGATGACGTGGCAGAACAGAAAAGCAAAATACTTGGAACCAAAAGACTTTTGTGAGTTTGTGTCATAACTCATCAGTCAAGTCAACTCCTTCAACCCAATCAACACGACACAATATTAGTCACTGTAGTAACCATTCTCTTCACTGTCCTTGACCTCTCTTTTTCCATTTTTCTCATTAGTACTCTTTACGCGTTAAGCTTTTCATCTTTTTGCCTGAAAACAATATTCATTCATTCATTCATTCATTGGGGTCAAAAAGATGAAGAAGATACATGTTCCTCCAGAAACAGGCAAGTTCATGTTCTGTCTCTTCTTTATCATCATGTCTTGTTGTCATTTATGTTTCTCGGAGTTGTCTTTGAATCAAACGAACACAATGATCGAACTCTCAAGAGTCCTTAATATCTCGGATTGGAATGACCCTGGTTCTGAGAGTAAACCATGTTCATGGAAGGGTGTTCTTTGCAGCCAACCAGATAATGGCTCTGTGATAAGTCTCTTTCTCTCTGGTTTTGATCTCTCCAATTCTTCTTTCTTACCACTTGTCTGCCAAATCCATACTCTGGAGTCTCTTGATGTCTCTAAGAACAGATTGAGCTCAATCCCAGATGAGTTTGTGACGAATTGCGAAAGACTAGTTGAGTTGAAGCATCTTAACTTCAGCACTAACAACTTTGCTTCTTCTCCTAGTTTCCACGGTTTCTCCAAATTAGAGGTTCTTGATTTCTCTCACAACGTGTTGACTGGGAACATTGGAGACTATGGTTTTGATGGGTTGGTTCAGTTGAGGAGTTTGAATCTTAGCTTCAACGGATTAACTGATTCTGTTCCGATTAATTTGGCGAAAAGTCTGGAGAAGCTTGAGGTTTCAGACAATCATTTGAGCGGTACTATTCCTGAAGGCATCGAAGGTTATCAAGAACTAACGCGGATAGATCTCAGTGATAATCAGCTTTACGGTTCAATCCCGGGTTCGTTAGGTAACCTCTCCAAGTTAGTAAGTTTACTTCTTTCTGCCAACAATCTTGATGGGCTAATCCCAGAATCACTTTCAAGCATCCACACTTTGCGTAGATTTGCAGCGAACCGTAACCGATTCACCGGAGTAATTCCATCAGGGATCACAAAACACCTCGAGAACTTAGACCTCAGCTTCAACTACCTAAATGGGTCGATTCCAGGTGACCTTTTGTCGCAGCTTAAACTCGTCTCTGTGGATCTATCGTTTAATCAACTTGTTGGATTGATACCACAAAGCATTTCGCCTAGCTTGGTTAGGCTGAGACTAGGTAGCAATAAGCTAACAGGGCCGGTGCCCTCTGCTGCGTTTGAATCACTGCAGAACCTAACCTATCTGGAGATGGACAACAACAGTTTTACTGGCTACATACCTCGTGAGCTTGCTTCGTGTCAGAGTTTGAATCTCCTGAACTTGGCTATGAATGAGTTCACGGGAATCTTACCTCCTGCATTTGGAAACCTTACCGCGCTTCAAGTGTTACAACTGCAGCAAAACAAGCTTACCGGAGAAATCCCAGATGATAACAAATTGTTAAGTAACCTCTTGATTCTTAACATCAGCTGGAATTCCCTGAATGGATCCATACCGCCTTCTCTTTCGCAGCTAAAGAAGCTTTCCAAATTGAACTTGCAAGGCAATCATCTGAGTGGTACCATACCTAGAAACATTGGAGACCTAGAGGATCTAATAGAACTTCAGCTCGGACAAAACCAGCTAAGCGGGAGGATACCAGTAATGCCGCCAAAGTTGCAGATTTCATTGAATCTCAGCTACAACAAGTTTGAAGGGCACATCCCCAATTCATTGTTTCAACTTAATCGCTTGGAAGTTCTTGATCTGTCAAATAACAAGTTTTCAGGCGAAATCCCTCCTTCTGACAGTTTAATATCCCTTACACAGCTCATACTGTCCAATAACCAGCTAACCGGAAATGCTCCAAGGTTCAACCGGAACCGGGTTGTTTTAGTCAATACCAGTGGAAACCCCGGGATCAAGTCAATAAATGAGGATGAAGTCTCTATTAAGAGAAATCCAGCAGGGAAAAGTAAACTAGTTATGGTTGTAATATTTGTCTCCCTTGGAGTTCTTGCTCTCGTGGCAGGGATCATAACTGTGATCATGCTGAAAAAATCTAGGTGCTTCAAGGGGGTTAACAACATGCAGGTCGACCCAGATGAAGAAAGATCAACTGTTCTCCCTGAGGTCATTCATGGAAAGCTTCTCACTTCAAACTCTATACACAGATCAAACATCAACTTCGCCAAAGCTGTGGAAGCTGTTGCTCATCCAGAAAATGCTCTGCATCAGACAATGTTCTGGAGTTACTACAGAGTAGTCATGCCCTCTGGTTCTAGTTACTTTATCAAAAAACTTAACACAAGAGACAGGCTTTTCCAGAAAGCCAGTAGTGAGCAACTAGAGCTAGAGCTAGAGACGTTGGGCAAGCTGCATCACGCAAACGTAATGGTTCCACTAGCTTATGTGCTCTATTCAGATGGATGCTTCCTCATCTATGACTTTGCTCACACATGTACCCTTTACGAGGTTCTACACAACAATACCAGTGATGTGGTTGATTGGACGAGCAGGTACAGTATTGCGATTGGCATAGCTCAGGGAATCTCTTACTTGCATGGATCGAAATCCAGCGGTCGTGATCCAATCTTTCTACCAGATCTCTCTAGTAAAAAAATAATGCTCAAGTCGCTTACCGAGCCCCTAGTAGGGGACATTGAACTGTTCAAGGTAATTGATCCTTCCAAAAGCAACAGCAGCCTCTCGGCAGTTGCAGGCACCATCGGCTACATACCACCAGGTAAACACATATTACAAAACCTTTTTGGGCTTGCCTAAGAAACATCAGCTCTCTTAATCTGTCACTTTTTGATCTCTTCATCAGAGTATGCTTACACAATGAGGGTGACAATGGCTGGGAACGTCTACAGCTTTGGGGTGATTCTTTTGGAGTTGTTAACTGGAAGACCAGCGGTAAGCGAAGGAAGAGAATTGGCTAAGTGGGTGCAGAGCCATTCCAGCCAACAAGAGCAGATCAACAACATTCTTGATATCAGAGTGAGCAAAACATCACCTGTAACAACAAAGCAGATGCTCCGTGCCCTCAGTGTTGCTCTGGCCTGCATAAACATCTCTCCTGGGGCAAGGCCAAAGATGAAGACTGTCCTACGGATGCTCACAAGACTCTAAGTAAAGGTGTCAGATGATTCATGATGTGTAAATTTTTGCTTGTTAGTGTATGTATAAGCAGCATAGAGAGGTTTCTTTCCTCTGGCAGTCTATTATTTGCATCTCCATTTTCGAGATACTGAGAAACAATAAGGATCTAATGCATTCACAGTTGTAGTCTGAAAATTATCAGTCCATATAAGATTCATGTCAATAATCATGCTAAAATTATTAGTTCATATAAGATTCATCACATGAAGTGGATATATATGAAAAAGTCAGCAGCAAAATCATGTGGGAAGGCCTTTTAATGCGTCAAATGTTGCATAAGATAGCTCAAAGACAGAAATGATTACGTTCAACATTACTCTTAAATGGTTGATTCTATCAAAGAAACTGATTACCGCAGAAATACAAGCTCCCATGGAATCAAAAGCAGAGAAGACTGGGATGCGAAAAGCAGTAATAGGGCCTAGAATGTAAGGTCCTTTGGGTCCTCAATAATGCTGGCCAGTGTTTGCAAGAACTGTGCGAGATCAGCACCATAGATGACACGATGATCTGCCGTGACATTCACCTGTGGGTTTACAAGTGGACCAGTCATGATTAATAAGTTCCCAGGACAACCCGAGACGAATTCCTGAAAACAAAGGAGAAGAGGAACAAGTTCTAACGATGGTTGATAATAACATTTACCTGCATCTGGTTTTTCATGCCAATGCGGCCGTCTTTAGTAGCAACCACTGAAGGTTGAGATGCTCCTACAGCCATAATTGCCCCCTTCATTGTTCAAAGACAAGAAAATCGATGAGCTGTTCTGTTATTCCCTAACATAACTATTAGGCTGAAAAAAATAAGCTAAATAGTTTTACAAACATGCATAAAGGAAAAAGCACTTACAGTTCCAGGGGGTAGAATAGCATCAAACCGATCAACGCCAAACATTCCGAGGTTAGAGAGAGTGAATGTACCTGAAATTACCCCAAATGAGAAAAGAAAGGAACATGACTCAAACGATCTTGACTTCTGATCATGAACCTATTACACAAGCATTTCTGTTGCAAAAACTCGAACTCAATCATTTCTATATTCAAGTATTATATTTACCAGTATTATACTCCTGAGGCTGAAGCTGCTTGGCTCGGGCCTTATCAACCAATTCTTTCCATTTTCTAGACAACGAATAAATGTCAACCTGTTTACAAACGATAGAACAATCCGCTGATACCAGTTTTGAAGGCAAAGAAAACTAAAAGCCTATTATAAAGCATAAGAAAGAAAAAAAGCGAACCTTATCGGCGTTCTGAAGCACCGGAGTGATCAGACCACCATCTATAGCAACAGCAACAGCAACGTTGATGCTACTGTTATACACAAAACTGTTACCATCTCTGCAGGACGAGTTTACAACTGGATGTTTCGCCAGTGCAAGTGCAGTTGCCTTCGCAAGGAGTGCCGTCATTGTCACACCTTTCGACTTAATCTAAACCAACCAAACAACAAACATTTAACCCACTCAATATATACAATTTCAGTAAGAAACCAGTATGTGTTCTGATACACATCATAAGATACTATTATTTATACTTCAACTAAACCAAAACACTCTACATATTAACCTTGGACAAACAGAGACACTCAAATCAGTAATGAACGATTCAATGGGTTCCTTAGCGATCAATTCACTTAAGCATCTTGGTAACAAAAGTGCATGAACTCTAATATTTAAGCTACAAAAATTTTCTTCAAATCTTCTATCATAAAGTTCTGCAATCACAATCCAATCTATTCTTGTTTCCTATAATCTCAACCAAACCTAATATTCAAAACCTACTCACCTTCTTATAGAGAGCATCAAGAGCATCCGTAGTGATTGTATATCCAACTCTAAAAGTAGGAACAGCCAAACTCTCCACCATATTCCTACTCACAGCCCCCTGCATTGTCGTAAACGGAACAACCGATCCCAGCTCCACACCAGGCGCCACAGCCGCCGCAACACACACTTCCTTAACACCTTCACCTCCACCTCCTCCAGCTGAAACAGCCTCAACATCTTTAGCCACAATCCTTCCCATTGGTCCACTCCCAACTAAACCAGCCAATTCAACCTTCAATTCCTTAGCTAACTTCTTAGCATAAGGAGACGCCACAATCCTCTTCCCTCCTTCAGACGCCGGATGCACCGCAGACGCCGTCGCCACAGCCTTAACCGCCACCGGAGCCTCAATCTTCTTCTCAACAACCACATTTGGTTCATTACTACTTGCAACCGTTGGTGATACAGGTAAAGAACCAGTCCCACCACCACCAGAAGCTTTAGCTTTAGCATCAGCAATCTCATCTTGAGTTTCAGCTAATAAAGCAATAGCGGAACCAACAGGAGCAACACCACCTTCTTCAACCATAATTGCAGCTAAATAACCATCATAGAAAGTCTCAACATCCATATCAGCTTTATCAGATTCAACAACAACAACACTCTCTCCTTTGTTGAGCTTATCTCCTTCTGATTTAACCCAAGATACGATTTTTCCTTCTGTCATTGTTGAACTTAGTGCAGGCATGAAGATTTCTCGGATCTTTGCTTGGATTGGGATCATTCGGGGCTTTACACGGAAACCCGAATCGAAAGATCGTGTCTTTGTGGGGAGAGAAATTGAGGGTATGAAGGATGTTTGGAGAAGACGAGACATTTTTGAGAATTTTCGTTAATCGCAATGCGAGAGAGAGAGAGAGAGAGTGAGAGAGAGAGAGAGAGATGGGATTTAAGGAGAGAGAGAGGTTCCTCGGAGTTATCGAAGAGCAGGCGGAGTAAGCTGCCAACTAATTTACCGGTGACGATCAGTGTGTGTGTGTGTGAGACTGTGGAAGGTGTGATACACGCGCGTTTTGTTATGGGCTATTGGGTTTTTTCTTAAGGCCCAATAGATAATTTACTGTGTATATCTCCTTGAAGCCATACGCGCACACATTTTTCAGTTTTCAGACGCAAATCACTTTTGAAATTCATTGGCGATTAAGTGGATTTAGGATGGTTTGTGTTATAAAAAAAAAAAAAAAAGGTGGATTTAGAATGGTAATCACTACATACAAAAACCTCTCTAACTTATTATTGGTTTTAATTGATAATATCTTCACAAAGATTATACTGTCAATTTTGTTACCAATCACAAAAGCTGTATTACTAATATTTTGATGTAACCATCTCTTAATCACCCTATCTTTTTAACTATTCTGTTATCGGTTTACAATTTGTTTCACCGTCACTAATCCAATCCAATCTATGAACGTATTTGGTTTAGATGTGTTAGCATCAATTCTTTTGAATGTAGTGCTTGAGAAAACAAAATCTCAAATCTCAATTTTTTTTTTTTTTTTTTTTTTTTTTCTGAAGTTAAAAAACTTAAAAAAGTATTTTTAGAATATTTTTAGAAACTTGATCACTTCAATTTCTCTCCTTTTGTCACTCTTCTTGTACGCTCTTTATCTTCTTTATATCCGATCTACTTCGTTTCCTTTTCTTTTCAAATCCCTAAATCATCTCCTAGATCCTCTCGCCAATTCAGCAAATGGACAAACCCAAGATCTGAAAAAGCTTTTGTCTTTCTTCTCCCAATCGCTTGATTTTAGCTTTTTCGAGATACCCAGAAGCCAAAGCTTGGGTTTTTGAATAGAATCGCTTCTGGGTATTTTAGGGTTTTAAGGTAATTGTAGTAATTCATGGCGAGTTCTAGTGGGAGTTGGAGAGATGCTTATAAAGGAATGTCGTCGGATAATATTAAGGGTTTAGTGTTGGCTTTATCTTCAAGCTTATTCATTGGTGCTAGTTTCATTGTTAAGAAGAAAGGTCTTAAGAGAGCAGGTGCTTCTGGTCTCAGAGCAGGTGAGATTTCTGCTTTGTAATTCACTTGGAAATGTGTGTTGTAATTGAGTTAATGGAACCAAGATTTGTGTTAGTGTTAAAATGGCAAATATTAGGAATTTTTGTTCTGGAAGATCTCAAAATGCAGCATCTTTATAGATAATTTAGTGGATCATCTGATGTGATTTGTGTGCAAGTCTATTCTCAGTGGCTAATTGAAGTTTGTGTAGTGATGGCAGATCTTGTAAACATATAGTAGTACCTTTGAAGCGATCACGTTGCTGATTTTGGTGATGATATTTTGTAGGTTCTGGAGGTTATTCGTACCTGCTTGAGCCTCTTTGGTGGGTAGGCATGATAACGAGTGAGTTCTCTTCATATTTAAAGGTTTGATTTAGATTTTTTATCCTTTTTTGGGTTATTGGTTAGTTTGTGGTTTACTGCAGATTGGTTTTGTAGTTCTTGGAAGATGGTGACGGTATAAGTAGTTATTGGCATTTCAGTAGTGTTGACGGCAGAGACAATGTTTTTGTTTCTTTTGCAGTGATTGTTGGGGAAATTGCTAATTTTGCCGCTTATGCCTTTGCCCCTGCCATTTTAGTTACTCCTCTTGGTGCTCTCAGCATTATTATCAGGTTTGGAAAAGATTTACTTGTCTAGCTATTGAATCGTAGACTGCTTTTCTTGTCATCTATCAGGAATTCACTAATTTTGTGGCCTTGTCCAAATTCTGTGGTTCACAATGATGATATTGTTGAACCATCAGAAGTTGTGTATTGGAGTAATAGTAATAGAGTTTTTTCGGATGTGAATTTTCCAGCGCTGCTCTTGCTCATATCATCCTACGTGAAAAGTTGCATACTTTTGGGATTCTTGGTTGTGTCTTATGTGTTGTTGGTTCAATTACGATTGTCTTACATGCTCCTCAAGAACAGGAGATTGATTCCGTGTTGCAAGTATGGAATCTTGCAACGGAACCTGGTACCATTTTATCTCTTTACAAACACGCATTTCATCCCATCTAACCAATTTTTGGTTAATCTGTTCTAAGATGTGAGTGATATTCCGTCTGCAGTTTTTCTTCTCTACGCTGCAGCAGTAGTAGGAGCAGCCATTATACTCATAGTTCAGTTCATACCACAATACGGACAGTCACATGTCATGGTATATATTGGGGTTTGTTCTCTGGTTGGATCATTGTCGGTAAGTTCCCAAAACTTACTATCTAAAATGTTTATTCATTCACTCTGTTTCGAGTGCTAATTACTTGAGTGGTGCGAGCAGGTCATGAGCGTTAAAGCACTCGGGATAGCATTAAAGCTTACGTTTTCAGGAATGAATCAGTTAATTTACCCTCAGACATGGGTCTTCACGCTAATAGTTCTCACTTGCGTGATAACCCAAATGAACTACCTTAACAAGGTATAGAGATAGCATGAAGTTTCATGTCGATATCTGTTAGCATATCATGAAAATTTATTCGGTTTTTCTTTGTTTTGTCTTGATGACAGGCGCTTGACACATTCAACACGGCTGTAGTTTCACCCATATACTATGTTATGTTCACATCGTTGACCATCGTGGCTAGTGTCATCATGTTTAAGGTTAAATTATAACTCTTAGTTTCTAAAATTGTGTTTTTGCCTAATCTGTTTTGGTAATTAGAGATATCAACAATTGTGAAGTTTTATGCAACAGGACTGGGATCGACAAGACGGAACTCAGATTGTGACGGAGTTATGTGGGTTTGTGACAATCCTTTCAGGAACCTTTCTGCTTCACAAAACAAAGGACATGGTTGATGGTGGGTGAGCTCTTTCTTGATGAGAGACTGTTTCTGCAATTGCCATTAACAAGTGTCCAATTTTCAGGTTCTTCGTCCTCGGGAAATTTGGTTCTTCGTCTTCCTAAACATTTAGAAGACAGTAACGGGTTTGAGCAAGAAGGAATCCCACTCACTCTCAGACGCCAGGAGTGTACAAAGTCGCCAAGGCCAATGCGTCACCTCATTCTACCGCCAGACGGTCCTGAAGCTGTGTAAGGGAGAAAGAAAGCAGATTCAGTATATGTATACACCATGAGGCTGCAGAGACGGCATGAAGAAAGGAGAAGACAAAGAAGAGAGATAGATAATTGTTACAATGTTGCATAGAGAAATTTTCACACATTCATTTGTTTTGCTTTCTTTAGAATTTGGTCCTTTAAGAGATGTGAAATGTGTCGAAAGATTAATCAACTGTTATGTATACACATATTAGTAATTAGTTTTCGTCGTCACATTTTAGCAAGCATCCCCATGTTTCACATATGTATATACTAGGATCCTCATATACGTGTTTTAATTTGAAATTTTGTAATCCATATATAAAAAATTGAAAATGAACAAACAAAATAAATAAACCTGTGAAAAAAGAAATAACAACTAATAAAAAATTAAAACCAAATATTTTGTTTTTCATTTGTGAATATATATATATTATATAGTGTGATAAGGTGGTCTATGAATCTTTTGGTTGAAATATGAATGTTAAGTTGGTTGGTAAAGTTTGTTCATTCACGTACGTTAAGAAAAACAAATTATATTTGACTATTTAAAGAAAAGAATAAAGAATATATTTGACAACAAAATGACGTTAGAAAGTTCACAAAAAGTTATATATAGAATCAGTACATAACGTGAGAAGTAATTTAAAGAAAATATATTACAACAATTAAAGAATCGTTTGGATTCATAATTCACGTCTATATAATGCATAGTATGTTATATGTAGGCTTTAACCTAGCAACATACACTCTCAAATCATCATAACCACCCTTTTTCGTCTTAACCATGGATTCTCAAAAAATTGAAACTGCTCCTAATCTTACCGTTTGCCGTCTAAGATCTGATTTCGATAATGAAGCTTTGCGTTCAGAAAAATTCAGAGATTCACCAATTATAGTGATACCTTTTCCCTATACACGTACAATTAGTACACATCCCCTTCTGTGGTGCAACAACGAAAAAAACGAATCTAAAGAATTCATGGGGGGATGCAGTTTTTGCTCTAATCGATTAGATGACGAAGACACTGGCTATTATATACTACACGAATACTTGGGTACGAAATACCCTGTTTTTTTTCATAAAGAGTGTATCAAACGATTCAAGCCGATAACAAATAATCCTTACCATCCTAAGCATTCGCTCCACGTTCTCATATTTAGGAATTTTAACCGAAACACAAGATGTTATTGTTGTTATCGTCGTAGAAAATTGAATTTCTATTGCTCTATATGCAAATTTTGCATTTGTAATGTTTGTGAAGCAAAACCACCACTACTTACAATAGACCACAAAAAAAGGCATGAACATACACTCTCTTACTTTTCTAGAGAAGCTTCCAATTACTTGCGATGTTTGTGGATTGGACGAACGAAGATACTTTCTCTATATATATATGCCACCAATGCGATTTTGTTGTCCATAAAGAATGTGTCTATTCACCATGCGTCATCAAAGTATCTCGTCATGAACATCGTCTCTCATTTGTCTCATCATTTTCTCATGGAAAATGGTTTTGCGGGATTTGTCGCAAAAGAGTTGACGAAAACTATGGAGGATATTCTTGCGTGAAAGGTTGCTATTATGTTGCTCATACTCGATGTGCTTTGCATAAAGATGTATGGGATGGAAAAGAACTCGAGGAAGAACCAGAAGAAATATATGAAGATATTTCACCGTTTGAAGAGATAGCTAGTGGGATTATACAACATTTTAGTCATAAACATCAAATGAGACTGCACAGAGAGATTGATAAAATGTTTGAGGATAACAAACATTGTCAAGGCTGTGCACTTCCTGCTGATAATGGTGATATTTTTAGTTGCATGGAGTGTGAGTTCATTCTTCATATAGTTTGTGCAAATCTTCCGCTGAAAAAACAACATGTAATGCATCCTCATCCCCTGTTCTTACAAGTGGGACATTTGTTCTTTTATTGTTCAGCTTGTAACCGTAAGAGTAATAGTTTCATGTACATGCATGTGTAAAACGGCCGGTTGTATTTTTCGTTTAGACGTACATTGTGCAGCCCTATATGAGCCACTTATTTGTCATTATCATCCACATCTTTTATTTCTACCATCTAATCTTGGATATAGAAGAATCTGTTCGATTTGCAAAGCGCACAAAGATACCAGTTTCGAATGTGGAGAATGTGACTTTGTGTTGTGTTTTTACTGCGCCACTCTACCAATGAAATTTAGGTACAAGCATGACGAACATCTTCTCACTTTTTCGTTTGAACAAGGTGCGAGTGGTGAGCAATGGTGTGATGTTTGTGAAAAATAAATATATCTCAGGAATGGAACTTATATGTGCAGTGAATGTGGCATCACACTCCATGGCCATATTGAATGCTTATTTGGGACTGAGATGTATACGTTACCTGCTAAAGCGATTACTATATTTGGTGGAGAAAAAATTGATATTCTTCCCAGTAATCGTCTCACACGGTGCATATGCAAGCAATGTAATAAACGTCGTCAAAACAAGATAGTATACAAAAGACATGACGAGACAATATGGTGTTCTATGGAATGTCTACGTACGTAAAATGTTTGTTTCATCTGATTTTTATTCAATAAATTAATCAAATACATATGTATAATTCTAGTTGATGTAAAAAAAAAGGGTATGAATCTAATTGAAATATATGTTGTTATTACAAGCACTAGGTTTAAATCCGTGCTACGCCGCGGGGTTAGTATTTTTTTTTTTTGTTATATTTTTTTTTCCCAATTACATAATTTAATATATGTTGTTTGGAATCAAGTTTCATAAGTTTTTGATAATTTTAAATTTTATTATCTTAAGAAATAAGTTAGAAATTACCAACACTTAGTTCCGATCCGAACATATAGTGATATCTGAACGAGTCTTAGATTACTATACCAGAAAAACATGAACCGAACCCGATCCAAACCGAGAATCGAACGGATACCCGAAATATAATTATTTATACCATTAATATATGTCAATTACTTAAGATTATAATTATAAATATAAAAATAACAAATATTTTTATACTAAACTAAATAAAATACCCAAAATAATTGAAATATCCGTAAATTTGTAATAGTATTTGATAACTTCTAATCTAAATTTTGAAATTTTTTTTTATATTTTATGATATATCGAGTACCCGGAACCGACCCGAACAAAAAAAATACCAAACCGAACCTGGTCTGAAGTTTTAAAATATCTGAATGCGTTCTCGATCTCTAGTTCCGAAATACCCAAACCCAAAAAACCCAACTCGAACTTAATCCAAATACTCCAATGCCCAGGTTAGGTGAGAAAAGACACAAGATGACATGACACATATAAGAGTTATTATTGGCTGAAAAATCTGAAGTGTATTAATCCTTATAATTTGATTGGTTAACTGTTTTAAATGATGTATCAGCTCTTTTCATATATATAATTTTAGATGTTTTAAGATTTTGTCTAGTCTTTTTATGTCATTACAAATCTTTGTAATGAAAAAAATTAATATTGACAAGAAACGAGTGAAACCGAACAAATAAATGAAAATAAATTTTTGGTGGTTTAGTCTTTCGGTACCGACGTACCGTGCATGAGTATCGGGCGGCTATCCTTTCGAGTTACCAAATCTAGACACGGCCATAACCTGTCAAGAGTACCTATGCGACTCCTTCCCCTCTTATATCTTATGAAAATAATTTTTTGTTTTTTTTTTCATTTTATATAAATTTTGTATATTGATGTTAATTGACATTAACTAAAACATTTTTGTTTAAAAGATTATTTTCTCTTATATTTTTTTACTTTTTTCAAAATAATATATATCAATATAGCATATTATGCAATATTTATCAAACCAAATATTTAATTTTCTAAATATGTACTTCTCAATTAATATATAAGATGTAATTATAGGTTAAATTTTTTTTTTTTATATAATTTTCAAAAACCATAGGTTGTGGATGTCGTTGTCCCTTAATATATGGATTTAGAATACGTTAAGTGTTTTTAATATTTGATACTTATCAATGAGACAAGCCATATTTTGCTTATGGAACGAAGGTTGCTGCATTAGCGAGTAATATAAATGACCATAATGTAAGCTAAATGAGAAGGGACACGGAACTTAAACTTCCAACAAATTTGACAAAAATTTAAAACTCTTTAAAAATGAATTGTAACACTGATTGAAATAATAAATTGAATATAAATCAGGGTTAATTAGGAACATATATTCTCACGCAGACATGTACAGGTATATATATAAGATAAATATGGTGTCGTAAAACTCAAAGTATCTAATTTTCATATTTAGAAAACAAGACAGCGAGGTGGAGAACATGTGGAGAATAATTAAAATTCAATGCAAAATGTACGTAACGAGTTTACTTGAATCTCCATGCAAGTCCCATGCACTCAAACCCTTCTATAAAAACCCTTCTATAAAAACCCTTCCAATGTTCATCTAATCATCATCAAACTAACACTTAAAAGAAAGAAACTATAAACCATAGAAGACAAAATACAAAGCTCTCAACCATGGCAATTCCAAAAGCTCACTACTCTTTAGCCATCCTTGTCCTTCTCTTTGCCGTTACGAGTAGCCAAAAGCTTTGCAATCCGGAATGCAAGGCCAAAGAACCCTTCAACTGCGACGATCCTCATGCTTTCAACCGAAATGGATTTCCCAAAGAATTCATTTTTGGTGCAGCTACTTCTGCATACCAGGTATACATATATCTTCGTGATCATGATGGCTTTTGGGAATCCGATTTCTACCTATAACATTTTTCATATACTCTTTCTTTTCTTTTTTTAAATATATAACACTACGATTTAATATGTTCTACAAGATTGAAGGTGCTGAACGTAGAGCATTTAATGGATGGGACTATTACACTCATAGATATCCAGGTCATAAACATATTTACCGTATAATTTATATAGTAACATGCATCTCGATGTATGAGAAAACGTAATAATATGAAAAAAAATTGCTCATACTTTTGTTTGTTATATACAGAAAGAGTTCCAGATAACAGTACAGGAGACCTTGCTTGTGATTCGTATAATCTTTATAAGGTAAGAGACTATCAATGAAAAATGTGTATATGTGATATTGGTTCAATTTTTGTTTTTTTTAAATATTAATCAAAATTAACTTTCATATAACTTTGAACAGGAGGATGTCAAACTATTAAAAGGGATGAATGTTCAAGCATACCGACTCTCAATAGCATGGTCAAGGGTCTTACCAAGTAAATATAAAAACCACAAAAACAAATTTCCTTTTTATTCATATTTTTATATATATCTAATTTAAAAAAAAAAAAAGAAGTTTACATTCAACAACTGAACTTTGTGATTATATACTAATTCTAGAGGGAAGAGGTACAGTGGACGAGAATGGGATTGCATACTACAACAATCTCATTAACGAGTTGAAAGCAAATGGTAATTTCGAAATTCAAGTACTTAACCATAAATTTTTGTATTTTTTTTTAATTATATTTCTGATATTTAACTTTTTGTAAATGCAGGCATTGAACCATTTGTGACTATATTTCATTGGGATGTTCCCCAGGCTTTAGAAGATGAATATGGAGGCTTTTTAAGCCCACGTATAGTGTAAGTGTATTAATGGATTTGTTTTCTAAACTTGTTTTCTTTGGCCTAGGTTATGTAACATCACATCAGATATATATATATATATATATATATATATATATAATATTTAATGTGTATGATACATGAATAGGGAGGACTACAAAAACTACGCTGAGCTTCTATTCCAAAGATTCGGAGATAGAGTCAAATTTTGGATTACTTTAAATCAGCCATACTCCTTCGCAATCAAAGGTTATGGGGATGGATCGTATCCACCAGGACGGTGCAGTAATAGCACTCATTGTGAATTTGGAGGAGATTCAGGAACTGAACCTTACATAGTTGCACACAACCAACTTTTAGCTCATGCGAAAGCTGTATCTTTATATCGAAAAAGATATAAGGTATATATAATTTTCTCATAATTTCTTTCGGCGTAAATTTAACTTTTATGTGGTATATTTGTAGTCCATAATCTAAACATAAATATTTATGTAGAAATTTCAAGATGGTAAGATAGGAACAACCTTGATCGGGAGATGGCACACCCCACTAAACGAAACTAGCGATCTCGACAAGGCTGCTGCAATACGAGCATTTGATTTTGCCGTTGGATGGTATATATATATATCGATCTTCACTTAATTGATTCTCAATCACTATATATATATATATATATATATATATATATCTTTTGGTACAAAGCTTTTTTGGAACAAACATACTTTGCTATTTTAAATTTATGAGTATTTTCTTACATATATGAAGGTTTTTGGATCCGTTGGTGTACGGAAAATATCCCGAGATAATGAAAAAAATGGTTGGAGATAGAATGCCAAAATTCAAGCCTGAAGAAGCAGCTTTAGTTAAAGGATCACTTGATTTTCTGGGGTTGAACTATTACGTTACACGATATGCAACCGACGCAACTATTATTCCGACAGAACCTAGTGCCATAACCGATCCACGAGTTACTTTTTCATGTATGCAAAACTTTAATTTGTCATATTTTTGTGTAATTTTTATATACTAATTAACTGAACTTCTCTTTCTATAATTGGTTTCAGTTGAGCGCGATGGAGTTCCTATTGGTGTTGTGGTGAGTATCGACATTAATTTAAAATAATTTTCTCATATTTAAAAGGTTACAACATTGATTTTGATTCTTTCAAATTTTCTTCTACAGGCTCCTAGTTTCGTCTATTATCCCCCAGGATTCCGTCAGATTCTAAACCATATCAAAGACAACTACCAAAATCCACTTACCTACATCACAGAAAACGGTAAGTTATACATATCATTTTATGTTGCATTCAAATACGTTTAACCAGTGAAAAAACTACATGTGTGTTTATTATAAATCTTACGTTAAATTTTTAGGAGTTGCTGATCTTGATCTTGGAAATGTAACGATTGAAACTGCTCTTGCCGATAATGGACGAATTCAAAACCATTGCAGCCATCTTTCTTGTCTCAAATGTGCCATCCAGTGAGTTATAATTTGTATTTTATTTGATATACTCTCCTCGGAGAATCATAAATGTTAATACACCAAAACTATATATACTTCTTTTAATTTATTAAAGGGATGGATGCAAAGTAGCTGGATATTTTGCATGGTCGATGATGGACAATTACGAATTCGGAAATGGTTACACTCTCCGGTTTGGTATGAATTGGGTCAACTTCACCAATCCTGCTGATCGAAGACAAAAAGATTCTGGCAAATGGTACTCTCAGTTCGTCGCAAAATAAATGGAAGCCATATATATAAATCAGTTCCATGAATCCAACCTCGAATGTAATAGTTATTGTGTATCCTTTTTAACTGTTTAAATGTATGTGTTGTAATACTGTTGTAATAATCGACCTTAACTATATTGCAATTTGGTGTTCAAAAAAAAAAAAAAAAAAAACTATATTGCAATTTATAAAAGTTTATTAAAATGTATATCAAGCTTTTATTCTTCTTCTTATATACTCTTTCTGAGTATAATATTTCAAAAAATCATTAATACGCTATAGTTTGACTTCATTTGCATTATATGCCTAGCAAGTGCTGCATGCGAAAGATATAAATGTCTAACCAAAATTTAAAGCTAGCACTGCGAATTACTCTTATTTGATTTATTTTGTTTTGGCTGTTTTAGTTATTATTTATAGTTTTTTTGTGTGTTATTAATCAAAATAGGTTTCAGAACCCCTGCGATGTCGTGGAGGAAATTTTTATACTAAAATTCGTTCTATCAATTTATATTATGGTAAAATTACGTGATTTTTTTAAGTATAAGGAGATGTATATTTAAAAACATATATTGATATTGTTATAAAACTGTATAATTAACGAAGAATTGCGACAAAAATATATTATTTTAAATATATAGAAATATATTAACAAAAAAACTATAGTAAAGAGAAACAGTGGTTGACGTCGCTGCCTTAAATACCGCTACTCAAAACGTAATTGTATTCAAATCTCAATCCATGAAGGCACGAACTTAACATTCTTTTTTCCTTTGATTTATGTAGCTGATACTAATAATAGTAAAAGAGATGATTTATTTTACCTATCCAACTAACAGACATATGAGATTCTCGTTTTAGCATAGTGAACAGAGTTTCAGACAGCACGTGTTCAGAGGGGTCTTGAAGTTATCATCTCCCTTGTGTTTAATGTAATGGAAGCTCTCATGGAGCATTTGTGCACGCTTTGATTTTCACATCTAGTTTTGGAATGTTCAGCAAACTGACCAATGTGCTTGGGGTTATTATAATTTATAAGGCGTGTGTTTGAAGTTGGTCACAGTTGGTTTATACTATAACAATCAATAAAGCTTCCGAATAGGAAGATCAACTTCATCATTCTCCCTAGTTTCAATAAAAGCATGCTTTACAAAAGGATTGTGAAGGTGTCTAGCCTTGATGTTTTGTGGGAGAACCCTCTGAACTTATGTACCCAATACAAAAAAAACAAAATAGTAATTATCATCAGCTTCTACACCTAGCACCTGTCTTCATAGAATTTCTGCCCATAAGTGAGTAATCATCACAATAACCTGTAGATGAATTAGAAGTAGTGCCATAAGGGCATCCTTATTGGGGCATCTTTAACACAAGTCTTAGGAATATAAAAATTAAAAAAAATGGAAAAGAGGGTTTGAAGTCGAGATACGGGTCTCGGCCAAGATGTTTTGGCACTGATATCTTACGGACAGGTGTCACGACTTGAGTGGGTTGAATTTTTGGTTAATGAAAAATCATTTTCATTTGTTGGGAAAATTGATTTTGGTCTAAGTGTTTCTCTCTCTCATCAATTAACTCTCGTCTCTCTCTCTCTCCATAATTATATTATTAAATATGTGTTAAGATCTTAGATCAAAGATGCCCCAATAAAGATGGCCTAAAGAACTCTTGAAAAAAGGCTCTAGAGACGTATAGGTCCACAAACCACATAACCTGCTTACTTAATGATATATTTGTCAGATTACCACTACCATGTATTACTAGAAAACCCTCTCTTGCAAGCTTAGTAGAAGATTCCATAAACAGAACAGTAAGATTATCAAACATAAAGTAATCATTTTTGGTCAATATAATCATTAATTTTGATCTTATGGGGCAGGGTTTTATAAGGCTGTGTCCATCTTGCTTTACGGTGATCCTGAGAATACATGGTCGAGTAATATGGAAGACAAATTATGGAAAGCCGGATTTGAAGTCTATCCGGTCAAAGGTGAATTACTTCACTGCCTTTTTTTTTTTCCCTTGTAATCTTAGGTTGGATCTATCTCTAAGTAATCTGTTGATGTACTACTATATATTCAAGGGGTTAAAAGCGCTAGATTTAACTTGATGATAGCGGACGTTGTTTCGTGGGCATTCACCATGAAAGATCCATCAAATGTGCTGATACTCTCACAAAACAACATCGAACAATACCCCAAATTCTCCACTCTTCGTGAAGCTTTAGAAAACGATGGTTTCGTTGTTGCCTCAGCACACCCTGAAACGCTCATTAACCAAGACATTGGCTGTGATTGTGGAAGTAACCTGACCTGTGATTTTGAACGTCAAGAATCTGGTTACTGCATGCCCCTGAAACGTTTGGTCATCACTACTCTTCAAAATGTACTTAAAAAATAATAATATAGATATATAAAAGGTTTGGTCATCACTATGCTATTTTGTATGATCATGCTTGCTTACTTCTCCTCCTATCCTTTTCAAGTCCCAAGAAAGTGGTTGTGTTGATGATGAGAAAGAACAAAGTTGATGATATCCAACTACTCATGAATCATGATTGATTTTGGGGCCGATAGTATGGACATGGAACAGGGAGACGCAATATGGTGGTGAATGTCAACAAAAATAGTTTAAGAATAAAGAGAAATTTAATCAATTGCTCATGAATGTCAACAAAATGAAATCAAATTGTATAAAATGAAATCAATTTCACATAATATTGCAATGTTATACTAACCGGATTATGTGAAACAAGTATTCGAATCGAATATCCGTAATTGAGGATCCACTAAACCCTACCCCCTAAAAATTATACTCTAAATATAAAATAGTTAACCCAATTAAATTAAAAACTTTAAATTCTACACTATTAAAAATCTGTATTTATAGTATTTTTGAAAACAAATCGTATTTTAAGGAATTTATCTATTTTAATTGTATTTGTAGAAAATAAAATTAATAATGGTATTTTTGGAAAATAAACTCAATTTAGTGGTGTTGTCAAAAAAAAAAACTCAATTTAGTTGTATTTATGAGAATTACCCATAAATTTACCTTACATTTTCAAATGTATAGATATTTAATAGTTACATTTTTATATGTATTAATCATTATATTCAACCGTCTAATCTCACGCTTGGCATGGACCATCATTTAGTAATTGTAATAATTTAAGAATCCAAAAGCATTAATAGGATGATATCAAAACCTTACTTTTTATATACATGCTTTGCTATTTATAGATGGAGTGCCAAAGTAGTCTTAGCTTGAATTAGGGCACAAAATGGAAATCTGCATAGACACTTCGAATGCAGAGAGAGGCCAAAGAGATATAGGAATCAAGACATATGGAGAAACGACTTGTGAGTTTTATAATGCTGAAACAATCTCTGAGGACAATCAGGATCGTTCAAAGTCTAGGAAGAAGCTAGGAATTGTGATAATCCTATGCTTGGCCTTCATGGTCGTTGAAGTTGTTGGTGGAATCAAAGCGCATAGCCTCGCAATTCTGAACGATGCAGCTCATCTACTCTCAGATGTTGTTTGCTTCGCAATCTCGATATTTGCACTCTACGCTTCAGGGTGGAAACCAACACCGAGAAGGACCTTTGGTTATTTTAGAATCGAGATTCTTCTAAATCTTGCTACAATCCAGAGTATTTGGCTTCTCACTGGGATACTTGTGTATGAAGCAATCTCAAGGCTTAGACACCGGCACAGAGAAATCAATGGGCCTCTTATGTTTGGAGTTGCTTGCTTTGGTTTGGTCGTTAATCTCATTATGGTCTTTGTTCTTGGCCATGATCATCATGGACATGGACACTCCCATGACCACCATCATGGACACTCCCATGACCATCATGATCATGATCACCACAACGAGAAGCGTGAAGAAGAAGGGATCTCAAAGGGACCAAAAGCTAAGAAGAAAATGAATATAAATGTACAAGGAGCTTATCTTCATGTAATTGGAGATTTAATCCAGAGTGTAGGAGTATTGATAAGTGCTGGAATTATATGGTGGAAGCCAAAACTACAGATTCTTTGATCTCATCTGTACACTCATCTTCTCGTTGTTGGCAGTGGCAAGAACTATAGGTACCACGTGGAAGCTACTTGACATTTTGATGGAGACAGCTCCAAAAGAGATTGATTGTGCTAGAATTGCCGAGGGTCTATGTGATATGGATGAAGTCATTGTGGTCCACGAGCTTCACGTTTGGGCTATAACCGTTGGGAAAGTTTGTTTGACTTGCCATGTTATAATCAAGCATGAGGCAGACAAAGATGCAATGTTGGACAAGATTATTGAACATATTAAGAGAGAGCACAAAATTAGTCATGTTACTGTGCAAGTCGAACGAGAGCAGAATCCTTAGAGCATCTCCATTAGATATACTAGGAGAGTGTCTTATTATATAAATAAAATATATATATTAATTTTGTAAAATAATTTTCTAGGAATATGTCTAAAGTGACAATGGAGATGGTCTGAGTCTTGAGTTTTTTGCTATAAAATGACATGAATTTAAATTAAAAAATTGACATGAATCTTATATAATAAAGTAAAGTTTTTCAAAGTGAGAATCTCTTAAACGTTTACATGTGTCTCCTAAATTTTTGACATATATATGTCATTGTCTCTAATTCTAATAAATACAATTAATTAATTTTATTGAATTCTAGATCAAAGATACAATGACCTTTTTTTTTTTTTTTCAAGGAGATACAATGACCTATTTATTTTGGTCTCTTAATTTATGTTCTACTCTACAATAGTATTCCATTTTTTTGACAAAAAAGTATTCCATTTTCATAAATTTATTTATTAAATTACGATTCTATAGATACACATTAAATTACAATTTTTATTCACTATATTAAAATAAATTTATGACTGAGTGTTGATTGCATTAAAATTCTAAAAATATATAAATAGAATCATAAATTAAATTTAACTGAAAAGGGCTTGAAAATACAATTATATACAAGAGTGGCTTAAGAAGTTGAATTGGCAACCCTCCACATTAAATTACAATTTCTGATTGAGTGTTGATTACATTTAAATTATATAAAATATAAAAAATCATAAATTAATATATAACTGAAAATGGCTTGAAAATGCAACTATATAACAAAAGTGGCTTTGAGAATTAGTTGAATTGGCAACACCAAGTGGATCTAATGCTCGACTCTAAGTACAAAATCTTTTTTGTTTCTTTTTAAATTGTACGTCTATTTATCAAAAGTTTTTATGTGTTTCTTGCAAACTTAGTAAACACCAAAGGTTTTATAGATACATATTAAGTTACAATTTTTTTTCACCATATTAAATTACAATTTATGACTGAGTGTTGATTATATTTAAATTATATAAAATATAAAATTAAACTTAAAAATGCAACTATACAACAAGAGTGGCTTAAGAAGTTGAATTGGCAACCCCGAGTGGATCTAATGCTCGACTCCAAGTACAAAATCTTTTTTTTTTTTCTTTTTAAATTGTAAGGTTTGTATGTGTTTCTTGCAAGATCATAAACACCAAAGCCTAATTCGAATTTGTATATTGTATCTACATCTTCTTTGATATTGCTAGCTAAAATGAAGATCTGGTGAGAAAATGTGAAGTTATTTCTGGTGGTGTTAAAATTAATTGAAGTGATATGTGTAAGTTTTCTGAACATAGTCACGAGGTCTGTAAAAACAATTATCATACGTTATAATTATAATATTATATATACTTTATTTTAATTATACTAAATTTTAAACAATATAATTTCTTTCAATATTCGATGTAAATTCTTAGCTCGATATGGGAACTATATTTTTTCGGTACTGAAGTCTCGAATTATTAAGAATTTTAGGTATGAAAATTCGTCTTTTGGATGACAAAATAAGACAAAATACTTTTGAAATTATCAGATATACTTATGTTAAAAGAGCTAGCTAGCAGCCGCCAAAAAAAAAAAAAAGAGCTAGCTAGCAATTAAGGAGCTGAGATGTTGGAGACACTGACCGACAGACAAAAACAATTACTGGATGACTAGTGCAAATTCGTCATTGACCGGTGAGTAAGAACAGTCAATGGTTGGAAAGTGTCATGAATGTAGTCTATTATATAAAACAAAATGCAAATACTAAATATTTTGTATTAGAATGTTAATTAGAATTAGAATGTTTTACATTTTGAATCAGTACAAGCGTATGTTAAATCACTCTTTTCAAAATATTTGATATTCAATCATATATCTATAAGAGATAAATATTTTGCTATTTTTAATTTCTCTACTATATTAAAATGTGCTTTCACAAAACTAAATTTTTTTTTAAATAACTGATTTTCGCATAAGTTTAGAATACACACTAATCATGGAAAATTAGTTAAAGCATCTAAAAAGATAATATGGGACGAAGCTGTCATGATGAGCAAACATAACTATATGTTGTTTTGTTTAGAGTAAAATCAAAAGCTGTTTTAAAAATTCTTATTATTACTGAAGACAGAAAATTTCGTATAATGTTTGATGTTTAATTATGTATGTATAAAAAATATATACTCTACCTCAAGTAGTCAGTTGCATTAAAAACACATTATTTAGGTCTTGAATTCCAGTTTAAACTTTAGCTACTTGTTCCAAGGGCCATAGATCGTGACATCGCGTGCAGCACAATCAGAAGCAAACTCAGAACTCATAAGACAGATCACGTAGAAGCAAACCTTGTTCTTCATATATTATTGTTGACCTGTAAACCACTACATTCCTAATTATTCTCTTCAATTCGGTTACTTTTTGAACACGCCAAACAACCAAGTTAAAACATAGCCACCTAGGTTATTACAGAAACTTACAATTATTGGTCTTGTCATCTACACAACCACCAACTCGGATACCATCGTCTGGCCATGACTCCATATCAAATCCCATAAACCGTTGAAATTTAGTTAATTTAAAAAATTACAACCAGTTAGTTAACAAACAGAAAATTATTATAAAAAAAGGAAGTAATGAAGGATTCAAGAAATAAAAGAAGGAAAAGATCATACCCTACGACCAAAACATAATACTCAATCTATGAAAATTCCCCTAAAAAATTTATCAGATTAAATTTCTATAATATATGAATAAACTCTGCATATATAAGATAAAAAAAGCAACAACAAAAAAAACAAAACATAGAGATGGAGGAAGAACTAAAGACCTTCGTCAAAGTATGGGGTTCTGCAATAATCTCTGTGTCTTACTGTTACTACATACCATCCAAGATCAAAAGTGATGTTCATCGATTACTCTCAGTTCTTCCTGTTTGTGTTCTGTTTCTTGTTCTTCCTTTGTTCTTCTCCTTTACAATTTTCTCTTCCACCTCAGCGTTTTGTCTCTCTGGACTTGCCAATTTAAAGATCATCCTATTTGCTTTCGACAAAGGTCCTCTTTCACCACTTCCCACTAATCTCTTCCGATTCATATGCTTTACTTGCTTCCCCATCAAGCAACAAAAGAACCCTAACTCTCAAAATCATATATCCAATTGGGTCGTCCTTAGTAAACTTGTAATTTTTGGAGTATTGTTAAACGTTCGTAACTATAAACATCTTTTGCATCCGATTCTTCTATTATTTCTCTATCCATTGCATCTATATTTAGTGCTTGACGTTTGTTTAACCATAGTCAACGCTTTGTTCAAAATCATTCTTGGTTGCGACCTGGAGCCACATTTTAATGAACCATACTTAGCCACTTCTCTTCAAGACTTCTGGGGTCAACGTTGGAACCTTATGGTCCCGGCTGTTTTCCGGCCAGGCGTATACTCCCCGGTGCGTTCACTATGCCAACACCAAATGAGTTCTGATTGGGCAAGGCTCATTGGGTGTTTGACGACATTCCTCTTCTCTGGTTTGTTTCACGAGCTGGTATACTTCTACATAAACCGTGAGATGCCTACATGGGAAGTTACTTGGTTCTTTGTATTACATGGGGTTTGCTCGGCGATGGAAATAGCCGTGAAGAGGAAGATACGATGGTCGTTTAGTCCGATGGTCTCACGTTTGATCACGTTCGGTTTTTTGGTTGTGACAGGTCATTTTCTGTTTTTCCGTCAGATTGAAAGGAGCAACATGTTGGAGAGACGCGCCAATGAGGCCTCCCTATTCATCGATTTTGTAAAACGCAAGGTTCTCAATGTTTAGTTAATTATAATCACCAAAATGTGGTATGTCATTTTTTTTCTTCCGTTATTATGAATGTCATTGTTTTCATTTAGACTTAAAGTGTTGTCACAAGTTCTAATAAGAAGTTCGTTTGTATTTACATTTGAAACTTAAAATGGTGTCACAACTTTTAATAAGAAGTTAGTGAAGAATAATTGACTAAGTCATGATCAAGTCCGAGTCGTTACTTAATTAGTCCGAGTTTTATTCATTGGTTAGAAGTTGTTTAGTGTTTTGAATAAGTCTTCCACTTATCTAGTAAGCGCGTGAGTCTTGGTAAGTTTAGGGGTTTGTTATTCTGTTTTTCTTATTTAAACAAGTAGAGTTTGTAACGTCATTTTACCACTTTCAATATAACACTCCAGTTCAGTATTTGCTCTCTGATATACAACAATTGGTATATATCAGAACTCTTGTAATCCAACATGTTACAAGTTCAAGTGTGAGAGAGAGAAACACAAAAGTGAGAAAGAGAAACAAAGTGACATGGGTGACAAAGATTTGTTGTTGAGCACTCCGAGATTTGATGGTGACTACGAGTATTGGGCTATGCTCATGGAGAATTTGTTGTGGTCAAAGGAGTGGTGTGATCTAATTGAGACGGGTGTTTCACAGGCGGAGAGAAACGTGATCTTAACCGGACCACAACGAACGGAGATTGCTGAGATGAAGCTCAAGGATCTTAAAGTGAAAAACTATATTTGTGCATCGATAGAAAAATCGATCTTCAAGACGATTGCAACGAAGGATAATTCAGAGGATATTTGGGAATTCATGAAACAAAGTACCAAGGGAACAAAGTGTAATTAATTGTGCACTATGTACTCTCGTGTTCCCTTGGTATTTTGTTTTCATCGATTCCCAAATATCCTTCGAACTATCCTTCTTTGCAATCGTCTTCAAGATCGTTTTGTCAATTGATGCAAAAAGATAGTTTTCACCTTAAGATTCGTCAAACCGAACTGAACTGATTAGTATCCAAACCGATTTGAACCGAAAACCTCTTTGATTCTTAAATAGTTAGTAAATTACCCTATCCAAACTAACTATAACCGAACCGAAACCAAACGGTTAACCGAATGTCCATGACTAGCTTTTTTGCAGGTCGGTGAAGCTCCAGTAGGTTTCTATTTTTTTTTGGCTACAATCACTAATTTATATGATTAATGGGTCCATCGTATTTTTAAGAACCCATTCTGTTTATATGTGAATGGAAAAATAAAAGAATTTACTTTTTTTGTCTTTTTAACATTATTTTGTTGACAAAAACAAAAAACAAAATACACAATATTTTTACCTTTTTTTTTGGTAGAAACAATATTTTTACCTTTTTCAAACTGAATGTCACTTTACTCATTTTTACTTTTTTTTGAAACACACAACGAAATGTATATGTACAATATGAACCATAGTGGCCGGGTGAAACGAAAAGAGTATAATATAAAAGGAAAATTCTTGAAAAAAAAAAAAAGCTTGCATATATAAATTTGAGAAAGACAAAAAAAATACTTGCATATATAAGAGAGAGAGAAAAAAAAAGGGAAACTCAGATAAAAGGAAATTATGATATGAAAAGTAATACGTAATCATAGGATAGATTTTCGATTAGATTAATAAAACAAAAACGATATGCCACATAATGATAAATCTAAGGGCAAAAAATGGATTATATTATCTTAGATTGTTATATTGTCATGATAAGAGATGAATTAACCTCAAAAAGGAATTAACATTTTTTTAAAAAAGATTAAAATCTTGGATTAATCTAGAAAAAGGAAATAAAGTATCAAATAAAATCCTAAATAGGTAAGGATTTGGTCTCTTAAAAATTTATATAAGGATAGGCATGACCACGGTTACGGTTATTACGGTTACGGTTGATTAACCACTGGTTACGGTTAGAAATTTTGCTTAACCTTAACCGTAATCATTCAATAAACGGTTAAACGATTACGGTTGAATACGGTTTCGGTTAAAACGGTTACGGTTAGATACGGTTACGGTTATTTGATTATATGATATGGTTAATATGAAATAATTAATTATTAAAATATTTTCTTATGTTATAAAACGGTTACGGTTAAAAATTTACGGTTTAACTATGCGGTTAACCAACGGTTTTGATACAGTTACGGTTAATTAACGGTTACGGTTAAAAAAATTTAACCATATATTTACGGTTAACAGTTACGGTTTTTAACCGTTTTATACGATTACGGTCTGGTTACGGTTTACATCCGGTCCGGTTACGGTCCGAAATACGGTTACGGTTTAGTTTTGGCCATGCCTATATAAGGAGTTAAGCTCCTCTCTTTTTTTCTTCATCGTCTCTTTTTCTTGGATTCTCAATTTGTTCATTATTCTTCTTCGTCTCTACAATCAAATCATGGCTACAACGACAAAGATCTTCGGCTTCACGCTCGTAATATTCACGATTCTCTTGGGTTGCTGCTCGGCGACGGTCTACAAAGTCGGAGACTCCGACGGATGGACTACCAAGGACGACGTGTAACACCATTGGGCCGTTGGTAAGGAGTTCCACGTTGGAGATTCTCTGGTCTTCGAATACGATCGCAACTTTAACGACGTTACTCAAGTCTCCGGCGCTTTGGAATACGAATTTTGCGACTCTTCTTCTCCTAAAGCGGTCTACAACACAGGAAACGATGTCGTGACCTTCAAGGAACCAGGATATCACTACTTCATCAGTTCAAACCATGCTCAATGCACATCCGGACAGAAGCTCGACGTTCTTGTCGTCTATGCTGATGACCCGTCACGTCCCATTCCTCCACCACCACCAAGAAAGGACCTTCCTTTTGGAAAAATCCACCAGGTCGGTGACTCTAAAGGATGGAGTGTTCCTGAAGAAAGTGACTACTATAACAAGTGGAGTGAGGAGAAAGAGTTTCATGTTGGAGACAGTTTACTTTTCGAATACGGCAACCAAGTCAACGACGTCTTAGAAATCAGCGGACCTTGAATTCATATCCTGCGATCCGACTTCTCCCTTACCCGTGCACAAGACAGGACACGATCTCGTCACGCTCACTGAACCAGGAGTCCATTATTTCATTAGCTCAAAGACAGGTCACTGCGAGGCTGGGCTTAAGCTTCGAGTTGTGGTCGGACCAATACCCAATGCTCGTAAGGTGTCACCTATAGACCGTCTCACAAGGTGGTTAAGCACTTTCAGACCCCATCAACACTAAGCATACGGATCCACAACTCAATCACATGCCTACCTTCTTGTTCGGTTTGGTTCAAGATTAGCTAACTAAGAGACTCTTTATTCATTACGTACTAGTTTAGTAGTTTTTTTTTGATAATACTAGTTTAGTAGTTAAAATCAGTCTTTTTTTTTCCTTTCATTGATTCTTTAGAATTTGTCTTCAAGTTGTTACTTTCACTGATGTACAATTCATGAATCAATTCAATAAAGAAGAATTTTTGCTTCAACGTTACTACTTATGCAGATCATTATGAGAATGCCCTATCAAAGGAAAGTCTTCATATAAATTAGCTAAACCAATAAGATATAATTGAATTTTAACTAATATTTTGTCCAAAGATCCTGTTAATATAACACAGCTGACTGCTTTTGCAAAACACAGCTCAAAGAACGTTGTTCTTGATTATATTGAATCCTAGTTCTTTTTATATTTTATAACCCATGTAATGAGCGGATCATGTTCTTGATTATATTGGATAGTTATTAAAATATGTTCTTAGAGAGGCAAATCAGAAGCAAACTCAAAAGTCAGAAGACAGATCACGTAGAAGCAAACATTGTTCTTCATATATTGTTAACCTGTAAACCACATTCCTACTCTTCAATTTGATTACTTATTGAACACGCAAAACAACCAAGTTAAAACTTAGCCGCCTAGGTTATTGCAAAAACCGAGCAACTAAAAAAAACATAGAGATGGAGGAAGAACTCAGGACCTTCGTCAAAAGTATGGGTTTCTGCAATAATCTCTGTGTCTTACTGTTACTACATACCATCCAAGATCAAAAGTGGTGTTCATCGATTACTCTTGGTTCTTCCTGTTTGTGTTCTGTTTCTTGTTCTTCCTTTGTTCTTCACCTTTACTATTTTCTCTTCCACCTCAGCGTTTTGTCTTTCTGAACTTGCCAATTTAAAGCTCATCCTATTTGCTTTTGACCAAGGTCCTCTTTCACCACTTCCCACTAATCTCTTCCGATTCATATGCTTCACTTGCTTCCCCATCAAGCTTCAAAGAAACCCTAACTCTGAAAATCATACACCTAATTGGGTTTTCCTTAGTGAACTTGTAATTTTTGGGGTGTTGTTAAATGTTCGTAACTATAAACATCTTTAGCCTCCAATTCTTTTATTAGGTCTCTATCCATTACATCTATATTTGGTGCTTGACGTTTGTTTAACTATAGTCAGCGCTTTGTTCAAAATCATTCTTTCGTTAATATGAATGTAATTGTTTTGATTTAGACTTAAAGTGTTGTCACAAGTTCTAATATATAAGAAGTTCGTTTGTATTTACATTTGAACTTAAAGTGGTGTCACAACTTCTAATAAGAAGTTAGTGAAGAATAATTGACCAAATCATGATCAAGTCGCGATCCGAGTCGTTACTTAGTCCGAGTTTTATGCATTGGTTAGAAGTTGTTTAGTGTTTTGAATAATTCTTCCACTTATCTAGGAAGCACTTGAGTCTTGGTCAAGTTTAGGGGTTTGTTATTCTGTTTTTCTTATTTAAACAAGTAGAGGTTGTAACGTCATTTTTTACCACTTTCAATAGAACAATCCAGTTCAGTATTTGCTCTCTGATATACAACAAGTAGTATCAGAGCTTGTAATCGGACATGTTACAAGTTAAAGCATGAGAGAGACAAACACAAAAGTGAGGAAGAGAAATAAAGTGAAATGGGTGACAAAGATTCGCTTCTGAGCATTCCGAGATTTATGGTGACAACGAGTATTGGGCAATGCTCATGGAGAATTTGTTGTTGGAGAATTTGTTGTTGTCAAAGGAGTGGAAGGATCTAATGGAGACGGGTGTCTCAAAGCTGGAGGGAAACGTGATATCGATCTTAACCGAACCACAATGAACGGAGATTGTGGAGATGACGCTCAAGGATCTTAAGGTGAAAAACTTTTGTTTTGCATCAATAGACAAAATGATCTTTAAGACGTTTGCGTAGGAGGATAGTTCAAAAGATATTTGGGAATCCATGAAAACAAAGTAGCATGGGAACACGAGAGTACAAAGTGCACAATTACAACGGCTGCGGGAAACTTTGAGGTACTTAAGATGAAGAGATTACGCAATATTTTTCACGTGCAATGGTGGTGGCAAACGACATACGAAATCTGAGAGGAGAAATGCCAGATGCCGAGGTGGTTGAGAAGATTCTTCGAACTTTAGTGGAGAAGTTCACATATGTGGTATGCACCATAGAATAATCAAAGGATATGAAGTCTCTCTTAGTTGATGAATTGCAAAGCTCCCTGCTAGTGGATGAGCAAAAAATGAGCAATCATGCCGATGATGAAGAGCATGCTTTTTAAGATTGAAGGCGAAAGAGGATATTGTAGATATGTTTGAGGAAGAGGCAGTTTCCTCTATCTCGTCCTCCTTGGAAACTGCCTCTTTTTCGGACATATCTACCACGTCCTCTTTCGCCTTCAATCTTAAGAGCATGTTCTTCACCACCGGCATGCTTGCTCAGGTTTTGCTCATGCACTAGCAGGGAGCTTTGCAATTCATCAACTAAGAGAGATTTGATATCCTTTGATTCTTCTATGGAGCACACCACATATGTGAACTTCTCCATCAGAGTTTGAAGAATCTTCTCAACCACCTTGGCATCTGGCAATTCTTCTCCCATATTTCATATGTCGTTTGCCACTACCATTACACGTGAAAAGTACTATGTAATCGTGTCGCCACACTTCATCTCAAGTACGTCAAAGTTTCTCCGCAATCGTTGTAATTATGTTCTCTGTACTCTCTCGTGTTCCCTTGGTATTTTGTTTTCATGGATTCCCATATATCATTCGAACTATCATTCCTTGCAAATTTGCAATCGTCTTCAAGATCGTTTTGTCAATCAATGCAAAAAGATAGTTTTTCACCTTAAGATCTTTGAACTTCATCTCCGCAAGCTCCGTTCGTTGTGGTTCGGTTAATATCACATTCCTCTCTGGCTGTGAGACACCCGTCTCAATTAGATCCCACCATTCCTTCGATCTTAACAGATTCTCCATGAGCATCGCTCAATGCTCATAATCACCATCGAAGTTTGAATACTTAACAGTCCATCTTTGTCACTCATTTTCAATCTTAGAAATCTTACTTGAATCGTAATACATACAGACTTTTAGCAAAACAGGCTCTGATACCGTTTGTTGTATATCAGAGAGCAAGTACTGAACTAGATCGTTCTATTGAAAGTAGTAATTAAAATGACATTACGGACTCTACTTGTTTAAATAAGGAAAATTTTATTCTTTAACGTCATTTTACCACTTTCAGTAGAACAATCCACTTCAGTATTTGCTCTTTGATATACAACAGTATACTGTAGTTTGTATTTACAAAATTTACAAACTCAAATATTTTTGTGAAATGGTATCAAGTGGGAAGTGTCCTATCTTCTAAAGAAAGTCAATGGAAGCAGCTTGACGTACGTAGAATTAATTTCGACTTAAACAGAGAAAACTACGTCATCTTCTGTGTCTTTTTTTTTTTTTTTTTTTTTGTGTGTATTTTTTTTTGGACGTTGTTCTTATTTTTCTAATCACGTGTTATAGTGAAGAATGAATCTCAGCCGTTGCATTGGTAGAGTGTTATATTTAGTGTGGAGTGTACAACAGACGATTCCAGCTCGTGTTATTATTTTTGTATTTTCCGCTTAAACCAAATAAATTAAATAGTAATATCCTTAATATTTTAATAATAGAATAAGTGTTTGATAGATAATATGGATAAATAAAAAGAAATTGCAAAATTAGTAAATCTATTGTTGTCATATTATTTTCGTTATAAATTGCAAAATTATATATATGTTATCTTAAATACAATAACACAAATTTATACATGCTCCTAGACCTGGCAAAAAACCTGAAACCGAGAAATCGAACCGAATTTACTCGAAAAATATATGAACCGAATTCGAACAGATTTTTAAAAATATTTAAATGGGTCCTAAATTTCGTTACTCAAAAAATCTGAACCGAACCGAATATCCATGGATACCCGAACGTATCCGAAATACAAATGTACATCTAAGATTTTTTGGTAATATTTATACTTATAACAATAAAAAACTATAAATTTCAATCATAAATTCGAATATATTAGATATTTTTGAGTAATTCGAGTATATTTGGGTATATTTGGATGAAAAGTAACTAAAATTTTAGTTTTTTGAAGTATTTTTAGGTACATTTGGGTAAAAAGTAACCAATGTTTTAGTATTTTTTCGGATATTTTTCATTAATTCGAGTAGATTTGAGTATATATGGGTAAAAATAACCGAACCGTTCCGAACTAATAAGTATAACAACTCGAATTCTTACAAAATCCGAAAGTACTTTGGATTTAACCGGGTTTAATTAATAATTGTTACTAACCCTGAACCGAATCCGCTCACATCCGAACTGATACCGAACCAAAATTTTAAAATATCCGAATAAAGTTAAACTTTTGGTATTTTAAAACGTGAATCCGAATTGCCCCCGAACCGAATCCGATTGGGGGCGAACGCCCATATTCATGAATTTATGTGGGATTTTTCTCCCTAAAAATCTATGTAGACCCATGAGAGCATGTCGAGTGGCGTTTCTCTTACCGTTGCTCAATAATTTTGGTGGTCAAAAATAAATCAAAAATGATAAGTAGTAATATTAAGCCATTTTCAAGAGAATCGATTCTTAGAGAGGCAACGTTAAGACACGCCACGTGTCGTCATTTGATTAGACAAATGTCTCTCTCTCTCGTTTCTCTCTCTGTCTGTGGCGTCTCTCTCCGGTGGCGACTCTGTCTCTTGCCTTGTTCGTCTCTCTCACATGCGCTACAAGCCAGATTCTTCCGGAGTTCGTATGCAGATCGCCGGAGGTAACCTTAGAGATTTTGTTTCTTTTCCTCGCTCGACGTGATTTGCCACTTGATTTTCTTTGGGATAGATTCTTCAAAGATATCGAAACTGAGCGTGATTCATGTGGTTTGTATCATGGAATGGATTCTACAATTGCTTTGATTTTTGGAGTATTTTGATTCAGATTGTTTCTGTTTTTTACTGAATGATTCGGTTTTGTTTCAGCTATTTTCAACAATCTGAGAGTTCAATTGCATTTATCGGTTACTAACTCTTGGTTTCAAAGTCTGAATCTTGAGTTTGTTAGCCTTTATTCTTGGATGCAAGGTCCCTGATGTTTCAGAGGAACAATATCCTTAGGCATGTATGTATCTCAACTCGTTTCAAGATAGATGATGATCTTGACTACTCGCATTCATATGCTTTTTGTACATATATAGTTTGATAGTTTTTCCAAGATTGAAAGAAACAGTCTTTGATTCCTTTATAGTAGTACCAATTGCATACTAAAAAGAAGACTAAGATAAACAAGATCACTAGGCATGCATAAAAATGCCTAAGCTGTACACATAAGTGGTTCTTATAGTTTATCGATCTCTTATTATCTTGCAGATTTCTGATGGCACACAAAAATGAAGTGTGGTTTGTGCAGCTATGATATGGAAGGTAAATATCTTAGACCATTAGGAACCTCTTATCTTTACCTTAATGTCACTGAGAAAGAGACCAAATGAACTAGCTCTGATGGGTAAGAGAACCTTACAAGGTTTCTTCGTGTATAGTTTTCACGCAGTGAGGTGGAATAAAATAAAGGATTGAAGCTTGGTATATAAGGTAGAAAGCCACTTTATGATATAACAGAAAGTCAGAAAAGGACGTTAACTTTTATATAGTGATCATAGCAATTTGTCATTTTAAGCCATGTATGTGACTTGGTCTTGGTTTATCTCGTTTTGATCCTCCACTTGTTATCAATAAGATTTTTTGCTTTGCAGTAACAATGATTTGATTTTATATTTTTGCAGCTTGTGCCCTGTGTTATGTTAGCTGTGTTGATCCATCCACACAACTTGGGTTTTACTCTTTGTGTCAGTAAAATCTAAAGATAGTAAAGACAGACCAAATCACAGCCGTTTATTCCCCATATAAAGAAGTAGGTAGATAAAATGACAATATTACCCTCCATCCTTAAACCCTTCTCCTGCTCTCACTTTTTTATCGATTCTGCGCAAATTCATGCAAAAAGGAGAAAAGTGAACACAGTGCCCAAGATTCTGTGTGAGTGTGGTATTGAATTCTTCGCCATCCTTTTCGATTATCATATTTTGTTCCTTCTCTTTAATTTCTCCTTCGGGTCAATCACTCTATTGTCTCTATAATCATACACTAGCTCTGTATATCATCTCATTTTCTTTTTTCCTTTAAAGGTGATATATATTGATTTTTTTTCCCTCTGATCATATTTTATTTTTTTAAAATCTGGGTTTTGTTTGTTGTAGATGATGATGATCATATTTTGTTTGTGTTTTCGACCATGTTGTATATTTTTAAGTTTTTGTTGACCACACTATACGAAACTGTGTCTCTCTTTTTCACCTTTTCGTTGTGATTTTATTGCAATGATGCTGCTTCTGCACATAATAATATGATCAAGTTAGATGTGTATTTGAGATAAAGTCTGATCTTTTTATGCATCAAGTGGTAGATGAATCTTTATATATATATATATATATGTATTGGTTGCAGGAGATAATATGTGGCTCAAGAAGTGATCCTGAAGGAGGAAAAAAAAAAAAAGCATTACTTTGAGTTTAACCATCCATTTAATCCATGTCGTAAGTGTTTTAGAAGATCTAGCTATGATTCGTGTTTTACCTAAAATGTTCTGCATTAAGTATTGAGTGATGGTCACTTTAATTAAACTAAGTCATGACCTTTTGATATATAGATCAGGTTATTTATTTATCTGCTCTGTTTTTCTCTTCTTGTTAGCTTTCGAGGTGTTCTCTTTGGGGACATGGAAGGCCGTGGAGTATTTAAGGATCGAGAATGGAACGATGACGATGCGTCTTTTGGTGAACGGACAAGTGTTGGATGATATAAGACCTTTTCAGAGGCTTCGTCTTAGATCAAGAAAGGCCACTTTGATCGACTGTACCTCGTTTCTAAGACCCGGTATCGATGTTTGCGTGCTTTATCAGAAAGATGTTAGTGTGGCCGATGAAGAAACTCTAGAGCCGGTACATTCACTTCCTTCAATATCTTTTACATTTTCAAGAAACATGTCTGCCTCTTTCTAGAGTTAAGAAGCCGATCGAGTAAAAGTGTTAAATAAAGATATGAGGATCTTCAAATATATGCGCATTTTTCGTTGTTTTGAGACAATTTTGTGTGTGTGTGTGTGTGTAGGTTTGGGTGGATGCAAGGATATTATCTATAGAGAGGAAGCCTCATGAATCTGAATGCTTGTGTAAGTTCCATGTCAGTGTTTATATAGACCAAGGCTGCATCGGTTCAGAGAAGCATAGAATGAATAGAGCTTCGGTACTTATGGGACTTAACCAAATCTCCATCCTCCAGAAGTTTTCCAAGGATCAAAGCTTGGACCGCTACTACAGATGGAGATTCGCCGAGGACTGTACTTCACTGGTGAAAACAAGACTAAATCTAGGGAAGTTCTTGCCTGATGTTACATGGTTGCTTGTTACATCAGTTATGAAAAACAGTGTGTTTCAGATCAGAACTGTTCATGAGAAGATGGTTTATCAGATTGTGACGGATGAAGATTGTGAAGGCTCTAGTAGCTCTTTAAGTGCAATGAACATCACGGTGGAGGACGGTGTTTTCATGTCCAAGGTAGTTTTGTTCAATCCAGCTGAGGATACTCATCAAGATACTGATGTAAAGGAGGAGATTGACGAGGAGGTAATGGAGCTGCGTCGATCCAAGAGAAGAAATGGACGGCCTGATAGATACACTGACTCTGAGAGTCAGCCAGATTCAAAGGATGGATGGGTAAGGATGATGCCATATAGGTACAGCACATTGACTGTTTTAAGTGATGACGATGAAGATGATGACGAAGAATGTTAGAATGAAGAAGATCGCATATGAAGGAGGGCCGAGACACTCTTAGTGGCAAGGCTTGGTGTTAAATGGGGCTGAAGTATTAAAGAAGAGAAAGGCCAAGAGGCTTTAAGGCTTAGATAGAAGCCCATAAAGACACATAAAAGAGCTTCTAGAAGGAAGAAGAGGATTCAAATTGAGGAAGCAAGTGGGCATGACCGTTGCTTTCTACATGAGGTGGATCCCACCTTCTCTCTCTTAGTGTGTTGTGTTTAACCTAGCTCTCTCTTCTTCTATATATATGTTGTATGCCCCTTACTTGAAGAATAATAAGAATAAGAATAGACAAGTTCTTATATCATCTTGTTTAGCTCTCATTACTTTACTTAGTGTTTTGTTCAACATACACAATGTAGAGAATTAGTGTTAAACATATGGATCAGCCCTAAAGGGCTGATCAT
The DNA here is from genome assembly GCA_011420285.2 of Erysimum cheiranthoides. Lineage (NCBI taxonomy): Eukaryota > Viridiplantae > Streptophyta > Magnoliopsida > Brassicales > Brassicaceae > Erysimum > Erysimum cheiranthoides. The sequence continues at coordinate 11,111,779 of CM022176.2, read as the reverse complement.
TGCTTGTCTAATCTTACTTAAACATCACTCTAAACTCTTTTCTCTTATTTGCTGAAGTTGGTTCATGTTTAGTTAGACAAAGACATAATCACAAGTTGATATTGTTCTTGTCATGTGAGACAAACACTCACTAAATCTGACAAAGAAGATTGTGATGATGATAGAGATACCGATGACGATTTATACTTACCGTTATCGCATTTACTTGGGAAAAAAGGAAGCACAAAGGGATTTAGTAAGGATAAGCAAAGAGAGATTGTTTTGGTAGACAAAACAGAGAGGAAGAAGAGAAAGAAAACAGAGGGATTTGGTCGAAATTGTGAGCTTTCGGTTATTCCCTTCACTCCTGTGTTTGAACCTATACCGTTGGAACAGTTTGGTCTCAATGCAAATAGTTTGTGTGGTGGTTCTTCTGGAAGTCATTTGATGGATGAGATCGATAAGTATCGTAGTAAAGCAGCGAAATACGGGAAGAAGAAGAAGTTGGAAATGGAAGAGATGGAATCTGATCTATGTTGGAATGAACCTCTGGGCAATGTGGTTCAGAAAAGAAATGGACCGCATTCCCGAATACGGTCTGTTTCTGGGAAAACCGGAGTTTCTGAGGAACCGCAGATTTATAAGAAGAGCACAAGCTCTTGGGATTGAACCACTTCTTCCTTTCCTTTCTTCAATCCAAGGATTCCCCTCTCTCACATTCAAGTTAAGCTTTGTAGACAAGACTTGGTGATGTCTTTCTAGTCCAAAGCGTGAGAAGAGAGAGATAGGATGGAGATTGTGTTTTAAAAGCTTTGTTTTCAAACTCCTTCTTCTCTCTACCCATTTCACCTCTTCATAAGCATGGTTTGAAAGATTAAAACTCTTGTATTCGCCAAGGCTTGAGGGAGGGAGAGAGATTAAAGTTGGATTTTGAGTTAAAAAAAAAAAAAAAAAAAAAAAAAAAAAACTCTTTGAAAAAATTATTTTGGGATTTTTCCTTATAAAAACGATTTTTAAAGTGAAATGTGTTTGTTGACCTAAAAAAAAAAAAAAAAAAAGTGAAATGTTTCAGAAATCACCTAAAGGTGAATTTGATCTAATGTGTTTGTTGGAGATTGCAGGAAACCCTAGAGAAGGTGTTATCCAAAGCACTCGCCCATTGATGCTCAGCCATGAAAGCTCAAAAGCTGTGGACTGAAGAAAGCTTCCGCCTAAAGCTCAAGGAAACAGAGCAAAACTCTGTCCATAAAAAACCCTTGAAGCTCCATACTCTACACTCTGTCCATAAAGAACCCTTATATCTCTAGGTCTGGAATTGAGATATTAGGATGGCATTTGGACTGATTTGGGGTTGGCAAAGATGACTTATGGCTGCAATTTTCTGGGTTCGCTGAGCGCACACAAAGTGCTCGATGAAATGTCACAGAGAAAGGCTTGATGATTGCTTCAGCAAAACAGAGCACGCCTATGTTCATCCAATTCTCTCCATCATTTACACTCTTCCGCTACACACTACTCTCAATCTTGATTACTAAAATCTCTAGTTACTTAAAGCATCTTGTTAACTCTCTTGGGCACTTAAGGAGCTTCCACAAGCGTGAGTGTGCCCTCACTAGGAAGCTCCACAACTCACTTTCTCTTTGGTTTTAAATTCAACAGATTCAAAGGATTAAGATGATGATTGATGATTTTGGCTTGATTGTCTGAAGAAGGCAAATCAAATTCTTAAAGTTGGCGCATTCTTGTGTGTGAAGTTAGAACCAATAGCCTCAGCTCCAAGTACCCAAGGCAAAAGAATCTTGAGGAGAAGAGACTGAAGGAAAGTGATGCATCAACTCACAAGCAGGAGGTGTTTGTAATTCCAAACCATTAACTTCCAAAAGGAGATGCAAGAAGAAGGCGCAGCACATGATTGGAGTTAGAACCAATTGCCATCAAGAACAGCCGCCATGAAGAATGGAGAGGAAAGACTAATGGAATGTGATGAATCAACTCAACAACATGTGTGTTAGTGTCAAGTTATTGGAGTTCTAGATTGGATGTGCACTAGATATCAAGTTATACTAGGCACAAGGTTTCTTGACTAGAGACATGGTCCAAACCATGAACAAATCAAGAGAGTGGTCCGATCCAAAGATGATTCAAACCACATCTCCAATTTAAAAAGGCTAACCTCTAAACTCTACCTTTTAAATCTTTTAATTCTCGTTTGGTTTCTCAAGCTTTATTAAGTGCTTCCTTAAATCCCACAACATATACTTTAAAATTTTTCTTTAAATCTTCAAAAGGAAGGTTTTAAGGAGAGGAGGCATGTGTGGACATTCTCAAAGAGAAGCCCAAGATAAAGCAAAGAGAACCATAAGAAGAGAAATCAAGTCATGAAGGACTAAAAGGAATGAAAACTCTTATTTTATAAGGTTTTATAGGGCTTTATAAGATTTTATAAGGCTTTGTAAGGTTTTATAAGGAGGCGTATGAAAAATCTTAATGCTGTTGCTCAGCCATGAATCCTTAAAGACCATGGCCTGAAGATTGCTTCCGCTTATACTCTCCATCATCTACTTACACTCTGGTTACTCTAAACTCTGATTACTAAAACTCCTTCTATACTTGGTGACTTATACTCTCTATACTTATATTCTCTACAAACTTTACAATCTCTATAATCTCTACAATCTATTACAATCTCTATATACTTTCATTTCATTCTCATTTACTATAATTACTCATGCCTTAAGTTGCTTTCTTCTTGGCACATTTGGAACTTCCACAAGCGTGAGTATGTGCCCTCACTAGGAAGTTCCACCACTGACTTTGTCTTTGATGTTCTAAGTTTACAGATTCAATGATTGATATGATGATAGTCTCATTGAGACATGAAGTTAGATATATAGGCGCAGAACATGTCTGAAGTTAGAACCGATTGCCCCAGCTTGAAGAACCTAGTGTGAAGAGTTTGGTGGAAAGCGATGGATCAGCTTGACAGATGGATTATGTTGCCTGGAAGTGCAAGTACACACTATGAGCCGCATTAGTTCCAGCTCATTCAGATCATTCAAAAGATCAATTCAGATCATGGACCATTCCATTGATCCTTGGCAATTCTCAATTCAAAACCAACCACTACAATCAAAAAGGCTACTCTCTAAAACTCTCACTTATTTGCATATAATTAGCTTACCCTTTTTCTCGCCTTACACTTCAAATTGGGACTATTTGCTCACATGCTCTTCAAGCTTAGCCTTTGATGTATCGTCGACTAAGCTTGAGGGGGAGAATTAATACATTTGATCAATTGTTGTTTGTTATCTTAGAACATAAGCCTATCTTGACCTCTTCTTATTGGCAGTTATTGGCATATCTCAAATCTCATCATCTAAAATAATTCTTATTCATCACGGCATTACTTTAAAATTTTGTACTTTCATGTTGAAGGTATAGAGGAAGGAACCCGTGAAATTCTTAAAGAAGTTTTAGATGAGAAGAAGAAGCTAATAAAGAAGAACTAAAGTCAAAAAGAGGGCGTATAAAGAAACAAATGGCAAGCAGTCATCAAAGAAGGAAAAGGAAAGTAGAAGAATATCTAAGGCAAACAAAGTGTTGGTGGCCGAGCCAATCTTAAGGCTTAAGCACCTCACCTACAAAATGGAGCATATGGAGAGTAGACCTAAGATTCAAAGTGGATTGAGAAAAGTATTACACCTTGAGAAGAGGTGATAAAGAGAAGACATCCACACCAAGTTTGTTGGAAAACAAACCGTGAAGAGATGTGATAGCAAAAAAAACTTCACACAAAGCTTGGGAAGAAACAAGCCGTGAAGCGAAACAAGTGTTCAAGAATGGAAAACGATTAGTGTGCCATTCAAAGACGTGAGCTACAAGTCGTACGTCAAACTCATGAATAATCAATTGATGATAGTCACCGAAAGGGGGAGTTCCTTAAAGGTTGCTTACATGAAGTATTGGTACCCAACAAAGAGTCATGGCGAGAAAAGACCAATCCGCAAAGAGCCCTCCATCATCTATAAGGCTGTTTCTAAACTCTACTCTATTTAACTTATGATAAATTCATTACCTTAGTTCAATTGCTAGTCTTTATTCTCTCATATGGATTCTTAACGTGTGGCATTTAAACCTTTGATATTCCTCATGGCATATACTTAATCTTTTCTTCTTTATCACTTGTTTAAAGGGTAAAGAAGACCATGAGAGCCTCAAAGAAGTACAAAATGTCAAAGAATGAGTTCATAAGAAGAGAAATAAAGACAAGGAGGACTAAAGGAACGAATGTGGCCTTGCAAGATTTGAAGGAAGGAAGCCGGTGCATAAAGTCTTTAACCATGATCATAGCTACATCATGGACCGTAGAGACTATACTCTTTTTCCCTTAACAAAGTTTTCTCCCAAGTGGTTTTCTTTGTTAAGGTTTTTAATGAGGTAGTCAATGCGTGTCCAAGCTTGATCTTTGGTACTTATGGTGTCCCGACGATTCAAGCTTGAGGGGGAGTGTTAGAATGAAGAAGATCGCATATGAAGGAGGGCCGAGACACTCTTAGTGGCAAGGCTTGGTGTTAAATGGGGCTGAAGTATTAAAGAAGAGAAAGGCCAAGAGGCTTTAAGGCTTAGATAGAAGCCCATAAAGACACATAAAAGAGCTTCTAGAAGGAAGAAGAGGATTCAAATTGAGGAAGCAAGTGGGCATGACCGTTGCTTTCTACATGAGGTGGATCCCACCTTCTCTCTCTTAGTGTGTTGTGTTTAACCTAGCTCTCTCTTCTTCTATATATATGTTGTATGCCCCTTACTTGAAGAATAATAAGAATAAGAATAGACAAGTTCTTATATCATCTTGTTTAGCTCTCATTACTTTACTTAGTGTTTTGTTCAACATACACAATGTAGAGAATTAGTGTTAAACATATGGATCAGCCCTAAAGGGCTGATCATTGCTTGTCTAATCTTACTTAAACATCACTCTAAACTCTTTTCTCTTATTTGCTGAAGTTGGTTCATGTTTAGTTAGACAAAGACATAATCACAAGTTGATATTGTTCTTGTCATGTGAGACAAACACTCACTAAATCTGACAAAGAAGATTGTGATGATGATAGAGATACCGATGACGATTTATACTTACCGTTATCGCATTTACTTGGGAAAAAAGGAAGCACAAAGGGATTTAGTAAGGATAAGCAAAGAGAGATTGTTTTGGTAGACAAAACAGAGAGGAAGAAGAGAAAGAAAACAGAGGGATTTGGTCGAAATTGTGAGCTTTCGGTTATTCCCTTCACTCCTGTGTTTGAACCTATACCGTTGGAACAATTTGGTCTCAATGCAAATAGTTTGTGTGGTGGTTCTTCTGGAAGTCATTTGATGGATGAGATCGATAAGTATCGTAGTAAAGCAGCGAAATACGGGAAGAAGAAGAAGTTGGAAATGGAAGAGATGGAATCTGATCTATGTTGGAATGAACCTCTGGGCAATGTGGTTCAGAAAAGAAATGGACCGCATTCCCGAATACGGTCTGTTTCTGGGAAAACCGGAGTTTCTGAGGAACCGCAGATTTATAAGAAGAGAACATTGAGCGCAGGTGCGTATAACAAGCTGATAGACTCGTACATGAGTAGAATTGATTCTACAATTGCAGCCAAGGACAAAGCGACCAATGTTGTTGAGCAGTGGGAGGGGTTAAAGAACGGCGCAAGCTTTTCCATGGAAGCCCAAGGAATGATGAGTGAGGAGGATGATGATGAGCGAGAGACGGCGATGCTATGGAGGGAAATGGAACTATGCTTGGCTTCTTCTTACATTCTTGATGACAATGAGGTATATTACTTTTTGAAATCTTTTGACATTTTCTTAAAAACTTGCGTTTAAATTGTTGATTCAAAATTTCAGGTGAGAGTGGATAATGAGGCGTTCCATAAAGCAACTGGTGATTATGAACTGAATGAAGAAATCGGAATGTGTTGCAGATTGTGTGGTCATGTAGGAACTGAGATAAAACATGTTTCTGCACCATTTGTAAGTAAGTAGAAACTCTGGAAAAGACAACAACTTGTTGGCTATTTTTAGATGAATTACTATTAACTTCTGTGGGTGGTTTGATTTTCAATAGGCACAACACAAGAAATGGACCACAGAGACTAAGCAAATCAACGAAGATGACATTAATACTACTAAAGTGAACCAAGATGGAGTCGAGAGCCATAGTTTCACTATACCTGTTGCTTCCTCAGATATGCCCTCGGCCGAAGAAAGTGACAACGTTTGGTCTTTAATATCTCAGCTTAAGAGAAAACTACATTTGCACCAGAAAAAAGCTTTCGAGTTTCTCTGGAGGAACCTAGCCGGATCAATGGTTCCCGCGATGATGGATCCGAGCTCAGAGAAGATAGGAGGGTGCGTGGTTTCTCATACTCCTGGAGCTGGCAAAACATTTCTGATCATAGCTTTTCTCGCGAGCTACTTAAAGATATTCCCTGGAAAGAGGCCTTTGGTTCTTGCTCCTAAAACAACACTCTACACATGGTACAAGGAGTTCATCAAATGGGAGATTCCGGTCCCGGTTCACATGATTCATGGTCGCAGAACCTACTGTGTGGCCAGAGAGAATAACCCCATTCAGTTCAAGGGAATTCCGAAACCGAGCCAGGATGTTATGCATGTTCTTGACTGTTTAGACAAAATCCAAAAATGGCACGCACAGCCAAGTGTTCTTGTAATGGGCTACACTTCGTTTCTAACATTGATGAGGGAAGATTCTAAGTTTGCTCATAGGAAATACATGGCCAAAGTACTGAGAGAGTCTCCCGGGATTCTGGTTCTAGATGAGGGACATAACCCAAGGAGTACTAAGTGGAGATTACGAAAGGCCTTGATGAAAGTTGATACTGATTTGAGGATTCTGCTTTCGGGTACATTGTTTCAGAACAACTTCTGTGAGTACTTCAACACTTTGTGCTTGGCTAGACCCAAGTTTGTTCATGAGGTTCTATTGGAGTTGGACCAGAAGTTCCAGACCAACCAAGCCTCACAAAAAGCGCCTCACTTGCTTGAAAATAGAGCACGGAAATTCTTCCTCGACATTATAGCCAAGAAGATTGACACGAAAGTGGGTGATGAACGCTTGCAGGGTCTCAACATGTTGAAGAATATGACCAATGGTTTCATTGATAACTATGAAGGGAGCGGGAGCGGAAGCGGAAGTGGAAGTGGTGATGTTCTCCCAGGTTTGCAGATTTACACATTGTTGATGAATTCCACAGATATACAGCACAAGAGTCTTACCAAACTTGAGAACATAATGACAACTTACCATGGATATCCACTTGAGCTTGAGTTACTCATAACGTTAGCAGCTATCCATCCTTGGTTGGTCAAAACCTCTACCTGTTGCGCCAAATTCTTCAACCCTCAGGAGCTTTTCGAGATTGAGAAGTTCAAGCACGATGCAAAAAAAGGATCAAAAGTCATGTTCGTGCTTAACCTCGTGTTTCGGGTCGTTAAGAGGGAGAAAATTCTCATCTTTTGCCACAACATTGCGCCGATTCATTCGCCTGTTTCTTGAGCTGTTCGAGAATGTTTTCAGGTGGCAGAGAGGCCGAGAGCTCCTGACCTTGACAGGGGATCTCGAGCTGTTTGAGAGAGGCAGAGTGATAGACAAATTTGAAGAACCAGGAGGCCAGTCCCGTGTTCTACTGGCTTCAATTACGGCCTGTGCAGAAGGCATCAGTCTAACCGCTGCTTCACGGGTGATCATGCTTGATTCGGAGTGGAATCCTTCTAAGACAAAGCAAGCAATCGCACGTGCGTTCAGACCGGGACAGCAGAAAGTGGTATACGTTTACCAGCTCTTGTCCAGAGGAACACTTGAGGAAGACAAATACAGTGGAAAGAGTGGGTCTCAAGTATGATTTTCAGTGAAGAATTTGTGGAGGACCCATCTCAGTGGCAAGCTGAGAAGATTGAGGACGATGTTCTTAGGGAAATCGTGGAGGAAGACAAAGTCAAATCCTTCCATATGATCATGAAGAACGAGAAAGCTTCAACAGGTGGCTGATTGCAGAATTTTGACAGTTGAGGTTTCTGTTTCACCATGCCGTTGATCATGATTCTTTAAAAGCTTGTTGTACTGTAATAAACTAATCCTGTGTAACCATTCAGCTGTAGGATCATAATTCAGCTGTAGGATCATAATTCAGCTGTAGGATCATAATTCAGCTGTAGGATCATAATATTAAATAAAGTGAAACAGATGTATTCAGATGTATTAGTGGAGAAAGTTGAAGCTTCTGATATTGTATGTTTTGTTCCATGGTGGTTTTGTATTGCGTAGAACATTTTTAAAGCTTGGAGTTAAGTAATCTGTTAAGAGTCTAAATTGTTTATATGCCTATATATGTTGTTCAATGGAAGATAGTGGTGGTCCTTATTTTGATGGTATGACAGAACACATGGATAATTCAATTGATGTCTCTATTAGTATTCATTGTGTTACCTTATTTAGCTTTGGTTCTTCTCTTATCAGTTCACAATCTGATGCACTGCTGCATTTTTTTCTCCTTCATGTGCTACTTTATTCTGTGAGAAAGCTTTTTAATTGTTGTTTCAATAGTTATCTCTCCGTAAATATTTTTTTCAGTCTCTTCAGGATTAGTGCATGTCTTGTAGAGGATCCGGTGTTCTTTAAGGCACACAGGACAGTTCAATTTGTGTTCCCATGGGACAGTGACTAAATGGAACAAGTAAATTATTCATCACAGATATTTACTATATACCTCATATGCAGCTCCCTGTCCACCGTTGCAAGCCAAGTCCTGCTCTGTTTGTGAAACCATCATCAGTTTCCTTGCTTCAACTATCTTGCTTATTTCAGTAACCAGTGTTACATGCTTTGAGACGTTGGGTTGCATCTTTTTGTACTCACTACTCAGGGTAGTTGTCAACAAATCTGGCCATGTCCTCTGTAAAACCAACATATTCAGAAATTATAATTGTCACTAGCACCAGTAATTGAAATTGCAAACGTCTTTGCCGAACATAGTTCAAGTGATGTAGATTTATGCATTAGCCATGAGAAGTCAGTTGTGGAAACAAACCGGTAAGGATGCTTTAAGTGAGTGATTTGGAAACCTTTTGTTACCTGTTGATCATGGGTATAGTAAACATAATCTTCAAAGCTTGTCATTTCATCATCACACGAGGGAACTTAGACTACTCAGTCATAAAAGAAAAAGCATTCAACTTTCACATAATTCATTTGGTTTTGAAGGCAAATTGGTTTCTTTCCTTTTAGGGGATATCAAGAGTGTGTAGTCTTTTCCGCAGTCATTTACCCCAAATGTACTATTCTCACTTATATGTTATGCACTATTTTTCCTATGCAACAATTTTTTTCTTCTGTATTTGTTCGTCACTTATCATGTTTTTCTTTATTTGTTCAGCTCTCTTCTGATAAGCTCACTGCAATGATCATATGATTCTCTGTCCTGCAGAGGAAACAAACAATCGACACCACGAGTTCTCGTCGGAAGAACTCCACGTTTGATTAGGTAACATATGTTTAAACTCTACGCTCTCTTAGCCGGAAGAACAGTCAGCAACAGATGAGGAAAAAGAGTGTGATCTAATTAAGTAAGTATCCATCATTCAACTCCACCACGTATTTGTCGCTTATACTATATGATGTTCTCTTTTATTCGGGGCGGCTAAACCTTGTAATAGGAAAGGGTCTCAAGCAAAGGTATTTACCGTGCTTCTCTTATCTATAAAGTCCTTCTCTTTGTTTGGTACATCAATACTGAAGAAAACTTCTTAGCATCTTAGCGCCATTGTTTGCTATAATGAGTTTTGCCATCCATTTACAGATATTTAAAAACAATATTTAATCTTTTACTAATCACTGAAATTGGATTTAACAAAAGATCAACTTAATATTAGATTGAGAGCGTAGAAAGAATTAAGAAAAAAAACCGGGCCTAGCGCGGGTATTCACCTAGTATTAAATAAAGTGAAACAAATGTATTCATCATACTCTTGTTAATTAAAACAACCTCCACCAAATAAGATCATTAAACAGTTGATTTCAGGAACGGGTTCGAAGAACGTCGAGCTTCTTCTTGATTCCCTTCTTTTTTCAGTCCTTTGTCTTCCTTGTTAACATTGTTCACCGGATTCTTTATCAAATTCATTTTCTTTGCCTCCTTTATCTTCACATCTTCAGTTTCGTCTTTCTTTGTTTGTTCTTTCCCGAGCTTAAGACCTTCTGAAACTTTTGCTTTCCTTACAAGTGTAGTTGCAGACAGCTTACTTGCACAAGATTTCATAACTGCCTCTGTGTTTTCGCTTGTCTGAATCGAAGCTGGAGGATTCTGGACCTTGGTTTCAACTTTTGTAACTGCTTCTCTGTTTGGATTCTGCCAAGGATTTGTTATCGCCTCGTTAGCTTCTTCAAGCAACCTTTCCTGTTAGTGAAGAACCAGAAGTTAGCATTACGTATAAAGAAAGCAATAGCGGTCTATTTTGTGCAATATATAAGAAATGAAAGTTCTTGTAGAGTACCTCAAGTATGCTGCAGAATTTTTCTGCCAAAAAAGGAAGCTTGAGTTTGGTAACCAGTGTTATTGCTGCTCTCATTGATTTTTCTAGAGTTAAAAGTTTCATGAGTTCACTGGCCCTTTCAAAATTGTCACCTGAAAAAATGTAGAGAATCTTGTTGTAAAACTCTAAACAATAATAGTCTTAGAATCTGAGTTCACACACACATGTACGCAACACACATGTATGCAACACACATGTACGCAAACATATAAATAATTGACTTACTACTACAGCATGAGCTGATGAGCCTTAGTATGCATTTATCTTGAGAAACTTCTAGGTCGAAAGCTTCATCTTCAAGTGCTGTTGTGTCCACCCCGACTGAAGCCATATCATCCACTTTTCGTTGAGTCTGAGATTAAGAGAAAAAGATAATTAGAATTGGTCAAATATATTTATAATTGATACTAGCTTCAGCAGATTTTGTAATGAGAATGTCTCTAATTTGGTTACAGATTACTAGAATTCCACACATGAAAGTAGGGAAACAAAGGTATCACACGAACAAGAAGTCTACTGGTATATTTATCCCTGTTGCTTAGCCAAAACACTTTTTTACTGTTCACACACATATCGGTAGCTAAAAACTTTGGAGACAGATCACACTTCTTAACAAAACTAGAACAGAAAAGGGGAAATAGCAGCAAGTAAAAGCGGTGTAACAAGGAGAGAGGAAAACCTCGTATAAACGCAGCTGCTTTAGAATTAACTCATTTTCTAGAGATGCGGCTCCTAAATCTGAGGATGCAAGTGGGAGAGACAGGTCTAGTATGGTAAGGATTGGTTTTGGTGTCACCTGAAATGGCACAAGAACAGAATAGTGGTGAGCCAGCCTATATATTCTGGATACAGTAAACATCTTATATCGAGTGATAATATATTACCTGTGGGTAGATCTCAGGGTATTTACAAGCTATACAGTACAAACTGGTTGTATTCAACCCCACCACCCAGTAGTTTTCTTCTTGTTTCTTCTCTTTAGTGGTACTGGAAATTACAGTTTAGTAATTAAAAACACTTTGAGGAAACATACGTAAGGATACTTCTTGGAAATCGCAAATAGCTACGGCAAGAAACCTGAAGACTGGGATCCACGAGCCACCATATTGACTTGTGAAAACCCTCAACACACCCTGCATGAAACGTTTTTGTTGTAATTCATGTTGTATGCAATGGGTACCAAATGAAATAGCAAATGAGTCAGCCAGATATGCAAGACATCACACCTCAGAGTCGTATGAGCTCAAAGAACCTTCCTCACTGAATCCTATCCATCTTAAACGTGAGCCAGGGGTTAAGGCAACACGGCCTCTCAACTCCTGAGTCATTTTGGATATGTTAAAGACTCTAAATTCCATCACCTGCAAATTTTTGAAACAAGGATGAGGCGATAATGCAGGGTAGATAATAACTGACTGTATATTTGTTGTCATATGGATCTAGATGCCATCATCTTGAAATATATTATATGACAGGATGATACCAGTGTGCGCCTGTATGAAACTTATATAAGAAATATCAAATATTTCCCTACATATGTGAAGTGCGTATTTTCCAATTTTGAGGTTATTTTCAGTCTCTACAGTAGTTTAGTTTAAGTTCATATTTCTTACAAATCAAAATTGCATACAGTGAAACCACAGAAAAAGCCAAGAAAACCTATCCCAATTAAGGTAAACTTATATTAGACTTTTATTTGGTCTTAGAAAAAGATCACTGTTTGCTGTTAGTAGGTAGGGATTGAATGTCTCTCTCTCTCAATGTATGGATCAGTTATTCTCATTGGAGTCATAAGATAAGAGTTTAAGAAGCTTTGTAACTGTATCTACACATGTAGACAATGTCCTTTCACACTATTTACTATCTAGGGGATGCCAAGGGTGACCTAAAGAAGAGAACCCGGTGGGAAAGGATGCCTACCTGTTCATTTGAAGGAAGGCAGTCTGAAACATGAGTTACCACAGCAAGATGATCTTTGCATCCAACTGCAGTGACTACGGGCCCATCAAGGGAAAGAATATGTTTCTGCAAGAAATTATCAGAACTTATCAGATCAAATAAGCAAAGTAATCAATACTTCACATTTCACATATTTTTCGACACATATTGATTGATATCTTGAAAATAGTCAAAACGCACTGAGTATTATATTGCTATGTTCTGTTATATTCTGTGTTTCACTAGCATCCTGTTCTTGTTAGTTCAGTGTTTGACAAGATATGCAAATTCCCATACTAACTATACAAAGAAGCAATAAGTTCCGTTAAACTAGTGGCAATAGAAATCCAATAAGAGACATATAGAGGCACAAGGTAGACAACAGCAGGTTCAGCAGAGAAGCACCATTACAATACTTTATGGCAAACTATGATCAATCAGCTGTGTACCCTATCAGCTTGCATGAATTTATGACAATAATAAAGAATAGAATGCAAAAGAGTAAACCTGTAAACCACCCTCGCTAAATATGCGAAGCAAATTGAGGCTTGTAACTGCAGCAACCCAACCAGAACCATTAGCGACAACCTTCACCTCTTCACCTTCAAACCTCATTGTCCACTGGATGTTTCAATCAAAAAGTAAGCAAGATTTATTTTGCTATCTTGGTTCGTAATTTCTGATGAATGTTGTGTAAGTAATGATCTCTACTAACCTCACTATTACTGGCCCAGCTTCTAAATGGTCGATACATCAAAACACTCATGTTCTTATCTCCCTTGCAGGGATTTGCAAAGACACATCCACAGTCATTTATTGATGCCATAGTGAACCCGTAAATGTCGATCATTGATGAAACTCGTGGACCTCTTCCAGTATCATGAAAATCTGTCTGCATTTAGAGTGCAAGCAAAAAGAAAACCAAAATTACCCAAAAGAAAAAAGTGTATGACTCTATCTTTCTGAAAAGGACCTTTAAAAGGAAACATCAAGTTAGAAGTGTAACAAATGTAAGCCTCAAGTACCTCAATACGAGAGTTACCCTCATGTTCAATTGTAGTTATGCATCCCAACATATTGTAACACAAAAATGTCCGTTTTCCTAGTTCCAGTGGTGTTGCACCAGGTTGAAAGGGACTTTGCATTTTGTACTTGGTGGATGCTGCAATACTTTTAAAAGCCCCACTTCCCCCACCATGCTTTTCTCGATGTACTCTGTGTGCTTTTTTCCTATATTCAGATGCCGAAGGTAAGCTAATCCCATCATTAAGTTCTTCATATGCATCAGCATCACCATCAATAAAAGTTTTTTTCCTCAATCTTTTCCTGCTAGTATGATGAGATTCTCCATCATCACTATCTACCATAGCATCATTTAAACTTTCAGATGCACCATAAAGTTCTTCCTCAATTTCGTCATCAAAATTAAGAATCTCATTCCTCTTCTTTGGTAGTATATCTGGAATACCCTCTGTAGGAGATAGCATGGATGATGGAACCAAAGACTCCCATATTCCGTATTTTCCCTTGACATCAATGACCGACAAAGCATTACAATTAGGTTTCCAGGCCATACAACATATTCTCTCCTCGAATTTTTGCCTGTCTATGTCCTGCTTCTTGTCAACATCCCAGAGAAGCACTTGTTTATCCAGACCAGATGTAGCTATATACTTGCCATTAGGAGCCCACGTTAAATAGCATATAGCCTCAAGATGATCACCTCTTAGGGAAAAAAGCTTCTCCCCAGTAAATCTATCATACATCACCACATCATTTCTCAAACCAGGCACAGCGAGCATTCTTCCATCAGGGCTCCATCTAATAATATTCACAATGGATGTATTGAAACCGGTGTCGGGCGCAACGCTCTTTAAGGTATACGAAACAATTCCGTTTTGGAGTTCCCAGCATAACACGGTACCAGTTGAGTCAAGAGAAGCCAAGAGCTCACCATTAGGGTGGAAATCTAAGCCAGTCACAGGTCCTTTATGACCTTTTAAAACTCTAACAATCGAACCATCAAACGTGTTGATAAGTTTGATTCCTTCATCATCTCCAGCAGCTGCTAATAGACTCCCTGAGCCATTAAACGCAAGCACGCGAATCGGTAGCGTAAATCTAGTTATGTTCGTCTGAAATTCCCCACCTAGAGCAAAATCAAAGACAAATCCTTAGGAAAACGAACTAATCATCAAATCATAGCTTTATAACAACTTAACGTCGCTAAGAATTAACACTTGCATCGCAAAAAATGTGTACCAAAAAACTTATCAACACGAGTTGAAATGTAAATTTAGAATCATGAGAAGAAGTGATTTGAATAATACTTGGGAATTTGTAGAGCTTTACACAATGATCGATAGATCCAGAGGCGAGAAAACTAGAGTCGTGGCTAAGAGCTAAGGCTGTGACACCGTCTTGGTGATGTCGAAGAATCGTCGGCGATAAAGTGGAAGGAGAGAGTCCATCGTGGACGGAGATTGACGTATCCGAAGAAGATGAAGTGACGAAATGTTCCGCTTTCTCATCCCAGAGGATAGAGCAGAAGGCGGCGCTTCCGCCGACTTTATGGGCTTCCCGGAGCTTTAAAGATCGTGATTTCATCGGAGATGTTGATTCTCTGGTTGGTGCTATGCTAGTAGTCCTGGGCTCAGCTGCCTGGGCTTGAGGAGACGTGAACCGATCTCGAGGAGACGTGAACCGATCGGCAAAATAATTAGGGGATTTCGGTACTCGGGTCGGTTCGGTTCGGCATCGGTGAACCGAACGGTTACTCGTTGTCGACAAAAAAAAAAAATCTACAGTAATTGGTTTTAAAGATTGGGCTTAACTGTTTTTTCTTTTAAATTGGGGTAATGTTTGTCGGCCTTCAAATAGAATTTTATTTTCATTTACACTTGGCCCAATATTTAATATACAGCCCATATTAACCTCGCCTTCTGAGTTTGCTTCTGATTTGCCTCTCTCTAGAGACAGTGCTGGCTCTTGTCTTATTCGTACTCCGTATGGTTTGATCACTGCACAGGATCTATGGCCTTGGAACAAATAGCTATGTTATGTGAATGTTTTTGCAATCACAGTTTTTGTGAGTAGACAGTGAGATATCAGCAAATTTTGAGAAATCATTTTATCAAAATAATATATAGGGGATGATGAGTATCTTTTTCTAAGGATAAAATTGTTGCATAATATAGTGATACACAGACAAAAACAATGCAATGAATTGAATAAAAATGGAGGACCCTTTCATGAATCTAATCAAGCCCCTTCTTTCTTCTTCTCTCAAAGTTTCAACTCGTAACGCCGCCTAAAATCTACATATCACCTCACATTGTTTTCGTATACCTCCTCTGTGTTGTCTCAGACTCGGTCCCAATGTACAACATCTGGATCTTCCTGCAGCAGTTTCTAAGTCATCGGAGCAATCTCCAAGTGACTCTGTGAATTTGTAGCAGTAGAGCCTCAAAGTAATATACACGCATGGATACATTTCGGTACTGCATAGAGTCGTTTATTGTATTGATGCTTGTATAAGGTTTTGCTTCTCGTTAATTGATCTGTGACGGAACAACTTTGCAATCTTTCTTCTCTCGCAGTCCTGAAATCCAAATCAAGAAACAAAACAAAACATATGGAAAACTTAGATTTCTAAGTTCGCAATACTCTTTACTACTTCAGACTTATAATATGAACCTAATCCACAATTCTAAACAACATGTTCGTTATACCAACATGGATTTTCAACACATCTTAGACCTTGTATTACAATTTCCTATTGAATCATAGTTTGATGACCACATCAATGACTAATTATAGTTTACGATATTATGTCAAGAGCATTTTCGACTTTACAACCCTAAACACAGCTTACACATGGAAGCAAACCAATGTTTTAGATAAGCATTAAGCAGCTTATTGTTAGGTCGATGTAATCGTTGGAGACTTTTCAAACAGAGATCTTTACCTTGAACATGTGAAGATTAAATGGTTTGTCAGGATTCATCCTTCTTAGTTTCTGGTATGTATAGGCAAAACTCAGCTGGTCCCGAGGAGTGAATCGTTCCACTTCATTGAACCAAAGGCAGGAGAATAGGTTCGACATGGGAGTATGAGCTCGTACTATGAAAGACCCCTCTGGAACATCTGCAAACAAGATAAAAGAAGAGGATTGTAAGTAAGCAAAGCGCACAAATTTATTCTACCATGACCAATGCCAGGAACTGATCGACCCTTGTATGATGGTAATAAAGATTTGACACACAAAGAACATCTACTCCAATACAGTCACCAAGGATAAAGTTGACCGTATGAAAAATTAAAAACGTCAATTAATCATCTTTTTAATACTAAAGAAGATTTCAAAACCCTATGTGCATGGTATTCGCAACCTAGTAGCAGCTATGAACACTAACTAATGCAAACCCTCCCTGCAAGGTCCTAATACTTGTTTATTATCAGTTAACCAACAGAATCTTACTGCTAGGAAGAAGCTTGAACGGATCCGAAGCATTGAATCTGGTTAGCCCATCAGCCTTGTAAAATTCAAACTGTTGATTAATAACAGTATGGTTGTACTTGTTCAGCCTCTTGTTTTGTGCAACCTCTTCCCATAAACAATGGCGGTCATAGTGATTGGATATAGCATACTCATGACCTTTACGCCATAGAAAATACTCCAGAATGAGTAGGGGATCCAACTGAAGTCGTAACTTGCTGTCCAACCAGATTGAGTACCTGGAGCATAAACAGCAGATAAGTTTCTGTGTTGATACAAATTTGGTCTGACTTTAGAAGCTTCTCCGTGGGTATTGCATATCGCATTTAGATACATATGTCTCGAAAAATCACTTTCAAGATCTAATCTTTAATGTATTTCACACTTGACTTTTTCTTTGTGGCTCAGAATGAAAATAACACATATGCTTTATAGCTGATGTTTTTTCCGCTATTTTTTTCTAATCATACTCAACCATGAGTCACTGATATGCTGTCTTACTGCAAGTCTTTCAAAAATATGTCCCAGCTAGACCCATCAAAATGAGAGTTATCACTATGACATGAGACTCACCTTGCTGATGGGAAAAGTCGGTGTGGCAACATTTTTGGTATTTTTCCTACCCTCCGCATATCTGCGTAAGGAAGATTCTTCACGACAACCAGCTTCCACAAACCAATGAATCCTGCTCTGTCTGGGGCATGGCCTTCTGCAGAAAGTGTTTGCATGGTAATCTCATCCACGAACACAATGAAGCAAACATTTTTTCTTGACAACCGACTTATCTAAATGAAAAGAAAAAACATAAGGTTAGCACAAGTAGCAAGATATCATAACCAAGAATCAAAAGGAAATTACGAACAGAACAAAACTGTCTTCTGAGATTCTTCAGAAAGCGTGAGGTTGCTTCTCCACTACAATGAAGCTAAATATCTTCGCAAGAGTCCTGGTAAACTATAATAAGGTCTCGAACAGAGATCGTAACAGTGGGCTGTTCATGGTTGATAAAACACCCACAAACCCAACTTTCAGATGCCAGCTATTTAAGCAGTCATAACACACAATTTGTGTACCACTAGTCTACTACAATTGGCTAAACTCATCTTATTGCCACCTACTAATCTACGACAGTTGGTTAAACTACACCCTTAAGTCAACACGTGCCACTAAAACTTTAAGATAATCCGGGTCGCTAGTCTCCACTAGTGACCATGTATGTGCCACTAAATCTCAGGGTCCATGGATGCGAGGTACACTGCTCTAAGGAAACACGACTCACTGGTCACAGTTTCCAAATCTTAGACGAGATAAAGAGAATGCCAAACAACATACACATACATCAAAAGATGGACGGAATCATACCATTTTATTGGCAGGAGGTCTCAAGCGATCAGAATTGCCAAAGATGCATGAGATCACAGCAATGTGGCATCTACTGATATAATTAGTATCATCTTCTGTCAGGTCAAACCCGGTGCTTGGAGATCCTTTGGGGCCTTTGACAAAGCCACAATGAATATTCTTCTCTTGAGCCACAAAGGAATCTTCTCGCTCATGTAAACTTTGATGACCTGCAAATCTAGGCTCCCACTGTTCTTCTCCATCAGGTTTATCTTCCTTCTCTATGTACTGTAAGGAGAATCTAGCAGATTTTCGAGTATTCAATGGTTCCACTATTTGTTGACTAGAATTCAATAACTTCATCTCACATGAACCTGAAAGATTTGACCAACAAATGAATAATGAGCACAGCAAATACCCAAACTAAGTTCTCAACCCAGCTAAATTACAAGTATATCACCTGAAGATCTACGGCGACCTCTTCTTTTAGTATCAGACCGTGATGTTTTCCCGGACTTACCACCTTTACTAACAAGAGAAGAATCCCCAAGTGACCTTTTCGACAAAACTCCATCATCCTTCTCCACATTCTGTTGCTTGATCACGGAATGATGAGCCTCTTTGTGTGGCTCTTCATTGTCATCCTCATGCCCAGAATCAACATATTCATCTCCATCATGAGAATCAATAGCATCACCATCCTCACCATCCACATCAACTCCCATACGATCCCCACCGTTTTTCTTTACCGATTTACCACCTTTCCCAATCGAAGCTTGATACTCTACTTCATACTTCTTTAACTCATTCCTTCCAGCTTCATTATACAAACCAATCCCTTTCAAATCTGTACCCTTCACAGGATTATGAACTAACACATCCTTTTTCACTTCAACCTTATTCTCAACTTCATCCTCATTATACTCATCATCTCTTCTTCTATCATCCTTATCCCAATACCTCGAATCTCGTCCATGAACAACTGAACCTTGACCAAACTCAAGCACCTTAGGATCAATCCTAGTCACATTAGTTAAAAAATCACCTTCATATGAATCAAATCCTACAAAAAAACAATCCAAAATCAAAAATCCAATTACAGCATCTTCAACACAAAGATCGATCCAGAGATTAAACAAACCTTTATCATCGCTTCCATCATCAGTAAAACCAGAGATATAATAGTAAGCGAGAGCAGTAACAACAAGCACAAGACAAAGAACAAACACAACAGAGCTAATTCCAAATCGACGAATCTTATCAGCTCGCACAGATCGTCTCCATCGATTAGGTTTAACTCCTCCTCCTACACCACCGTTTCGGATCCCGATCGCTACTTGATCAGAAGAACCTCCTCCGCCGTTACCGCGACTGCTAAACCTCTCTGTTCCCGATTGTCTAAATTGAGCCATTCTAGCATTGTAAAGCTCTCTCTACTAAGGTCTTAGAGTGAGAGAGGCGAGATTATGTATGTATAGATGCATATATATATAGAGAAGCGTAAGAGATTTTGGTGAAGTATTGATGAAGCAAAAGGTTTTTGGGAGAAGAGTTGGTTAGTTTCACGGACGAATTAGATCGAGTTTCGCCATTAAAGAGAAAATGTGATTAGGTGAGAGGAGGGAGGAAGAAGAAGATAGATACAGATGAATGCGCGTGATCGGCGACGCGCTTCCGGCGAGATTTAACTTTTTATACGGTTGTGTTGTGTTGAGTGTTTTGGATCTGTGTGATACGAATACGAGAACTCGGCCGCTAGATCTGACCCGACCCGGTTTCGTTATGGGTAATTCGGGTTTCTGGGTTTTAGAAATTAATTAAGGAGAAATTAAAGGTTTTATTTCTTTTTTACTCAACAGTCAACTTAAATCATTGACTTATTATTACATAGCTGATTAGTAATACAGTGAAACTTTTTTTTGCAATTATGTGTATGTTTAATGCATCTGATCCAAAATAACCTCTTTGTAAACTAAGTTTGAATACATAAGATTGTCTATTGTATGAAGAACAAAAAGGCTCTAGATACTGTCCATGAAGGCTTGAGGATTCGGTTTTCGAGTCGAATTCGGGTTGGATCGGGTTATTCGGGTAAAATAGTTTAAGATTAGAAAAGGACTAGACTGATATTTAAATCAGATTGGTTCGGTTTTACTCGGGTTTTGGGTTTGTTTTTTAAGTTTATTCGAAATTTGACATAGTACTGAAATATTTGGATTTTAGATTTAAATTATACGAAAAAACTCGATAAAAATCGGAAAAAAAAAAAACCAAAAAAAACAAAATATGAAAAAATCTTATGTATATATTGTTTGTATTTCGTGTTGTTCGGATATCCATTTAGATTTTGGATATTTCGGATTTCGGATCTTACCTAACCAAAACACAAAAAATATATATATATATATATATATTTTAAAATTAATTCAGGTTATATTGGTTATTCGAAACCGAACCAAACCGGAATTTTCTTTTTACTTTTTATTTCTTTTAACATGAGAAATTTAAACAGAAGTTTTCTTGATAAATTCGAGACGGTTTGAATTACATGACAAGTAAGTGAATGAACTTTTGTTTTCTATGTCATGTTATTGGCCGTACAGAACATACGAACGTGATGTCAGTATGTCACGTTACGCTACGGCACGTCTAACTGGGAAAAGAAAATGAAAAAAGCAAATTTAACCAATAATGTTAAGTTTGATTTTGAGTTTCTAAAGTCTAAACGATAAAAAACGATAACACAGTCCCCAAAAAAATTCTTTATAAGCAAAAATAGTAATTTAAGATAATAACAAACAAGTCAGGTTTGGAATCGCATTTACAGAAAATTTATATCAAAGGCAAGCAATCTTTAACCAGACCAAACCAAACCGAACGAAACCGAACCAAATAGAACCGAACTTTTAAAACGGTCTTGGTTTGGATACTAGACACTAGTCTTGCTTTTGCTTGGCAGTAAATCTTTAGGGAACAAGTCTCCTCTATGTGTCCAATTTAACTTCAATCTTTGGAGATTTGTCAAGAAGAGAGCTAAGCTCAGTAACATAGCTTCCCAACTCGGTTGTGGCATTAACACCCGAACCAGAACCAGACCCTTCCTCTCCTTCCTTTGTAGTCAGAGCTCCATAAAACAGCTTCAATGTGACTTCTGTGGAAAGAGCATGCACAGAATTGTGTAGTTTCTGAAACTTCTCTCTAGTTTCTTGTTCATCGATTAGCTTTTCTCTTAGCTCATCCGGGAGGAAAGCCAGCGCACTTCAAAACGGTCAAAACAGAATATGTACTCGATAAGCTTCATCAGATATGTAACACATCGCAGCAGCTCATGACTAATTTAGAAATTATACCTGGAAACACCTCTAACAATACCAAACTTGTAACCAGCAAGAACTGATTCCTTATAACCAAAGTTATAACCTTCTTGCGCAATAGCTTCTTTCCCCGCAACAATCCCTTCACGGTATCCAGCCTATGATTTCGATTTACCCGAAAAAGCCAAACATATAGAGAAGTTTATCAAAACCGAAAAGCATTTACAGCGAAAGAATGACAATCCAAAATCAATACCGTGTGGAATTTCACACGTCTCAACTCATTATCATTGTCCAACACGCGAGATTCACCGTATTCTTCATCCGAACTTCCGTAAAACGGATCATCTAAATTCTCAAGACTCTGATCAATATTACCTAAAACCAAAAGATGATTCTTGTCACAGAGACATGTAAAAGCCAAAACTTAGCAAAACAATCCGAACAAGAGTTTCTCAGCTAAACCTAATTGAGATCTTAGTAAACTATGAGTACATATTACTCAAAGTTTTCATCAATTAGAATCAGAAAAGCAAAAAAAACTTTGTAAATTGCATAACTTATGAAGTTAAAGAGTCCTCACCAGCTTTCGAAAGTTGCAAACTTTCTCCATAAAGCTCTTTGGCGAAACTAACTTTCCCATCTGTAAATTAACAAAAACAGAAACAAAGTTTTACAGTCATTACGTTTGGCTGGGGAATTTCGTCGAACAGCTTGTGGGCGATTGATGAAACTTATTAAATCACAATCGTTATCATATAAAAGAACCTTCAGGTGGCTCCATCAGTGCTACAAAGATGGCGTTCACGAGATAACGGTTTGATGAAAGGACTTGCGAGCAGAGAATGAATCAGAAGGAAGATGACGATCGTCGATGGCGCACAACCACAAGGTCCGATTTTTTTTCTTCGAAGAAGGCGATCCCTAATTCTCTTTTGTCGTTTAGTGACTTATGAGGCCCAAGCCCCAACCCACTTAGCAAATCTGTTTTTCTTTTTCTGTTGGGTCAGCCCACTTAATAAATCTAACTCAAAAGAAAATTGGAAATAGTATATATTTTTAAAAAATTTCAAAATGTATAAAGATAAGTATAAAAATTATAAATTTTAATAATATTAAAAATATAAATAGATGATTATAAGGAAATTCTAAATTTATAATTTTTTTAATATAAAAAAATGATCATGAGGAAATAATTTCGTATATTTTCATATAATTAGATTACTAATTCTAAAAAAATTACATAATTAAATAAATAATTTATTTCAGTATATATTTGGAGAGAAATCATATTATTTGACATAATGTTGAAGTAGATATGAATTAGGTCAATCACACCCATAACAACTTTAAAATATGGATTTTGGGGTATTAAATTGATGATGTCCTCAATTTGTACGAGTAAAATAAAATACAACCAAGGCTAAATACATCCACACTTGGGGGTTATTGAACCCATGAATTTAAAAGAGTTTAATAGAAAGTCAAATTTCAGTGTTATTCAGTTAGTCATTCTATAAATTCTTTTAAATTCATGTGTTATTGAATAAGTATTCTTTTAAATTCTAGTATTATTCATTTTATCGATTTCTTAATTCTATTAAATTCAAGTGTTATTCAATATTATTTAGTTTTCTATAAAAACGTTATTTCACAAGAATTTTATAGAATTGTTAGTAAAAAATGCAAAGAACGAATTCTTACCTATTATGATGGGATTTGAATGGATATATATTACATGAACTCAAATAACTCGTATTTTTCATATTTTTTATAATTTTCACCAATAATTTTATTATAATATTATTAACTAATAAAATATTCTCTTTTCATTAGAATATGATGTGTGTTGTTATTAGATCGTGTAGTAATATCCACATAAAGATATAATTCCAATATATAATTTTGATATCATCAACATATAAATCCCTAAAAAATAGTAATTGCTATACTTACTTCTTCTATATAATATTAGAGATTATTTCACTTCTCAAACAAGACAAAAATCGTTTCACAAACTTTTTTCTTGAAAAACAATATGATCATTGTAAGTTCCTAATGATTCTTATTCTATTAATTATAGGTATTTACATTCATTATGTTCAAAATTCTTTCATATTTTCTATGTTTGTTTTTTTAGAATGGAAACAGAAGATAGCGTCACAACAAAAAACAAAAAAACAAAAGCTCCAAGTTTTGAATAAAAATTGGAATAAACAAGAGAAATTAGAAGAATTGATATCTTTCTAATTATATTAAAATTTTTACTGTATGCTATTAAAATGATGCAAATTATGATCGGTGGAATGAAATAGAAGAATCAAAAATCTTTTATAATATTTGAGAATCGGTAGAATTCCATTCCTTTGGATTCTATTAAATTCTTTTGTTCAATACCCCCACCCGAAGTTTCCGGAATTGTAACTTTAGTTTTGAGTTTTCTTAGATTATTGTTCTTAATTTGTTATGAATATTGAAAACCCATAGAATAATGGCTTGCATAAAGAGACAGGTTAGCATATTCAATAAAACAAATTAATTTATAAATTCATCAAAAAAATTAACTTACTTATTGTTTTAACTCGAGAGTCCGGGTTGATGATGATACATTCAGTGGTACATAAGCAGTCAGAGTTATGCTTCCACACACTATGACTACGTTCTATGGGTTTAAATCTCGATAAAAAAATCCATCTTATGCAAGTAATTCAATCATTTAGCAATATCCATATACAAGGTACATCGGTAAAAAAACCATCATAAGTCTTACAACCATATACAAGGTACGTTTGTATTTTTTTAATATGGGTAATTAAATTTAAAATTATAAATCCGCGTATACGCGGGTCATAATCTAGTTGAATATAAGATTAACTATTTTATAAAATATTGTGCCAAAACGAAAAAATATGAAAATATTTATTAATCCATTCTATTAAAATGAACTTAGTGATTAAAAATAATAATAAAAAACAAAATTAAAAATTATTGTTTCTTTTTCAAAAAAATTATATTTTTAAATTGATTGAAATAAGAAAAAAACCACAATTATCTCTGAAATAAGCAAAAAAAAAATGAACTAACAAAATAGTCTCAAATGCAAATTTTCAATCGGTTTAAAATAACATTTTATTGATATTACAAAAAAAAAAGTAGCAATTACCTCCTCTCCCACATGGTCATGGACTCATGGGGTAATTAAATTACCGAGGGATTATATTATTTAACATAATAATTAATACAACAAAAAAAACAAGACACAAATAATGAAAATGTCTCTAACTCTAAGCGCTAAAGTGCACTGGAATGCTCTGTTCGTACCGGAAAAAGTTGTCGGGATCAACTCTAGTCTTCACCTGAACCAATCTCTCAAAGTTATTCTTAAAATACTTAACTCCATACACTTTACCTTCCTCGTACGTCGAGTTCAAGCTCTTCCCAATATCAACATCTCTATAATTCAAAAACGCCTCTCTTGGATTCTTAGACACGTAAGGGCTCATTGCCTCAAACACTCTTTCCGTCTGGCTCAAGCAATCGCTAGCTGCTGCTTCACCCGCCGCGAACCAGTTTGATGAGTACTGAATCTTGAACATGTTCCCTTCTCGGTGAGGAAACGCCGTCTCTGTCGCTGAAATCTCGCTCATTCTCCCACCGTATGGGTTCCAAGCCATCGACACGTTCTCGTTCTCTAACAGAATCTTGAATACCGATTCTAAACCGGGTTTTGAGATCGTTTTTTGCACGTAATCGGATTTTCTTTTGAGGTAGATTTGCCTTTGTGGGATTCTTTTTAGCATAACTGATGTTGGTGTTGTACCTGGCGGGATACTAAGCCAGAACAGAACCGATTCGATCCATTTCATTTCTAAACACTCTGTTTTGTTTAGACCGAGTTCCGGAAATTTCGCGTTCATAATTTCTAGAAGCTTCTCGGAGTTTCCTAAGAACATTCCCATGAAAGAAGCCTTGACCGTCTTGTTACTTGAGCACAACGTTAACCTTATGAACAAATCGTTATCGATCTTGTCGGCGATCTCTTGCCATTTGGCTGCAAGATCGGTAGTTGTTACTCCTCCTCTGTTTCCAACCGTTTCAACGTTAAAGACTGTAACTTTCTCCGGTACCGGAACAAGCTTGATCTTCCAGGCTAAGACAACACAAAAACTAGCTGCTCCACCGCCTCGTAAGGCCCAGAAAAGATCTTCTCCCATTGAACTCCTGTCCAAGACTCTTGCGTTAGCGTCTACAATCTTAGCGTCTATAATGTTATCAATCGATAAACCGTATTTCCTCATCATGTTTCCGTAACCTCTTCCGCTAAAATGTCCACCAGCCCCAAGACCGGGGCAGATTCCAGCTGGGAACCCACGGAGGTTGTTGCTTTTGTTGGCGATATCGTAGTAGATCTCTCCTAGGGTCGCAGCAGATTGGACCCACGCGGTATCGAGTTTTGGATCGATCTCGATTGACTGTAAGTTAAACATGTCTAAGACGACGAAATCAACGGTGGATATGTAAGACATACCGTCGTAGTCGTGGCCTCCACTACGGATTCGAAGCTGGAGGCTTAGTTTTTTGGCGCAGTTGATTGTAGCTTGGACATGAGTGAAGTGAGCCGCGGCCACAATCGCGACTGGTTTACGTGTTGTACCGTTGAAGTAACGGAGATTACGGACGTAGTTGTTGAGGATAGTGAGGAAGTTAGGGTTTTCTTGCGTGTATGTGAAGTTTTGGATTGGGAACTTTGAGTCCGAAGGTTTGAACATGGTGAGACATTGTGTGAAGCTGTCTTCGAGTTTTGGTGGTGATGCAAATGATGTTGGAATTATAAGGAGAAAAAGTGTAACAATTAGGGTTTGAATTGTTGGAGATTTCATTTTGGAGAAGATAATGGTTTTAGTGTTCTGAGAGATTGGTGAGGGGTTGGACTATTTATTGTATTAGTTTCTCTTATACAAATAGATGATAAATTGTTATTCTTGTGAATGTGTATATTTGGTAGACTGAAATCTAAAAATTTAGTCAATAGGTAGGTAGTTGGAGATTTAATTCTTAGAATATAGTGTTCTATTCCTCCAGCTACCTCGTTAATTAGATCCTAAATTTTTTAATTTAATTTATCTGGTCTATTTTAAAATTTAAATTGAAAACCTCAAAGACAATATAGAAATTAGAGAAGGTGCTTTCTTATTCAATAGTACAAAAGGTTTTGTACAATTTGGACTTAAGAGAAAGCTAAACCTTATTATAATACTATTAGGACTTATCTCCAGAGCCCGTACTCAATAGAAGCTACACAAGCATGTGTTTGTGTGGCCTTTAATGTGTTAATTAAATTTAGAGGCCATTTAATTTATAAAAAAGTTCCAATAGCTCTATTGTTAAAGACTCGTTAAAGTGAATAAGAGGTGGTGGATTCAAACGAGAAGTCCCAATTGCTCTACTTGAAGACTCCGTATTCAAAATTTAAATTGGAAAAATACCTCAAAGTTGTTATGGAGAGATTAATATATATACGATGACTTAATGAGTCATGGACACATTTTATATGATATTATTTAGTTTTTTATACAAACCAACTAATTGATGGGTTTCATCCTGAATTTGCTTATATTACAAATTTGCTTTAATGGAGGCCACGTATTAATTCGTCACTACATGCGACAAATGGTACAAAAGCAAATATACTACACATAGAAATATGCAATCTCAGAAATTTTATTTATTAGGAAACGCCAGCAAATTGGTTTCTTAATGTGCTAAATGTCGTCACACCTTTGTACATTACTAGAATGTTTTGAAAGTTGTATTGCAGGTTGAAACTACGTCTTCAATTCTTCCTACCAAAATGGTAGAACACGTGACAAACCACCATTATGTAAACTTTGTCTTGTCCATGTATTTTTTTTTTTCAATTTTTCATATTCTTATCTTTTTTTTTATGGATCGTTTTCTGTCCATCAACGATAAGGATGTTATACCTAACTCGATCTATTTTTACCTAGATATGGTATTTTTTGAAGAAAGTAAAAATAAAAGATAAGTGGTCCAAACATCTAATTAAGACGTATGTGTTTTTTTTTTTTGGACAAATTAAATTCTAACCATAAGACAAAAAAAAGAAAAATAGATAAGTGGTTGCACACTTTGCACCATCAAGTCACCACACCAACTAACTAAAAGCCGTCTTTAATGTATCCCAATTTATTCATTGGTTTTTAACAACAACAAGACAACAATTCATGCGTAAGACATAAGCAAAATGGCTATCGGAGGATTGGCTCTTGATGTCTCCGACGCCGGCAATATAGATGCCAAGATCACAGCCGCAGTGGTCATGAGTTGCATTGTAGCTGCCTCATGTGGTCTCATTTTTGGCTACGACATCGGAATCTCAGGTTACAATTTAGACATAATGATCATGTCATAAAGAAAAAAATTAGAATGAAATTATATTAATAAATTTATCTTTGACTTAAAGGTGGTGTGACGACGATGAAGCCTTTTCTTGAGAAATTCTTTCCATCGGTTCTTAAAAAAGCTTCGGAAGCTAAGACGAATGTGTACTGCGTCTATGACACTCAACTTCTTACGGCCTTCACATCTAGCCTTTACATCGCTGGCTTAGTTGCTTCCTTAGTGGCTAGCCGTCTCACGGCGGCTTTTGGTCGCCGCACCACCATGATCCTAGGAGGTTTCACTTTCCTCTTTGGTGCTCTCATCAATGGTTTAGCTGCCAATATTGCCATGCTCATCTCCGGTAGGATTTTGCTCGGATTTGGTGTTGGCTTCACCAACCAGGTAGTTGTAGTTCAAGTTTCACTAAAGTTGTTTTTTTGTGTGGATATGCATGGAGTGAGCAATCCAGTTTGTAGTTTAGATTCTTCGATTTTTGGTTTATCACTTATATAGCCAAATAAACTTTTATAATTCATATGGTTATGGCCTGGTCTAATAAAATTTCGGTTTGATTTATTATGGCCTGGTCTAATAAAATTTCGGTTTGATTTATCCAGTTTGGATGCGATTTCATTTGAATTTTAAAAATAATTTTAAAACATGGATAAACAATGATTTAGTTAATATTATATTATGTAATAAATTTTAATGCATAATAGAAATATATAACTTTAATAAATAATGGCTACACTAAAACTGTTCCGGTTCAGTTTCCTGTTCTGTGGGTTTCAAATAATGCGGTTTGTAAACAGTTTAGTTTCGGTTCAATTTGTTTTGTTTGGTTGTAAGCAACTAAGCATATATTATTCCCTCTATTACATAAAAATGGAAGTTTAGATTTAATTTTCTTTTTTTTTTGGTGTGAAGTTTAAATTTTATTTTCTTGTTCCTCAAAACAGATTTTCTACATTTTCAATATATTTTTTTTGACAATTAATATTAAAAAATTGTAAACTTAAAAATATATTAACTGAAAAATTTGAATTTACTTAATTTTTTATTAGTTAATATTTGTAGAAATGTGTTTTATGTGAAAATTTAATATAATAAGATTAGTAATTTCTTAATATTTGTGAAAATCTTAAAAAGTTTATTTTTAAGGAAGGGAGAGAATATCTATTACATGTAAAAAAATCAATATATATCAACGAAATGACTAATTTAATTTTTGAATGTGAACACGTTAATTAGGCTGCTCCGGTGTATCTATCGGAAGTAGCACCACCAAGATGGCGTGGAGCTTTCAACTCCGGCTTCCAATTCTTCATTGGTGTTGGAGTAGTAGCAGCCAATCTAATAAACTACGGTACGGACAACCACCGCAACGGCTGGCGTATCTCGCTAGGCCTAGCTGCTGTACCAGCCGCGATCATGACCGTCGGATGTCTATTCATTTCCGACACACCATCTAGCCTCTTGGCGCGTGGGAAACAAGATCATGCTCACGCGTCGTTGCTAAAGCTACGTGGCGTCAAAAACATAGCTGACGTGGAAATTGAGCTAGCAGAGTTGGCTAAGTCAAGCCAACTAGTTATGGAAGCTAGAACCGAACCGTTTAGGACGATATTGGAGAGACGGTATAGGCCTCATCTTGTGGTTGCTGTGGCTATACCATGTTTTCAAATGTTAACCGGAGTCACGGTGAATGCGTTTTATGCGCCGGTTCTATTTCGATCGGTTGGATTTGGTTCTGGTCCGGCTCTTATTGCGACGTTAATACTCGGGTTGGTTAATCTTGGTTCGCTTCTTGTCTCAACCATGGTTATTGACCGGTTCGGTAGACGGTTCTTGTTCATTGCTGGTGGTATTCAAATGTTCATCTGTCAGGTAAATCTCTTAAATAGTTAAATATGAAAATTGGACGCAACAAAATTATGTGCTTTGATCGAAACTAGGACTGACCATAAAACCCGAGTCAAAAAATTCGGTTCCAAAACTAAACTGAATACTCATAAAATCCTACTTCTATTTTAATTATCCGATCCGAAAACCGAAAAATATATTCGAAAATCCAAAATAAAATTATATATTCAACAATTTTAATTATAAATAATTATAATACTCAAATATACCAAATAACAAAACATCCACAAATAACCTAAATATTTGAAATTTTTTAGTTATATTTATCAAAATTATTTGACTTTTCAAAATGTAACCAAATTTTATTAAAATTAACCAAATTTTTAGTTTTTTTTGTTCCAAAACCCGAACCGAAACCGATCTCAACCCGATGCCTATCTAAACCAAATAATCATAAAATTCGAACGGATAACAAAATCTCTTACCCGGATAACGAACCAAACCCGCAAAGGTGGAAACATTGATAACTCGGTTATGTACAGGTGGCAGTGGCTGGGTTGCTAGCAATGACAGAAGGAGCCAAGGGGGACGTAGAGATGAAGAAAGGCTACGCCGTGACGGTGGTGGTGTTACTTTGCATATACGCAGCTGGGTTTGGATGGTCATGGGGGCCATTGAGCTGGCTTGTCCCAAGTGAGATATTCCCACTCAAGATGCGACCGGCTGGTCAGAGCTTAAGCGTCGCCGTGAACTTCGCCGCAACGTTTGTTCTCTCTCAAACGTTCTTAGCAACGTTGTGTGATTTCAAGTACGGTGCGTTCTTGTTTTACGGCTGTTGGATCTTTATAATGACGGTGTTCGTTATCATGTTCTTGCCTGAGACTAAAGGGATCTCTGTGGATTCTATGTATCAAGTTTGGGAGAAGCACTGGTTTTGGCGACGGTTCACTGAACCGACTTCAAATTGAAAACCATAGGAAAAAAAAATTGAAAAACCTTGGGAATTATTTTATATCTTTTAGTATGGAGATCGAAATTATATTTCTTACTTATTTTGGATTTTTAATGGAAATTTTTAGTAATTCGGATAATTATTTATGGTTTTTAATTTAGAAAAATTTTTTTGGATAATTTAGGGTATTTTGAATAATTTTGAGTAATTTAGGATTTCGAATAAAAACTGATACAAACCAAAACTGAACCGAAACCAAACTCCATACTCGAATGGATCCTAAAAAAAAAAAATCCAAAAATTCGACCCGAATTCGAATGGATACCCAAACGCTCACCTCTAGATATAAGATTTGTTGGATCAAATTAGCATTTTGACTATAATCTTTTTTTTTTGTCAAAGACTAGAATCTTTATTTTGTTGTAATTTATAGCTATTCTAGTTTTGGTATATTTTGGTCAACCTAGTCTGATAACATATCTTAAATTATATTAATGTCATTATATTTAGACTAATGTTGATTCTATTAGTATTTTTTTTTTTTCGCCGATTCAATTTCATATCATAGTTCCCTTAATTATATTTTTTGTTTCATTCTGGCTACGTTGACTATGACGTGCAAAACATTATATTAAGTTGATTTAATAAAAAATAATATTAAGTGACGTAACGAAAAATAAAATAATAGTATTGAATTAAGAAAAAAAAATCATGTAAGTTAGTACCCGAATTCAAAATATGCATGCAATGTTATTATGATATTAAGACCATCCCCACTAGAAAACCTCTAGTAAGTTGCTTATATAATTAAACTAATCATATAATTAAATATTAAACTAATCAAAGCAATTCACTAACAACTTTAAACAATCATCTTTTCACTAGAGAACTCCTATCAAAAGTTCTTAATCATTAAAAGATATATAATTTTTAACAATTGTTTATTGTTAATCAAATTTTAATAAATTACTATAACAAAACAATTAATTAAATTACTTATATTACATTTAAAAAAAAACCTTCGATTTCTCTTCCATTAGGGAAATTCTGAAAAGAAGGTACCAATTCAACAATGTGATCACTAACAGAAAGAAGAACTTCGATTTCTCTTCTCCACATGGATTTTTTTCTCACTAGGCAATGGCTCTAGCCTCCATTGATGTCCCAAAATTGCAGCTTTAATCGTATTGGAATAAAAAAGTTAGAATCATAATTTAAAGTAAATATCACATAAACATCACAAACTTAAGTATTAGCATTACTATAGAGATTGGTCCATGAATTCAAGAACAAGTCCACCTGCAGCATTCCGGTTCTTGGTCAGATTATATATGGATTGCATACTCTTTCCACCAGAGTGACAACAACTCATCCTCTTTATTGCACAAAATTGTTAGATATCACAGTTTGATTCAAATTTCAAACCAAACAGCCAAGAGTCATGACAACTTCTCAGAGATAAACAAATACATTGTAAACCTGCGGGAAAGATGCCTCAATATCGCAAGTGAATCCATACCAAAACAGAAACACTCACATCTTTAATCCAACCATTACAAATTCGGATACACAAACAATGCCTTCTATATTTCAATCCCTTAAACCAATAAGTATACACCATTGCTCAATGACATAACTAGCTATGGAAGCTAGGGCCGAACCGTTTAGGACGATATTGGAGAGACGGTATAGGTCTCATCTTGTGGTTGCTGTGGCCATACCATGTTTTCAAATGTTAACTGGACTCACGGTGAACGCGTTTTATGCGCCGATTCTCTTTAGATCGATTGGGTTTGGTTCTGGTCTGGCTCTTTTTGCGACGTTAATACTCAGGTTGGTTAATCTTAATTGGTTCACTTCTTGTCTCAACCATGGTTAATGACCGGTTCGGTAGACGGTTCTTGTTCATTGCTGGTGGTATTCAAATGTTCATCTGTTAGGTAAATCTCTTTAAATATATAAATATGAAAAGTGGCCGCAACAAAATTATGTGGTTTGGTCGAAACTAAGGATTGACATAAAATCCGATGGAATAAAACTGCAAGTGAGATACAATCTGGCGATGGAATAACCTCTGCTAGGCTGGTACTTACAAATTCAAATACTTATCTTTGTCGACCACAAATCGATAGTCTTTAGATGATTTGATACCTCAACTATTAATAGCAAATCTACATTAATAGAGAAACAAAAATAAAGAAGCTGTAAATGCAAAAGTAATTAGCATAGATATGTGTATGTTTAGTACTTTACATTTTTTTTATTTGGTCGACTGTGTTTAGATTTTGTTATTGAGGAGTTTTATTAGATTTATTTTAAAAAGTTCAATGTAATTTTAATCCAATTGGTCGAAACTTTATATCAACATTACTTTAATACTCAGTCAGTCAGTTGGTTCCATTCGATTCCGCTGAAAATCCGATTTCGTTAGTCCACAGAGCCTCTAAAAAAGCCCATAAGTTTGGTTCCATTTCGATTCCGCTTTGGAAACCGGGCATAGTTAAGAGTAAAAGATTCCATTTGTTAACTAGAAATGTCGATTATTTGTAGCTCGATTCTCTTAACTAGTACCACCAAACCGGTTCTCGTCCTTCTTCATCTTTCGATTACTTTTGTCTCTCCACGAACTAACTAATTCCTTCTTGTCAAATTCTCTCTCAAATATAGCTGAGGTTCGGTCGAAAGACCAAACTACCCTCGTACTGTACTTCAGCGAATCTTTGGTGCTACAAAAAAGCAATGATTTTTTTTTTTTTTTTTTTTTTTGTCAACCACACATTGATTAAAAAACAAATCCATGATTGGTAATCCAATCTGGAGGGAAAGAGTTTACAAACGAAAATTCAGAAAAACGCACTCTAGCAGAGTGAGCTAAACAGTCTGCCTGAGAATTACAAGAACGGGGATACTAGAAAGAGAGAAAGAAGGAAAAGAAACACGAAGCAGACCAATCTCATCTAGGAGATGGGAGATAAATGTAAACAAATGGACAAAAGGAGATATGTCTTTTTTTACTATAAACCGTAAACTCCAATAACAATTTTTAACGTGTTTAATTCTTTTAATTTGAAGTTATTTAAAAAAGAAGTGTTTAATAAAATAAGAAAACCAAAATATTTAAATTATAAAAATCCCACAAATTAAGGGATACTGTAAGGTAAAAAAAAATGGGGGTGGTAGAAAATTAAGAATCCATTAAAAACCCACAAAAATTAAAAAATTTGCTAAAAAAAACCCTGCCACAAGGCCCACAACGGCATTATTATACATAGGTCAATCTAGTAACAAATAAACCTGCCACTAAGGGGGGTGTATTGGATTAAAATTTTGACAGGATTTGATGAGATTTTAAAAATTTTGGATTTTGAGAGATTTAAGTGGATTTGTTAAATATTTGGTAGGATTGTTAGATTTTTATTTATTTTAAAAAAGAAAATCTCTGTGATTTGGTGGGATTTATTGGGTGATTTTAGGAGATTGTTAAAAAAAAAAGATTTGAAAACAAAAAATTGAAAACGTACACACGTACACCTCATCAAAGATTATCTCAAAGTTTGATGATCTTCCTCATCCACAGCTCATGGCTTATACATTATCCTCACGTAGTCTTTCTTTCTTTTAGTAATCTCTTGATCGACTCTATTATTAAGATGTCAGTTCGACAAAGCAAGAGGATTTCTGGATAAGATGTGGAAAAAAGGTATTAAGCCGGATCGGATGTGTTTAGCTATACGACTGTGATCAACTATCTTGCGAAAGCTGGAAACTTGGGTGATGCATTGAAACTGTTCGCTGAAATGTCTGAAAGAGGAGTGGCATCTAATGTTACGTGTTATAATATTGCTATTTTTCTATTTGGGTTCACGAATTGCTATTTTTCTATTTAACTCGTGAGATGCCCATTGCCCACAGGAGATGTTACTCTGTTCTTTGTGTTACATGGCGTTTGCACTGCGGCCGAATTGGCAGTGAAGAAGAAGACGGCGGTGATGCATCGGTGGCGGTTGAGTCCAGCGGTTTCGCGGCTGCTCACGGTGGGGTTTGTGTTTGTGACTGGTGGTTGGTTGTTTTCACCTCGGCTTAAAAGGAGCGGCGTGATGGAGAGAATAAAAAAGATTAATCAACGAATAAATCATACGAAATTAACGAGAACTGGAAACTAGAGTGTGAGTGCGAGATGGAAGAGGAAGGAGCGGCGGAGGTTGTTGTAGCGGCGGAGGGACACGTGGCGACGGCGACGATGGCGAGGAAACATAGACGAAGGAGGAAGCAAAGGATTGGGATTGAGGAGAGAGAGGAAGGGAGGAAGCTAATGGAAGAATTGATAATTAGAATCTGAGAATGAAGAACAAAAGAGGACGACGGAAAAGAAAATTCTGTCTTTTTTTTTTTTCTTTTTTGAAATCCTTCAGAATACCACCTCTAGAGGTGGGATTTGTTGAGTTCCTATTTTCAACTAAAAAAGTATCCAAAGTCTTTTAAAATCCTTGTTCAGGATTTTTTCAAAAAGTACTTGTTAATTTTGAATAACACTGGATTTCATATGATTTTTGTAAATTATTTATTGAATAACAGGGGATTGTAAGATTTTTTAAGTGATTTTGTAGAAATACTAGATTCAATAACACTGGATTTAAAAAAGGATTTAAGAATCACACATTGAATAACAGTGGATTTTAATAAAAACCCAAAATCTTTCAAAATCCAAGTTTCAATACACCCCCCTAAATGAGTACATAAACATGCGAACAAAGAAATAGATTTAACCAAAAAAAAAAATCTGCTATCACTTTAAATAAGTCTGCCATATCCAAAAAACTGTCTTGACGTTGACGTATATCTAAAAAAACAATAAAAATCTACCAAAATAATACAAATCTGCTGTCAAGTACTAAAAACCCTAAAGCCTATTAAAAAAACTACTATATGAAAATTAAAACTACTAACCAAAACAAAATATCTGCCAAATAAAAATAAATCTGCCACAACATAAAAAAATCCTACTAATTTTAAATAAAACTACTCTAAAAAACATGATCAATTATATATGTAGCTCTTTCAAGAGTGACGAAAAGAAGTGGTTTCAAGATTTTTATCGCGGATCGGGATGGTCAAAGGCATAGTAAAACATCTAATGTTGTCTACAAAGAAATATTTGAAGGCCTTTGATTTGTATCGTTTCTTTTTTACATATCTTTTTTAGTGTCCAATTTGGTTATTTGACGATTTTGTTTTAGAGGTCTTGTGTTTAGTACCTTAAATTTTTTTAATTGGTCGATGGTGTTTGAATTTTGTTATTCAGGAATTTTATTAGACTTATTTTTGAAAAAGTTTAATGTAATTTTAATCCAATATATTGGTCAAGTTTAGGTCTCTACCCGGAGAAGAAACGGAAGAACCAAAGACTAAGGCAAGTTTTAGTATCTTAATGAAATTATGGAGAGCATGAAATTGGCAAATACTCATCGTTTCATATTACATCCTGCATGCAGGCGGCGAGTCAGGAGTATGCGAAATCTAACACAGCGGTGTGGTGGGACCTGTATACCTGTCCGGTTCCCGATGGTTATGACGCTCGTCTGGCCGTTAGGAGTATAGAATCTGCCCTGAAAGGTTTAGGCTACAATGGTCCTCTCACCATCACTGCCATCGGCGACATGCAAAAAAACCATAAGCTCCTGCGACAGCTCTGTTCAATGTGAATCTGCCTCATGCGACCTTTTTTGCGCCTCATGCGACTTTACTAGCAAAAGCTTTACATGGCATTAACATAGTTATTTTTGAATGTTGCTTATACATTTATAAAAATGTTTTACTGTTTTTTTTAAAAAAATTACTGTTTATAAGAAAAACAATTTTATTATCTAAAAAAGTTATATTACCCAAGACAACAAAATTTATTATTATAATATATTCTATATAAGTATGTTATAACCCAAAACAAAATATATATGATCCCTAAAACAAATACACTATAGTAACATAACATTTAATGTACAATAAACTCATTTAACTACAATCCAATAAAATAAGACATCTAAACTACAAAATCGTAAAGCATAAATTATCGCGCGGTATGATAATCTCGTATCAATATTATTTCAATACTCAGTTGGTTCAACTTCGATTCCGCTTAGGAAAACCGGGGATAGTTAAGAGTAAAAGATTGGAGTATTTGTTAACATGTCGGTTAACAAAATCCGATTTCGTTAGCCATTAGAAAGGCCCATAAGTTTGGTGTATATATATATGTAAGAAACCCTAGCCAGGTGGTGAAATAAGGATGTCGAGCGACTGGAATGAGGCGGCGAGTCGGAAGCATGCGAAATCTAAGACGGCGGTGTGGTGGGACCTGGATACCTGCCCGGTTCCCGATGGTGATGATGCTCGTCGGGCCGTTAGGTGTATAGAATCTGCCCTGAAGGATTTAGGCTACAATGGTCCTCTCACCATCACTGCCATCGGCAACATGCAAAAATTCCCAAACGTCCTGCGACAGCTCTGTTCCGCCGGAATCAAGGTTAAACACGCAATTCCCGGTAAATCCATCCTTCTTTTTCATCTTTGTTGGTTGATCTTTGGTTGCTTTTTTTTTGATACTGATCGAGTTGCTTTTACTGAAACAGATGTGATAGGTAGAGTCATTATGGACGACTGGTCGGAATGGCAAGTTAATAATCCACCTCCGGCGACAATGATGCTCGTTTCCGAAAAGGTGTACACCGAACTGACTGTGCCTCTTTGCAAGCGACAACAGCGGATAAGTGGATACAACCTCCTTCTGGCATATGCAAAAGATACTAGTTCAATTCTTCACACTAAAGCACATTGGTTGTGGAAAGACTTACTACTGGTGGGGGCGGAGACAAGAGAAAGACATGTTCTTCGGAAGTGCAGTGAATTGGTTGAATGTGACCTTTTTTGCACATCATGCGACTTTACTAGCAAAAGCTTTGAACATTTCACCACGCATCTCTCTACTGAAGAACATTGTCTCACAGTAAGCATCATCCGAGACAACAACATTTATCTCTTTGGACCTCAATTTTAATTTTTCCAATCCGCAGGAAAGTAGAATTATCAAGTTTAGGTCTCCACCCGGACAAGAAACGGAAGAACCAAAGACTAAGGCAAGTTTTAGTATCTTAATGAAATTATGGAGAGCATGAAATTGGCAAATACTCATATACATCCTGCAGGCGGCGAGTCAGGAGTATGCGAAATCTAACACAGCGGTGTGGTGGGACCTGTATACCTGTCCCGTTCCCGATGGCTATGATGCTCGTCTGGCCGTTAGTAGTATAGAATCTGCCCTGAAAGGTTTAGGCTACAATGGTCCTCTCACCATCACTGCCATCGGCGACATGCAAAAAAACCATAAGCTCCTGCGACAGCTCTGTTCCGCCGGAGTCAAGGTTAAACACGTAGTTCCCGGTAAATCCATCCTTTTTTTATCTTTGGTTGCTCTCCTCTCTCTTGACCTTTGGTTGCTTTTTTGATACTGAGTTGCTTTTACTGAAACAGATGCGGTAGGTCTATTCATTGTTGGGGACTTGACGGATTGGCAAGATCATAATCGACCTCCGGCTACAATGATGTTCATTTCCGATAAGCTGAATTCGGACGACGTGTTGCATTGGCCTCTTTGCAGGCGGCAACAATGGCGGAAGGGATACAACCTCCTTCTGGCACGTACAGAGCCTATTCGTTCAACTATTTACACTAATGCACAGTGGTTTTGGAAAGACTTACTGGTGTTGGCGGAGAATCGCAGAGAATTGGTTGAATGTGACGAATCTGTCTCATGTGACCTTTTTTGCGAATCATGCGACTTTACTGGCAAAAGCTTTAAACATTTCACCAAGCATCTCTCCACTGAAGAACATGCTCTCACAGTAAGCATCATCCTATACATTTGAGACAACAACATTTATCTCTTTGGACCCCAATTTATAATTTTTTTCAATCGCAGGAACTTAAAGTTATCAAGTCTAAGTCTCCACCAGAAGAAAAAACGGAAGAACCAAAGGCTAAGGCAAGTTTTAATATCTCAAGTTTCTTAATGAAATTATGGAGAGCTCTGATGTGAAAGTAGAAAGCAAGAAATTGATGCACATTGAAGATATTTCCCAAGTTTTTTTTTTTTTTTTTTCTTTTACAATTCTTCTAGATTCTGATAACTCTAGTCTCCAAATTGGCAAATTACTCATTGTTTCATATACATCTTGCAGGTAGAACCCCCTCCAAAGACCAGCAAACGTCCGAGGAAAACGGATTTCCGTCTTCTTGACAATCATTTAGCAAAGAGCAAACGTTTGAGGAAAGCGATCCGGACGGATTTAGGTCTTCTTGACAATCATTTACGTAATCACTTGCGTCTGCTTCTTCGCTCTCTCGGTCGGGGCTCGGCCTCGGGCTCGGGCTCGACCTAGGCCTAGGCCTAGCGCAGGATGGGATCTTAAGCCTTGAACTAAGTTAATTTCCGCTTCTTCCTTTTAAGTTATTGAACTAAGTTAATTTCCGCTTCTTCCTTTTAAGTTATGTACTCGTTTTCAATCTATCGGCCTCGGAATTGTGTGTGGTTTTATCGGTGTTGATTGTTATAATTATAAAGACTCGTTAAAGTGAAATAGGTGGTGGATTCGAACGAAAAGTCCCAATAGCTCTATTGTTTAAGACTCCGTATACAAAATTTGAAATTGGATAAAATACCTCAAAGTTGTTATGGAGAAATAAATAGATATACAGTGATATTATTTAGCTTTTATATACAAACCGACTAATTGATGGGTTTCATCCCCAATTTGCTTATATTAGATATTTGCTTTAATGGAGGCCACGTATTAATTCGTCACTACATGCGACAAATGGTACAAAAGCAAATATACTACACATATAGAAATATGTTCAATCTCAGAAATTTTATTTATTAGGAAAGACCAGCAAATTGGTTTCTTAATGTGCTAAATGTCGTCACACCTTTGTACGTTACTAGAATGTATTAAAAGTTGTATTGCAGGCTGAAACTACGTCTTCAATTCTTCCTACCAAAATGGTAGAACACGTGACAAACCACCATTATGTAAACTTTGTCTTGTCCATGTATTTATTTTCATTTTTCATATTTTTATGGATCGTTTTATGTCCCTCAACGATAAGGATGTTATACATTACCTACATATGGTATTTTCTTGAAGAAAGTAAATTTTTTATTACATATATTTATAGGTGATGCTATAAAATAAAAGATAAGTGGTCCAAGCATCTAAGACGTATGTGTTTCTTGGACAGAATTCTAACCATAAGAAAAAGAAAAAAAAGATAAGTGGTTGCACACTTTGCACCATCAAGTCACCACACCAACTAACTAAAAGCCGTCTTTAAATGTATTCAATTTATTCATTGGTTTATTACAACAACAAGACAACAATTCATGCGTAAGGCATAAGCAAAATGGCTATCGGAGGATTGTCTCTTGATGTCTCCGACGCCGGCAACATAGACGCCAAGATCACAGCCGCGGTTGTTATGAGTTGCATTGTGGCTGCCTCATGCGGTCTCATTTTTGGCTACGACGACATCGGAATCTCAGGTTACAATTCAGACACAAAAAATGATCATGTCATAAAGAAAAAAACTAAAATGAAATAATATTAATAGATTTCTCTTTGACTTAAGGTGGTGTAACGACGATGAAGCCTTTTTCTTGAGAAATTCTTCCCATCAGTTCTTAAAAAAGCTTCGGAAGCTAAGACGAATGTGTACTGTGTCTACGACAGTCAACTTCTTACGGCCTTCACATCTAGCCTTTACATCGCCGGTTTAGTTGCTTCTTTAGTGGCTAGCCGTCTCACGGCGGCTTATGGTCGCCGCACCACTATGATCCTAGGAGGTTTCACTTTCCTCTTTGGTGCTCTCATCAATGGTTTAGCTGCCAATATTGCCATGCTCATCTCCGGTAGGGTTTTGCTCGGATTTGGTGTTGGCTTCACTAACCAGGTAGGTGTAGTTCCAGTTTCACTAAAGTTGTTTTTTTGTGTGGAGCACAGCATGGAAGAGTGAGCAATCCGGTTTTATCACTTATATAAAGCCTGAATTGTTATGGCCTGGTCTGAAAAAATTTCGGTTTGATTTATACAGTTTGGATGCGATTTCATTCGAGTTTTAAGACATGAATAAACAATAATTTAGTTAATATTATATTATGTAATAACTTTTTATGTATAATAGAAATACAACTTTAATAAATAATGTAATAATCTAGTTCATAAATTTTTACAATTAAGTGGTTTTTGGATTATAATTTTTGAATTTTGGATTTTGGTTTATGGTTTTTAGATTTTGTATTAAAAAAAATTATAAAATTTAAAAGTAAAAATAGAAAAACAGAGTGAAACATGATTTTTTTTTTTTTGAAAATTGACAAAAACTAAAATCTAAATTTCCTATTTAACTATCTTTTCATAATCTCGATTGGTTATAGAGTAGATTTTTTAAAAAACTAAGTTTACTCCAATTGTTCAGATATTAAAACAAAGCTCAGGTATAGAGTGGCTCATAAGTTATGAGTCATAAGCTCAGGTATAGAGTGCATTGGAGTTTGTTAGTTTTCTTAACCTCTAACTGAATATCATTCATCATTAGGACTTTGAACAAGTTCAGAGCTTTCTAGACAACAAAAGACAAAATAGTAAAAATACTCTTTGTTTGATCAAATGTGCAAGCAAGACGACCAAACACTCTTCAATCAAATGTATATCTAGTTTTACTTCTTCCCATGAAAGTAGTGAACCTTTCTATTCAACTGGAACAGCGTTTCATAGACATTAACACAGCACAAAATAAGCTAGCCATCAAAAGATTTACAAGCAAAATTATGTTTATAACATTCAGCTAAAAAACATAAGACACAATCATCCAACAAAATGATATCTAATACCCTAAAATCACTTAAAGATTCACTACATTCAAGTCTACCTCGTATGGCAATCATCAAACAGTAGCAGCAAGAGCACTCACAAATTTATATGACTTAGGGACTGTAAGAACCGCATCAAACCACTCGACCTTCCCCCAAATCTCTTTACTTTTGCGTTTTTCAAGCGAAATCTCAGCACACCAAATCATCTTATCCTTATACCCACTAGCAGGCACATACTTGTCCCACAAAACAACAAGCTTACCACCACAAGCCGCTAATTGAACAGTGCTATATCCAGCAAACTTAGGCAATCCTCCAAGACCCTTCAATTGAATCCAGTCTCTTTCCTCAGAGTCATACCATTGGATTTCACGTGACCAACGATAACAACACATTACGTTATTTACCACGCAATGAGAATTACAAACCCATCCTAAATCAAATTTCTGATACACTCTAACCTCTATCCATTTATCTTCTTTTGGCTTGTAAGCCACACCTTTATAATCCAGACCATCATACCCAAACAAGTAGATTTTTCCTTCAATAACTGCACTCTTGTATATACGACTTGAACATCCCTCCGCGAGAGGACTCACCACAAGCTCCCAAGTTTGAGTCTTTGTATCGAAAACCTCCATCCAATTGGAGTCATTGTAGTCTTGGAACCCTCCTGCTACATATATCCTCCCATCAACAACATTAGCAGCTGCGCAATTCCGCTCAATCCGCATTCTTGGAGCCTCGTGCCATGTATTAGACCTGCAGTCTAAAATTGAGACACTAGACGAGAAGTCATTGCTGTTGGATCCGCCAATGGCGTAGATATTAGAACCAACCGCCACGAGACCATAGCAATGCGCGGTAGGTGAATTGGGAACTGGGACTGGAGCCAAAACATACCCACTTGACTTCTTCTTCTTCTTCTTGTTGGTTAGGGTTTGATTAGGTTTTCGGCAGAGAGTGAACCAACGTTGGTTAGGTTCATCAGGGAACTCTAAGCATACATAGAAACAACTCTCTGTGTGGTTTAAGGAAGACCGAGTCTTGTAAAGCTCCGGTGAAGCAATTAAGGATCGAAAGCTCTTGGAGACTAAGGAGAGAGTCGAATAGTATAATCTAGAGACGCGTGCGAAGCAACTCAATAGCAAATCATCTGGAAGTGATGGATTTGGAGTCAATTCCGACGATTGTTTCTTCGTCTTCTTCTTTCGGGACGACATGATCAACCTTCCGTCTTCTTCTCCGACTTGCAGCGAATTGAATTTGATTGAATTTAGGGATTTCACGCGTGAGGTATACTCGCTTGAATTGCGCGTGTGAACCTTTCACAGAACATGAACTAATTTTAATAGTGGGCTTTTGGTTAATCATAATGGGTCTCCAATATAATAATTTTGGGCTTTTTGTTGCTGTTCTCGCTTAAGTCTATCCTATGAAAAATACCAAAAATTGGACAAATAATTTTGTTATAAATATAAAATCAAACTACTGTATCTATGTATAATTCGTTGTCTACAATTAAACACGGTCCATTATTAGTAATACTAGGTTTTAAATCTACAATTACGAAACTGTTCGGGTTCAGTTTTCGTGTTTCAGTGCGTGGGTTTTAAAATAATTAAATTATGCGGTTTGTAAACAGTTAGTTTCGGTTAAATATGTTTTCTTTGGTTTGTAAGCATATTATCTATTACATGTAAAAATATCGACCAAATTACTAATCGTTGAATGTGAACACGTTAGGCTGCTCCGGTGTATCTATCGGAAGTAGCACCACCGCGATGGCGTGGAGCTTTCAACTCCGGCTTTCAATTCTTCATCGGTATCGGAGTAGTAGCAGCCAATCTAATAAACTACGGTACGGACAACCACCGTAACGGCTGGCGTATCTCGCTAGGCCTAACTGCTGTACCAGCCGCGATCATGACCGTGGGATGTTTATTCATTTCCGACACACCATCTAGCCTCTTAGCG
Source organism: Erysimum cheiranthoides (assembly GCA_011420285.2). NCBI lineage: Eukaryota > Viridiplantae > Streptophyta > Magnoliopsida > Brassicales > Brassicaceae > Erysimum > Erysimum cheiranthoides. Next base: position 11,067,992 of record CM022176.2, on the reverse strand, counting down.
CGTGGGAAACAAGATCATGCTCACGCGTCATTGTTAAAGCTACGTGGTGTCGAAAACATAGCTGACCTGGAAGCTGAGGTAGCGGAGTTGGCTAAGTCAAGTCAACTAGCTATGGAAGCTAGAGCTGAACCGTTTAGGACGATATTGGAGAGACGGTATAGGCCTCATCTTGTGGTTGCTGTGGCTATACCATGTTTTCAAATGTTGACTGGAGTCACGGTGCAGGGCCGGCCCTATAGTAAGGCAACTAAAGCATTGTGCTTTAGGCCACAAAATTTGGAGGGCCCACAATTTTTTTTTTGTTTTTTGTTTTTTGTTTTTTTTTTTCTGTTTGTCGTGGATTAAGGAGGCCTCAATTTTTTTTTTCCTTTTTTGTTAACACCGTAGACCCCACATATTTTCACTTTTTCCTTTTTCCTTTTTGTTTCTCTTCCTTTTTTTTCATATTTGCTGTTTATATCTATTTTCCTTTTAGTTTATTTTCATTTTGTTTTACAAAAAAATCTCTATATATAGTTGAATCCATTGACTAATTCCTTCACACAAAACTGAATTTTAGCACTACATCAAAGAACTCAAAACCGTGTTGTTCATAGGTAAACTATTAATTATTTATTTTCTTCTTAATCTTTTCACAACTATAATAATATATTATTAGCTGTTTTGGATTATTATTAAAATTAAGAATTTTAGTTTTAATAACTTTAAACTTTTTCATGATAAAAAAATTATATGTTTATAGACAATGCCTCCGGTCAGCACCAGAAAACATGCTTCTGGACATGAAAAAAGACAAAAGAAGAAACGAGAAGAAGAATCAACCAAATCTCAAGCTAATGTCATGCTTAAATATGTTAAGGTAACTAAAAGTTCCAGAACTGATGATGTCACTATTGAAGATGAGATAAACGAGAGTAATGAAAATCATGCTTTTGAGACTAATGATGAGGATGTGGAGAAAGAGATGCATGCTGATGAGCGACATGAAAACGTTGATATGGATACAACCATGGAAATCAATGAGGATAAAGATTCGACAGACACCCAAGATCAACACGAGTTTGTGGATATTCATGATCCAGGGAACTGGAAAAAGATTAGACAGAATGAGAGAGATTTGTTGGTGAAAAATGGTCCTCTGGCTAAACCACCAAGTGATTATCAATTTCCAAAAGATAAATTTGGTAGGTGTTTTTCTCATTCATTTTATACAAGAAAAATGAGCAATGGAGAGAAGCATGATAGACGATGGATGATTTACTCAAAATCAAAAGATCTCATCTTCTGTTTTTGTTGTAAATTATTTAGTGATGAAAATCTTCCTCCTCTATTGGCAAGTACCGGCTATAATGATTGGAGAAACAGTTCATCGCGGTTAGGAAACCATGAAACTGGTCATGAACATATTTTATGTATGACTAAGTGGACAGAGCTAGAAACAAGACTGCTAAGAAAGAAAACCATCGATAAACATATGCAGGAAGAAATTAATAGGGAGAAACAACATTGGAGAGATGTGTTGCTTAGAATAATTGCAGTAGTCGAAACTTTTGCTACCAGGAACATAGCATTTCGCGGAAATAATGAGAAGATTGGCGATCCAAATAACGGAAACTTTTTTGGTATGATTGAGGCGATTGCAAAATTTGATTCAATAATGAAGGAGCATCTTCGACGGTTTAATCAAGGTGAAAGTCAATGTCATTACCTTAGTCATAAAATTCAGAATGAGTTGATAGCGATGCTTGCACATGAGATTAAAGTCATGATCATCAACAAGATTCTAGATGCAAAGTATTTTGCGGTTATTCTCGATTGTACTCCCGATGTTAGTCATAAAGAACAATTGACTCTTCTTATTCGATGTGTGGATATCTCGACAACCTCGCCCAGAATTCAAGAGTTTTTTTTGACATTTTTAGAAGTTATAGATACATCAGGAAAAGGACTTTTTGACATCTTGCAGGAGGCATTGATTGATCTTAATTTGAAAATTGATGATGTGAGAGGACAAGGATATGACAATGTGGCAAATATGAAAGGAAAATATAAAGGAGTGCAAAGCCGATTGCTTGAAGTTAATCCAAGAGCATCTTATACCCCATGTGGATGTCATAGCCTTAATCTGGCACTTTGCGATATGACTTCCTCATCTACAAAAGCGGTGTCATTTTTTGGGATTGTTCAACGTCTTTATTGTTTATTTTCATCATCAACGAAGAACTGTGCTATATTCAGGGAAAAAGTTGGTGGCATCACACTAAAACCATTGTCACAAACTCGTTGGGAAAGTCGAATCGACAGTGTGAAACCTATACGATTTCAAGCTCCAAAGATACGAGAAACCCTGTTTTATTTGGCTGAAAATACTGATAATCCAATGCACAGAAGCGAAGCGGAATGTCTTGCAGAGAGTGGATTACATGGAATTGGGGGTTTTGATGTCTTGTTTGGAATGGTTATTTGGCACGAGCTCCTTTCTGCTTTTAACATAGTAAGCAAGACCCTTCAATCAGAGGACATGGATATTGATGCAGCTATTTCTCCTTCAATCAGAGGACATGGATATTGATGCAGCTATTTCTCAACTTAAGAGGCTTGTTTCATTCTTGAAAGACTACAGAGAAACAGGTTTTGAGAGAGCAAAAGTTGAAGCTACGCGAATCGCAAATGACATGGATATTGAACCTAAATTTTATATAAAGCCAAAACGGTCCAGAAAACGGAAAAAGCATTTTGATGAAGATGTTCAAGACGTTGATGAAGATGTGGTTTTACAAGGTGAAGAAGCCTTTCGGATCGATTATTTCATACACATCATGGATCAAGCGATTGTTTCTGTTGAGACAAGATTTGAACAATTTCAAATGTATGATTTGATTTTTGGATTTTTGTTCGATTTAAAGAAGTTGAAATTAGCTGGTGATGATGGGTTGATGGAATCTTGTGTTAAGTTAGAAGAATTTTTAACACATGGTGAACATTCTGATGTGGATGGAAAAGATTTATTCTTAGAGCTTAAACTTCTTAAAGAAGTTTTACCAAAGGAGATTAAAAGAGCTATAGAGGTGTTGAATTTCTTGAAAAGAATAGAGGGTTGTTATCCAAATACATGGATAGCTTATCGTATATTGTTGACAATTCCTGTTTCAGTTGCTTCTGCAGAGAGAAGTTTTTCGAAATTGAAGCTGATAAAAAATTATCTACGATCTACGATGTCACAAGACAGGTTGAATGGATTAGCAATGATGTCTATTGAGAGAGATATGATCGAAGAACTAGACTATCAGAAGCTAATCAATGAATTTGCTGCGACAAAAGTTAGAAAAGTTAATTTTTAACTTGTTTTACATTGTTAAAATATTCAATAATTTTTTTTATATTTATTTTATATATTTTAATAATTATCATTAAAAAAAAAATTATATAGAAGGCCACATTATTGAACTATGCTTTAGGCCACCAAATTTGAAGGACCGGCCCTGTCACGGTGAATGCGTTTTATGCGCCGGTTCTGTTTCGATCGGTTGGGTTTGGTTCTGGTCCGGCTCTTATTGCGACGGTAATACTCGAGTTGGTTAATCTTGGTTCGCTTCTTCTCTCTACCATGGTTATTGACCGGTTTGGTAGACGATTCTTGTTCATTGCTGGTGGTATTCAAATGTTCATCTGTCAGGTAAATCTCTTAAATTGTTAAATATGAAAAGTGGACGCAACAAAATTATGTGCTTTGATCGAAACTAGGACTGGCCATAAAATCCGAAACTTGAAATCTGATTCAAAAAAATCTGGTTCCGAAACTGAACCGAATACTCATAAAATCCTAACGGATTCTAAATACTTCTACCCGAATTATCCGATCCGAAAACCGAAAAGTATATCCGAAAACTTGTAATAAAATATCCAAAAAAATTTAGATATATTTATCAAAATTATATGATTTTTTTCAAAATTTAACCAAATTTTTAGTTTTTTTTTTCCAAAAACCCGAACCGAAGCCGAGTCCGAAACATATCCGAACCGAATAATCATAAAATCCGAACTGATAATAAAATTCCTTATTTGAATAATACGAGTCCGAAAAAACTCGAACCAAACCGAATGCCTAGGCCTAGTCGAAACATTGATAACTCGGTTATGTACAGGTGGCAGTGGCTGGGTTACTAGCAGTGACCGAAGGAGCCACCGGGGACGTAGAAATGAAGAAAGGCTACGCCGTGACGGTGGTGGTGTTACTTTGCATATACGCGCAGCTGGGTTTGGATGGTCATGGGGGCCATTGAGCTGGCTGGTCCCAAGTGAGATATTCCCACTCAAGATGCGACCGGCTGGTCAGAGCTTAAGCGTCGCCGTGAACTTCGCCGCAACGTTTGTTCTCTCTCAAACGTTCTTAGCAACGTTGTGTGATTTCAAGTACGGTGCGTTCTTGTTTTACGGCTGTTGGATCTTTATAATGACGGTGTTCGTTATCATGTTCTTGCCTGAGACTAAAGGGATCTCTGTGGATTCTATGTATCAAGTTTGGGAGAAGCACTGGTTTTGGCGACGGTTCACTGAACCGACTTCAAATTGAAAACCATAGGAAAAAAAACTTGAAAAACCTTGGGAAATATTTTATATCTTTTAGTATGGAGATCGAAATGATATTTATTACTTATTTTGAATTTTTAGAGTAATTCGGATAGTTATTTATGGTTTTTAATTTAGAAATTTTTTTTTTGGATAATTTCAGGTATTTCGAATAATTTTAAGTAATTTAGGATTTCGAATAAAAATTGATACGAATCAAAACTGAACCGAAACTGAACCGAAACTAAACACCACCAGAATACCTAAAATACTCGAACAGATCCTAAAAAAATAAATCCAAAAAATTCGACCCGAAGCCGAATGGATATTCGAACGCCCATCTCTAGATACATATAATTAAGAAAGATTTCTTGGATCAAATTTAGCATTTTGACTATAATCTTGTTTTTGGTCAAAGACTGAATCTTTATTTTGTTGTAATTTATAGCAATTCTATTTTTGGTATATTTGGGTCAACCTAGTCTGATAACATATCTTAAACTATATTAATGTCAATACTTTAGACTAATGTTGATTCTATTCCATATTATACGTAGTTCCCTTAATTATTTTTTTTGGTTCCATTCTGGCTACGTTGACTATGACGTGCAAAACATTTTATTAAATTGATTAATCACAAAAATAATATTGAATTGAAAAAAAAAACCCCCGAATTCAAAATATGCATGCAATGTTATTATGTTATTAACAAACAAAACAAAAAAAAATTATAAATATATTATCCTCTGTGCTTTCAAGCCCATAAAATAAGCCCATCACCTTCACAAACCCATACTCCACATTGTTCCAGTTCCCAAGACAGAAGAAGAATCAAGGGAAAAAGAACAAACCAAAACACACACCTGTCAGTCAATACGTAAGAAAAGAACAAACCAAAACCGACACGTGTCAGTCTTCCCTTGACAGCTGTATATTCCTTACTGGCTCTAAAACTCTAGTGTTGTCTTCGTCATTCTAACTTTCTGGTATTCCTTCCTTCCTTCCTCTCTGTGTTATTTTTTATTCAAAAGCCAATTCCCAATTTCCCACCAAAGCTTTACCACAATCAATTTTGGCGCAATCTCAATTCTCTCCGTCGTCGTCATGTCGCCGTCCGGCGAGTCGACGAACGGTTCTCGTATCTCATCATGCATCACCGATGTAAATCCCAACGACGATTTCGGTAATTCCGATGAGTTTACATGCATTCATTCCAAAAGCTCCGATCGAATCGATCTCTCTTCTTCTTCTTCTTATAACTGTTCATCTGAATCGAAATCGGTTAATGATTCGGAGAAGCTTCGTAGAATCATTGTTGCTTCCGTTAAAGGTTTCACTATAGGTACTGGTTTAAAAGGTGGATTAGCTATTTTCTCAATCGTAGCTCGTTTCGCTCGTCGTCGTAGATCTTCTTCTCAATCGAGGTAATCGAATTTGGATATGAATTTTCTCGATTTTTCCGGCTTTTGCTTTTGATTCTGATCTGTGAATTTTAATCGGTTTAGGAAAACCGGAGAATTCTCTAATAGTGAAGCTATTGTTTTGGGGATTAAGGAGACATTAAGATATGGATTGTTTCTAGGAACTTTTGCTGGGACTTTTGTTTCAGTTGATGAAGCTATTGCTGCTTTGGTAGGAGACAAGAGGCAAGTCTCTCCACTATCTTTGGAATTTTTGTTTTTTTTGGTTTTATGATTTTGAGATTTTTAACCAAAATAGTAAAATATAGAGTCATTATCAATTTCTTCAGATTGATTTGATCACTGTGTGAAGTAATTTATCTGAATCCAGAACTGCAAAGTGGAGGGCCCTGTTTGCTGGTTTGGTGGCTGGACCATCTATGCTTCTCACAGGGCCAAATACAACACATACGAGTTTGGCTGTTTATATATTGATGCGTGCTGCGGTCCTTGCATCGCGGTGTGGTATTAAAAGTAAACGGTTTGGTTCTATCTGCAAGCCGCTTACTTGGAAACATGGGGACTTGTTTCTCATGTGTCTCTCATCTTCACAGATTTTGTATGTTCTCTTTCTCTTCACATTTGGCTTGGCTGTTACTAGGTTCTTTAAAGTTCTTGTTTTTAGCTCTTTGGTTAGTGTTCTTGATTATTCAGATTAGAGGATTTGTACTTAGATTAGCAAGTTTGTGTTTTTTTTTTAAGGTCTGCTTACATTTTAAAGCAAGAAAGTCTTCCTTCGTCGTACAAGTCTTTTCTAAACAAACATGGTGGGAAGGATCTTTCTATCCTTCAAGGCGTAAAAGATATCGCAAGCGCCCAACCATTCACCAATTTGAGGGCAATTGAGAAATATTACAAGTCTACTGGAGTTGATATCAAACTGGATCCTAACATGAAAGTCCCCTGTTCGGTATGTATCTTTTGTTCTATCAAGTATCAATAGCAAGTATTACTTGCCTCCTCCTTGGTTGTTATAACAGACATAGCATTCGTTCTCATTGCATGGTTGTTAACTTGTTATTGATATTAATATTGTACAGCAATTTTACTCAATACTTATGTTGTGTCTTGCAGATAATACATGGAAATGAGTCATGTGTTAAGCATGGTATTACATTTTTCCTTCAAGCTTACCAGAGGGCGTTACCTGTCTATGTCCCTGTCTACTTGATTCCAGCGCTAATAGTCCATCGTCAAGACCTACTAAAAAAGTAATAGAATCATGTCCTGCAGAATCCTATAATTTTCTAAACTTGCTCATTAAATGGTATATAGTTTTTGTATACTCTGATTTTGTTCATCATCTCATAATATCTTTCATCCCCAATCTCACAGGCAATACTCTATACTTGGCAAAGGTCTTCTGGGCACGGCGAGATCAAGTTTGTTTCTCTCTACTTACTGCGCTTCTGCCTGGTTAGAATCGATTCTTGAAAAGCCCTTTTCATCGAATTTTGTCCTTTTGTTCTCACTTGAAGTTGAAACTTATACCATCTCTGTAATTGTTTAAACTAGGGCTTGGACTTGTCTACTTTTCCGGACTTTTGAGACATGCAACATACCTCTCGTGGCCATAGCAACGGTACAAACTAAATCCATCCACATCACATACTTGTTAATAGTATACCTAACATGAGGCTTCTCCTGCAGTTCCCAACAGGTCTGGCTTTAGCAATTGAGAAGAAAAGCAGAAGAATAGAGATATCACTCTACTGCTTAGCAAGAGCAATAGAGAGCTTCTTCACTTGCATGACAGATGCAGGATACATTCGACCACCCAAGAGTCTAAGAAGAGCAGATGTGGTTGTGTTCAGCGTCTCGACAGCCATTATAATGCATTGTTACGCGCAAGAAAGAGAGGTATTTAGATCAAAATACTTGAACGTACTAGATTGGGTTTTCGGTGTTCCTCCTCCTCCTCCACCTGTTCCTCTTCCTTGCGAAACAACCTAGAGACATTTATTTCCTAATTTATCGACTTCAGATGGTAAAACACAAGTTATCAGGAAAGTTGTCACTTTGTTTTCAACTTTTAACCTAAAGATCTTTGATATGGGATAGAATTTGGTGGTAGAATGTTCATTTAGAGTCTCTAGGAGTTTTGTTTTGGGTTTTGGGATATATCAAATGAAAACTTTGAAAAGCCATATCACAATTCTTGTAGTTCATCTCTAACTCTAACCCCCAATTTTGTTTTAACATTGATGCCGTCACAGTGCTCAACTCACTTATAAGTACTTATGAAAAAAATAAAACGAAATACGAAAAATGGCGACATATCAAGAAGACATGGTAAGAGCTTAAGACCAATCTTTGTCGACATATGGTTGATTAGTTTCACACTTTGTCTTGCGTAGGCATGTGGGTCACTGATTATGTAGACCAATTCATTTGACAATTGTGGTCCATATTATGTGGACATGCACCAATATGTTATCTGGTAGTGTCTTCTTACATGTTCTACGCAGTTAAATAAATAAAAAGAAGAAGCGAACATAATTTGTTTATCAACATTAACCATATATAAAGATGGACAAAGTAATACAATATAGCTATCAATAATTTGATACGAACATCCACCACCTATACATTGCATATCCATAGACGGTGCCGTATACAATCATCCTCATAGGATACACTCTAAACCTGCATATAGTTTACAAAAAATAAATTTAAATCAAATTTCACAGAATCATACACATTATATTGATCCTAGCTAAAATGATATCCAATGTAAGATGTTTTAGATAAAAATGCAGAGATTAAGAAATTGATTTTAAAAACTAAACAAGATTTAATTATTAGTTGAAAAAATCAACCAATCATAAAAAGAACTGCAGAATTTATAAAGTCGAAATATCAACAATGAAACAACATTAAAAATATGCATAGAAATTTGTAAAAAATCTAATAAAATGAAACAAATAAAGCTTCTCAAAAATCTTATAAAATATGACAGAGGGAATGTTATTGTTGTATGGTCCAAAGATTTATCCATTTTTTTTTAAAAAAAGATATAACCATTAGGGCATTAATCTAAACCAAAAATTTGGATCTAACAATCTAAATCAATATATAATTTTTCATGAAAATAAATAACTTCAATCATCACAAAAAATATACATAGCTTGTAGCTATACATTAAATACATAAACTACAAATGGAACCTAACATTATCTATTGGGGTTTAGGCATTAATATAAACCAAATATTGGATCTAGGAAATAAAAATCTATATATTCATATAAAACAACAAATTTGATATTGTAATAAGATATATCTCACCTTGAAGGATGAGATTTACGGGAAAGAGCGGCGGCTCTTTCCTCGGCGGTGACAGGATAGCCCCACCTGGAGAAACTCCGATCAAAGAAGTCCCAATCCGGCAAAAGTATGCCACCAATAAGAGAAATACCGACGGCGTAAGTAACAACTGTTTTCTTTAAAGATTGTGTCCATAACCATACCACAACCATCACCATTGCAAGACCTACCATTGATGATCTCAGTGCTGTTTCGTTTGCCATTACAAATATAAAAAATAAAACCACAAAGAGATTTTTTCTTTATGTTTTGGTTAGAAGAGTAGATTTTAAAATGGGATTAGTTGAAACTTGAAAGTGCTTTTTAGAAGAGAACGAAAAGAATGGTAATAGAGTAACATGAAAAGAAGATTCATAGATTATGAAGGAGAAAGATTTCATTTATTTAATGGATTTTTATAATATATATGATGGATGGATATATTGGAAAAATGCGTGGTAATCAATTGGAATTGAATGCCGCCATAAATGTAGTGATGTCTCCCAACTGTATTTTTGGATCCATAATTGTGTGTTAATTCAATTTTGATTTTTTTTTTAAAATATATGGTTTTGATCGTATAACAACACCGGAAAATGAAAAGAAAAGTTGTGGAATAAAATGTCATAATCGGCAAACGAAATAAATTACTTTTAACTTACACAAGCACAAGATTGTATATATAGTTAGGAAAACCTATTTAAATTAATACTCTATAAATTAATAACTAATATTATTTTTTGAAAGTAGCTAAAAACAATAAATTTTGATTTGTTGACAAAAAAATATATTTTAATAAGATATATAATATGTTTTAAAAATATTTATATAAATTTATACTTATTAATATAATAACTTATAATTATATATATTCATAAAAATATAAGTATAGCTAAGATAGCTTACCAATATAAGATTGTGTTGTTTGTTTTCATTCGTAAAACACTGAGTTTTCATCAGAATTTATTTTCAATATTTTTTTATTGCAAACAACACTTGTTGTCGACACTTGTACTTGCTCTATTGGTTTCACATTTTCTCAATGATTAACTTGTCAAATAAAACAAGGAATATATGTAGAAAACATTTGAAAGCTTTGTATAGATCGACCAAATGGGATCGCGCTCTAGTTGATATTTTAGCCTGAGATAGGTAATATTTATAAATAGAAATCTTCTCTTTAGGAGAAGGAGATGGACAGTTATTCACTTGAAGTTTCAACCAAATTTATACAAGAAAACACTTTCCAACATTGTCATTCTCTTCTCTCTAGAATATACTTTTTCTTTCCACTGTTTTCTACTCATCCTCTTCACAAAAAAACACCAATTTTTAGTACTCTCTTTTCATATGATTAATAACATTGTGGATCACTCTTTCTTTCTGACTCGATGTTATTACTTTTTCTAGTGCTTTCAATGCTCACTAGTTTTTGACCAAGTGAAGTGGTTTGTTTTACTGATTTGAGCATTGGAGTGTCGTAAGAAAACACCGCATGGTGTTTTCAGACTGCAACATGTTTATTTGTTTGTGATTGGCGAAAAACTATATATGAGGAACTACTCATTTTTGGCGGTTGGTATTACCACCTAATTTTTAAGGTGCTTTAAAACAGTCTTTTTAAGTCTATTTGCGAAATATATATTTTCTTGTTTACTCGTCTTTTTAATCTACTACATCTTATAAAAAAAGCTAATCATTCTCATCTCATTGCTCGATTTCACTCTTAAATAATGAATCAGTTGACATCATTATGAATAACGGTAAATAATTCTCAACCCTTTAATTTTTGTTCTCTATTATGATTCATGTACGAAACCGAAGATATTGGACATGTTCGTTTGGTCGCCGCATGTACCTGCGACTGCGGCAAACGCAGATAATGTTGTTCGTTTGGTTGCCGCAGGTCGCCGCAGTGTTTGCCGCATATCGAATTTTGAACGCGGATTTAATTTAGCGTCTGCGGCAAAATTCGGCGTTTGCCGCAACCGCTACCGCTGCCGCAGCCGCAACTGCCTGCGGCGACCAAACGAACATGACCAGCTCAAAGTCAAAAAGTTCATGTAATGATCCATGTAACTAGGGTTCTTAGCAAAATGAAAACATGATTAATTCTCATTTTGCTATAAAAACTCTAGTTACATGGATCATTACATGGACTTTTGGACTTTGACAATATTTTAGACTTCTTATGGATCCTCTAATATCATGTAGCTATTAATATATCTAGCTAAGTTCCTTTTATGTTGTTGACTTGTTGTTTTATGTGATTGATATTGATTTTTTTGCCGACTGATATCTGATCTGAGTTGAGAAGTCTGCCACGATTTTTCGAAAGAAAAAGTCTATTAATCTCACTTAAGCAAAGGTCAATGATTTACAAAATTCTCCTATATCATAGTTGATTGGTTTATATCTCTAAATTAGTTTGATTTCGTTTTTGTTTTGCTGTTTCATATGGATCTATAAATAAATAAACATAAACTTATTAATTATTCAATTTAAGATAAGATAGAATTTTCACTATTTATTCTATCAATCAATCATCTAGTCTTTATGTTTACTCTATATTATGCGGATTTTTGTTGAGGGCAGCCCTATTGTTACCATTTCATAAGGCTGCAGATCATAGTAGCTTACCTCTTATTCGTAGGCAGAAAATCACCGCCAAACAAATAATACCAAATTTTAGTTACACATATATTAGCAAATAAATTTTTGGGGGCTTTTTTTTTCAAAAATATTTATAACTAAAACGGTTTGAAATTTTGAATCTGAGGTACAAAGTTTACATAAGCGATATCATGCAGGTATAGTCGAGCAAGACATGTTAACTTATCGGCTTTGAAATTTAAATTACGAGGTATCATCGAGATAGAAAAAGATGAAAATAACTCCTTACTCCTTGTGAGTTCCGATCCTCTAGTTATAGTGGATATGCAAGTCAATATTTAGGTGTAAGCACCATTTTCACCAAATTGGAATACTGTTGTGAATGTTTGGTCAATCATATATAAAATGTATAGAGAAGAGAGGTTTAGAGTGTAGCGGAGAGAGGTTTCTTCGTAAATTTTGAGCTTCCATAATAGATCTTACTACATCATTTTCAAAGCAAAATCATCCCAGACTTGCAAATAAATATGATTATTTCCACGACCTGTCAATAAAACAGCGATATCACATAATTTCTAAATTTCTGATTAGTGATTACCATGTTGATGATCCCTTGTAATTTCATCGGCCTTAGCACAGTGAGCAGCATCCCATATTGTTGCCTATGATTCAATCAATTCCAAAAATCTCTTGAATTTATGAATTTGCATATATACCAAATTATCCATGTAAAAATATTAGCTCGAATATTCTTAAGAATTCTCCAAAACAGAAAATCTAAATTTATAAAAAATTGATATCCTGAAAAATATTTTATGGGTCGTTGGTACATGAAAAATGACCCATATTTAAATCCTAGATTGCATTTGAAAAGAACATAATTAAATTGTTTCCTCTTCCACTCCACATCTTATGTATTGTGTATCACAATTAATACATTTTCGTAAATTAAAGTTAACCAAGAGTCCGAGACACATCTCGCTAAAACTTGAAATCTTTGGGGTTATTTGTAAATATATATTTTATTTAATTATTAAATATAATATAAAATAATTTTCCTTTTTACTGAAATATAATAAAAATTCTAATTCATAAGTTACCTTTTATGTAACGTTCTCAAAAAGGTTGAAAATCTATAAAGAGATTTTTTTCATAAATGGGTTTGTTTTATCTTGAAAATTTTCTTAATTAAAATTATTGGCAACAAAATAAATCTTTAAACTGCTTACCAAAAAGAAGGCTTTATATTTGACCAAAAAAAAAGAAAGAAGAATCCTTTATATATTTCATTAATATAGTTTTCTATTAGTTTTTCTATATTACCAGTTTTTAAGTTGTTCATATCTTTCTTTTGAATTCTAAGTTTTACTGGGTTAAGAAAAATGGATTCTAGCCGTGAAGAGAGTTCAAGCAATGAAAGGAAAGCTATCATGGACACCAACGACTATCATGATAAGAACAATTACCAGCACCACTCTAATCATCAAATCCACAGACTTGAAGCGTAAGATTTTAATTTAATTTTGATTATTTTATATTTGCTTTTAAAACTTTGACTTCTTGATTTATTTATTTTTTTCTTTCAATTAAGGTATTTCAATGAATGTCCGAATCCAGACAATTGGCAGCGACGTAAATTGGGTGAAGAACTTAATTTGAAACCAAAACAAATAAAATTTTGGTTTCAAAACAAAAGAACCCAATCCAAGGTAATTGTTTTTTCTCTCATCTATTAATTGTTTGTTTTATAGTATAGTTTAGTATGTAATACAAATTGATTTTAACTTGAATCATTTGGTTTGACCAAATTATTGGTGATTGACTAGTCATACTCTTGTTCGACAAAAAAAAAAAAGACTAGTCATATTATTATTGTTCATCATCATTTGATTACCATCGTAGAATCTATATGGCAATTGTGTATTCAAAAATCAAATCAAATTATGTTTATATTAATTTTTTCACGAGTTCATATGTTGCTAGATGGAACTCTAATTTCTAACACTAAATTACTTTTTCTACTAATTTTTTTTTTTTGAAATAAATCGTCAAATTAGTTATATATAATTAAACGCTTAAATATTTCTGTTATGTGCGTATATGAAGGATAATATGATTTGTTACATTTCTGCTTTTATAAACTTATTTGGTTCATTTTCGCATGCATGATATTTTTTTAAAAATTATCGTGGTCTATAAACAAGATTTTTTTTATATAATATCAAATTAAATATTAAAATATTATTGACTTCTCAGAACTTATATAATTTGGAATTACTTAGATTTAAATTGAAACGTTTGTGTACATTAAATTAGAATATATGGGTGTCAAACATTTTTAAGCAATTGTTTTTCTTCTTTTGGTATTCCAAAAAAGTCAATAAGTAATTAAATCATTTGTAGGTTATTACTCAATAAAGAATAAATTATTTTTAGAAGAAATGGTCTAAAGGTGATACCCTATATAGAGTATTATATCAAATCTAGGTAAATGTTTTTTTCTCTTGTAACTTATAAAATTTAGTCATACTTATATATATAGTATTCATCTAACTACTCTATTTGGCACAAATTTTGGAAAACTAAACATTTCAATAATTCTTTAATATTAATTATATCTCTTACAACTAAAAATATTGATGATGTGGCACTCTAGTTGCAACCTGATTTTTTGCACTATATGAGATATCTATAGGACTATATGAGATTATGTTTTACACTAGAAATTGTCTCTAAAATATTAATAAAATACAATCACTAATAATTTTGTGGATCAAAATATGAATATCAGGTGGAAACACTGTCAAGCAACATAGCTCAACACAGAGCCAAATCAATACGTAGTGTTGATGGTTCATTTGGGACTTCTTCTAACCATCTCCCCGGACAATCAAGCTTATCAAGAGAACAATCTACTAGTCAAAACATCAATATCTCTCCACCGCCTATGCCGCGAAACCCGCTACTAATGCAGCATGTCCGACCACTATCTATACCGGAGAACAGGGCGATGATGGAAATCGCGGGAAGAGCACTGGCAGAGGTTAAGGCTCTCATTCAATTTGAAGAACCATTGTGGACTAAGTCGTCTATTGATGGTAGGCTCGTCATTGATCAGGGGAAGTATAAGGATTGTAGACTTTCTAGTGTAAAGATTAACAATCTTAACGACACAAGTTCTCACCTTGAGTCATCCAAGGAAGTTGTGGTGGTTCATATGGATGCAAGAAAGTTGGTTGACATGTTCATGGATACGGTACGTATTTATGTTGTTTCTGTTCTCTATTTCGTTTTTGATTATTAGGAAAACTAAAATCTAGATATGAAGAAACTGTCATGATAATCCTGATAACCACTTCATTTATTTTATATAAATTATACAAACACATAACTTTATGATGATGGTGCTGCTTTTCATCTTTAAAGCATAGCATATCTAGTAAAACAAATTGTGGTATATTTGATACATCTACGGGTTTTTGTAATATCTTTGAAATTCTGATTGTTTTAATTAATAGACAGCATATGCTTCTTCTTTTTAGATTTAACATGTCCACCTTCAAAAACCATTTTCCTGATTATCATAACCATTTCAAAAATATAAAGACTTCCCTATCGATATACACACATTTATGCTCTGTATTATGTATATAGGAAAGAAACATTGCTGTATATGTGGCGCTTATACGACGCATATATAGCATTTATTTATTTTTTTTTATAAAAATTTTAAAATAAAACGACATCGTTTAAATTATAGTTTTTAAAATTAATTGAAAGATACTGTTTTGAATGAAACTATTTTTTCAATAACTAATAATTATTTAACACTTAAAAAGTTTTTTCTCGATATTTATATATTTTAATTTTTCTAATATTTATCATAAATATCATAACTATTTCAAAATCATTTACCTGATTATCATAACCATTTCAAAAAAATAAAGACTTTCACACAGACACACACACACACATATATATGTATATATATATGTACACACATTTATGCTCTATAATATGTATATAGTAAAGAAATAACATCGCTGTATATGTGGCGCTTATGCGACGCATATATAGCGTCTATTTTTTTTGTAAAGATTTGAAAATAAAACGACGTCGTTTGAATTTTAGATTTCTGAATGGAACTATTCTTTTAATATCTATTGATTGTTTGATACTTAAAACTTATTTTCTCGATATTTATGTATTTTAGTTTCCTAATATTTATCATAAATATTATTTTATGACCTTTTAACTATAATATTTGAAATTATATATTCATATATAAGTATATTAAATTTTTTAATTGATAGATAGTATATGCTTCATCTTTGTTAGATTTAACATTTTCCACCTTCAAAATCATTTTCTTGATTATCATAACTATTTTAAAAATATAAAGACTTCTTTATATACACACATTTATGCTATATATAATATATATATATATATAGAAAAGAATTAAAATTTCTGTATATGTGGTGCTTATTCGACGTATATATAGCGTCTATTTTTTTTATTAAGATTTAAAATCAAAACGACGTCGTTTAATTTTTAGTTTTTAAAATTAATTGAAAAGAAACCGGTTTGAATTAAACTATTCTTTTAATACTATTACTTAGTTGATACTCTAAAATTTTTTGTTTGGGATATTTATGAATTTTCATTTGTTTAAGATTTATCGTAAATGTTATTTTATGCCCTTCTAACTATGATATTTGTGATTATCTATGCATATATAATTATATTAACAATTTCAATTTATAGGTAGCACATGCTTCTTTTTTTTTTTTTTTGGATTTAAAACCATTTTCTTAATTATCATAACCATTTCACAAAGAAATAAAGGCTTCTTCGTATACACACACTAATTCTATACCTTATATATATATATAAGGAAGAAAAAAATTTGTTGGATGTGGCACTTATGGGACGCATATATAGCGTCAATTTTTTTTGTTAAGATATAAAAATAAAACGACGTCGTTTATATTTTAGTTTTGAAAATTTATTGAAGAAACCGTTTCGAATGAAATTATTATTTTAATATCTATTAATTATTTGAGACATAATAAGTTTTCTTTTGGATATTTATGTATATTTATTTTTCTAATACTTATCATAAATATTATTTTATGACTTTTCAGCTATAATATTTGTGATAATATATGCATATATAATTATACTAACAAATTTTCAATCTACATTTTAATATAAAAATAGTATTTACCGTATATAGTTTCTTTATATAAGCAGCCGCATTTCCGGATATGCATTGTAGTGTGCCCTGTCGTACGACTATTGTATAACACTATAACGTATTTAGAACATTGTATATATGTAGTAATACTTTTTATTATACAATAAAAAAATGATATATTGCAGGACAAACGGGCGAGGCTTTTTCCAACAATTGTGAACGAAGCTAAAACGATTCAAGTATTGTATTCTACGAAACAGCCAGATGAATCTTTCGGGAAAGTGGTATGAATCTTAACATTGTTTTAAAAATGTGTTAGACTTACATAAATATTTGATAAAAAAAAAAAAACTGGATGATAAATAAAATAGATATATGAGGAACAGCACATATTGTCACCGTTGGTGCCACCGAGAGAGTTCATAGTCTTAAGAAGTTGCCTTAATAAAGTGGAAGAAAATCTCTGGGTGATAGCTGATGTGTCTTGTCATCCCCCAAACATTGACTTTGAGTTTAAGGCTCCGATTTGCACCAAACGTCCCTCTGGTGTTCTCATCCAACCCTTGCCTGATGGTCGCTCTAAGGTCTCTCTCTCTCTCTCTCCCTCTCTTTTTTCTTACACACACACAAGACACTTATGTTTCGACTCCGAAAAAGTAACTAACTGTTTTTGTTGACGTCATGGACTGATTATTGTTTGCTTCCATGGTTTTTATTCTCTCTTTTTTTTTTTTTTTTTGGTCATTGAACCAAATTATAGGATCTACTTAAGTTTAATGTAACTTTAAACTTTTTCATTTTTCAATTTTAAAATATTCATCTAGACATACCTTTAATTAGACATATATTTATCTAGACATATCTTTATTTATCCACCTTCTATTCTTGTCTGATTCATTAGTTTGTCTACAATATGTGATTGAAAGGAAAAAAAAAAACCCAAAAAAACTAACAAAGAAAATGGGCAGGTATCTTGGGTAGAGCATGTGGAAGTGAATGATAAAGTCCGGCCACATCGGCTTTATAGAGAACTCTTAAACGGTGGTTTTGGCTACGGAGCTCGACGTTGGACCGCTACTCTTGAGAGGATGTGTGAGAGGCTGTCTCTCTACTCCATTCCTGAATTCCTACCCACTGAAAACGCTGGAGGTACTTACATTTTTAGACTTACTTGATTATTAGTACAACGAATAAGTAACTTAAAATGTAATATTGACAAGACGTGCTAGTTTCAAGACTTTTGGTATTTAAAGCTTTTATCACATTTTAAACTGTTTTCATTTTTTGTAGTTGTCAAAAGAATTGAAGGCAAAAGGAGCGTCATGAATTTGGGAGAAAGAATGTTGAAGAACTTTGCATGGATAATGAAAATGTCTGACAAACTCGATTTTTCGCAACATTCTGAAACTAACAACACCGGAGTAAGGATATCAGTGCGGAGAAACACAGAGGTCGGTGAGCCGACGACCGGACTCATTGTCTGCGCCAATACATCTTTAAGTATCCCTGTCCCTCCTCTTCATGTCTACAATTTCCTTAGAAATCTGGAGATTCGTCACCAGGTAGGCTTAAATTAACTTTATCCATATTTTATCAGCAATGTCGTTATTTTTCACAAAATTTTTATAATTTTTTTTGAGTAATTAATAAGAAATCTAATGTTTTTATGTAAAAAAGTGGGACGTTCTCTGCCATGGGAATCCAGTGACTGAGGCTACTCGTTTTGTCACTGGAAAGGACCAACAGAACAACGTCAATTTTCTCAAGGTATAACATTACTGAAACCTTATGATTTTTATGGGTTATTTAATTTTAGTTAAACATTGTTTAATTTTCCTTCTTTAAATTTATCATAACTAGCATTCAAATAGAGATGTTAAAATGTACAAAGTGCATGGGACCTGTGTTAACTTTGTTCATTTTTTTGCTTTATATTTTAGTGGTCATAAATCTTGAATAATCAGGAAGTAATTCACATCTATATATTTTCCATGAATATTACAATTTCAATTTCCATGGCATTGCATTAACTATGGTTATATTCTTATACATTATATAGCCGGCAAGTGGAGGGGAAAATAGTGAGTTGATGATACTACAAGATGGCTTCATAGATGCATTAGGAGGTATGTTGGTCTACGCTCCAATGGATCTAAACTCAGCAAACTCAGCAATGTTAGGAGAAGTTGATCCTTCAACCATTGCAATCCTCCCTTCTGGCTTTATCATCTCCCGTGACAGCCGTCCTATCCCCGGCGACCTCGACGGTAGCTGCATGACCCTCCTCACCGTGGCTTTCCAGATCCTTGTGTCCGGTCCGACTTACTCATCAGGGCTCCACATGGAAGAATCTATCACCACAGTCAATACCTTGGTTAGCTCCACCGTTCAAAGGATCAAAGCAATGCTTAACTGCAATGATGGTCAGTGAGAGTGAAGTTACCAAATCTTGAACTCTTTGGTGTGTCTTTTTTTTTAAAAAAAAAACTTGGAATAAGTGAGAAGAGTATTATCTGTTTGATTCTCTAAGGAGAGTCGTACAATTTCAACTTTTTCGTTTGTTATAAATTTATTACAATAAATTTCTAAGGCAAGGGCCTTAGATAAACAATATTATGTTGTTGCCTTTTTGGCATGGTTTAATTTGTTTTTGACATTGTTGTTGGATTTATAAGATGTTATTTGCTTAATTTATGTTTTATTTATCATTATTTTTTATATTTAAATAATATAAAACAAGTTTTCATTTTACTATTTATAATTCATAAGTTGCCTTTTCATGTAAGGTTCTCAAAAAGGTTGAAAATGTATAAAGAGATTTTCTCCATAAATGTTTTTGTTTTATCTTATTCAATTTGTTAATTAAATAGTTGGCAATAAAATAAATCCTTAAACTGCTGACTAAAAAAATCTTCTATACATTGTTTTCCTACTATGGCCATGAATGTTTAGGAGATTTTAAGTGGTTTTTAGATTATAGATTTTAGATTTTAGTTTTTAGATTTTGCTTTTGGTTTTTAGATTTTGTAAAATAAAAAGAAAAAACAAATGAAAAAATTCTTTAAAAAATGTAACGTTGAAGAAAATCTCAAAAACTCTTAAAATTTGATTTTGGATTTTACGAAGAAGTGAGTAGAATCTATGAAAATCTGGATTCCCTACATTTTAGGGAATCCACTTTTTCTAAAATCATGAATGGTAAAAAAATAAAATTTTGAGAATCAAAAGCCAAAATCTTTTCTAAAATCTAGTTGTCATTCAAGGCCTATATTTTTGTACTAGTTTTTTTATATATAACAAGCTTTTAAGTTGTTCATATTTTTGTATTCTATTTTTTACTGGATTAAGAAAAATAGATTCTAGATGTGAAAGACAGTTCAAGCGATGAATGGGAAGCTTTCATGGAGACCAACCATAATCAGGATAATAACAATTACCAACATCACTCTAAACATCAAATTCAGAGGCTTCAAGCGTAAGATCTTAATTTAATTTAATTAATTTATAGTTGTTTTAAAAACATTGGCTTCTTGATTCATAGTTGATTATTTTTTTCGATTAAGGTTTTTTAATGAATGTCTGAATCCAGACAATTGGCAGCGACGTAAATTGGGTGAAGAACTTAATTTGAAATCGAAACAAATAAAACTTTGGTTTCAAAAAAAAAGAACCCAAGCCAAGGTAATTGTTTTTCTCTCATCTATTGTTTGTTTTATAGTATAGTTTAGTTATAATACAAATTGATTTAACATGGATCATTTGATTAAACCAATTAATGGTGATTGACTAGTCATATTGTTATTGTTCATCAGACTCTATATGTCAATAGTGTATTGAAAAATTTAATTAAAGTTTGCCTAAATTTTGTCTAACAAAAACCTAATATTCTTCTTCTCTAGGATTATCATCAAAAAGCTGAAAACGCATCACTTAGAGATGAGAACATGAAGCTCAGATTTGAGAACGATGAAATGGATAATGCACTGAGGACTGTTGTTTGCCTTCCATGTAGTGGATATAATTTTGGGAGAGAAGCACTATTGTAGAATCTCCAAGATCTGCAATGTTTGAAATTTTATATGCCATAAAATTTATTAGGTTTCACGTTGTTCTTTTGGTCTATTCCGGTGACAAAACGAGTGACTGAGGCTACTCGTTTTGTCACCAGAATAGACCAAAAGAACAACGTCAATTTTCTCAAGGTATAATATTACTGAAACCTTATGATTTTTATGGGTTATTAAATTTTAGTTAAACATTCTTTTCGTTTTATAAATTTATCATAACTAGCAATCATATAGAGATGTTAAAATGTACAAAAAATCCATGAAACATTGGTTTATATTTTAGTGGTCATTCAACCACATGTTGATATCCAAGATCACTAGAATAGATTAAATAGTATCAGTCATAAATCTTGAATAATTAGGAAATAATTCACATCTATGTATTTTCCATGAATATTACAATTTCAATTTCCATGGCATTGCATTAACTATGGTTATATTCTTATATATTACATAGCCTGCAAGTGGAGGAGGGGAAAATAGTGAGTTGATGATACTACAAGATGGCTTCATAGATGCATTAGGAGGTATGGTGGTCTACGCTCCATAGTAGCTTACCTCTTATTCGTAGGCAGAAAATCACCGTCAAACAAATAATACCAAATTTTAGTTACACATATATTAGCAAATAAACTTTTGGGGGCTTTTTTTGTCAAAAATATTAATAACTAAAACGGTTTGAAATTTCAAATCTGAGGTACAAAGTTTACATAAGCGATATCATGCAGGTATAGTCGAGCAATACATGTTAACTTATCGGCTTTGAAATTTAAATTACGAGGTATCATCGAGATAGAAAAAGATGAAAATAACTCCTTACTCCTAGTGAGTTCCGATCCTCTAGTTATATTGGATATGCAAGTCAATATTTAGGTGTAAGCACCATTTTCACCAAATTGGAATACTGTTGTGAATGTTTGGTCAATCATAAAATGCATAGAGAAGAGAGGTTTAGAGTGTAGCGGAGAGAGGTTTCTTTGTAAATTTTGAGCTTCCATAATAGATCTTACTACATCATTTTCAAAGCAAAATCATCCCAGACTTGCAAATAAATATGATTATTTCCAGTCAATAAAACAGCGATTTCACATAATTTCTAAATTTCTGATTAGTGATTACCATGTTGATGATCCCTTGTAATTTCATCGGCCTTAGCACAGTGAGCAGCATCCTATGATTCAATCAATTCCAAAAATCTATTGAAGATCCCAATACACATTTATAAACACCTTATCATTTATGAATTTGCATATATACCAAATTATCCATGTAAACATATTATCTCGAATATTCTTAAGAATTCTCCAAAACAGAAAATCTATATTTATAAAAAATTGATATCCTGAAAAATATTTTATGGGTCGTTGATACATGAAAAATTACCCATGTTTAAATCCTAGATTGCATTTGAAAAGAACATAATTAATTGTTTCCTCTCCCACTCCGCATCTTGTGTATTGTGTATCACAATTAATACATTTTTTCAAAAATTAAAGTTAACCGAGAATCCGAGATACATCTCGTTAAAACTTGAAATTTTTGGGGTTATTTGTAAATATATATTTTATTTAATTATTAAATATAATATAAAATAATTTTCCCTTTTACTAAAATATAATAAAAAAATATAATTAATAAGTTACCTTTTATGTAACGTCCTCAAAAAGGTTGAAAATCTATAAAGAGATTTTTTTCATAAATGGTTTTGTCTTATCTTGAGAAATTTCTTAATTAAAATTATTAGCAACAAAATAAATCTTTAAAACTGCTGACCAAAAAGAATCTTTTTTATATTTCCTTAATATAGTTTTCTATTAGATTTTCTATATAACCAGCTTTTAAGTTGTTTATATCTTTCTTATGTATTCTAAGTTTTATTGGGTTAAGAAAAATGGATTTTAGCCGTGAAGAGAGTTCAAGCGATGAATGGGAAGCTTTCATGGACACCAACGACAATCATGATAAGAGCAATTACCAGCACCACTCTAAGCATCAAATCCTAAGACTTGAAGCGTAAGATCTTAATTTAATTTAATTAATTTATATTTGTTTTTAAATCTTTGGATTTTTCATTCTAAGTAGATGTTTTTTTTCTTTTCGATTAAGGTATTTTAATGAATGTCCGAAACCAGACAATTCGCAGCGACGTAAATTGAGTGAAGAACTTAATTTGAAACCAAAACAAATAAAATTTTGGTTTCAAAACAAAAGAACCCAAACCAAGGTAATTGTTTTTCTTTCATTTATTGATTTTAACTTGAATCATTTGATTAGACCAATTAATGGTGATTGACTAGTCATATTGTTATTGTTCATCATCATTTGCTTACCATCGTAGAATCTATATGGCAATTGTGTATTCAAAAATCAAATTAAGGTTTGCATAAATTTTCCTTAAAATAACTAAGATTTTTCTTCTCTAGAATTATCATCAAAAAGCAGAAAACTCAGCATTGAGAGCTGAGAACATGAAGTTCATAGCTGAGAACAAAGCTATGGATCAAGCACTGAGGACTGTTTTTTGTCCTCCGTGTGGTGGTCGTACTTTTGGACGAGAAGCTCAATTAAAACATCTCCAAGAATTGCGTTCAAAGAATGAAATACTAAAAAAACAGGTGCACGTTTATGCATATATATATATATATCTTTTAATTTATATTAATTTTCACTGGTTCATAAATGGAACTCTAATTTCTAACACTAAATTACATTTTCTACTAATTTGTTTTTGAAATAACTTGTCAAATTAGTTATTTATAATTAAAAACTTGATTTTTTTTGTTATGTGCGTATATGAAAGATAATATAATTTGTTACTTTTCTGGTTTTATAAACTGTTTGGTTCATTTTCGCGTGCATGAAATTTTTTTTTAAAAGTTGTTGTTGTTTGTAAAAAGATTTTATATAATATCAAATTAAATATTAAAATATTATTGACTTCTCATAACTTATATAATTTGAAATTACTTAGATTTTAATTGAAAAGTTTGTGTACATTAAATTAGAATATCTGGGTGTCAAATATTTTTAGCAATTGTTTTTCTTTTGTTTTGGTATTCCAAAAAAGTCAATAAGAAATTAAATCATTTGTAGGTTATTACTCAATAAAGAACAAAATATTTTTAAAAGAAATGGTATTAAGGTCATACCCTATATAGAGTATTATATTAAATATAGGTAAAATTATTTATTTTTGTAACTAGTAAATTTAGTCATACTTATATAGTATTCATCTAACTACTCTATTTGGCACAAATTTTGGAAAACTAAACATTTCAATGATGTGGCACTCTAGTTGGAGACTCTGATTTTTTGGCACTATATGAGATATATATAGGAGTATATGAGATTATGTTTTACACTACAAATCGTCTCTACAATATTAATAAAATACAATCACTAAGATTTGTGTGGATCAAAATATGAATATCAGGTGGAAACTCTGTCAAGAAACATTGCTCAACACAGAGCCAAATCAACACCTAGCGTTGATGGCTTACTCTATCACCATGATCCATCATCGTATGGATTAACCTCCAGTAATCATCATGGTGCATTTGGAACTTCTTCTAACCATCTCCCCGGACCATCAAGCTTTTCAAGAGAACCATCTACTCGTGAAAATATCAATATCTCTCCACCGCCTGTGCCGCGAAACCCGCTACTAATGCAGCATGTCCAACCACTATCTATACTAGAGAACAGGGCGATGGTTGAAATTGCGGCAAAAGCGCTGGAAGAGGTTGAGGCTCTCATTCTATTCGAAGAACCACTGTGGACTAAGTCGTCTATTGATGGTAGGCTCGTCATTGATCAGGGGAAGTATAAGGATTGTTCTAAGTTTAACAATCTTAACGACCCAAGTGGTCATCGTGAGTCTTCCAAGGAAGTTGTGGTGGTTCATATGGATGCAAGAAAGTTGGTCGACATGTTCATGGATACGGTACGTATTTATGTTATTTTTTTCTCTATTCCGTTTTTGATTAGGGAAACTAAAATCTAGATATGAAAAAATTGTCATGATAATCCTAATAGCCACTTCATATTTCGTAGAAGATATACTAAATTTATGTCATGACAATTTAGAAATCCTTGCATTACCAAAAAAAAAATATATATAATAAATTTAAAGATTATAATTTTTATATAAATTATACAAACACATAACTTTATGATGGTGTTGCTTTTCATCTTTAAAGCATAGCATATCTAGTAAAAGAAATAACATCGCTGTATATGTAGCGCTTATGCGATGCATATATAGCGTTTATTTTTTTTTAATAAATATTTATAAATAAAACGACGTCGTTTAAATTTTAGATTTTAAATTAATTGAAAATATACTGTTTTGAATGGAACTATTCTTTCAAAATTTATTTATTATTTGATATTTAAAACTTGTTTTCTAAATATTTATGTGTTTTATTTTCCTCATATCTATCAAAAATATCATTTTATGACCTTTTAACTATAAGATTTGTGAGTATATATGCATAAAGAATTATATTAACAATTTTAATTACTCCCTCTGTCCCAAAATATAGAATTTTTGGGCTAAAAGCACGTTTATTATGGAAAAATTTAACACAACATAACTCATTAATTAAGTACTTAATTACCAAATTAAAACAAATTACCAAAAAGCAAAAAAAAAAATAAAAAATAGGGATTATTACGAATCTGAAGAGACAAATTTTACTCCACTTAAATAGGGATTAACAACAAATTGTTTTAATAAATTGAATATTTGCATAGAAATCTAAGAAAATTCTATATTTTGGGACAAAGAAAAAAAGCTAAAAAATTCTATATTTTGGGACAGAGGGAGTAATAGATAGCATATGCTTCTTCTTTTTTTAGATTTAAGATGTCTACCTTCAAAACTATTTTCCTGATTTTCATAACCATTTCAAAAATATAAAGAATTTCTTATATATAATGTTATATAATATGTATATAGAAGAGAAATATCATTGCTATATATGTGGCGCTTATATGCGACATATATATAGCGCCTATTTTTTTAATTAAAATTTTAAAACAAAACGACGACGTTTAAATTTTATTTTTTTAAATTCATTGAAAAATACCATTTTGAATGAAACTATTCTTTCAATATCTATTAATTATTTGATACTTAACAAGATTTTCCGGGTTATTTATGTATTATAAATTGTCTAATATTTATCATAAATATTATTTTATGACCTTATAACTATAAGATTTGGAATTATATATTCATATATAATTATATTAACAATTTTAATTAATAGATAGTATATGTTCTTCTTTTTTAGATTTAACATTTCCACCTTGAAAATCATTTTCGTGATTATCATAACTATATTAAAAATATAAAGACTTCATTGCATACACACATTTATGCTATATAATATATATATAGAAAAGAAATAAAATTTCTGTATATGTGGCGCTTCTGCGACGCATAGATAGCTTCTATTTTTTTTATTAAGATTTGAAAACAAAACGACGTCGTTTAATTTTTAATTTTTAAAATTAATTGAAAAGAAAACGCGGTTTGAATTAAACTATTCTTCCAATACTAGTACTTAGTTGATACTCTTAAAGGTTTTTTTTTTTGGGATATTTAATGTATCTATATTTTTCTAAGATTTATCATAAATCTTATTTTATGCCCTTTGTACTATAATATTTTTGATTATATACGCATATATAGCGTTTATTTTGTTTTGTGAAAATTTTAATACAAAATGACCTCGTTCAAAATTTAGTTTTAAAATTAATTGAAAAGATAACAGTTTGAATGAAACTATTCTTTCAATATTATTAATTATTTGATACTTAAAAATATTTTTTTGGGATACCCCAACTTTATATAATAAGATATCTAATAATTATTTGAGACTTAATAAATTTTGATTCATTTTTCTAATACTTGTCATAAATATTAACTATAGTATTTGTGATATTTAATTATATTAACAATTTTCCACCTATTTGTTTTATATAAAAATAGTATTTTACCGTATATATATAGTCTCTGTATATAAATTAAACAGCCGCATTTCTGGCTATGCATTGTAGTGTGCCCTGTTGTAAGATTATTGTATAACACTATAACATATTTAGAACATTGTATATATGTAATGTAATAGTAATACTTTTTATAATACAATAAAAAATTACATTTTCTAATACAATATATTGCAGGAGAAATGGGCGAGGCTTTTTCCAACAATTGTGAACGAAGCTAAAACGATTCAAGTGTTGTATTCAACCGAACAGCCAGAAGAACCTTTCGGGAGAGTGGTATGAATCTGAACATAGTTTTAAAAATTTTAGTTTTTAACGATTAGACTTGCATAAATATTTGATGAAAAAAAAAAAAAAAAAAAAATAGATATATGAGGAACAGCACATATTGTCACCGTTGGTGCCACCGAGAGAGTTCATAGTCCTAAGAAGTTTTCATCATAAAGAGAAAGAAAATCTCTGGGTGATAGCTGATGTGTCTTGTCATCCCCCAAACATTGACTTTGAGTTTAAGGCTCCGATTTGCATCAAACGTCCCTCCGGTGTTGTCATCCAACCCTTGCCTGATGGTCGCTCTAAGGTCTCTCTCTCTCCCTCTCTCTCTTTTTTCTTACACACACACAAGACACTTATGTTTCGACTCCGAAAAACTAACTAACTGTTTTTGTTGACGTTGATGGACTGATTATTGTTTGCTTCCATGGTTTTTATTCTCTCTTTTTTTTTTTTTTGGTCATTGAACCAAATTATAGGATCTACTTAAGTTTAATGTAACTTTAAACTTTTTTCATTTTTCAATTTTAAAATATTCATCTAGACATACCTTTAATTAGACATATATTTATCTAGACATATCTTTATTTATCCACCTTCTATTCTTGTCTGATTCATTAGTTTGTCTACAATATGTGATTGAAAGGAAAAAAAAAACCCAAAAAAACTAACAAAGAAAATGGGCAGGTATCTTGGGTAGAGCATGTGGAAGTGAATGATAAAGTCCGGCCACATCGGCTTTATAGAGAACTCTTAAACGGTGGTTTTGGCTACGGAGCTCGACGTTGGACTCTTACTCTTGAGAGGATGTGTGAGAGGCTGTGTCTCTACTCCATTCCTGAGTTCCTACCCACCGAAAACGCTGGAGGTACTTACAACTATACCTATATATACGGCTATATATAAAATCAGAATCCAATAAGACATAAAACACAAATGGATCAGTATTTTTAAACTTAGTTGATTATTAGCACAACAAATAAGTAACTTCAAATGTAATATTGACAAGTAGTACTAGTTTCAAGACTTTTGGTATTTAAAGCTTTTATAACATTTTAAAATGTTTTCATTTTTTTGTAGTTGTCAAAACAATTGAAGGCAAAAGGAGCGTAATGAATTTGGGAGAAAGAATGTTGAAGAACTTTGCATGGATAATGAAAATGTCTGAAAAACTCGATTTTTCGCAACAGTCTGAAACTAACAACACCGGAGTAAGGATATCGGTGAGGAGAAACACAGAGGCCGGTCAACCGACCGGTCTCATTGTCTGCGCCAGTTCATCTTTATGTATCCCTGTCCCTCCTCTTCATGTCTACAATTTCCTGAGAAATCTGGAGATTCGTTACCAGGTAAATTAAGAATATTTGTCAGCAATGTCGCTATTTTTCGCATATTTTTTCAAAATTTGGGTAATTAACAAGAAATCTAATTTTTTTTTGGAAAAAAGTGGGACGTTCTTTGCCATGGGAAACCAGTGACTGAGGCTACTCGTTTTGTCACCGGCAAAGACGAAAAGAACAATGTCAATTTTCTCAAGGTATAATATTACTCCTACTGAAACCTTATGATTTTTATGGCATATAAAATTTTAGTTAAACATTTATAACTTTCTTTAAATTTATCATAACTAGCATTCAAATAGAGTACAAAAGATCAATGGAACGGGTCAACTTTGTTCATTTTTTGCTTTATATTTTAGGGGTTCAATTAACCCCATGTTGATCTCCAAGATCACTAGAATAGATTAAATAGGAAGTAATTCACATAAATATTTCCATGAATATTAGTATATTACAATTTCAATATCCGTGGCATTGCATTAACTATGGTTATATTCTTATATGTATTATATAGCCGGCAAGTGGAGGGGAAAATAGTGAGTTGATGATACTACAAGATGGGTTCATAGATGCATTAGGAGGTATGGTGGTCTACGCTCCATTGGATCTAAACTCAGCAAACTCAGCCATTTCAGGAGAAGTTGATCCTTCAACAATTGCAATCCTCCCTTCTGGCTTCATCATCTCTCGTGACAGCCGTCCTTTCCCCGGTGACCTCGACGGTAGCCGCATGACCCTCCTCACCGTGGCTTTCCAGATCCTTGTGTCCGGTCCGACTTACTCATCAGGGCTCCACATGGAAGAATCTATCACCACAGTCAATACCTTGGTTAGCTCCACCGTTCAAAGGATCAAAGCAATGCTTAATTGCAATGATGGTCAGTGAGAGTGAAGTTACCAGTTCCCAAATCTTGAACTCTTTGGTGTGTCTTTTTTTTTTAAAAAAACTTGGAATAAGTGAGAAGATTATTCTCCGTTTGATTCTCTAAGGAGAGTCGTACATTTTCATCTAAGGAGAGTCGTACATTCTCTAAGATTACAATAAATTTCTAAGGCAAGGGCCTTAGATAAACATTATTATGTTGTTGCCTTTTGGCATGTTTAATTTGTTTGTGACATTTTGTTGGATTTATAAGTTGTTATTTGCTTTATCTCTGTTTTATTTAGGGAAGGTAATTAAGATGTTGTGTTCATTTGTCGATACCTCTTTGTAGAATAGATGCCATATAGATTCTGATGAACAATAACAATATGACTAGTCAATCACCATTAATTAGCTCTTTGTAAAATTTAGTTGAATCATTTAATTACCGCGGCCGCAGCCGCAACTGCCTGCGGCGACGAAACGAACATGACCAGCTCAAAGTCAAAAAGTTCATGTAATGATCCATGTAACTAGGGTTCTTATCAAAATAAAAACATGATTAATTCTCATTTTGCTATAAAAACTCTAGTTACATGGATCATTACATGGACCTTTTATGTTGTTGACTTGTTGTTTTATGTGATTGATATTGACTTTTTTGCCGACTGATATCTGATCTGAGTTGAGAAGTCTGCCACGATTTTTCGAAAGAAAAAGTCTATTAATCTCACTTAAGCAAAGGTCAATGATTTACAAAATTCTCCTATATCATAGTTGATTGGTTTATATCTCTAAATTAGTTTGATTTCGTTTTTGTTTTGTTGTTTCATATGGATCTATAAATAAATAAACATAAACTTATTAATTATTCAATTTAAGATAAGATAGAATTTTCACTATTTATTCTATCAATCAATCATCTAGTCTTTATGTTTACTCTATATTATGCGGATTTTTGTTGAGGGCAGCCCTATGGTTACCATTTCATAAGGCTGCGGATCATAGTAGCTTACCTCTTATTCGTAGGCAGAAAATCACCGCCAAACAAATAATACCAAATTTTAGTTACACATATATTAGCAAATAAATTTTTGGGGGCTTTTTTTTTCAAAAATATTTATAACTAAAACGGTTTGAAATTTTGAATATGAGGTACAAAGTTTACATAAGCGATATCATGCAGGTATAGTCGAGCAAGACATGTTAACTTATCGGCTTTGAAATTTAAATTACGAGGTATCATCGAGATAGAAAAAGATGAAAATAACTCCTTACTCCTTGTGAGTTCCGATCCTCTAGTTATAGTGGATATGCAAGTCAATATTTAGGTGTAAGCACCATTTTCACCAAATTGGAATACTGTTGTGAATGTTTGGTCAATCATATATAAAATGTATAGAGAAGAGAGGTTTAGAGTGTAGCGGAGAGAGGTTTCTTCGTAAATTTTGAGCTTCCATAATAGATCTTACTACATCATTTTCAAAGCAAAATCATCCCAGACTTGCAAATAAATATGATTATTTCCACGACCTGTCAATAAAACAGCGATATCACATAATTTCTAAATTTCTGATTAGTGATTACCATGTTGATGATCCCTTGTAAATTCATCGGCCTTAGCACAGTGAGCAGCATCCCATATTGTTGCCTATGATTCAATCAATTCCAAAAATCTCTTGAATTTATGAATTTGCATATATACCAAATTATCCATGTAAAAATATTAGCTCGAATATTCTTAAGAATTCTCCAAAACAAAAAATCTAAATTTATAAAAAATTGATATCCTGAAAAATATTTTATGGGTCGTTGGTACATGAAAAATGACCCATGTTTAAATCCTAGATTGCATTTGAAAAGAACATAATTAAATTGTTTCCTCTTCCACTCCACATCTTATGTATTGTGTATCACAATTAATACATTTTCGTAAATTAAAGTTAACCAAGAGTCCGAGACACATCTCCTTAAAACTTGAAATCTTTGGGGTTATTTGTAAATATATATTTTATTTAATTAATAAATATAATATAAAATAATTTTCCTTTTTACTGAAATATAATAAAAATTCTAATTCATAAGTTACCTTTTATGTAACGTTCTCAAAAAGATTGAAAATCTATAAAGAGATTAGTTCCCGGTTCAGTTCAGATGAATCTTGTAGCTGGTATGGTAAACCGGAATCTTCTTGGGAGGAAAACCCGTTACGCGTACCTAGCTATAGCCGAACCGTGGCCTAAAGTTTCTGGATTCGCTAAAGTGGATCTTTCTACCGGAGAAGTGAAAAATCACTTTTACGGCGGTAAAAAATACGGTGGTGAACCTTTTTTCTTACCTAGAGGGTTAAAATCTGACGGAGAAGATGACGGTTACATTATGTCGTTTGTTCATGACGAGGAGAGTTGGAAATCGGAGCTACAGATTGTTAACGCCGTTACGTTGGAACTGGAAGCAACCGTTAATTTGCCGTCAAGAGTACCGTATGGTTTCCACGGCACGTTTGTGAATTCGGCGGATATGATAAACCAGGCTTAGTATGAAGTAAACTGTA
Source organism: Erysimum cheiranthoides (assembly GCA_011420285.2). NCBI lineage: Eukaryota > Viridiplantae > Streptophyta > Magnoliopsida > Brassicales > Brassicaceae > Erysimum > Erysimum cheiranthoides. Next base: position 11,035,736 of record CM022176.2, on the reverse strand, counting down.
ACCGGTTACGGTTGGTTTATTGCACAGGCAGATTTTAGGTTTTTTTTTTTTTTTAATTATTAGATGATATAACCAAAATAGATATTATTTTTTTGTTCGAAGCGGTGGGAGCCAGCTTGAAGCTTGTGTAAGTAGAAGTTTTGCTTGCTCAGCTGCTTTCTGTTGCGTTTTTAGTAATATAAAATTGATATTTTGTTAATGAAATTAGTGACAGTAAAGTAATACTACATATTCCAAGCAAACGATTTCTCTTAATAAATTTCTTTACTGATCCTATTTATGTGCTATCTAGTATCGATCCATGAATAGAAGTGGCGTATTGAGCTATTAATTAACACACAATCATCAATACACTTATTCTTCTAATTGCATAACCAGTAGCACCCATAGTAGATTCCAGTAACTCAGTAAGTATCAGTCTGAACTTTCAAAATTAATAGCTTGGCCTTAAGCTTTAGTTTTTTTAGTATTTCGTGGTGTAAGGAATTAAATATAACGATAAAATTTCATGGAAAAGAAGAAGAGAGAAACACTTTCAAAAAGTGTGATTGGTGAATGGTGACAGTTACTTGGCATATGGATCGTTGTTGTCTCGTCGGAACAACAAACATCATTAGAGTAAAACTGTAAAACACAAATTCTGCAATAAGATAGATATCAACCTAACTAAGAATAGGAAACATCTAGGGTTAAATTCTCAATCTAATCAATAATCATCGGAGTGTGTATAATTGGAGTTCAAAATCATTTGAAACTGATTTTGTAACGCCCGCGAACCGGTTTGGTTAAGGTGTGTCGATCGACACCACTTAGGGTGTGTCGATCGACACTAGCAAATTGTGTAATTGGGCTTTTGGGCTTTTAATTGCGCGATTTGACGGGATTAGGGAAAGGAAACTCTAATGGGCTCGTATTTAAGCTCAGGGGACGCGACCTAGGGCTTCGGTTAGCCACTTTGTCGTTTTCCAAGAGAGTTTAGAGATAAAAGTTTCCTGAGAGCTTCCTGTGAGTCTTCTGAGAGCTTTCCTGAGCCTTTTCCTGTCAGATTTCTTGGTGAGAAGGGAGATCTAAGCCTTGGTGGTGCGTGAGAAGGTTGCTAGGGTCGTTCTTCTTCCTGTTTCCTTCCAGATTCGTTCAGTTTTCATTCAGAGAAGAGGTGAGTGCATGACTGAGGGCTTATCTGAGCATTAGATCCCTTGTTTGATCCGTTTATGTGTTGATTGGATAAGTTATTGACTGTTTGTGTGTTTGCTTGGTCGTGATTGCCTTGCTGGGTCCTTGTGTGGCCTGTGTGTGAGTCGCTGGTCGAATTAGGGCACTGGAGAAGGAGGTTTCGCGATGTGGAGATCGCAGGAAAAGTGCCTGCGCGATCGGTGTCGATCGACACCAAGGGAAGGGTGTCGCTCGACACCAGTCGGGCCAAGTGTCGATCGACACGAGGTGAAGGGTGTCGATCGACACGAGGTGAAGGGTGTCGATCGACACGAGTTCGTCAGACAGACTGTTCGTCTGTTTTGTCTGGTTTGTTGTGGTTTATTGTTTGTGTATTGTTCTATTGCTTGTGTGTATAGCCTGTTGCTTGGGAGGATTGCCTCACTAAGTATTTATGGAATACTTATGCATCTCATTTGTGTTGTGATGCAGGTAAAAGCAAAGTGTGATCGTGGAATCGTGGCGAGGAAGAGGGGATGGTCTAGACGCTCATCGTTGTTGTTGTTTCTGTTTTGTTAGGTCTTAGTTCTGGAGTTTGGTAGAACTTGATCTAGGTTGCTGGTTTTATGTTTCTTGAGTTATGAGATTATTGTTGAAGATTATTTATTATTTATTGGATTTATTTTTAAGACTTAAATGCTCTTTCCCGTTGATTGTGTTGAGGTATTTAGTGAGTAAGGGATCATTAGGTATGAGTTAAATAATTTAAAAAAAAAAAAATGGGTTGGGGTGTTTCAATTTGGTATCAGAGCGGAGTTCGATTCTAGGATGAGTAGGAATTTAATTTGTGAATTAATTTCCTGATGTTTGATGAGTGATGAGCTAGGATGTTAGCATGCTGTGGATTGATTATAGAGTATTTTAATCGATTGTGTGTTGTTGGAGTTCTAGTATCATCCTCTCCGAGCCTTAAACGAGATTCCACGGTAAGTTGTGTGTAGTATTATTGTTTGTTCTAGTTCTTAGTCTTCTGTTCTTGGGTAGCGCAGATGGCTAGAGGAGCTGGAGTTTCCGGTAGAGGCCGTGGTCGCGGCAGAGGAGGTACTGAGGGCGCCGCGTTGGAGCAGATTGAGGGTCTGCAGCCTGAGGTTTTGGGGGCCGGGGCAGTCGATGGTGCTGGTGTCGACGCAGCGGGTTTGGCCGGAGCAGGGGCTGGTTTGGCTGGTGTCGGTGCCGGAGAGCATGTCGAGGGTGTGGTGGGCCCAGGAGCGTTGGGTGCCGCAGCCGGAGTGGCCCAGGGCCCAGATCCAGGCATAGCGGATCTGCTGAGGCAGTTGTTGGAGCGGTTCCCAGGTGTGGTACCGGTGCAGGCTCCAGTGGCACCGCAGGTGCCAGTTGTGCCACAGGTGGTGGCGGAGGTGCAGCCAGCGGCTGCAGTTGCTGGAGGTGTTCCGTCATACATCAAGATGATGGAGCAGCTTCAGAAGATCGGGACTGGGTACTTTGCGGGTGGTCCCAGCTCCGAGGAGGCTGATACTTGGCGGGACCGGGTTGAGAGGAACTTCCGTTCCACGAGATGCCCGGAGGAGTATCGGGTGGATCTGGCTGTGCATTTCCTGGAGAAGGATGCACATTTGTGGTGGCGTAGTGTGATCGCCAGGAGGAGCTAGGAGGAGATGACTTGGGCAGACTTTGTGGGGGAGTTTAATGCCAAGTATTTCCCGCAGGAGGCGCTTGATCGCATGGAGGCGCGATTTCTCAGACTGTCGCAGGAGGAGCGGACGGTCCGAGAATATGATCAGGAGTTTAACAAACTTTAGGTGTATGCTGGGCATGGCATGGAGGAGGATAAGACCCAGATGAGGAAGTTCCTGATGGGACTTCGACCTGACCTGAGGGCGCGGTGTAGGGGTTTGAGCTGCACCACGAAGGCGGGTCTGGTGGAGATGGCTGCTGAGATTGAGGGAGATCTCCAGGGTGAGGCTATGGCGGCTGTTCCAGCGGTTCAGCCGAAGAAGGCTCAGCAGCAGGTGGCACCTGGCAGGGGCGGCAAGCCTGCGCAGGGGCAGAAGAGGAAATGGGATCACGCTTCGAGGACTGGCCAAGGCGGTCAGGGTGGCCAGAGTGGTCGTGCTGGATGTTTTTCTTGTGGGAGTCTTGACCACAAGGTGGCGGATTGTACTCGGCGTGTGGAGACCCGGGAGTGCTACCACTGCAAGGAGAAGGGACATCTCAAGCCGAATTGTCCTAAGTTGCAGCGGGCGGCGGTGGCAGCGGTGCAGCATGGAGTGCAGCCAGGCGTGCAGCAGCAGGGTGTGCTGCAGGTGGCGCAGATCGCAGCACCACCGCAGGGGTACACCACGTTCGAGACGGGTGAGCCCAGCACCAGAGCAGCGATCACTGGTAAGAATTCAAGAACTCAGACTTTGTAAAAATTTCTGATGTTTTAGATAGAATTGTCTTGTTGCGTGATGAATGTTAGGGTTCTTAGCACATAAGGTTTGTGTAGGGACCTTATTGGTGGGCGGTGTAGAGGCCCATGTGTTGTTTGACTCTGGAGCGTCTCATTGCTGTATCACCCCGGAGTGTGCCTCGCGTGGCAACATCCGTGGAGACCCTGGTGGGCGGGTCGGACCTGTTAAGGACGTTGGAGGAGGGCTCCTAGAGGTTCTTGGGAGAGCTAAGGGCGTGGATATTCAGATTGCCGGAGAGTCGATGCCAGCAGATCTGATTATCTGTCCTGTAGAGTTGCATGATGTCATTCTGGGAATGGACTGGTTGGGCCATTACAGAGTACATCTGGATTGTCATCGAGGGAGAGTCTCGTTCGAGCGGCCGGAGGGGAGGTTGGTTTATCAGGGCGTGAGACCTACCTCAGGGAGTCTCGTCATCTCAGCGGTGCAGGCGGCGAAGATGATCGAGAAGGGCTACGAGGCTTATCTGGCGATAATATCTATGCCGGAGTCTGTGGGGCAGGCGTCAGTGAGTGACATCCGGGTTGTTCAGGAGTTTGAGGATGTGTTTCAGTCGTTGCAGGGATTACCACCATCCCGGTCTGATCCTTTCACGATTGAGTTGGAACCAGAGACAGCGCCGTTGTCTAAGGCACCCTACAGGATGGCTCCAGCAGAGATGGCAGAGCTGAAGAAGCAGCTGGAGGATTTGTTGGGCAAGGGATTCATTCGTCCTAGTACTTCACCTTGGGGAGCGCCGGTGTTGTTCGTGAAGAAGAAGGACGGAAGTTTCCGTTTGTGTATTGATTACCGGGGGTTGAACCGGGTCACCGTGAAGAACAAGTACCCTTTGCCGAGGATCGATGAGTTGTTGGATCAGCTGAGGGGAGCTACTTGGTTCTCTAAGATTGACTTGGCGTCGGGTTATCATCAGATCCCGATAGCGGAGGCGGATGTGCGCAAGACTGCTTTCAGGACGAGATATGGGCATTTTGAGTTTGTGGTTATGCCCTTCGGTTTGACTAATGCACCAACGGCGTTCATGAGGCTGATGAATGGCGTTTTCCAGGAGTTTTTGGATGAGTTCGTGATCATCTTTATTGATGACATTCTGGTGTATTCCAAGAGTTCTGAAGAGCATGAGGTGTATATGAGGAGAGTGATGGAGAGGCTGTGGGAGCATAAGCTGTTCGCTAAGTTGAGTAAGTGCAGTTTCTGGCAGCGGGAGATGGGTTTCTTGGGTCACATTGTTTCTGCGGAGGGAGTTTCTGTGGAACCAGAGAAGATTGAGGCTATCAGAGATTGGTCTAGACCGACGAATGCCACCGAGATCAGGAGTTTTCTTGGTTTGGCAGGTTATTACAGGAGGTTCGTCAAGGGGTTTGCGAGTAACGCACAGCCGATGACTAAGCTTACAGGGAAGGATATTCCGTTTGTGTGGTCACCAGAGTGCGAGCAGGGTTTCGCAAGCCTGAAGGAGTTATTGACGAGTACACCAGTGTTGGCACTGCCGGAGCATGGAGAGCCTTACACAGTGTACACAGATGCCTCGAGAGTTGGTTTGGGTTGTGTTCTGATGCAGCTTGGGAAGGTTATTGCCTATGCTTCGCGGCAGTTACGGAAGCACGAGGGCAACTATCCTACTCATGACTTGGAGATGGCTGCAGTGGTCTTCGCTCTGAAGATTTGGAGATCTTATCTTTATGGCGGACAGGTGCAGGTGCTTACAGATCATAAGAGTTTGAAGTATATCTTCACTCAGCCGGAGCTGAACCTGAGGCAGAGGTGGTGGATGGAGCTGGTGGCTGATTATGATCTGGAGATAGCTTACCATCCTGGTAAAGCTAATGTGGTTGCTGATGCACTAAGCCGTAAGCGTGTGAGTGCTACTCCAGGGCAGAGTGTGGAGGCCTTGGTGGGTGAGATCAGTGCCTTGCGGTTGTGTGCTATGTCGCGAGAGCCGTTGGGATTGGAGGCTGTGGATCATGCTGATCTTCTGAGTAGAGTTCGTTTGGCTCAGGAGAAAGATGAGGGTTTGTTGGCAGCTTCTAAGGCGGAGGGCTCTGAGTATCAGTTCGCAGCCAATGGTACTATCCTTGTGCATGGGCGGGTTTGTGTGCCTAAGGATGAGGGGTTGCGACGGGAGATCTTGAGCGAGGCTCATGCGAGCATGTTTTCCATTCATCCGGGAGCGACCAAGATGTACCGAGACCTCAAGCGGTACTATCATTGGGTCGGGATAAAGAGGGATGTAGCGGATTGGGTCGCTAAGTGCGACGTTTGCAGCTGGTGAAAGCTGAGCATCAGGTTCCTGGTGGTCTGTTGCGGAGTTTGCCCATTCCGGAGTGGAAGTGGGATATGATCACTATGGACTTTGTGGTTGGTTTGCCCTTGTCGCGGACCAAGGATGCTATTTGGGTGATTGTGGACCGTCTTACTAAGTCAGCACATTTTCTGGCCATCAGAAAGACCGATGGAGTGGCGGTTTTGGCTAAGAAGTATGTGAGCGAGATCGTGAAGTTGCATGGAGTACCTGTGAGTATTGTGTCAGGCAGGGACCCCAGGTTTACTTCAGCTTTCTGGGATGCCTTTCAGGCAGAGATGGGCACTAAGGTGCATATGAGTACGGCGTATCATCCTCAGACAGATGGGTAATCGGAGAGGACTATCCAGACACTGGAGGACATGTTGCGGATGTGTGTCTTGGATTGGGGTGGTCATTGGGCGGATCATCTGAGTCTGGTAGAGTTTGCTTATAACAATAGCTACCAGGCGAGTATTCAGATGGCTCCTTATGAGGCGTTGTATGGGAGGCCATGCAGGACACCATTATGCTGGACCCAAGTGGGGGAGAGGAGCATATATGGTGCGGATTTTGTTCAGCAGACTTCAGAGAGGATTCGAGTTCTGAAGCTGAACATGAAGGAAGCTCAGGATCGTCAGCGGAGTTATGCTGACCAGAGGAGGAGAGAGCTTGAGTTCGAGGTTGGGGACAGAGTGTACCTCAAGATGGCCATGTTGCGGGGTCCGAACAGGTCTATCTCTGAGAACAAGTTGAGTCCGAGGTACATGGGGCCGTTCCCGATTGTTGAGAGAGTGGGACCAGTGGCATATAGGCTTGAGTTGCCAGAGATTATGCGCGCGTTCCACAAGGTGTTCCATGTGTCGATGCTCAGGAAGTGTCTTCACAAGGATGACCAGGTGTTGGCTAGGATTCCTGAGGATCTTCAGCCCAACATGACTTTGGAGTCGAGACCAGTGAGGATTCTCGAGAGGAGGATCAAGGAACTTCGGCGGAAGAAGATCCCCTTGATCAGAGTCCAGTGGGACTGTGACGGAGTGTTGGAGGAGACTTGGGAGCCAGAGGCGAGGATGAAGGCAAAGTTCGGGAAGTGGTTCGAGAAGCAGGAGGTTGCTTGAGTTTGCCTATCCTTGGTTTCCAGTTTCAGAGTTTTTGAGTTTCGAGTTGTTGTTCTTATTTTTCCTTCATTATGTATTTTCGTTTGGAGTTGTAACGATTATGACATTTTGAGATTAATAAGATGAGAATTTTCTTGGATTGGGCTTGAGTTGTCTAAATTAAGAATGTGTTGAGCGATTTCTAAAAAGGGAAAGTTTCCTGAAATGGAAATGTCCATTTTAGGAAAGTTCGAGGGAGTTCTCGAAAGCGGCTAGTATTGTTGCTCCGGGACATGAGTGTCCTGATGACTTGAGTGGAGCGGGGTATGCTCCAGAGGTACCGGTATTCGAGGGACTTGGTGTCTTTAGAGTGCGTTGGGTACGGTGGCTTCGGGTGACGATCCGAGAGCACGCTTTAGGGTGACGACCCGACAGCGAGTTTGTAGTATTATTTTCTCCAAGTGTCAGAACTTGATGACTTTGTGGCTGATAGTGAGCGGACACAACTTTGGGTTTTTACCTGTGAGCGGGGAAAATAATATATTCGATACCTGAGATACCGTAGGCCGAGGCCTGAGAGTAGCGGTTATACTTAAAGACTGTGGTCTGAGAGAAGTTTTGGAGTCGTGAGCAACAATGACTAGCGGAAGTCGGGAGTATATCGGCTGAGTTGAGACCTGGAGAGGTCAGATTGGAGGAAGTGCAGGCCGTAGTGACGGTTGCACTGAGTTTTGCGGAATGGAGGTGTTAAGCTAGATTCGAGGACGAATCTATGTTAGTGGGGGAGAATTGTAACGCCCGCGAACCGGTTTGGTTAAGGTGTGTCGATCGACACCAGTTAGGGTGTGTCGATCGACACTAGCAAATTGTGTAATTGGGCTTTTGGGCTTTTAATTGCGCGATTTGACGGGATTAGGGAAAGGAAACCCTAATGGGCTCGTATTTAAGCTCAGGGGACGCGACATAGGGCTTCGGTTAGCCACTTTGTCGTTTTCAAAGAGAGTTTAGAGATAAAAGTTTCCTGAGAGCTTCCTGTGAGTCTTCTGAGAGCTTTCCTGAGCCTTTTCCTGTCAGATTTCTTGGTGAGAAGGGAGATCTAAGCCTTGGTGGTGCGTGAGAAGGTTGCTAGGGTCGTTCTTCTTCCTTTTTCCTTCCAGATTCGTTCAGTTTTCATTCAGAGAAGAGGTGAGTGCATGACTGAGGGCTTATCTGAGCATTAGATCCCTTGTTTGATCCGTTTATGTGTTGATTGGATGAGTTATTGACTGTTTGTGTGTTTGCTTGGTCGTGATTGCCTTGCTGGGTCCTTGTGTGGCCTGTGTGTGAGTCGCTGGTCGAATTAGGGCACTGGAGAAGGAGGTTTCGCGATGTGGAGATCGCAGGAAAAGTGCCTGCGCGATCGGTGTCGATCGACACCAAGGGAAGGGTGTCGCTCGACACCAGTCGGGCCAAGTGTCGATCGACACGAGGTGAAGGGTGTCGATCGACACGAGTTCGTCAGACAGACTGTTCGTCTGTTTTGTTGTGGTTTATTGTTTGTGTATTGTTCTATTGCTTGTGTGTATAGCCTGTTGCTTGGGAGGATTGCCTCACTAAGTATTTATGGAATACTTATGCATCTCATTTGTGTTGTGATGCAGGTAAAAGCAAAGTGTGATCGTGGAATCGTGGCGAGGAAGAGGGGATGGTCTAGACGCTCATCGTTGTTGTTGTTTCTGTTTTGTTAGGTCTTAGTTCTGGAGTTTGGTAGAACTTGATATAGGTTGCTGGTTTTATGTTTCTTGAGTTATGAGATTATTGTTGAAGATTATTTATTATTTATTGGATTTATTTTTAAGACTTAAATGCTCTTTCCCGTTGATTGTGTTGAGGTATTTAGTGAGTATGGGATCACTAGGTATGAGTTAAATAATTTAAAAAAAAAAATGGGTTGGGGTGTTTCAGATTTACCTAGGGTTTCGACTGGTTCGACTTCTCGACGGTGACTTCGATTCGAATTCGAGTACTCGATTCCGAGATCTATTGAGCGACGACGAGCTCTCAGCTGTCTTAGTATTTCGATAGTGTTGCAGAAGATCGCTGGAAGAAGATCGGGACCGCTCTCGACTTCTCCTTCCCGTTTGTATTTCGAAATTATATTCAAAAAAGACAAATAGAAAATTCTTCGAAAATTCCAAACAAATTGAAGAAATTGAAAAAATGGAAAGAGCAATGAATAATAGTTATATCCGACCCGAATCCACCGAATCTTCTCTTTACCCGACCCAAATCATGGTTGGATCTGTAAATATCGGGACTTCGACTAATTTTCTAGGGCTTTCCCCATATTCTCTAATTAAAATAAATCAAAACAAAATTTTGAAAAATAGGAGGAGTATTTGAGAAAATAAAAAGACCAATGAGCGTATTTCAAATTATAACCCCCAAATCTATCGTGAAAAGGAATTTTTGGTGAGGTGGAAATTGGTCCGTCTATATTAGCGTGTCTATAAATGCATGGTTATAGGGAAGGGGTCTAACCAAAAAAATCATGGCTTTTTACGATTAGTTACTAGATAGAAGTCAATGGACATAACAGTAGGCTATAATGGTCAGATAGATATTTTTATTATATTTTTCTGAATTGGGCTTTTACGGGAATGGATAATAAAAAAGAGATGCTCGATCTCCCCAAATTAGAGTAAACCCTAATTGTTTCTGTAGCTTTTCTCTCTCTCTCTCTCTCTCTGGAAGAAGAAGAAGGGGATCAAGGAACTCGCGAAGAGAGAGTGTGTGTGTTTGCCTTCTCTTGACTCTAGATTCTCTCGTGAATCTCTCTTTGTCTGTGATTTATTCGGCGAAGAGAGACATAGATCGGATATGGCGGCTGATTGTACGGGTGCGAAATCGAGCTCCGCTGCGGATTCTTACGTTGGGAGCTTGATTAGTTTGACATCCAAGAGCGAGATCAGATACGAAGGGATCCTTTACAATATTAATACAGATGAATCCAGTATCGGACTTCAAAACGGTACGATTTGTTTCCACTTCTGTTTGAGGATGACGATGAGGATTATTAGATTTGTAGTGTTAATTTCCTTGGTGTATTCCCTCGTGTTCTCTTTTTTATTTGGCAGAAACTCATTGTTTTGTGAACTGTTTAGCTTGATTTTATTGAAATTTTGCTTATTCTTGAACTGCTTAGCTTGATTTGAAAGATTTTTGTACTTGTGTTGCTTGGAATTCATAAAAAATAAGTGTGTATGTCTACTATTTAAGTTATAAAAATGTCACGATTTAGGTCTAGATATTAACAATTCCAATTTCGTAACTTATCGCGATCCCTGATTTTTCCTATATTTTTTGTTTTTGCAGTTTGCGCTCAGCAGAAGATCGAGATTCCGAACCGCCAGAACGAGAAGCTGGTTGGTCTGCTTCATGAAACCGGGTCAAGAGAAATTGTGGTCTTGTGCCATGGATTTAAATCGAATAAGAACAGCAAAATCATCATGAATCTTGCTTCTTCTCTAGAGAAAGAAGGAATCAGCGCTTTCCGTTTCGATTTCTCGGGTAATGGAGAGAGTGAAGGCAGTTTCAATTACGGTAATTACAGCTATGAAGCCGATGACCTACACTCCGTTATCCAACACTTTACTAGCAAAAACCGTGTGGTTACTACGATTCTCGGACACAGTAGAGGAGGTAATGTGGTCCTCCTCTATGCCTCCAAGTATCATATCTGTAATGTAATCAATATATCGGGACGTTATGATCTCAAAAAAGGCATACGTCTTGGAGATGGTTATTTGGAAAGAATTAAGCAGCACGGATTCGTCGATGATGCTAAAGAGGGAAAACCCGTCTTCCATGTTACTGAGAAGAGCTTAATGGAGAGGTTAAACACAAATATGCATGAAGCTTGTCTCAAGATTGGTAAAGATTGCAATGTCTTGATAGTTCATGGATCGAAGGATAAGATAGTACCGGTGGCAGATGCCAACGAGTTTGCAAAGATCATACCGAACCACGAGCTAGAAATTTTTAAAGGAGCTGATCATGGTTATACCAAACATGAAAGTCAATTGGTTTCAAGAGTTATGAAGTTCTTAAAGAGAGTCGGTGTGATGAACAACTAGTCTATTTTTTTTTTTGTTCTCTTTGATTTATAGATGTTCATGATTTGCTACAATCTTGGTGTTTGTGCTGATTGATTTTGCAGTTCTGCACCATAATGTTTAGTTAATTCCAATAGATTTTGCTAGATTATATGCATGGTTTTACATAAAAGAGAGCTTTTGAAGCTTCAGAAGAATCTAAAATAAGCAATCGGTAAATTGCAAGAGATGGTTCTAAAGAGTAAAAGTATATGAATTCAAGTTCCTCGACAAATCAAAGTGAAGAGCAATGAAGAAGAGAGCAAATCAAAAATGGTTTGCTGACAACCAGAGAATTTTTGAACCTAATCCCTGGAGAAAGTTGCAAGTTGGAGATATTGTTAAGGTTAGTCCTTTGTTGTTCAAATAGAGATGAATCTATTTATGATTAGACAAGTTGCCACTTTGGTAACCGTCTGAAGGCGTGCCTTGTTTGAATTAGAGCAGGATTTCAGAAACTTGTTACCTCTGAATTAAGATCTATAATTGTTAAATAAGTTTCTTGATTTTGCAGATAAAACAAGATGGATTTTTTCCTGCAGATATTCTTTTCCTGTCCAGCACTAATCCTGATGGTATCTGCTACGTTGAGGTGCTTCTTCTTTGACAGCTCGTTTCAAAAACTATATAACTTTCTCTTTGTCCTGAAGGACCAAAGCTGCTATTCAAGAATGTTCTCTAACCTAGTGTACGTTCATTTGCTTATTACTTGTGAGTGCAGACTGCAAACCTAGATGGAGAAACAAATTTAAAAATTAGAAAGGCCCTTGAAAGGACATGGGATTACTTGTTACCAGAGAAAGCTTACGAGTTTAAAGGTTAGCCTACGGATTTGGTTGTTATCATGCAAGATTTTTTTGTAGATGGATGTGGACCTGTTGCAGTGACATATTGCACTTAATTCGCTGTGAATTAGATTGCAAATAAAGTTTGTGAGTCCAGGAGATTTGACCTTTTTTTTTTGTTGGAGAAACAACATATGTTTTTACTATTATAAATTGGATCATTACCTTCTGGGGCCAAAAAAATTAATGAATACTAATAAAGGTTTACCTGGGTCATGTAGCTCATTTCTCTGACTGATGACATATTTTCGTCTCCAATCCATTTTCTTCTGTCTATATATGTAGAAGCAATTTTTTCTTTGTTCTGTCGATCCTTCATATTATTAACCTTTTTTCATTCAGTATGATTGTGTTGTAACGTTAAATGTGTCTTCACTTTCTCCAACATCTCTGTCTTTTACCATACAGGTGAAATTCAGTGTGAGCAACCAAACAATTCTCTGCACACTTTCACTGGGAATCTTATAGTCCAGAAGCAGACATTGCCTCTCTCTCCAGACCAGCTATTATTGCGTGTATGACTGTTTTTGCTGTTGGCTGCTTTTCCTGTTCTGTCTTGTTTTTGCAAATCATGATTTTTCTTTCTTTTGTTCATGTTGATCTATTTATGAGATATCTTGATTTTTATTTTCTTGCAACTTTTTATCCTTGGATTCGAACATTATTGAACAGATATCTATGCATAACTTTATATTGTTGGATTTATTAATATTCTGAGACGTTTGATATCTACATTTTCAGGGATGCAGTCTTAGAAACACAGAATATATAGTTGGAGCTGTAGTTTTTACTGGCCATGAAACAAAGGTAAGCTGTTGTAACAAGCTTCGCAAACATGCGTTTCTAGCTTACATGATTCATGTATATTAAAACCATTCTATAGTTGCTACACATACAATCTGATGTTATGCTATGGTGAATTCGACATATGTAGGTGATGATGAATGCCATGAATGCTCCTTCCAAAAGAAGTACGCTGGAAAAGAAACTTGTCTAACTCATTATTACAATCTTTTGTGTCCTTGTCACAATGTGTCTGATCGGAGCTATAGGCTGGTATGGTTTCTCGTCAATCTTGTGAATTATCAACTCCTGCTCTGATTTTTATGCCCCGGTTCCCATTTCCTGCTGTGATACAGTTATCTATATATGTTAATTTTGCAGTTCAATTGTGACGGATCGTGAAGACCAATACTTGGGTCTTCATAAGACCGATTGGGAATACCGTAATGGACTCGTGGTAAATAACTTTTCGTAGTTGGAATTGATTTCCTTCTAATTCTGGATTTCAGGTGTTTACCATATTGCTTCTGTTTGCTGCCACATATAGGTTTTTTCACCTTTTTCACTCTAGTCACTCTGTTCTCGTCAATTATACCAATCTCCCTTTATGTTTCTATTGAGGTATGTCTTTCCTAGTGTCATATTCTAAGTATCTGCAATACAACTATACAGTCGACTAGCAATTTGAATGGTTTTTACTTTCTCTCCTTAACGGAACCCAGATGATCAAGTTTATCCAGTCGACTCAGTTTATCAATCGAGATCTCAATATGTATCATGCGGAAACAAATACCCCTGCCTCGGCCAGGACTTCCAATTTAAACGAGGAGCTTTGACAGGTAGCTATCAGTCCTTGCTGCATATTGCCACTACTAAACCATGCCACAAATTGTTACTTTTATGATATAGATATCCATTATGTTGCTATTATTTTGTTGTTGCTACATTATTATTTTAAATATAGACTTTGGTATTGTTCTCACTTCAGTTGCATTGCTATGGTATCGGTCAGGTGGAATACATATTTTCTGATAAAACTGGAACACTGACGAGAAGTTTGATGGAGTTCTTTAAATGTTCAATTGGAGGAATAAGTTATGGATGTGGTGTCACTGAAATAGAAAGAGGAATCGCTCAGCGTAATGGCTTAAAAGTTCATGAGGTATTAGTTTTTTTCCGGATGGGGAAGTTTCTCCATGCCTTATGTTGCAATGGAAACATGTCTAATTTGCACCACTACAAATATTCTCAGGAGCAAAGATCGACTGGTGCCATAAGAGAAAAGGGATTTAATTTTGATGATCCAAGGCTAATGAGGGGAGCTTGGAGAAATGAACCTAATCCTGAACTTTGCAAGGTGCCTTACTTTCATTTCCTAGAGATTTAGTTCACAATAGTTTAAGAATTGTATGGCTAAGAGGTGATGGGGTTATAGGGCTTATCTAAAAATGATCTCTTGTTTCTTCCGTGAGAAAGGTGCCATCCACGGTGTATTTGATGGATGGTCAGATGTGAACTTGTAAGGTTATAACTTGGGAAAGGTTTTTTTAAGTCTTTTGGCTTTAACTACGGTCTTAATATTAGGCCTTGTTTTGGGAGCCTTATTCTGAAAAACTACATAATGGTTATGAATGAAGCCTCTTAAATATTAAAGAAAATGGAGCATGTCACTGTATAACCTTTTTGAGGTTTCGAGAAGTTCCTTGGTTTTATGCTCCAGATTTCTGCTGTGTCTATTTTTGGGCATGCACGTGCACATGCAGATGCTAATATGACTCTAACTTAAGATATTGTCTTTTTATATCTGTAGGAACTATTTAGATGCCTGGCCATCTGTCATACAGTCCTTCCTGAAGGTGATGAGTCCCCAGAGAAGATTGTTTATCAAGCAGCTTCTCCAGATGAAGCTGCCCTAGTTACTGCTGCCAAGAATTTTGGATTCTTCTTTTACAGGTAATTCTCATTACATTTCAATTTCCAAAGATAAGTTGAAATTGCATGCAATCTGACAAGGGAAATTTCCTGTTAGCTAACTTTCCGCTTGATTCCTAGTTCTAAATTTTGAATTTTCTACCATTGGTGCTTTTGTTTCTCAAATCTCTGCTAGTTTGTTTGAGACTACTTTGATGTGTTTTCAGGCGTACTCCAACGATGGTGTATGTTCGCGAGTCTCATGTGGAGAAGATGGGAAAGATACAAGATGTGGCCTATGAGATCCTTAATGTTCTCGAGTTCAACAGGTCTATATAATAGTGAAATGTTTGTTTATTCTCTCTTCGACGTATTTTAAGCATACCAATGAAATTTTAACACAATGCGATAACAGTACAAGGAAGCGGCAGTCTGTTGTATGTCGTTTCCCAGATGGAAGGCTTGTACTCTACTGTAAGGTAATAGTTCTTTAAGTACTTGGTTCTCTGTGTACTTTCAGGTCAATTTTTGATCATTGCTTGGAACGTTGTTTACAGGGTGCTGATAATGTAATATTTGAGAGATTGGCTGATGGTATGGACGATGTTAGGAAAGTAACAAGAGAACATTTGGAACATTTTGGGTCTTCTGGATTGCGTACTCTTTGCCTAGCCTATAAAGATCTAAATCCTGAAACCTATGTAAGTTGGAATGAAAAGTTCATCCAGGCCAAATCTGCATTACGAGACCGTGAGAAGAAGTTAGATGAGGTATACAAAATTACTATTATTTCTTTTCAATGCCTGAGGTAACATTCTCTTTGAGTAAACTTTCAAGAAAATTCCCAAGTTTGATAATGGGTTCCAGGAGCAATAAAAGTGGTTTCTATAGCAGGAATGAAAATGATTATGTTCTTATGTAGTGAGAATGATTCTATCCTTAAGTACAGTTTTGAGTCAGCTGGAAATAGTTTATATTTATAGTGTATGAAAACTGATATATCTTGATCCATGAAGGTGGCGGAACTTATCGAGAAGGATCTTATCCTCATTGGATCAACTGCAATAGAAGACAAACTTCAGGAAGGGGTGCCTACCTGCATAGAGACCTTGTCAAGAGCTGGAATTAAGATCTGGGTTTTAACAGGGGACAAAATGGAAACAGCTATTAATATTGCATATGGTAGGCTGTGCCACAATCTGTTTCTCTTAGATCTTATTTGTTCTTCTACCACTTCAAATATCTGCTCTTTGATTCTGTTATGCGACAGCATGCAACTTGATCAACAATGATATGAAACAATTTATCATCAGTTCTCAAACGGATGCAATCAGGGAAGCTGAAGAAAGGGTAATTGTGTTACTGAGAATTTGTCTTCTTATGTAGGATTTTCATGAAACAATCATTCATAGTTACTTTTTATTAATAAAAGCTTTTATATTAGGGTGATCAAGTTGAGATTGCTCGTGTTATCAAAGAAGAAGTTAAGAGGGAGCTGAAAAAGAGCCTTGAAGAAGCTCAACACTCTCTGCATACCGTCGCTGGACCAAAATTGGCTCTTGTTATTGATGGAAAGTGTTTAATGTATGCATTAGACCCGAGTTTACGCGTGACGCTGCTCAGCTTGAGCTTGAACTGTACTTCAGTTGTATGTTGCCGTGTTTCTCCGTTACAGAAAGCACAGGTAATCTCAGAAGATTAATTTCAAAATAAATTTGTATAGGCAAGGCCTTTAAAGGGAGCTTACATATTTGCTTTGGTGTGAATGCTGGCACTTATTTCATATCCAATGAGTAACTTGATTCTCTGTGTTCTTTGAACCTGCATCTAACTTGTAATATATGTGATCTAATATTAGGTGACAAGCTTGGTGAGAAAAGGGGCACAAAAGATTACCCTTAGTATTGGTGATGGTGCCAATGATGTTAGCATGATTCAAGCCGCTCATGTTGGTATAGGGATAAGTGGGATGGAGGGAATGCAAGCTGTGATGGCCAGTGATTTTGCCATTGCTCAGTTCAGATTCCTTACTGATTTGCTTCTTGTCCATGGACGGTGGTCATATCTTAGAATCTGCAAGGTTGAGTTTTTCTTTTGCCACAAAAAAAGTGCTTTTTACTTTTTGAAAGTTTTAATGATCTTTTTTTCTTGGCAGGTTGTCATGTATTTCTTCTATAAGAATCTTACCTTCACTTTGACTCAGTTTTGGTTCACATTTCGAACTGGATTTTCTGGGCAAAGGTTCTACGATGATTGGTTCCAGTCATTGTATAATGTTGTAATTACAGCTCTTCCTGTCATTGTCCTTGGGCTGTTTGAGAAGGTACTAGCTTTTCTCGATCTCTACTTTATATAAAAGAATATTCATCGTAATTAGGACTATCTTCATTTTGTTTTGGATTGGGTTATTTCATCTCTAATATTGTGCTCTTGCTAGGATGTGAGTGCATCCCTTTCGAAGAGATACCCAGAACTGTATAGAGAGGGAATACGTAACTCATTTTTCAAATGGAGAGTCGTAGCAGTATGGGCTTCTTCTGCTGTGTATCAGTCTCTTGCCTGCTATCTCTTCGTGACCACCTCATCTTTTGGTGCTGTAAATTCATCAGGCAAAATATTTGGTCTCTGGGATGTTAGCACAATGGTCTTCACGTGTCTGGTGATTGCTGTGAATGTGCGCATTCTTTTGATGAGCAATTCCATTACTAGATGGCATTATATCAGTCGGTGGGAGCATTCTTGCGTGGCTCGTTTTTGCTTTTATATATTGTGGGATCATGACACCACGTGATAGGAATGTAAGCTGTTTGCACACATCACGCTCCTTTCCTTTGAGTATATATCTATGGTTTTCTGATGTTTTTTGTATGTTTATAACTTAGCAAATCTAATATCTTTCTTTTCTCGTATCCGCAGGAAAATGTCTACTTTGTCATATATGTCCTCGTGAGTACATTCTATTTCTACTTCGGATTGCTGCTTGTTCCCGTTGTCTCTCTTCTAGGCGATTTCATCTTCCAAGGGTAAGTCAAACAGGGACGTTATCAGTTTTAAACTTCTTTTTGGCTCTGGCTAATATGTTGTTATTTAGCGAAAGATCGCTGCAATTCTGAGATCCATACACTACATGTCATAGGTTCTTAATAGTTTTGACCTGAATAAAAAGCATACACATGATGCAGGGTGGAGAGATGGTTCTTCCCATATGATTATCAGATCGTTCAAGAAATACATAGGCACGAGTCAGATGCAAGCAAGGCAGATCAGCTGGAGATAGAGAACGAGCTCACACCTCAAGAGGCGAGAAGCTATGCGATATCCCAATTGCCTCGGGAGCTCTCAAAGCACACTGGGTTTGCATTTGATTCACAAGGTTATGAATCTTTCTTTGCATCTCAGTTAGGTGTTTATGCGCCACAGAAGGCGTGGGATGTGGCAAGGAGAGCCAGTATGAGGTCACGACCTAAGGTACCCAAGAAGTACAGAACCGAATCTATATAATATTATTGCTAATTGTCTTTGTACATTTAGGCAATTGGGGAGGTTTTTGTTAGGCCTTTTAGTTTAAAATATATGTAGAAGTGTGCCTCTTTAGGTGTTTTATAAAATGATCGTTTTATGTTTGTGTTTTGCCTTAAAACGCCATTTTTTATAGCTCCATTATATGACTCAATGTGGAGAGGCGAGAATTAGGACCCAATACTTCTTCCCCATGTACATACATTTGATCTTATTACACATCTGATATCAAATTTTTATCCCATTTTTTTTTTTTAAATTCTAAATTTCTTTATTCTTATCTATTGATGCTAACTGTTTTATATATTCTGGACTACTCCAAAAACAACCCGTTTCAAAATAACAAGTGTCGACTACGCACCTTTTTTTTTCACCATCAAGACAAATTTTGAAACCAAAAATTTATTTATTTTTTTCACAAGAGTGTCTACTTTATTTCATAATAAGCCAGTACAACAAGCCAAGGAAGGGATACAAGTTGAAATACATATGCCCAAAAGAGGGAGACACAGCCCAAAAGAGGGAGACACAGCCCCAAAGAACGGGGAAGGTAATTCACACCAACATTAAAACAAACAGAGAGACAAGATCTACTACTAACTAAGGAACATGAAAGCCACAGTTGAAATCAACGGAAAGTGCAGAAAGAGCATCAGCCGCGGAACTACACATCTCACAAGTTGTCGCCAAGACAGAGGGAAACCGCGACAAAAGGACCCAAATACGACGATTAACAAGAACAAAGAACCACAATCGAGAATCTAAAGTCCTAATTAACCACCTAATCTTCATCCTAAAGAGTCTAAATCTAGAACTTTGCATCCCCACAAGAGGTTAGCCTTACAAGAACAGACCAAGGAAGACCACAGGAGAAAACTACTTATTCAACTAAACTAAAAGCGGTGGAAGGACCCTGTTTTTAAAGATTCAACGAAATAAAGAGATGCTAATCGAAGACTAACCAAACCATGCAAGCGACTACGCACACACAATCCAAAGAATAGCGAAAGCAACCCAAACTCCTAATCAGCAGTAGATTAGGACTACTAGACAAACAACCAACAAAACCTACTGAAACAAACCCTTTCTCGCCATAAGGAATAGATTGTTACCTGAAGTCCGAGGCGAATCAATATGAAAGAATTCCTGCCGTAACCCCAATTTAGCATAGATTCAATCGTTTGTGTCCAATCCGGATCCGGTTCAGCTGACAACATGCACGTCTTCCTTTGCTATTTTTAGAAAGTACTTTTTTGAGGAACTTCATTTTTTATAATGGTTTGTTGGTTTGCAGTTGAGTTATGGATCAAAAGGGCATAAGATTCATTATTCAGGACCGTGGGTGGTTCCGTCAGGAAACATGGATCAAGTGTTAAAAGACCATGACCGCCATATCCAAGAAGCTGTGAGAAGAGCAAGAATCGATAAGGCTCGAGTTAGGAAACTTCAAGATGAAGAAGCATCAAGCCAACAACAAGTCCCAACCAATCCTTCATCTGTTTCTAGCTGTTGATCCCATCCATCAACGAGGCAAAGGGAATTATTATTAAACCAAACCTCTTTTGCCTGAGATCAAGACACAATATGTTGTTGTATCTACTTATGTTTTTAACACGGCGTGTTTTGAGTTAAAATAATGTATTTTTTATTGGTTCAAGATTATATATCAAAGAATCAAATCCTGTCACGTTATAGTTCCTGATTTAGTTCCCTGTAATCTCATATCTCTATTCTATTAATTTAGAAATACAAAATAGAGATAACTTTACTATGATGTGTTATATTACATGTACTGCCATTGAAAATTATTATGATTTGTTATCCCGTCCCCTTTGACATGAATGCGCCGTTGTGTTTTGTTCATGTCAAACACAACAAAACACAATTGTGCATTCATGTCAAAGGAATTTTTGTGAAATTTCGGGAAATTTTGGAAATTTTAGAAAAATTGCGAAAATTTCTGAACATCTATGTAATTTTTGAATAATAATATTTCGAGAACATGATGGGAAATAAGGGGAACATAACGGGAATAGATAGTTCGAGTATTGGAAAAAGGTCCCAAAGTATTCTCGATATAGAAACGAGATAAGAAATTCGGGTATGAGAAAGGATATGACGGGAGCGAGAATCGGAAATTTTGGAAAATTTTGAAAATTTTTGACAAGTTTAGAAAATTTTTGGAAATTTCGGAACATCTCGGTAATTTTTGGAAAATTATATTTCCATAAAATGACGAGAAATACGGGGAACGGGACGGGAAAGGATACTTTTAATATTGGGAAAACTTCCCATTTTATCTCCCATAAGGAAACATGGATGAGAAATTCAGGTACAAGGAATGACATAATGGGTAGGGGATGGGAACGATAACCGAAATTTTTTGGAAATTTGGGCTATTTTATAGAAATTTGGGAGATTTCGCAATATCTCGGTAATTTTTTAAAAAAATATTTCTAGAAACATGACGAAAAATAAGGGGAACGAAACGGGAACGGATAATTTGAGTATTGGAAGAAATCACGAAGTATTCCTGATAAAGAAACGAGATGGGAAATTCGGGTAGGAGGAAGGATATAACGTGTAGGGGACGGCATAACACATCATAGTAAGGTAATCCCCAAAAGTATGCATGTTTAATTTGGATAACGGGACAGAAAATAATGGGAACGAGAGTCGAGTATTGAAAAACATTTCTCAAAGTATTCCAAACAAAAAACGGGACATTCGGGAACATGACGGAATAAAATAGAAACAGGATGGGAACGAGAAATTTTGGATAGTTAAGATTAAGACTAAACTCTCACTACTTGGATAAGACTCAATTTTGGGACAAGTATTTCAAAATATTTCGGAATAATTACGGAATTTTTTTAATAATATTTAGATAATTTCTCATTATTTTAAACAAAATTAGATACCAAACAGGTTATTCGGGAAATCGGCTCCCATATTATTTCCCTTCTCTTATCTATTTAAATAAGATAATGGCTCCAAACGGGAAATTACTCAAACTGTAACGAGAACGAGACGAAAATTTCAGGAATAATATGAAATTAGACGAGATTTCTATCGTGAATCGAAGTGGCCAGACTTAATGAAATATAATTATAAATACATGGATTTAATCATAAACAAGTATAAAGAATATTACCCCGCGTTACAATGTGAGATTTAGCAGGGTAATTAAGTACGACGCGTTTTGGAGAAGCTTTTGATACTTCAGCCGAGACAGTGATGGAGAAGAAGAAGGAAGACGAAATTGAAGAAGGAGAAGTTGAAGCTGAAGAGGATGAAGAAGAACCCTACGAGATGAACACATATGAGTACTTCTATTATGAAGAAGAAGTGGACGAGGAAAAAAAGATTTATGATTTTGGACTGTATTGATGATAGTTATATGATTCTTTAGCCAATTACCTTGAGTAAAATAGTGAAACTATAGCGAGCATAATCATTTAAAGATAGGAAATATTAGTATCAAATTCGAAACAAAGTATTTGTCTTTGGAATAAATTTTAGATAATTTTCATTAATTTTCTAAAAGTTAGATACTAAACGGGTAACTCGGGTACTTTGGAAACTCCCTTCACATACCCTTTTCATTCTTTTACCCATTTGAATCAAATAAATGGTCCTAACTAACTTTAAAATGTATCAGATACAACGCATACCATTTTCCTTCAGGGATTCATTAAACCCCCATAAAATAAACGAATCCATGTTAGTTTATATAAAGTGAAACATACAAAGTCGTGTTAAATATTTAAAAATTTACACTAGGCCTCTTCATTTAGTGAAATGGGATGGGAATTGACAGAAAAGGGCAATTCTTGTAATTTGAAAAAAAAAAAAAATCCCAAGTATTCCCGACAAAAAAACAAGAGGAGAAATTTCGGTAGGGACATGAACATGACAAAAATATGAAAGGAAAATTTTTAGAAATTTAAGAAAACTTTGCAAAAATTATGAAAATTTCGGGATTTTTTGAATGATTTTTACTATTTTTTTTAAAAAGTTATATACTAAACGGGTAATTCAGGATATTTCAGGTATTATTTTCTCATACCATTTCCCTTCTCTTACCCTTTGGAATAAAATAAATGGTCCCGAAGGGGAAATTAATTAAACGAGAACAAGAATGTGACAGAAAATTCGTGACGGGTACGGGATGGGACGAGATTCCCATCCTTACATATAAAAAGTATTAGTTTCAATAATTAAATTTTTAACAAAATTCATCATTCTCTATTGATTAACACCAATATAAGACTAATATAACCCAATAAGCATACCAGTGTTCTAAATTTCCAATTTTTTGATGGAGTTCCCTTTGGAAGTGCTAATTTGCATGTATAACATGTTTTTCTTCAGATATAATAATAATCCGAACGAGGCACAGCGAAAGCACTTTAAGCTGATACTGGGGACATCGAAAGCACTTTAAGCTGATACTGTCGCATTTCTATTTCTGCTAGTTGGAGGAAGTGTTGTTTATATTTTACGCCCTTCGAAAGAAGAAAAGAGCTGATGAAGGTATGTAGACAATGTTTTTATTTTTAATCAATAGCTGTTATCAGGTTTTCCCAAGTTTACGACCGTCTTACACATGTTTCTTCAGGTGATTCGGTGGGGACGAAGACAAAGAATTTGGTAGCTTATTCAGCTGTGCGGGGTGGACACTTATTCGATGAAGGTGTAGCGTATTTCATATCGCTTCCTGTGCTTGAAGAGGCTACTGATAATTTTTCCAAGAGAGTAGGCAAAGGAAGTTTTGGGTCTGTCTACTAAGGTAGGATGAAAGGTGGGAAAGAAGTTGCAGTTAAGATAACAGCAGATCCTTCTAGCTACTTGAACAGACAATTTGTGACTGCGGTATTCGCAACTTAACTTACTTCAAATGCTGATTTCGTGCAGGTTGCTCTCTTATCAAGAATTCACCACGGGAACTTAGTTCCTTTGATTGGATATTGTGAAGAAGCAGATCGGCGCTTATTGGTTTATGAATATATGCACAATGGAACCTTGGGAGATCACTTGCACGGTTTTGCCAATTTCCTCTGATGCCTAAATTTAGTTTTTTTCTCATTATGTGAATGTTTCATGAATTCAAGTCCTGGCAGGTTCAGGCGACAAGAAGCCATTTAACGGCTTGAGCTTCCCCGGAAAGAGCTGACGCTAGAGCAGAGCCTTCAAAACAGAGGAAACCATTATTATCCCTAATTGCCCAGCCTATACCACATAAGATCGAGTCTTTGTTTGAAAAGTGTTACTCTTGAGTCTTGCTCTCTGTTTGTATGAGTGATAGCAAGTTTGAACAACTAGAGTCCTTTCACATGGTTTGGATAAAAGATTAAAGCAAGAAGATAATATGATAGCTTTTGTAGCATAAGACAGAAGATTATAACCATTGTTAGCCAAGACTTGTTTGGATAAAAGTTCTTAGTATTCGGCTCATACTAATATTCAAATGGTAGAATTATTCAGATGGAAGAACAAACTAAATTAAGTTTGAACAATGCAATAAAATAAATAAAAAAAGCATACGGCAAATTAAGAATGTAACATCATGATGATGATGATGAGCAATTTTCCAAAGATAAATGGACTTCAAGAATCACAGTCTTTATAAACTTCATAGCGGTTGAAACCAATTGCTTTTGATGTTTGGTGTAACCATGATTAGCTCCTTGCACAATCTCCAGATTGTGGTTTGCTATGATCTTTGCAAACTCCTTGGCATCTTCAACTGGTACTACCGTGTCATCTGAT
This sequence comes from Erysimum cheiranthoides, assembly GCA_011420285.2. Lineage (NCBI taxonomy): Eukaryota > Viridiplantae > Streptophyta > Magnoliopsida > Brassicales > Brassicaceae > Erysimum > Erysimum cheiranthoides. The sequence continues at coordinate 11,011,769 of CM022176.2, read as the reverse complement.
CCATGAACAGTCAAGACTTTGCATTTTCTGCCAATCTTGAGGCAAGCTTCATGCATATCCGTGTTTAACCTGTCCATCAAAGACTCCTCGGTAACACGGAAACAGGATTTTCCCTCCTTAGCATCGATGAATCCTTGTTCCCTAATCTTTTCCATATAATCATCTCCCAGACGTATGCCTTTTTTAAGATCAAAACGTCCGGAGATATTGACAACACTGCGGATATTGTCCCCATACTTGGATGCATAGAGAAGAACCACATCACCTCCTTTACTATGCCCGAGAATTACAGGAACCACACGGTTCATCGTGTTACAAAAATATTGGATCACCATATGTAGATCATCATCAGCTTCATTGTTAAAGTTACCATAATAGAAACTGCCCTCACTCTCTCCATTACCTGAGAAATCGAAACGGAAAGCGCTGATCCCTTCTTTCTCTAAAGCTGCAGCCATATTCTTCAGAATTGTGTTGTCGATCTAAACCCATGGCACAAGACCACAACTTCTCTTGACCCGGTCTCGTGAAGCAGACCCACCAGCTTCTCGTTGCGGCGGTTCGCAATCACGATCTTCGTACCTGGATTCCCCTTCATCCTCAAGCTTCCAGTAATCGGCGAGAAAACCTTGAGGCACCCTATTGATTTATACTACACCATGAAACCCTAATTTGGAAACGAAAAAGGAAATCTAAAGTCGATTTTCCTTTTCCTTAATCGTCTAAACCAAATCGGAATATATCGCATTATTGACATGGACTTACTGGGCTTGTATGGGCTTTCTTTAATTTTCTGTCAATCCATTATTTTATGAATACTAAGGTTCCATAATAAATCAATTTTGTATTTTGAGAAAGAAAAAAAAAAAAAAAAACCCATCAAAATGTTATTCATGAAAACGAGTTTTCACAGTTTTGTCTAAATTATTTTAAAAAAATCCACATGATTTGATAAACAAAATTCTTTTTCAATATCATGTGAAACAAATTTCTGAACTTTAAGTTATTTTAATACAAAAATACACATTATCAATATTTTAGATCACAATCACAATTTCCTTTTCATATTATTTTGGCTATAGAAATGTATTTATTTATTTTTAATTTTTTTTTGGCTATAAATAATCAAAATGTATTCTTTGGCATCGTCAAAGATCCAACTTTTCCTTTCAAACCGCAACTTTCAATATATGTTGAAAAGATATAACTTGAGAAATGAGCTGAATACTTTCACACCTACAACATCTCATCCACAACAAATACAAAATCCCATAATATGTGTCAATTAAATCTCTTTACCAAACAACTCCTTTGATGAAATTTGACTCTGTGACACCAGTTTTTCATTCACTTGGAACAATACAACAACATTTCAAATGATGTACTATGTACAAGGATGAAATCTACGATACACAAAGTGTTAATTTTTTTTTAGGAAATATTTGTTTAATTCTGACCCTTTGCTCCTTTATTGAGATCCTTTTTCTAGTAGTTTTTATATTATGAAGATCGATCAAACATAAACATTTCAAGCATGACAAGAGTTATGATCGACGACTTGTTGTTAAAAGATAATTATAGGTTAGTATAGTTTTGCATTTATTGTCTTATCGTAAAAGCTAAAAAGATACTTTTAATCTATTTTGTTGCTACTTATAGAAATGTATTTCTCTTATTAATCAAAAGTGAATACAAGGAGTTATTTATACAAAGACTAAAGTTATATTCTAGAGAATGTACACTAATAATAAAGGAATATTAACATACTATATTCCTTCACACGCCCCTTCAAGATGGACGTAGTGGAGTGAGTCCAATCTTGAAAAAAGTAGGCTGAAAACGCTTAGGGCACATCAGCGAGAAACACATTAAGAGGCTCCATTCTAATGGGCTTCTGGGCTCTTTTGACTTCGAGTCTTGTGAGAAGTGCGAATCTTGTCTAATGAGTAAAATGACTAGGGCCCCCTTTAATAAACCCAACGAGAGGGCCAGTGATCTATTGAGCCTGATACACACGGATGTGTGTGGCCCAATGACCACAAATGCAAGAGGAAACTATCAGTACTTCATAACCTTTACTGATGATTTCAGTAGGTATGGCTATGTCTATTTGATGAGACATAAGTTGGAATCATGTGATAAGTTCAAAGAATTCCAAAATGAAGTACAACACCAGCTTGGCAAAAGTATTAAGGCTCTTCGGTCGGACTGAGGGGGAGAATACTTGAGTAAAGAGTTCAGTGATCATCTAAGAGAGTGTGGGATCATTTCCCAACTCACACCTCTTGGAACACCTCAATGGAATGGTGTATCTGAGAGGAGGAATCAGACCTTATAAGATATGGTTCGATCAATGATGAGTCACACAGACCTTCCAATATCCCTTTGGGGATACGCTCTGCTAACACCAGTGTTCACAAAATTAATCATTCTCTTTTGATTAACACCAATATAAACCCAATAAGCATATCAGTGTTCTAAATTTCCAATTTTTCTATGGAGTTCCCTTTGGAAGTGCTAATTTGCATGTATAACATGTTTTTCTTCAGATATAATAACAATCCCAAGCTTCAGAACGAGGCACAGCGAAAGTACTTTAAGCTGATACTGTCGCATTTCTATTTCTGCTAGTTGGAGGAAGTGTTGTTATATTTTACGCCCTTCGAAAGAAGAAAAGAGCTGATGAAGGTATGTAGACAATGTTTTCATTTTTAATCAATAGCTGTTATCAGGTTTTCCCAAGTTTACGACCGTCTTACTCATGTTTCTTCAGGTGATTCGGTGGGGACGAAGACAAAGAATTTGGTAGCTTATTCAGCTGTGCGGGGTGGACACTTATTCGATGAAGGTGTAGCGTATTTCATATCGCTTCTTGTGCTTGAAGAGGCTACTGATAATTTTTCCAAGAGAGTAGGCAAAGGAAGTTTTGGGTCTGTCTACTAAGGTAGGATGAAAGATGGGAAAGAAGTTGCAGTTAAGATAACAGCAGATCCTTCTAGCTACTTGAACAGACAATTTGTGACTGCGGTATTCGCAACTATTAACTTACTTCAAATGCTGATTTCGGATTTAATTGGGACAAACGTGCAGGTTGCTCTCTTATCAAGAATTCACCACAGGAACTTAGTTCCTTTGATTGGATATTGTGAAGAAGCATATCAGCGCTTATTGGTTTATCAATATATGCACAATGGAACCTTGGGAGATCACTTGCACGGTTTTGCCAATTTCCTCTGATGCCTAAATTTAGTTTTTTTTTCTCATTATGTGAATGTCTCATGAATTCAAGTCCTGACAGGTTCAGGCGACAAGAAGCCATTTAACGGCTAGAGCTTCCCCGGAAAGAGCTGACGCTACATGTGGACTAGAGCAGAGCCTTCAAAACAGAGGAAACCATTATTATCCCTAATTGCCCAGCCTATACCACATAAGATCGAGTCTTTGTTTGAAAAGTGTTACTCTTGAGTTTGGCTCTCTGTTTCTATGAGTGGTAGCAAGATTCAACAACTATAGTCCTTTCACATGGTTCTGATGATAGTAACTCATGTGATCTCGTTTGGATAAAAGATTAAAGCAAGGAAGATAATATGATAGCTTTTGTAGCATAAGACAGAAGATTATAACCATTGTAGTCAAGACTTGTTTGGATAAAAGTTTAGTATTCTGCTCATACTAATATTCAAATGGTAGAATTATTCAGATGGAAGAACAAAGTAAATAAAGTTTGAACAATACAATAAAAAATAAAAAAGCATACGGCAAATTAAGAATGTAACAACATCATGATGATGATGAGCAATTTTACAAAGATAAATGGACTTCATGAATCACAGTCTTTATAAACTCCATAGCGGTTGAAACCAATTGCTTTTGATGTTTGGTGTAACCATGATTAGCTCCTTGCACAATCTCCAGATTGTGGTTTGGTATGATCTTTGTAATAATCCTATGTTACGCCTAATACAATTATCTAAGAAAGGAAATAACATAAAATGAAAATAATACAAGTCTTGGACCTGCAAAATGAACAAACACATATATTTGAAAGTAAACACTTACCTTGGCGTGTGGATATGTGTTTGGGTCATCCAAGTTGGGCCTAGGTGGGCTGGATTGAGAAGAACATCATTTGGTCTTCAATTGGGCCCTTTGGAGCTCCTTGGCGTCCAGCTTGAGTCTTGGCCGATTCTTCTAGAGTTCCTTGAGCTAGAAGACTTTGAATGGACTTGTTAAATGCTTCTCTAAGTCTTCTAGTTCCAGCTCTTATCCTTGGAGGTTCTCTCAAAGTGGTGATGTCTTGATCAGCAAGCACATCTTCTAAGTCTCCTTGAGGAATCTCTATGTTTGGGTCGATGTCCTCATCAAGCATCTTGACCTGGAAGCAGTCATAGTACATGTTGATGCGGCATGGGCTGCTAAGGAGCAAATATGCGGTCTGGGAGTAGTTTTCTTCGCACAGGATACAACGGTAATGAGAGAGGTGTCATCATCACAAGTCCGGGTATCTTCTCCTCTACCCGCAGAGACATATGCTCTCCGGAAAGCACTTGGCGGTGGAATTGCGAATAAAACATGCTTAACGTCTTTTCTGATTCACAGAATCATGTGAACATCATCAACTCCGAGATAAGATCTACTGAACTCTCCGGCCTCTTCCATGACATCAGAACCCTTGCTAGTTATTTTGATTGTTTTTTTTCTTGGTTATTTTTCTCGAACCTTGAATTCCGTTGCGGACTCCTTGGCAAAAGCAGCTTTATCTGCTGGGCTCAACCCTGTCCTTGTAAGAGAGTAGTATCATGTAATCAATACCTTGTTTCGGTAGCTTCTAATGAAATTCGGTTTGATTAAAATAAAATAAAAATAGAAGCAGTTTGTAAGCATAGTCGAGAGATTATTTTTTTGAAAAAGATAAGTGTTGGGTATGAATTTCATTCATTCTCACTTAGGCCCAACCCATCATTTTCTAAAGAATCAGATCTTAGTCCGGCCCAGCAAAAGCCCAGCGAAACTCTTCAGCTCGGGATCTCGCAAGTGGGTCACTACGGAAAGATTCCACCTAGACCCTAGCTCGACAAAAAGAACACGTGCAAAGGCTACCAAAAGGCATATAGGTTCGGCGTGTTCTGACACAAGGAATAATCTTTCCAACAACCAACGCATAAAGTGGAGCCCACTTACCAACTACGACTACCAACACCAAAGCTATAAATACCCAGACAAGCAAACAAAGAAAGACAGACAAAAATTCCCGGACTCGCACTCTTTTAGTTCGGCATATGTTATTTATTTCCTGATCTCATTTCTTCTTAAAATCCCGAGCTACGCTCGATCCCTTGTATTCGGTCACGAGCATCGCTCTGATCACCCGTTCTCTCATCATCGACGAGCTACGCTCTTGGTGATACTTAATAATACCGAACTCAACAGACCGATGAGCTACGCTCCGGTCTGGTTCATTAAAATCATTCCTTCTTAAACCGTCCTAAAGAGAGTAATCCCGAACCACCCCCACCAAACTAATTAATATATTTGTTGCGAATCTCATAAACAACAATTGGCGCGCCAGGAAGGGGGTTCACTAAGCAACCCTTTAAGAGGTTACCTCGAACACCAAGGCGGTGATCTCTTCCTAAACGGGTAAACAAATAAAACCAGAGATACACTTTAAATCGGATCAAAACGGTAATCATAGTGGTACTTTAGGGTCGAATCCACAGAGACCAGAGATACACTTTAAATCAATAGATTAAATTAAGCTAAGATAAAATAAGTATTTGATTTTCTAACAACCTAGTGATAAAATAAATAAACAATAATAATAAAGAATATTAGGCATAGGGAAACCATCCAGGATGTGACAAAACAATTAAATCAATTAGTAGAGAATATTAAAATACGTCCTAGAACTCAATTCACGATTAATAAGACATCTCGCTCTCGCGCAAACACCTACTTAGTAATACTATATTAGAAAACCGCTCTCGCGCGTTCCCTAGAGTAATACTAGCATTAAGAATAGGATTGATATGTTCACAAGATGTCATGGCCCGGGCTTTCGCCTCAAACCATAAAACCTTGCTCGACTAGTGTTGATTCCAGCGACTAAACACTACTTTCGTACCTAGTTTAATCACACAAGATCTTAGAACAAGTTAGCTACTCAAGCCCTAAGCATTAAGTATAACAATAGAAGAAGAACAATAAAATAAATTCCCAAATCTAACAACCTAATAATCGGTCACATCCCTTCAGAGAAACCCTAGCCTAATAAGGAAACTACTCAAACATAAAAATAGAAACAAAGATGGAACTAAAAAGAAACATCTTTAAAATAAAACTAAGAGTGTATTGAGAGGTGAATCTCTTACAAACTCTAAAGAGGAGAGAATGAATTGTATTTCTTACAAGAGGCGAGCCCCTCTTTATATAGTAAAGGGAGAGAGGCCGCAAAAGGAAAACAAGAGAGAAAATGGAAAAAATGAAAAATGGAAAAACTTGGAGAAGAGGGAAGCAGGGATCGATCGATCCTCGGTGTGGATCGGTCGATCCCACCGTCTTCTCGTCTTGGGCCAAGGCCTTTGATCAGATCGAGCGGTCCATGGGCCTGGTCAGTCGGTTCCACCGCCTCTTCGAACGTGAGCCGCAATTCTTCAGGGATCGATCGATCCTTCGGTTGGATCGGTCGATCCTTCTTCATTTCTTCACGATTGGCCCATTTCTTCAAGCTTGGTCCATTTGTACTCTTATTTGATCCAAAATCCTTTCTTTTCCAATGTTCTCCTTGTAGACCTGTAAACCACTAATCAAAGCAAATAGTCCTAATATCTATCTAATATAGGTTAGTTGACTCAAAATACAATCCTAAAACAAAGATTAAAAACGATAAAAACTAGACTCATCAATTCCCCCAGACTTGAATCTTTGCTTGTCCTCAAGCAAGAACAATCCAAAACCTTAAAGGGAAAGGTTTGAAAACGAGAACTTACAACTTCTCGAGAATCTCCGTACATCTTCCGTAAATCCATCACTCAAAGGTTTGAGCTTACAACATGTACCAACCATGAACTTAGCAACTCTCCGTACTAGTGTCCCGAGATCTCAAGGAAGCTCCAAAATCTCCATTGTTGACTCCCTACATTCATTCTTTACAAGCATGTGGTCTCAACGAGGGAGTATCGATCAAAGATCGCGTAGACGCTTACCTTCTTCTAGCTTCCAAGACATTCTTCTTATGGTTCCTTTCCTTCTCTTCTCTTTTACTCTTTTGAGATCGATTTCTCCCTACTTTTCTAGGGTATCATTTTATTTTTTCTATCGATCTCCTTTTCTCTTTTAGCCCGGGGTTGGTTTTCATGAGTCCGAAGTATGCAAGGGGGTAACCACACATCCCTCGGCCCACTTCTTTGTTTACCACATCCCTTTTCTTTTTCTCTTTTCCTTTTTCTTTTTTTTTTTTTTTTTTTTTTTTTTTTTTTTTTTTGAAGAAGAAGAGAAGGGAAACCATACTTTTTTGAAGTTATGCGCGTCTTGGAGAGCTTGAATCAGAGGTCGCGTTCGATATATACCAAGCCCCAAGTTGAGAAGATTAAGTCCAATTAACGTCTTATCAAGGGTGGAGTTAACGCCGGGTCAATCGGATTTCCAAGAGATAGGGACTTCTGGTGAGTTGTTCGGCTAATGGCGTTCCAATCTTCGGCTCTTCAAAAGGATAATTCATAACAGATAGCAGAAGATGTTAGTACGAACACACGATTCACAAAAGAAGTTCCAAGTTCCAACCATTTTGACTCAATAAAACGACTCAAATAAAAATTAAAATGTTAGCATAATGGTCACAAATCCCCCCAGACTTACTTCACACCGTCCCGGTGAGAAAGAAAAATCAAAGAAAGGAAATATAAACCATAAGAAAAACACAATGTCAGAAAAATAGGAGTGAGGATCGATCGATCCCAAATGAGGATCGGTCGATCCCACCGTTAGTGGCACAAATCCGAGAATAAAAATGCATAAGTTCAAAAATAAACGAAAAAGCATATAATACAGAGGATAAAACCAGTGGATATGAGTCTATGGAGACGGTGGAGAGTCAAAGACGCCTGGTCCTCGCCTGGTGCGAATGCGAAAATCGTCCTGCGCACTAGTCTCGGAAGTCTCATGGGTGGAGGACGATAGCCAAGTAGGAGAATCCTCCTCGTTATCAGCAGCGCGAATGGCAGAAACAGCGGCGAACGCATCAGGGTTGTCTTCATGATCAGACTCATGCACAGGAGTAGGCTCGCGTGGTGGTGGCGGTGGTGGTGGTGCTACACAACAAAGCCAAGTAGCAATCTTGGTCAGCAGCGTATTGTTCTTCTTGGTCGTCTCGCAGACCCAACGCTCATGCTCCGTGGTCGGCTCTGGTGGATCGGTAGCGGTATAATCGCTCACGTCAAGCTCAAAAGGAGGAACATGGCCGGAGAATGGCTGAAATGGCGGAGGCTGAGAAGTAGAAGGCTCAGAAGGGCCAGCCTCATCGGTACGCCTAGTGCGTGTCGCTCTCCTGACGCCACTAGTCTTCGGCGGAATAGGTCTCTCGCAAAGCGCCCCAGCAGGCGGATGGAAGGCAATGTTGCCTGGAATGGCGAGAGATGTAAGATCAATACGGGGCAGGCGAATGTACCTGTATGTCCCATCCGCGTCCTGAAAACGGTAGGCTAGTGAGTGGTGAATGAGGATCTCGCTGGCGTAGAGGTGCTCCCTGTCGATAAATCGCGCCCTATGCTCAGGAACGGGCGGTGCGAAGTGAAAGCGACAATGAGTGATAATAGGAGTCACCAAGCTCCCTATCATGATCACCTTCTTCCTGGACCGAAGTGCCTGCTTCGCCACCTGGATTAACTCCCGAACTAGTAATGCGGTGAAGTTGACGCGATGCGTCTTGTTGTAGTTGGCCGCGGTGGGGCTGGTGATGAAGCGGTGGAGCCCATAGAAGCACATGGAGAGCTCAGGCAGCTGCAAAGTACCCATCTCTGCACGGGCAAAGATGGTGCTGCTCATGAAACGGACCGCCAGACGAATCACCGGGTTGCAGATAAGTGCCTGCTTGGCACCTCGAGAAACGTACTCGCCGGACCCAAAGGTCTGCCAGAATGCAGAGGGGTCAATGATGCCATCGAATTGGGTCTTCTCGCGAGGCGGGAACCCATAGAGATCACACAACTGAAGGAGTGTGATGGTGAAATGCCTCCTAGATAGAAAGAATGAGATGAAGGCATCGGTGGCATCAAACGGGTCCGTAGGGTAATGGACCTGCAATGTGGCGAGGAACTCGGCTGCGGCATCGGGATAGAGATCCCATCGCTTCTCCGGGAAAGAACCGAAGCCGGCATTGCGTAGAGACGTCAAGACATCGTCTAGGATGCCCATAACCCTCAAAACATCGGTTTCTAGAAACCGTGTGGGCTCGAATTTGCAGTTGCGGAGTGCAATGGTGTCTTCCTGATTTTTCCGGGTCCACTCTCTTTCTCCGGTGGCTGGTTCCTTGCCGCTACGTCGTCTTGGAGCCATTTCCTGAAAACAGAAAATACTCAAACGCAAATCAGCAATTGCATAAAACTTAACAAAAATCAAAATGATTTTAGAAGCTTTAAAAATCAAGCAGTGCGACGCAAGCAAACAATATCCAATTAAACATAAAATCGAAATTTCTATCGCACTCGCGAAATGCAAAACAGAAAATCGAAACATGTAATGGCTTTAAGCACATGCAATCATCAATTAACACTCTCCCGAACTTAATCGTCTCTCTCAATTCATCAAATGGCATTGCTAACAATTCTAAAGTTGAAATCTAAGGCTTATCACATGAAATTTCCAAGTTTCTCACAATCAAATCAAATACATTTCAAAGTAGAGAAACTAGCAATCCTATAGCATTCCCAACAACCTAATTCAACCTAAATCCAAGAGATTACAAAGCTCTAACACCCTAAAGTGTAAAAACCCGAAATCTCCTATGCAAAAATCGAACTCAGTACCTTAAGCGAATCAAGTTGGGTACAGGGGGATCAGAAAGAGCTCGAAAAATAGTGTGATTTAGCACCAAGAATCAACAAAAACAATGGAGAATTGAGAGAGATTGAGAGGATTGAAGTTTGTAGAGAGAGAGAGCAATGGAGGTTTGGGATCGATGGAGGAGAGAGAGGACTCGATCTCCATCGATATATTGGCCCTAAACCGGTTTAAACCAGTTTGAATCAAGTGGATTGAACCGATTCAAACCGGAAATCCATTTTTTTTCGAAATACCTGAGTCGGGATCGATCTATCCCTGGTGTAGATCGGTCGATCCCGAGGCTTCTGTTCCTCGGTTCATTTTCCAGGCGAGATCGATCGATCCTTCAAGGAGATCGATTGATCCTAAGTGTCTGATCACCAAAAATTCACATCTTAATGCGATCCAAACCTAATCCTGATACACTTAGGAATCCTTAATGATCCACTGATTAGAAATCCTGAAATATAAATAGTCTTAAACTTAAAAGCAAAAGAAACAAAAACCAAAAGCTAAAAACATAATAGTTAGTACAAAATCATCGGGTTGCCTCCCGGAAGCGCTTGTTTTAAGTCTATAGCTTGACTTTCTCTTCTCTTAGGCTTGTGGTCGAGGGATTTGAATTAGTTCTCCTGAGATGCGTACGCTGCGTTCTTCCTCTTGGATACGAATGGGCCTAAACGCGTTCTCTCTTGGCTTTATTCGATAGAAAACCCTTTCGTCGACATTGGCGAAGCACACGCGGTGATTGGGAATGTCTATGACAGCTCCAACAGTGTTCAAGAAAGATCTTCCGAAGATGACTTGTTGACGCTTCCCACGCACATCTACAACTTTGAAGTCCGTGGGAACGTACACTTCCCCAATTCGCACCATTTCATTGCGTAGCTCTCCTCTTGGTACCACCATAGACTCGTCGGCCATGTAAAGATTTGAAGTGGATGGATAGCAATTGGTGATTCCACATCGAGAAGCTATGGCGGTGGGGATCACACTTGTCCCGGCTCCGGAGTCGCAAAGGCAATTGTAAACCGAAGTACCATTGATAGCACATGGGATTACGAAGCATCCGGGATCTTCCATCTTAGGAAGGCATCTCCTCTCCGAATTTCTTTCTCGTGCCCTGTAGAAGTGTGCTTCGATGGAATAGAATGGTTCTCTACTTCTCCAAAAGCACTTTTGCAAACAAGGATACTTGAACCAAGCTTCGTCAAATCTATAATCATCCGGCACCATCTTTACTCGCATCTCGAACATGTTGAGATCATGTGGATGAATCTCATCTCTCATCTCTTCTTGATTCTCGTCGGCGGGAAAACATGGAGGATTGCAAGTACAATTCCTCTTGACCTTTGGATAAGGCCATTGGCGATTTACTTGCTTGCGAGGCGTCCTCTTCATCACAACGAACACATCGGCAAAGTTAGATCCCAAACGATTTGCTTCAAGCACCGGATAATAGGCCACATCCTTGTCGATCTTAGTGAAGGTCATCTTGGGTTCTTCGAGGTCAAACACGGCTCCAACCGTGGTCAAGAAAGCGCGTCCCAAGATTAGAGGAGTTTCGGATCCTCCACTCATTTCCACGACATGGAAATCGGTAGGCACTATGTGGTTGCCAATGCGCACTTCCACGTCTCCTATGAAGCCTTGAGGGGTTGTTGTGGATGCATTCGCAAACTTTAATGAGCACTTAGAGTTCTCCATCCCTTGGAGATCATGTCTACGGACGGTTGCCATTGACATGACATTCACGCTTGATCCCGAATCACACAGGGAATTAGTAAAGACTTCTCCATCAATCGAACATGGCACCACAAACTTGCCCGGATCTTCAAGTTTCTTCACTTTGACAAGCATTGGATCTCTAGCCTCCTTCCTCTTTGCTAGGTAAGTGTCAACTTCTGCAGCATCTTCAGTGCCATCAATGACATCCTTGCAGATCTTTTTCAAGAACGGGAGATCTCCTAAAGCTTCGGAGAACGTAGCTTCTTTAATCAATTCGCCAATGATACTCTTGAACCGTATGTACCTTGTCTCATCAATCTTGGTCTTAGGCACCACTGGATAGGGGCTCTGAGGTCTGTAGGGAAGTACATCAGCCTTAGCAACAAAGTTTTGCATCACTCTCTTTTGAAAACGAATCAGAAACGTCCTGAGCTGTGGCACGGATCGATCGATCTGGTTGGGGATCGGTCGATCTGGCTTCTCGGGTCAGCAAAGTGAAACCAGCAGGCGGATCGATCGATCTGTGAAGGAGACCGGTCGATCCTGGCTTCTGAAAACTCGATACTCCTCCAATTTCATCCGCTTTGAAGCTTGCGTTGGCTCCAGAATGAGCTATAACAGCATTGCAAGCTTCTTTCTCTTTGGAGCTGGAAGCCATAGATGAAACTCTTTTGTCTAATCCACAGAGACCAGAGATACACTTTAAATCAATAGATTAAATTAAGCTAAGATAAAATAAGTATTTGATTTTCTAACAACCTAGTGATAAAATAAATAAACAATAATAATAAAGAATATTAGGCATAGGGAAACCATCCAGGATGTGACAAAACAATTAAATCAATTAGTAGAGAATATTAAAATACGTCCTAGAACTCAATTCACGATTAATAAGACATCTCGCTCTCGCGCAAACACCTACTTAGTAATACTATATTAGAAAACCGCTCTCGCGCGTTCCCTAGAGTAATACTAGCATTAAGAATAGGATTGATATGTTCACAAGATGTCATGGCCCGGGCTTTCGCCTCAAACCATAAAACCTTGCTCGACTAGTGTTGATTCCAGCGACTAAACACTACTTTCGTACCTAGTTTAATCACACAAGATCTTAGAACAAGTTAGCTACTCAAGCCCTAAGCATTAAGTATAACAATAGAAGAAGAACAATAAAATAAATTCCCAAATCTAACAACCTAATAATCGGTCACATCCCTTCAGAGAAACCCTAGCCTAATAAGGAAACTACTCAAACATAAAAATAGAAACAAAGATGGAACTAAAAAGAAACATCTTTAAAATAAAACTAAGAGTGTATTGAGAGGTGAATCTCTTACAAACTCTAAAGAGGAGAGAATGAATTGTATTTCTTACAAGAGGCGAGCCCCTCTTTATATAGTAAAGGGAGAGAGGCCGCAAAAGGAAAACAAGAGAGAAAATGGAAAAAATGAAAAATGGAAAAACTTGGAGAAGAGGGAAGCAGGGATCGATCGATCCTCGGTGTGGATCGGTCGATCCCACCGCTCTTCTCGTCTTGGGCCAAGGCCTTTGATCAGATCGAGCGGTCCATGGGCCTGGTCAGTCGGTTCCACCGCCTCTTCGAACGTGAGCCGCAATTCTTCAGGGATCGATCGATCCTTCGGTTGGATCGGTCGATCCTTCTTCATTTCTTCACGATTGGCCCATTTCTTCAAGCTTGGTCCATTTGTACTCTTATTTGATCCAAAATCCTTTCTTTTCCAATGTTCTCCTTGTAGACCTGTAAACCACTAATCAAAGCAAATAGTCCTAATATCTATCTAATATAGGTTAGTTGACTCAAAATACAATCCTAAAACAAAGATTAAAAACGATAAAAACTAAACTCATCAATTCCCCCAGACTTGAATCTTTGCTTGTCCTCAAGCAAGAACAATCCAAAACCTTAAAGGGAAAGGTTTGAAAACGAGAACTTACAACTTCTCGAGAATCTCCGTACATCTTCCGTAAATCCATCACTCAAAGGTTTGAGCTTACAACATGTACCAACCATGAACTTAGCAACTCTCCGTACTAGTGTCCCGAGATCTCAAGGAAGCTCCAAAATCTCCATTGTTGACTCCCTACATTCATTCTTTACAAGCATGTGGTCTCAACGAGGGAGTATCGATCAAAGATCGCGTAGACGCTTACCTTCTTCTAGCTTCCAAGACATTCTTCTTATGGTTCCTTTCCTTCTCTTCTCTTTTACTCTTTTGAGATCGATTTCTCCCTACTTTTCTAGGGTATCATTTTATTTTTTCTATCGATCTCCTTTTCTCTTTTAGCCCGGGGTTGGTTTTCATGAGTCCGAAGTATGCAAGGGGGTAACCACACATCCCTCGGCCCACTTCTTTGTTTACCACATCCCTTTTCTTTTTCTCTTTTCCTTTTTTTTTTTTTTTTTTTTTTTTTTTTTTTTTTTTTTTTTTTGAAGAAGAAGAGAAGGGAAACCATACTTTTTTGAAGTTATGCGCGTCTTGGAGAGCTTGAATCAGAGGTCGCGTTCGATATATACCAAGCCCCAAGTTGAGAAGATTAAGTCCAATTAACGTCTTATCAAGGGTGGAGTTAACGCCGGGTCAATCGGATTTCCAAGAGATAGGGACTTCTGGTGAGTTGTTCGGCTAATGGCGTTCCAATCTTCGGCTCTTCAAAAGGATAATTCATAACAGATAGCAGAAGATGTTAGTACGAACACACGATTCACAAAAGAAGTTCCAAGTTCCAACCATTTTGACTCAATAAAACGACTCAAATAAAAATTAAAATGTTAGCATAATGGTCACAAATCCCCCCAGACTTACTTCACACCGTCCCGGTGAGAAAGAAAAATCAAAGAAAGGAAATATAAACCATAAGAAAAACACAATGTCAGAAAAATAGGAGTGAGGATCGATCGATCCCAAATGAGGATCGGTCGATCCCACCGTTAGTGGCACAAATCCGAGAATAAAAATGCATAAGTTCAAAAATAAACGAAAAAGCATATAATACAGAGGATAAAACCAGTGGATATGAGTCTATGGAGACGGTGGAGAGTCAAAGACGCCTGGTCCTCGCCTGGTGCGAATGCGGAAATCGTCCTGCGCACTAGTCTCGGAAGTCTCATGGGTGGAGGACGATAGCCAAGTAGGAGAATCCTCCTCGTTATCAGCAGCGCGAATGGCAGAAACAGCGGCGAACGCATCAGGGTTGTCTTCATGATCAGACTCATGCACAGGAGTAGGCTCGCGTGGTGGTGGCGGTGGTGGTGGTGCTACACAACAAAGCCAAGTAGCAATCTTGGTCAGCAGCGTATTGTTCTTCTTGGTCGTCTCGCAGACCCAACGCTCATGCTCCGTGGTCGGCTCTGGTGGATCGGTAGCGGTATAATCGCTCACGTCAAGCTCAAAAGGAGGAACATGGCCGGAGAATGGCTGAAATGGCGGAGGCTGAGAAGTAGAAGGCTCAGAAGGGCCAGCCTCATCGGTACGCCTAGTGCGTGTCGCTCTCCTGACGCCACTAGTCTTCGGCGGAATAGGTCTCTCGCAAAGCGCCCCAGCAGGCGGATGGAAGGCAATGTTGCCTGGAATGGCGAGAGATGTAAGATCAATACGGGGCAGGCGAATGTACCTGTATGTCCCATCCGCATCCTGAAAACGGTAGGCTAGTGAGTGGCGAATGAGGATCTCGCTGGCGTAGAGGTGCTCCCTGTCGATAAATCGCGCCCTATGCTCAGGAACGGGCGGTGCGAAGTGAAAGCGACAATGAGTGATAATAGGAGTCACCAAGCTCCCTATCATGATCACCTTCTTCATGGACCGAAGTGCCTGCTTCGCCACCTGGATTAACTCCCGAACTAGTAATGCGGTGAAGTTGACGCGATGCGTCTTGTTTTAGTTGGCCGCGGTGGGGCTGGTGATGAAGCGGTGGAGCCCATAGAAGCACATGGAGAGCTCAGGCAGCTGCAAAGTACCCATCTCTGCACGGGCAAAGATGGTGCTGCTCATGAAACGGACCGCCAGACGAATCACCGGGTTGCGGATAAGTGCCTGCTTGGCACCTCGAGAAACGTACTCGCCGGACCCAAAGGTCTGCCAGAATGCAGAGGGGTCAATGATGCCATCGAATTGGGTCTTCTCGCGAGGCGGGAACCCATAGAGATCACACAACTGAAGGAGTGTGATGGTGAAATGCCTCCTAGATAGAAAGAATGAGATGAAGGCATCGGTGGCATCAAACGGGTCCGTAGGGTAATGGACCTGCAATGTGGCGAGGAACTCGGCTGCGGCATCGGGATAGAGATCCCATCGCTTCTCCGGGAAAGAACCGAAGCCGGCATTGCGCAGAGACGTCAAGACATCGTCTAGGATGCCCATAACCCTCAAAACATCGGTTTCTAGAAACCGTGTGGGCTCGAATTTGCAGTTGCGGAGTGCAATGGTGTCTTCCTGATTTTTCCGGGTCCACTCTCTTTCTCCGGTGGCTGGTTCCTTGCCGCTACGTCGTCTTGGAGCCATTTCCTGAAAACAGAAAATACTCAAACGCAAATCAGCAATTGCATAAAACTTAACAAAAATCAAAATGATTTTAGAAGCTTTAAAAATCAAGCAGTGCGACGCAAGCAAACAATATCCAATTAAACATAAAATCGAAATTTCTATCGCACTCGCGAAATGCAAAACAGAAAATCGAAACATGTAATGGCTTTAAGCACATGCAATCATCAATTAACACTCTCCCGAACTTAATCGTCTCTCTCAATTCATCAAATGGCATTGCTAACAATTCTAAAGTTGAAATCTAAGGCTTATCACATGAAATTTCCAAGTTTCTCACAATCAAATCAAATACATTTCAAAGTAGAGAAACTAGCAATCCTATAGCATTCCCAACAACCTAATTCAACCTAAATCCAAGAGATTACAAAGCTCTAACACCCTAAAGTGTAAAAACCCGAAATCTCCTATGCAAAAATCGAACTCAGTACCTTAAGCGAATCAAGTTGGGTACAGGGGGATCAGAAAGAGCTCGAAAAATAGTGTGATTTAGCACCAAGAATCAACAAAAACAATGGAGAATTGAGAGAGATTGAGAGGATTGAAGTTTGTAGAGAGAGAGAGCAATGGAGGTTTGGGATCGATGGAGGAGAGAGAGGACTCGATCTCCATCGATATATTGGCCCTAAACCGGTTTAAACCGGTTTGAATCAAGTGGATTGAACCGATTCAAACCGGAAATCCATTTTTTTTCGAAATACCTGAGTCGGGATCGATCGATCCCTGGTGTAGATCGGTCGATCCCGAGGCTTCTGTTCCTCGGTTCATTTTCCAGGCGAGATCGATCGATCCTTCAAGGAGATCGATTGATCCTAAGTGTCTGATCACCAAAAATTCACATCTTAATGCGATCCAAACCTAATCCTGATACACTTAGGAATCCTTAATGATCCACTGATTAGAAATCCTGAAATATAAATAGTCTTAAACTTAAAAGCAAAAGAAACAAAAACCAAAAGCTAAAAACATAATAGTTAGTACAAAATCATCGGGTTGCCTCCCGGAAGCGCTTGTTTTAAGTCTATAGCTTGACTTTCTCTTCTCTTAGGCTTGTGGTCGAGGGATTTGAATTAGTTCTCCTGAGATGCGTACGCTGCGTTCTTCCTCTTGGATACGAATGGGCCTAAACGCGTTCTCTCTTGGCTTTATTCGATAGAAAACCCTTTCGTCGACATTGGCGAAGCACACGCGGTGATTGGGAATGTCTATGACAGCTCCAACAGTGTTCAAGAAAGATCTTCCGAAGATGACTTGTTGACGCTTCCCACGCACATCTACAACTTTGAAGTCCGTGGGAACGTACACTTCCCCAATTCGCACCATTTCATTGCGTAGCTCTCCTCTTGGTACCACCATAGACTCGTCGGCCATGTAAAGATTTGAAGTGGATGGATAGCAATTGGTGATTCCACATCGAGAAGCTATGGCGGTGGGGATCACACTTGTCCCGGCTCCGGAGTCGCAAAGGCAATTGTAAACCGAAGTACCATTGATAGCACATGGGATTACGAAGCATCCGGGATCTTCCATCTTAGGAAGGCATCTCCTCTCCGAATTTCTTTCTCGTGCCCTGTAGAAGTGTGCTTCGATGGAATAGAATGGTTCTCTACTTCTCCAAAAGCACTTTTGCAAACAAGGATACTTGAACCAAGCTTCGTCAAATCTATAATCATCCGGCACCATCTTTACTCGCATCTCGAACATGTTGAGATCATGTGGATGAATCTCATCTCTCATCTCTTCTTGATTCTCGTCGGCGGGAAAACATGGAGGATTGCAAGTACAATTCCTCTTGACCTTTGGATAAGGCCATTGGCGATTTACTTGCTTGCGAGGCGTCCTCTTCATCACAACGAACACATCGGCAAAGTTAGATCCCAAACGATTTGCTTCAAGCACCGGATAATAGGCCACATCCTTGTCGATCTTAGTGAAGGTCATCTTGGGTTCTTCGAGGTCAAACACGGCTCCAACCGTGGTCAAGAAAGCGCGTCCCAAGATTAGAGGAGTTTCGGATCCTCCACTCATTTCCACGACATGGAAATCGGTAGGCACTATGTGGTTGCCAATGCGCACTTCCACGTCTCCTATGAAGCTTTGAGGGGTTGTTGTGGATGCATTCGCAAACTTTAATGAGCACTTAGAGTTCTCCATCCCTTGGAGATCATGTCTACGGACGGTTGCCATTGACATGACATTCACGCTTGATCCCGAATCACACAGGGAATTAGTAAAGACTTCTCCATCAATCGAACATGGCACCACAAACTTGCCTGGATCTTCAAGTTTCTTCACTTTGACAAGCATTGGATCTCTAGCCTCCTTCCTCTTTGCTAGGTAAGTGTCAACTTCTGCAGCATCTTCAGTGCCATCAATGACATCCTTGCAGATCTTTTTCAAGAACGGGAGATCTCCTAAAGCTTCGGAGAACGTAGCTTCTTTAATCAATTCGCCAATGATACTCTTGAACCGTATGTACCTTGTCTCATCAATCTTGGTCTTAGGCACCACTGGATAGAGGCTCTGAGGTCTGTAGGGAAGTACATCAGCCTTAGCAACAAAGTTTGCATCACTCTCTTTTGAAAACGAATCAGAAACGTCCTGAGCTGTGGCACGGATCGATCGATCTGGTTGGGGATCGGTCGATCTGGCTTCTCGGGTCAGCAAAGTGAAACCAGCAGGCGGATCGATCGATCTGTGAAGGAGACCGGTCGATCCTGGCTTCTGAAAACTCGATACTCCTCCAATTTCATCCGCTTTGAAGCTTGCGTTGGCTCCAGAATGAGCTATAACAGCATTGCAAGCTTCTTTCTCTTTGGAGCTGGAAGCCATAGATGAAACTCTTTTGTCTAGAGAATCAAACCTAATTGCCAAGGTAGTGAATTTCCCATTGAGATCGCCATACATCCCATCGATCTTAGCATTGATCTCGGATGCACTCTTCTTATGACTCTCAATCAGTGATTGCATCATCCCCTCTAGCTTGTTCTCTTGAGGAGCAGCTGGTTTGTTGTAAACTCCTTGTTGGCGTGGGGGGTAGACCATGTCTTGGGGATTCTCCACGTTGTTGCTTCGATATGAGAGATTTGGATGGTTCCGGTAGTTAGGGTTGAAACCACCACGGTAACCTCCAACATAGTTAAGCTCTTCCAAGTCTTCATCTTCTTCTCCTCCACAAGCTTGCACCGGTTGTTGCTCACGCGCAAGAAGAAGGTTCACCTTCTGCGTGAGGTCCTTAAGTGCATCCGTCTCCACAGCCTTTACCTTTACTGATCGATCATACTCAGGAGCATGATCGCTATTGCTCCTTGCCAAGTTTTCGATGAGTGCCGTCGCTTGTGCCACCGTGTTGGTTGAAAAGTCTCCCTTGCTTGCCGTGTCAAGAGCCATTTGGTATTGGGTGTCAATACCGCTATAGAAAGTGGTCATGAGGCTTTCTTGAGTGTAGCCGTGATGGGGGCAGTCCTTCACGTACTCCTTGAATCGTTCCCATGCTTCATTGAACGTCTCGGTACTCTTTTGCTTAAACGCGACGATTTGGTTCCTCATGCGCGCTGATCTCGCCTTCGTGTAGAAGTGGTTTAGGAACTTAGCACGACACTCTTCCCAAGTAGTTATGGAACCGGGTTCCAACATCTTGAGCCATCGTTGCGCCTTGCCCCCAAGTGAGAATTCGAACAAGGTCAATCTCAGGTAATCATAAGGCACACCATTAGCCTTCGTGGTTCTGCACAGCGCTTTGAATGCCTCGATGTGATCCATCGGATTCTCCGTGGGCAAGCCGTTAAAGCAACGGTTTTGGACGAGGTTGATCAAGCTATACTTGATCTCATAGTCCTGACGAGTGGGATTCGGAGGATGAAGCGCAGACCTATTAGCATAAAATCGGTCCGGTGTGTCTTGCTCGCCAAGAGACCGATCGGTCCGGCAGCAACTGGCAGGACGGGTGGAGGATTGTTTCCTCCTTCGGCAGCTGGGAAGACAGGTAGGTTGCCGGCGGCAGGTGGTGCATCTTGGGGGTTCCTCTCAGCAGAATTGGTAGCTTTTCCTTTGCTCCGTTCCAAACGACCTAGCTCTTTGTTAGAAAGTGCAATCAAATCCTTAGCCTTGTGGCTTCTCAATTGCATGCACCTGAAGTCAAGAAAAACAGAAAAATAATTAGTATAATGCAGAAAATAAAAATTTTAGACTAAATTCAATTCTAAATCTCTAAAGGTATCTATTGGTCCCCGGCAGCGGCGCCAATTTGATCTCTTCCTAAACGGGTAAACAAATAAAAACCTATCATACACTATACCGGATCAAAACGGTAATCATAGTGGTACTTTAGGGTCGAATCCACAGAGACCAGAGATACACTTTAAATCAATAGATTAAATTAAGCTAAGATAAAATAAGTATTTGATTTTCTAACAACCTAGTGATAAAATAAATAAACAATAATAATAAAGAATATTAGGCATAGGGAAACCATCCAGGATGTGACAAAACAATTAAATCAATTAGTAGAGAATATTAAAATACGTCCTAGAACTCAATTCACGATTAATAAGACATCTCGCTCTCGCGCAAACACCTACTTAGTAATACTATATTAGAAAACCGCTCTCGCGCGTTCCCTAGAGTAATACTAGCATTAAGAATAGGATTGATATGTTCACAAGATGTCATGGCCCGGGCTTTCGCCTCAAACCATATAACCTTGCTCGACTAGTGTTGATTCCAGCGACTAAACACTACTTTCGTACCTAGTTTAATCACACAAGATCTTAGAACAAGTTAGCTACTCAAGCCCTAAGCATTAAGTATAACAATAGAAGAAGAACAATAAAATAAATTCCCAAATCTAACAACCTAATAATCGGTCACATCCCTTCAGAGAAACCCTAGCCTAATAAGGAAACTACTCAAACATAAAAATAGAAACAAAGATGGAACTAAAAAGAAACATCTTTAAAATAAAACTAAGAGTGTATTGAGAGGTGAATCTCTTACAAACTCTAAAGAGGAGAGAATGAATTGTATTTCTTACAAGAGGCGAGCCCCTCTTTATATAGTAAAGGGAGAGAGGCCGCAAAAGGAAAACAAGAGAGAAAATGGAAAAAATGAAAAATGGAAAAACTTGGAGAAGAGGGAAGCAGGGATCGATCGATCCTCGGTGTGGATCGGTCGATCCCACCGTCTTCTCGTCTTGGGCCAAGGCCTTTGATCAGATCGAGCGGTCCATGGGCCTGGTCAGTCGGTTCCACCGCCTCTTCGAACGTGAGCCGCAATTCTTCAGGGATCGATCGATCCTTCGGTTGGATCGGTCGATCCTTCTTCATTTCTTCACGATTGGCCCATTTCTTCAAGCTTGGTCCATTTGTACTCTTATTTGATCCAAAATCCTTTCTTTTCCAATGTTCTCCTTGTAGACCTGTAAACCACTAATCAAAGCAAATAGTCCTAATATCTATCTAATATAGGTTAGTTGACTCAAAATACAATCCTAAAACAAAGATTAAAAACGATAAAAACTAGACTCATCAGGCGGTTCAACAAAAATGGATTCAAGTCCATCCGAGAATGCGGCCCAACCCGTTGAAGAGACACCAGGAAGTGGAGTCATGCACCAAAACACCTCTATCCCACCGGAGCAAAGATTCGTGCTCACAGATACGAGTATAGCCCTATCAATCCAATCCTTGGCTGCACGACTCGATCAACAAGACGACGTAAATCGATCGTTCCTAGAAAAACTCGCAGCTCTAGTGCCAGAAAGAGCTGAAGAAAGGAGGAACAAACAACCTCAGATAAGTGAAGCACGACCGCTTCAGCGAGCTCTTTTCCACGATCAAACTCCGGAACAGACGGAGGCGCCTAACTCGAATAACACAACCACCGACATTCCAAGCGCGGAGATCCAAGCATTAAAAGATATGATACGGGAGATGACATCTCAAGTACATCGAGCTGTGAGTGCCGCCCCGGAGATCGATCGAGTGCTAGAAGAAACCCAGCAGACCCCATTCACTCGAAAGATCACCGATGTGACAGTTCGTTTTGACAGCAAACTGAAAGTTCCTACCTACGGGAAAGAGATGGACCCTGCTCGTTTCCTAACCACCTTCACCATAGCGATGGGGCGAGCCCGTTTTAAACCGGAGGAATTTGATGCAGGAATGTGCCAGCTTTTGGCGGAAAATCTTGGTGAGGAAGGAACATCATTGTTCTCACGATTGGAACCTCGCTCGATCGACAATTTTGACCAGCTAAAAACGGCTTTCCTAAAGCAATATTCGATGTATTTGAAGGAGGAATCGTCAAAATCGGATCTATTTTCAATCGCCCAAGAGCACAAAGAACCTCTCAGGAAGTTCATGACAAGATTTAAAACACTCATAGCGAAACTGGCAGTCGATGACGCAACGGCAATCGGGTGCTTGATAAACGCGATGTGGTATGAATCACAGTTCTGGGAAGATCTCACCATTCATCCAACGACCTCTTTGGAAGATGCGATGCATCGTGCTACCCGGTACATAATCTTGGAGGAAGGACGGGTTGTACTAGCCAAAAAGCATTCTGCAACCAAGGCCCGATCCGAAAAAGAAAGATCCTCCGAACACATGGAACCCAGGAAACACATCAATCGCGACCAGCCGACCAAGTATCACAGACAAGCGATTCATAACATAAGCGAGCCAAGGTCAAATCAGTACATAAGAAAGCCAGATGCCCAAGAGAGTCAAGCGCCTCCCAGATCGAAAGATCAGCCATCAACTTCGACCCTGAGACGAGGAGCAACACCATATGATGCTAAAGCGTATTGTGTATATCACAAGCGGGTCGGACATGCAACCAGCGAGTGCTTCATGCTACAAGATCTTTTATATAACATGTACCTACAAGAAATTGAAGATAAAGGAAAAGGACATGTCGGGAGTCCGAATGCAGATGATATTACACCTCCGAAGCGAAGCGGCCCGAGCCAGTCAGACCAAGGAGCGCAACAAGTAAAGTGAAGGATTAACCTCATCATGGGAGGCTTCCGAGCTGAATCTCATTCAGTCCGGTCGGTCAAAAGACTCGAGAAGCAAGAACGTTCACAGAAAGTACCCAGCTCCCAGGCTATTTCAGATCCCCCGATCTCATTTTCCAGTTCCGACATCGAAGGGATCACCGTGCCCCATAATGATCCGCTCGTCATCGAATTAATCGTAGAAGATTGCGAGGTCACCAGAATTCTCGTTGATAGTGGAAGCTCGGTAGACCTCATATTCAGGGAAACCCTCAAAAAGATGGAGGTCGACCTTGGGAGAATCAAAGCTAGTATTCAACCGCTGACCGGATTCGATGGAGAAACAACGATGGCCATCGGCACGATCAAATTGGCCGTGTTCGCCGGAGGAATAACAAAAATTACCAAGTTCGTGGTAGTCGACAAGCCGGCAACTTTCAACATGATCATCGGGACGCCGTGGCTTCACGCCATGAGAGCGGTATCATCCTTTTACCATCAATGTCTCAAATTCCCAACGTCAACCGGAGTAATGACCATCCGAGGAAATCAGCGAGCCGCCAAGGCTTGTTTCTCTAGCGAACCAAGAATGAAGAGCATTAGTCTGCATACCCGCACTCCGGAGAAAGAACAGGTCGGGAAACCCCGACACGGGAACATCTTGAAAATTTCTCTTGATGACACCAACACCGGAAAATATGTCGGTATTAGCGAGGGTCTCGACCTAGATTTCAAAGACAAGCTCATCCAATTCCTGCGAGACAACAGCTCGACATTTGCTTGGTCTATGGAGGACATGAAAGGAATCAACCCAAATATCACAAGTCACGAACTAAATGTTGATCCAACTCATAGACCCGTCAAGCAGAAGAGACGTAAGCTCGGGGCAGAACGATCTCAAGCGGTAACTAGCGAGGTTGAACGACTCTTAAAAGCAGGATCGATCACCGAAGTGAAATACCCTGAGTGGTTAGCTAATCCCGTGGTAGTAAAAAAGAAGAACGGGAAATGGAGGGTCTGCGTCGATTTTACCGATCTCAATAAAGCCTGCCCGAAGGATAGTTTTCCACTCCCCAATATCAATCAAATCGTAGAAGCTACGGCCGGGCACGAGCTGTTGTCCTTCATGGATGCTTTCTCAGGATATAATCAAATCATGATGCACCCCGAAGATCGAGAAAAAACCGCGTTCATCACGGACCGTGGAACCTATTGCTATAAGGTGATGCCCTTCGGTCTAAAGAACGCAGGAGCAACGTACCAAAGGCTTGTCAACAAGATGTTCGCCGATCAAATCGGAGAATCAATGGAAGTCTACATTGATGACATGCTCGTCAAGTCAAGAAACACGGAGGATCACCTCGAACATTTAAAAGCATGCTTCGCCATACTCAACGAGTACGGGATGAAACTCAACCCGGACAAATGTACATTCGCAGTTTCCTCTGGAGAATTTCTAGGGTACGTAGTGACCCAGCGCGGTATCGAAGCAAATCCAAAGCAAATCTCCACCGTGCTCGAGCTCCCATCTCCAAGAAATGTTCGCGAAGTCCAAAGACTGACCGGCAGAGTCACCGCGCTAAACAGGTTCATTTCACGATCTATCGATAAGTGCCTTACTTTCTACCAGCTCTTAAGGGGAAACAGGAGTTTTCGATGGGACGAAAAATGTGAAGCGGCTTTTGAAGAGCTTAAGACGTACTTAACAACTCCTCCGATCTTGTCCAAACCGGAGGAAGGAGAAACCCTTTACTTATATGTCTCAGTCTCCAGCTCGGCAGTCAGCGGTGTCCTCATCCGTGAAGACAGAGGTGAACAAAAACCCATTTTCTACATAAGCAAGTCATTGAATGGAGCCGAGACAAGATATCCTGTGCTGGAAAAACTTGCTTTCGCCATTGTCATTTCGGCAAGAAAACTCCGACCTTATTTCCAATCACACACCATCGCCGTGCTGACTTCGCAACCAATACGGACTATTCTGCACAGTCCCAGTCAATCAAGACGGATGGCGAATTGGGCAGTGGAAGTAAGCGAATACGACATAGAGTATCGGCCACGAACAGCTGCGAAATCCCAAGTCCTCGCCGATTTCATCATCGAGCTGCCAGCAGAATTAAACCCGTCAGATGACGATCTTTCAATGAAACCATGGATCTTATATGTCGACGGGTCCTCATCACACCAAGGATCGGGAGTCGGCATCCGCTTGGAATCTCCGACGGGCGAGATATTAGAGCAGTCATTCCGCCTCAATTTCAAAGCCTCCAACAATGAAGCGGAATATGAAGCCCTTATCGCGGGACTTCGACTCGCAGAAGGAATTGGCGCCAAAAGAGTTCAAACCTTTTGCAACTCTCAGCTCGTCGCCAACCAGTATAGCGGTGAATATGAAGCAAAGGATGAACGCATGGACGCCTATCTCCAACTCATAAAAAATTTGACGGCAAAATTCGAATCATTCGAGCTTACAAAGATCCCGAGAAAAGAAAACACTAATGCCGACGCAATGGCAAGATTAGCAACCACCTCGGATCCTACTTTGACAAGAATGATTCCCGTGGAAACCATCGAAGCCCCTAGTATCGATCTTCCCCGAGGTGTGTGCAACATACTCACCATTGAAGACGACCAATTCGATACGCTCGAAGAGGACGGAGATCCTGATCAACCTGAAGAGGATTGGAGGATGGAAATCCTAGAGTATATCGCAAACGGGAAGGTTCCTGAAGATAAATGGGCAGCCCGTCGTTTGAAAACTCGATGTGCGCAATACATACAGCTCGACGAAATTCTTTACCGGGCTAATGCAACTGGAGTGTATTATAAATGCATTGCCAGAAACGAAATTTATAGGGTTATGGCAGAGATATACGAAGGAGCAGGCGGAAATCACTCTGGAGGAAAAGCTTTAGCACTGAAAGTACGAAAGATCGGCTTTTACTGGCCAACTCTCGTAGAAGATTGCATGAAATACGCTACGAGGTGCGAAAAGTGCCAAAGACATGGAAACAACATTGTGGCTCCCACCGAGCTATTATCTGCATCTTCAGCACCATACCCCTTCATGAGATGGGCCATGGATATTATCGGTCCCCTCCCAAAATCGCGACAACGCCGTTACATCTTGCTGATAACGGATTACTTTACCAAGTGGGTGGAAGCGGAAGCATATGATGAATGCCGTGCTGAAGACGTAAGGATGTTCATCTGGAAAAACATCATTTGCCGGCATGGGCTCCCTTACGAGATTGTCACCGACAATGGAACTCAATTCACCTCGGCGATTGTGGAAAATTTTTGTTCGAAGTGGAAGATAAGACTTAGCAAATCAACTCCCCGGAATCCAACAGGCAACGGCCAGGCTGAAGCAGTAAATAAAACCATCCTCGACGGGATCAAAAAAAGACTTGGAAGCAAAAAGGAGCTTGGGCTGATGAACTCGACGGTGTGTTGTGGTCTTATCGAACCACGGAACGGCGCCCTACCGGACGATCTCCGTTCTCCCTTTGCTACGGAATGGAAGCTGTATCATCCCCCGAAGTCAGCGTAGGAAGCTTACGATGTGCCGTGATGACCCAAAAACCCGATCTTAATGAAAAATCATTGCTGAACGCAATAGACGAACTGGAGGAAATGCGAGAACAAGCCGTACGACGAATCCGAAGTTACCAACGAGCTACTTCAAAATACTATAATAAAAAAGTCAGAAACAGACATTTCGAAGAAGGCGATCTCGTCCTCCGAAAAGTGTAGCAGAACACGGCATAATACCGAGCTGGAAAGTTAGGAATTAACTGGGAAGGACCTTATCAAGTGATGAAGATCGTAAAGCCAGGAGTCTACGAGCTGATGACCATGGGAGGAATTCCCATTTCGCGTTCTTGGAATGCCAGGAATTTGAAGAAGTATTACTACTAGAAGAAAAACGAACACCACAAACCACGAGTTACGCTATGGTTTGGTTCAAAAAAAAAAAAAAAAAAAAAAGGAACTACGTGTATCTTGATTCCCGACCTGTGGGATACGTAGGCAGCCGTAAAAGGCACATCTACAAAAAAAAATAAAAAACCTCTTTGTGTTCTAGTTCAACATGCTCAAAAGTTATCACTTTGACCGAAGTAAAACACAAAACTAAAATTTCTTTGTGTTTAATCACATATGAAAAAATTGGCGAAATTCTACGATCTTGTTTCAACGTCGTCATCAGGACACTTGAACTAGTAATGAATCGCATAGTTCACCGACCTATACTCACAATCCGGTAAGACGAACTCTCTAAACGATTCGCACAACTTGAGTATGGCAGAACTACGAGGGTCTGCTAAACGCTATTAGAGGCATAATAAGTCGAGGTCGCTACTCGCTCACCTCGATACGAACTAGGATCCTCCTAAAAATTTGACCGACTCGATTCATATTGAGAAACTAGTCCTGGAAAGACAAGTGGTCAAGACTAAAAGCTCAAACAAAGCCGGGCTACCAATGTTCGCAACACCAAACTAAAATTCCGGGTTCAATGAAGATAGTTTTCATTCAGAACAAGGTTTTAAGTTCGGAAGAACTCCTGTGTTCAAATTAATGAACTCCAGTGCTCAAAAGAAAAATAAAACCCCCGTACTCGAATAGATAGAGAAAAAAAAATCTTTTCATAAAAGAAAGATCGAAAAGAAAAGGGTCTCATCAGTTCGTCAAAATAAAAAAAACTACAAAAAGAACAATGAAAGAGGAATCAACAAGGGCTATAGATAGAACATCAAGAAGCATGATCAGGAACAGAACTCGGCGCTTTAGAAGTTTCCAAAGATTCCTTCTCTTCAAGAACGGGAGGAAGGTCACCGGGTTGAACTCTCCAGCTCGGGAATCATAGCTTCCGTTTCCTTCTTTGTATCTTCAGGAACCCCCTCAATGACGGCAAGGCAGCTTAAGAGTTCACGAGCAGCGTAGAGTTGAATGAACCACTCATTCTTCTCTTCCTTCTTCTCGTTATAAATTCGAATTCGCTCAAGCCGAGCTGCATCCTCAGCTTCCCTACTCGCCTTCAATTGCTCCAGCTCCCCGGTCAAGATCTTCTCTCGATCAGCCTTGGCCTTCTTCAGATCTTCCAACTCGCCAGTCAACTTACGAGCAAGACCTCCTTGTTCCTTCAATTTACCCTGGAGCTCTCCCAAATCCTTCTTAAGATGATTACGCTCAACAGTAGCTGCCTTCAAGCGATCAATCTCCGCATTCAAAGAAGAGATCTCAGCATTCAACTTCTTCCCGGACTCCTCCAAAGTCTCGACCTTCCTCATCAAAAGTTCCTTTTCCAGAAACAGCTGTGATCTCTCTTCCTCAAGCTTCTTTCGAGCATCGCGAGCCCCCTGGTCATCCACAACTGTATGGAGATGAGTCGCGAAGAAGTAAGCTACAGCCATCTCCGCCTACCCAAAAAAAAAAAAAAAAAAAAAAAAAAAAAAAAAAAAAGAGAGCTTCGGGCAACCTACATCCAAACAAGAGGATTTGAGCTTAAATAAGAGGAAACTCACTTCAACTCGAGCTTTGGCCTAGTCCGCAAAAGCTTCGATAGAAGGAGTCCTTTCAGCACTAGAAGAAACGATCGCCGAAGGGTTCAGCGACAGGAGAAGATTCAGGCATGCCTCGGGATCTTCAGAGATGTGGCCAGGGCCATCACGGTTAAACCGGAATCGAGGATCCACCAGAGCGCGAGAGAACGCCTCACGCCAAGCCGGAACTCGCGCTTCCTCCAGACCTTTGATCCTCTTGTTCGATCCATCTCCCTGATCAATTTTCCGTTTCAAAGGCCCCTTCTCGAAAGACTCGAGCTGAGTCATAGCCTCTGCGGGAGCACTCTTCTGCACGGCAGCGGATTGATCCCTCACCTCGGGAGCCGAGTTGAACCCCGATTCGTCCCCATCCAAACCCAATGAGGAAGAGTCACCGGCAACCTCCCCATAACCATCTTTACTCCCGGGAATAAAAACTTGATTTCTCAGGTCTCCCGCTTCGACGGAAACCTCCATCGAGGTCGCAGTAGTGACCTGGAGTTCGTCAACTTTCTGCTTCATCTTCTCCCCGGCAGAAATATGGTCGGCAACCTCCAAGTTGATTTCAACGGGAAGGGACGCAGTTGGAGCAACGCTTAGACCGGGCTTAGCAGTACTGAGCTCAGCAGTACCCAGATTATTGCCCTCCCATGGTTCGAGCCTTTTCGCCAAAACATCTGTCAATCGCGGAACCTTTTTAGAAGCCATCTTTTTCTTCGGTTTCTTCGGCTTCAAACCTAGCTCCTCTACCGGTTTCTTTTCAGACTTCCTTTTTGGCTTAGGAGGGAGAGTCCTTTCGGTCTGAGGCAGAAGATCAAGCTCAAAGTTACCTACAAGAGAGTAAAGCGTCAGAACCTTCGGGCATGCAAAACTGATTACGCTTAAAAGTTGGGATAACTAACGTTGGAGTATACGGGGAAGCGCCTGCCAAATAGAACTACGAAGCTCGGAAGACCCCAATTTGAGCAAATCCCGACCTCCACAAATGTTGAGAGGACCGGTAGTTTCGTCAGTAGCTTTGTGAAGCTTTCGAGCTGCAAAACGAGCAAAAGATTAAAAGTCAGCGAGATCAGAGAAGTCATAGCGGAAAGGAAAAGCTACCAATGTTATGATTCCAATATCGGCGAGGGATTAAATCGGAGTTGGAGATCGAGCGATCATCGATCTTCACAAAGAAATAGGCGAAGGACCAGTTATCGGCCTTAGATCCGGCGACCACTTGAACGAACCTCGTCGCCCCCTCTTTCATACACACGTACC
Source organism: Erysimum cheiranthoides (assembly GCA_011420285.2). Classification (NCBI taxonomy): domain Eukaryota; kingdom Viridiplantae; phylum Streptophyta; class Magnoliopsida; order Brassicales; family Brassicaceae; genus Erysimum; species Erysimum cheiranthoides. The sequence goes on along the minus strand of CM022176.2, from coordinate 10,981,638 downwards.
ACCTCTGTCAATCGCGGAACCTTTTTAGAAGCCATCTTTTTCTTCGGTTTCTTCGGCTTCAAACCTAGCTCCTCTACCGGTTTCTTTTCAGACCTCCTTTTTGGCTTAGGAGGGAGAGTCCTTTCGGTCTGAGGCAGAAGATCAAGCTCAAAGTTACCTACAAGAGAGTAAAGCGTCAGAACCTTCGGGCACGCAAAACTGATTACGCTTAAAAGTCGGGATAACTAACGTTGGAGTATACAGGGAAGCGCCTGTCAAATAGAACTACGAAGCTCGGAAGACCCCAATTTGAGCAAATCCCGACCTCCACAAATGTTGAGAGGACCGGTAGTTTCGTCAGTAGCTTTGTGAAGCTTTCGAGCTGCAAAACGAGCAAAAGATTAAAAGTCAGCGAGATCAGAGAAGACAGAGCGGAAAGGAAAAGCTACCAATGTTATGATTCCAATATCGGCGAGGGATTAAATCGGAGTTGGAGATCGAGCGATCATCGATCTTCACAAAGAAATAGGCGAATGACCAATTATCGGCCTTAGATCCGGCGACCACTTGAACGAACCTCGTCGCCCCCTCCTTCATACACACGTACCACCTCAAGTTACCGCCTCTCACTTTCTTAAACATAAGCTGGGATTCAAGGTCTTCAACTGAGAGCTCGAAGCCAGTCAGAGCGGCTTGGGCAATAGCCGCCGTAATCACACCTACCGCCGGCGCAGTAAGCTGAGAAACCGCGATTTTTCTCCGATCATAGAACCGAAGTAGAACCTCCGGAAGAGGAAACCATAAACCCCCTTCCCTGAAGTAGGATTCCAGTAAACAGATATGGTCCGCTGGGGGATTCCAAGGTCGGTCTAAATTTCCCGGAACAGCCCAAGACACCTCAATCGATTTCCTTGTCGATTTCGTCGGGAAATTATTATACCAGACCAATTTCAAACCGGGAGGAAGAGCAGGGTCGTCCACCGGAGTCGAACTTTCGCCAGCAGAAACTATCTTGTCCTAGAACCAACCACGCTCTGATACCAAATTGAAACACCCTGACCCAGTTTTCCTTAACCCGGGCCAGAGGTTGTCACCAACCCGACAGTCCAGTTTACACTTAGTCAGGTTTACTTCCATTTTTCTTAGCAATTTAAGCATTTCTAGGCGTTCTGGTCAATTTAGACAAGACTTAGTGCATAAGCAGAATAACTTGAATTCATTAAACTGAGGTTCTAATACAACGGTAAGTTTGCTTATAAGCTATTACATCGTTATACTAGACCAACGTACATTACTACCCATTTACACCACCATCCTTCCTTCCTGCCTTAGTCCCACGAACTGGTTCAGCCACTTTCATTACCTTTACCTGCATCCACAAAGGAGGCATAAGCAAACGAATTGCTTAGTGAGAGCGGTCGTCCCGTCTCACCAAGTCACAGTCAAACAGTCAATAATCACAGTAACAGTTCAAACAGTCAAGCATTGCCAGTCCGGCCAGTAGACTCGTCACGCATAGTCACCCCCGGTACAAGGAGTCGACCACCGTGATAGAGCCATCAGTAATCATCAGTCAAGACAAGCAATCAGTCGGATCTACTTAGACTCAGTGAACCTTACAAGAAAACGACTCTAGACATGCGACTACGGTCACGCACTCACCTTAAAAGGTCGGATTCAGTACGGTGATTCACTTTCTGACACCTCTTGTCGCAAACAGTCACGATAACCGCTTGATCGGCTACCGCAGACGACGTATCTCTGCACCAAACCGACAGATCAACGACCGTCCAACAGTCTATTACGGTAAATGTCGATAAACACTAAGTAAACCGACACTTACCCGGGAAACTTAACAGAAACGACGATGATCCTTCGCAAAGATCACCCAGAACACACCAGAACGACTCTCGGATCACACAGACACGGTCGCCGGTACAGTCTGTCGTCACCCGTCGACGATCTCTCTCGGATTCTCGACAGATAACCGATTTCTCTCGACCTTTCTCTCTGGTTTCTCTTTCTTTCTGAGTTCTTAAGCTTTCTCTCGCAAAATAATGGAGAAAGAACACGCGAATTCACTTAACCCTCGTGAAAATGCGGTTTCTCTATGAAAACCGTCCAGTAACCGTCCATGGACACGCTTCCGCGTCTACACGTGTCCCCAATAACCGTCTAAATGAAACTCCGCGTTTTTGCTTGTGCGGAAGTAACCGTCTCACACACTCTCACGTGTGGAAACACGCGGATCCGCAGTCAGTCCCCGACAGTCCCAACTGCCTTGTCCGAACATCGACCGGCCTTGTCCGAAAAGCGCAGTTTGTCTGAATAACCGTCGACCTTGGTCCGAAAAATCCGGACTCGACGTTTTGAGCTGATTAGCTCGGTGATTCCTCCCAAAACCACTTAAGTACTTCACATTCGGGTTCCCTTAGCCTTTCTCGACCTCTTTCCTTAGAATTTTCCGAACACGGTCATTACAATTCTCCCCCACTTAGATGAGATTCGTCCTCGAATCTAAGACTTAACCATTGCAGTCTTCTCAAACCACTTAGGATACTGAGCTTTCATCCTGGCTTCCGGTTCCCATGTTATCTCCTCTTCACCATCGCAGTCCCAGACCACTTGGATCATCTTGGTCTTTTTCCTTCTGTCCACCTTGACCCGTCGGTCGATGATCCGAACAGGTCGACCTTCTACGGTCAGATTTTCTCTTAAGTCTGCCGGTGGTTCCACTATCACATTGTCCTGGTCCCTTATGCACTTCCTTAGCATAGAGACGTGGAACACCTTGTGAAAAGCACTTAGTGCCGGTGGCAGCTCTAACCGGTAAGCCACTAGTCCGATCCTTTCCAGAATCTTGTACGGTCCCATGTACCTTGGACTCAGTTTTGCTGTTTGGGTCGATCTTTCCTTACCCTTGTATGTGACCATCTTAAGATAAACAAGGTCACCCACCGCGAACTCGAGCTCCTTGCGACGCTTGTCCGCATAACTTTTTTTGTCTGTTCTGAGCTTCCTTCATCTTGACCTTTAACAGCCTTATCTTTTCCGTAGTTTCCTCCACAAAGTCTCGACCAAACAACCGACGCTCCCCCACTTGGGTCCAACACAGCGGTGTTCTGCAAGGTCTACCATACAACGCTTCGTACGGTGACATCCCAATGCTAGCTTGATAGCTATTGTTGTACGCGAACTCGGCCAAGTGCAAGTACTCAACCCACTGCCCACCCCATTCCAGTATACTCGCACGCAGCAAGTCTTCCAACGTCTGGATGGTCCGCTCCGACTGCCCATCAGCCTGGGGGTGGTAGGCAGTACTCATATGGACCTTGGTCCCAAACTTTTTCTGCAAGGCAATCCAGAATGCCGAAGCAAACTTAGAGTCACGGTCTGATATAATGCTTGCCGGTACGCCGTGATACTTAACAATTTCTTTCACATAAATCTCTGCAAGCTTTTCTGAACCATCCTTACGGTTTATTGCCACAAAGTGTGCAGACTTGGTCAGTCTATCCACGATCACCCAGATCGCATCCTTCTTGTCACACATGGGCAATCCGGTCACAAAGTCCATTGTGATCAAGTCCCATTTCCACTCAGGAATAGGTAAGCTTTGTAACAGTCCACTCGGAACTTGATGTTCTGCCTTAACCATCTGACAAGTCTCGCATCCAGCGACCCACTTAGCAACATCGTGCTTCATACCGACCCAATGGTAGTACCGCTTTAAGTCTCTGTACATTTTGGTCGCGCCAGGGTGAATAGAAAACTTAGACTGATGTGCTTCCTTAAGGATTTCTTCCCGCAGTTCCTTGACCTTTGGAACACACACCCGTCCATTCACCAAGATAGTCCCATTGTTCGAAGTCTGGTACTCAGTCTTGTCATTCTTCGACACTTTGACCAGATTCTCATCGTCCTGCTGCGCCAACCTGACGCGGGTCAACAAGTCTGCTTGGTCTGCTGCACCAAGTCCCAACGGTTCCAATCTATCAGTGATCGCGGCCAGTCTTAGGGTTCCGACCATACTGACCAAACCCTCCATGTCTTTCTCTATAGCCGTTGCCACTCTCTTACGGCTTAAGGCATCTGCCACAAGATTTGCTTTACCCGGATGATAAGCAATCTCCAGGTCATAATCCGCGACCAATTCCATCCATCGCCGCTGCCTTAGATTCAGTTCCGGCTGCGTGAAGATGTACTTCAAGCTCTTGTGGTCCGTAAACACTTGCACTTTTCCACCATAAAGGTAAGATCTCCATATCTTAAGTGCAAACACCACCGCAGCCATCTCAAGGTCATGCGTTGGGTAGTTCCCTTCATGCTTTCTTAACTGTCTTGATGCATAGGCGATCACCTTACCCGACTGCATCAATACACATCCCATTCCCATCCGCGATGCATCCGTGTAAACCACGTATGGTTCATTCGGTTCCGGTAAAGCCAACACCGGAGTACTTGTAAGCATCTCCTTCAACTTGCTGAAGCTGTTCTCGCAGTCTGCTGTCCACACAAACTGCACATCTTTCCCAGTCAACTTGGTCATTGGTTGCGCCATGCTCGCAAAACCCTTAACAAACCGTCGATAGTACCCAGCCAGTCCGAGAAAACTTCTTATCTCCGATGCATTCTGTGGTCTTGGCCATTCTACTATGGCCTTTATCTTCTCAGGGTCCACGGACACTCCCTTATCCGAGACCACATGACCCAGAAATCCGATTTCCCTTTGCCAAAAGCTGCACTTACTGAGTTTGGCGAACAGTTTGTGTTCCCTTAGCTTACTCATGACCTTCACCAAGTGAACCTTGTGTTCTTCCGGGGTCTTAGAGTAAACCAAGATATCATCAATGAAGATGATCACGAATTCGTCCAAGTGTTCCCTGAACACGTTGTTCATCAGTTTCATGAATGCAGCCGGTGCATTGGTCAGCCCAAATGGCATGACAACGAATTCGTAGTGCCCGTACCTTGTCCGAAAGGCCGTCTTCCGGATGTCTGACTCTGCTATCGGAATCTGATGGTATCCCGAAGCCAAATCGATCTTTGAGAACCAAGTAGCACCTCTGAGCTGGTCCAACAGCTCGTCTATCCTTGGAAGAGGATACTTGTTCTTCAGTGTTACTCTGTTCAGCCCACGGTAGTCGATGCAAAGTCTGAAACTTCCATCTTTCTTTTTCACGAACAGCACCGGTGCACCCCACGGTGAACTGCTCGGCCTTACAAAACCCTTTTCCATCAGCTCAGTCAACTGCTTCTTTAGCTCGGCCATCTCTGCCGGCGCCATGCGGTAAGGTGCCTTAGATATCGGATTTGTTCCCGGTTCCAGCTCAATGGTAAACGGATCAGAACGTGAAGGCGGCAGTCCAGTCAATGACTTGAACACGTCCTCAAAGTCCTTTACCACCGGGATGTTCTCAATCTTAGCATCCGGCCCAACTTCCGCAGTCGTGATCGTGGCCAGATATGCTTCGCATCCCTTATGTATCATCCGTTCTGCTTGAATCGCCGACACGACCAAGCTGCCGGACGTTGGTCTGATTCCCTGATACACCAACGGTTTCCCATCGTCTGTCTCGAACTTCACTCGTCCGCGGTGACAGTCCAGGTGTGCCTTGTACTTCCCGAGCCAGTCCATGCCCAAGATTACATCATAAGACTTCACAGGACAGATCACCAAGTCAGCTGGCATGTTCACATGTCCGATCATCACAGAGATGTTACGGACAATTCCATAAGTGAACATGACTTGGCCACCAACTGCTTGCACCATTCCAAAGTTCTGCCCGGGTTTCTTCTGAAACCCTCCATTCCCAATCATATCCGGGCTAACAAAACAATGTGTTGCCCCGGAATCAAACAGTACATGGGTTTCCACACCACCCATGGTCAAGGTCCCTACACATTCACCTAGAATGCTAAGACCCTAGTGCAACACGCAACAAGCAATTTCACACAGAAATTTCTTTAAGGTAAGTGATAGGACTTACCAGTGATCGGGCGAGAAGTGCTTGGGTCCATTGACTCCTCGGACATCGCATACACTCGCGGCATTATCGCTTGCCTTTTCGGCGGTGGTGGCAGTACCAGCCCATCACTTGCCCGTTTCCCAGTCTGTTGCACCAGCTTCGGACACTGCATCTTGAAGTGCCCCGGTTCATTGCAATTATAGCACAACTTAGCTCCAGATTCCTTTCCCTGAGCTTGAACTCTCGAGTCCATCTCTGGACAGTCACGCACCTTGTGGTCCATGCTACCACATCGTAGACAAGCTCCTGAAGCCTTCCTACAAGCTCCAAGGTGCATCTTCCCGCAAGTCGGACACGCACTGCGACCAGCAGTTGACTTGCTTCCGGTATCTTTCTTTGAGTCGTTTTTCTTTTGCCCAGCACCACTCCCGGATTTCCCATACTGAGCAGCCTGGTTCCGCACTGCTGCACCGTGCAGCTCAGCTTCCTCATTCATTCCCGACTCAAGCAATGCTGCTTTTTCAACCAGCTCGGCAACAGTATTGTAGTCACGAATTAAGCAACCGTTCCGGAGCTCAACACGCAGACCACGCATGAAACGGCTAATTTGAACCCTTTCCTCTTCAAGCTCACGTCCACCATACTTCTTAAGTTTGTTAAACTCTTTCTCGTAAGCCCTCACGGTCATTGTACCTTGACGCAAGTCCAGAAAGGCTCCATTAAGCCGATCCGCAGCTTCTTGTGGGAAGTACTTAGTGTTAAATTCAGTACAGAAATCTTCCCATGAGCAGCCTGGGTTCTCCATCCTCCCAGCCACTCCTTCCCACCATGTATACGCATCACTCTCAAGGTAATGCACCGCTATGTCCTTCTTGTACTCATCCGGACAACGCACTGAACCAAAGTTCCTTTCCATTCGACTTCTCCACTCATCTGCCTCAATCGGGTCACAGCCACCAGAGAAGTACTTGGTACCCATTTTCTTCATATGATCCATCACCTTAAGGTAAGATGGAATCCTCACTTCCACCTCTTCTTCCACCTGCACCACTGGAGGTACATTCACAACAAGTGGAGGTGGTGCCATTGGCTCAGGCGCAACAGCCGGCAATCTTGCCAAGATCTGTGCTAACACAGTAAGCACTTGTCCCAGTTCCACTGGAGCAGCCGCAGCAGCAGCACCAGCAGCAGCATTCGCAGCATTTCCCTCATTCCCGACTTCCTCATTGTTACCACCAACATTCCTTGGCGGATGATTCCCAGAAGTCTCATCAGTGTCTTGCAAATTCCTTCTCGTGTTACGACTCTTAGCCATCTGCAATGACCAGTTCAGTTCACTAAGTTAATCCCCACACTAACTTAGTTTCACACCCATAGAAAAACAACCAGACTTACCGTGAGACTTCAGGCTTGGAAGGATATTGCCCACTAACCCATACACACTATCTTGTCCTAGAACCAACCACGCTCTGATACCAAATTGAAACACCCTGACCCAGTTTTCCTTAACCCGGGCCAGAGGTTGTCACCAACCCGACAGTCCAGTTTACACTTAGTCAGGTTTACTTCCATTTTTCTTAGCAATTTAAGCATTTCTAGGCGTTCTGGTCAATTTAGACAAGACTTAGTGCATAAGCAGAATAACTTGAATTCATTAAACTGAGGTTCTAATTCAACGGTAAGTTTGCTTATAAGCTATTACATCGTTATACTAGACCAACGTACATTACTACCCATTTACACCACCATCCTTCCTTCCTGCCTTAGTCCCACGAACTGGTTCAACCACTTTCATTACCTTTACCTGCATCCACAAAGGAGGCATAAGCAAACGAATTGCTTAGTGAGAGCGGTCGTCCCGTCTCACCAAGTCACAGTCAAACAGTCAATAATCACAGTAACAGTTCAAACAGTCAAGCATTGCCAGTCCGGCCAGTAGACTCGTCACGCATAGTCACCCCCGGTACAAGGAGTCGACCACCGTGACAGAGCCATCAGTAATCATCAGTCAAGACAAGCAATCAGTCGGATCTACTTAGACTCAGTGAACCTTACAAGAAAACGACTCTAGACATGCGACTACGGTCACGCACTCACCTTAAAAGGTCGGATTCAGTACGGTGATTCACTTTCTGACACCTCTTGTCGCAAACAGTCACGATAACCGCTTGATCGGCTACCGCAGACGACGTATCTCTGCACCAAACCGACAGATCAACGACCGTCTAACAGTCTATTACGGTAAATGTCGATAAACACTAAGTAAACCGACACTTACCCGGGAAACTTAACAGAAACGACGATGGTCCTTCGCAAAGATCACCCAGAACACACCAGAACGACTCTCGGATCACACAGACACGGTCGCCGGTACAGTCTGTCGTCACCCGTCGACGATCTCTCTCGGATTCTCGACAGATAACCGATTTCTCTCGACCTTTCTCTCTGGTTTCTCTTTCTTTCTGAGTTCTTAAGCTTTCTCTCGCAAAATAATGGAGAAAGAACACGCGAATTCACTTAACCCTCGTGAAAATGCGGTTTCTCTATGAAAACCGTCCAGTAACCGTCCATGGACACGCTTCCGCGTCTACACGTGTCCCCAATAACCGTCTAAATGAAACTCCGCGTTTTTGCTTGTGCGGAAGTAACCGTCTCGCACACTCTCACGTGTGGAGACACGCGGATCCGCAGTCAGTCCCCGACAGTCCCAACTGCCTTGTCCGAACATCGACCGGCCTTGTCCGAAAAGCGCAGTCTGTCTGAATAACCGTCGACCTTGGTCCGAAAAATCCGGACTCGACGTTTTGAGCTGATTAGCTCGGTGATTCCTCCCAAAACCACCTAAGTACTTCACATTCGGGTTCCCTTAGCCTTTCTCGACCTCTTTCCTTAGAATTTTCCGAACACGGTCATTACACATAACCCCAATCAGCAGATCCCTCATTTGGCGAAATACAGCCATAAGTGCAGGATCGGGCCCCTGAGAACTAGACGGTGGAAGAGCCGCCGCAGAAGGACCAGAAGAAGAAGAAGGTTCTTCCGGAAGATTCGAACCAGACATTCTCCTTCTCGAAGTCGGAGACATACCATCAACCTCTCCGCCAATTGGAATCAATGCCTGATTCGAAGGATTTGTTGCCCTCTTCCTGTTGGTAGTTTGGCGACGTACACCGGTTCTATCTCTCCCAGTCATGAAATTGGGAACAGATCTAACGAATTGAAGAGCAAAAGATGAATTTGCCCGAAGGAATCGAAAGAATTGGTGATAAATTGATAGTTCCGAAAGCAAAAGTAGAATCGCCGCCGCAGGAAAAGACTATCCGCCGGCACAGAAAACGAAGCGTCTAAACTGAAGAAGATGACATCTAGAAAATAATGGGCCAGGCCCAATGATTTTTGCGTCGAAACTCGACAGACTCGATTCGGCGACGGGGGGGGGGGGGCTTACTGTTGGGTATAAATTTCATTCATTCTCACTTAGGCCCAACCCATCATTTTCTAAAGAATCAGATCTTAGTCCGGCCTAGCAAAAGCCCAGCGAAACTCTTCAGCTCGGGATCTCGCAAGTGGGTCACTACGGAAAGATTCCACCTAGACCCTAGCTCGACAAAAAGAATACATGCAAAGGCTACCAAAAGGCATATAGGTTCGGCGTGTTCTGACACAAGGAATAATCTTTCCAACAACCAACGCATAAAGTGGAGCCCACTTACCAACTACGACTACCAACACCAAAGCTATAAATACCCAGACAAGCAAACAAAGAAAGACAGACAAAAATTCCCGGACTCGCACTCTTTTAGTTCGGCATATGTTATTTATTTCCCGATCTCATTTCTTCTTAAAATCCCGAGCTACGCTCGATCCCTTGTATTCGGTCACGAGCATCGCTCTGATCACCCGTTCTCTCATCAACGACGAGCTACGCTCTCGGTGATACTTAATAATACCGAACTCAACAGACCGATGAGCTACGCTCCGGTCTGGTTCATTAAAATCATTCATTCTTAAACCGTCCTAAAGAGAGTAATCCCGAACCACCCCCACCAAACTAATAAATATATTTGTTGCGAATCTCATAAACAACAATAAGATTTATCTTGATCTTTCACATACTACCGATTTTGACGAGCTTTAACTCCTATTTTTGGTCCATTGAAGATTTCGTCGATTAATCGTCTGAGATTTCCGGTGAAGAAGGGTCGGCTTAGGACGATGAATCGGTAGAAGAGAGACACCCCAAAATTGGTGAAGAGACTCTCCGATTTGTGCAAGGTGAGATCAAATTGGATCGTCGTTGAACTCGTCTGAGCAGGGGAACAGAGCTTTCTCTTTCTTCTCCATTTCTGTATCTTTCAGAGAGAGAAAGTGATTTACTTGTCGCCGTCTGTTGTTATCTTGGCTCCGGCATCTACCGGCTTCGTTAGCGGTGATGGCCGGCTCTCTTCCGGGTGGTGGAGGCGAACACGGTCTCACCGGCGCCGGCTTATGACTCCGGGGGCGGAGGCTACCAAAGATCCGTGTCGCCGGCTTAGCTTCCGAAGGCATGCGTTCACTTTAGGCGGTGCTTTCGATGTGGTTACTTGTTTCAGTCCGGGAGAAGGTGGCTGCTTTGGCTTCAATCTCGCCGGCGTTCAAAGGTTTTCCGCCTTGATCCTTTCATAGGATGGCGGTTTCGTTGGTAGGTGGATCTATGATTCCGTGGTTAACTTGAAATCGGCTCTCTTTCATCACTTTTCAAAGCTTGACGGTGGTGAAGGAATTGTAGTAGATGCATCTTTTAGAATCATAGATGTGTGGTGATTTGGCTTTCGATGGGGTCTATCATAGAGATCGGCCGATGCATCGTTTTGCCTGAGATGTGGGCGGTGGTTTCGTTACGCCGCGGTGCTTTCAGGTCCTGTTTCGTCGCCGCTGGAGAGATGTTCCGGCGAGGCTCGTTCAGAAGTTTGGTTCGAAGCGGTGCTTCGACGTGTGGATGATGACATGGTTTGACCGTACACGTGGCGCACTGCTCGACGATGCTTCGGTTTCAGGTTTAAGTTGCCTGGCCTATTAATTGTTTCGTGGGCCTTTATAGTTGGGCTTTGGACAAGAGACAAGGTCAAGAGCCATTACATGTCAAATACAAAGACGAGAACAGTACACGAGTCACTACAATCAACTCCGAAGGAGAAGCTCGAAAAGTCAAATTCCGGTTTCTTTGGCGAGTTTGCTGTGGGGTACCTTTATCGGAATTCAAAGATACTTCCGTGTCTCCGATCTACGACTCTCCAGCAAATCTCGACACTAGGTTTTTAGAGAAGTTCATTAAAACTTGTTTATCGTGTTGTAATTTCGGTCTGTTGTTGGGCTTTTTCAAGTCTTTGTATGTTTGGCTTCTTCAATAAAGACACATTAGTGAAAAAAAAAAAAAACTCCTATTTTTGGTCCATTTCTTTTATAATTGAAAAATAAATAAATTGCTGAAAAATTATTGGATGAAAAATTTAACACGACATTATACAATATTTAACGCCGAATCAAACATGAAAACCTAGTTTCTTCTATTGTGAGCAAGTCAAGAGAGAAATCGTCTGGGTACCTGTGAAATGCAATCTTTTATCTTCTCGCAAGTTAGTTTCTTCTCTTGACTCACCCAGCAGCAACCACAACCGCTTCTTCTTCTCCTCCTCCTCATCTTCCATTGATACCTCTCTCAATCCCAAATCCCCATTAATGCTGCATAAAAATCTCTAATTGATTCAATTTCCCAGAAACATCAACCGTTCTCTCACCTGTTTCTAATTTGTCGGCAACAACAAATCTGCAGCATTTCTGTGAATTTCGTGGAGAGAGAGATTCTGGGTATTGTTTAATGGAGAAGAGGATCTTGTTGTTGCTATTGGTAATGGTTTTCTGGAATCTAACGTTCACTATCGTCTTCTCCGACGAAATCTCCGTTAAGGTTCCGTTTTGTGCTACGAGGTCTGTTAAAGATTACATCTTTAGGTTTCGAGATCAGACTTGTGTTGACTCAGAAGAGCGTCCTCGTTTTGTTGCTGTCACAGAGGTAAAATTGATATTAAAGCTCATGATTTCGATTTCTAGGGTTTCTGGGAACAATTTCAGCTGAATCTTGTGTTTTGTTGTATGTAATTTTCGATATCGAAAGAATCTGTCTTTTTTGTTTCTTATGAATGTTGTTTATTGTGAAGGGTGATGAGCGTTGGTTGCAAATAGCTTTGGATATGGTTCATAAGGATAAGTGTGAGTATGTGGCTTTGCTTTTTTATGCATCTTGGTGTCCGTTCTCGAGGTCGTTTAGACCGAGTTTCGATGTTATCTCGTCTCTTTACTCCTCGATTCCTCATTTTGCGATTAAGGAATCATCAGTTAAGCCGAGGTGAGTTGATGAATAAAGATTTTGTTAAGCTTGTTGATGATGTTTGTTGTTGTAATGATGATGATCTTTGTTGTGGTGCAGCACCTTGTCTAAGTATGGGGTTCATGGGTTTCCTACTCTTTTGCTTTTGAATTCAACTATGCGGGCACGATATCGAGGGAACAGAATGCTTGATTCTCTTGTTGCTTTCTACAGTGATGTTACCGGTAAGAAGTTTTGTTCTTGTAGATGTTGCGGTAGCTTTTCATATATGCAGTCCCTCTCTTCTATAATACTGTTTTCGTAATGAGGATATGCGAGAAGTTAGAAAAGAGTTAGTTTTATATGCAAATGGATAAACATTGTTCGTATTTTGCTCTTGCTATCATCAAGTGGAACTAACAATGAATATTGTAGGCATTGAAACGCTGGATAAGACTTCTATTGAGAAAAGTGTATCAGTTCCTCATCTCGGTAACGAAAACAACACTGAGCCAGAAAACTGTCCCTTCACATGGGCAAGATCACCTGAGAATATGCTTCGACAAGAGACCTATTTGGCTCTCGCCATTATCTTCGTCCTATTGAGATTGCTTCACTTGATATACCCAACACTCATTGTGTTTATGAAATTCACATGGAGACGGATTGCTCAAAACATGAGACTGGAAAGCCTGCTAGAACATACCGTCGGGTTTCTAAGCCGAGCTGTACAATTATGCATGCATAGGAGGAGCAATCTGCAAGGAGGAGCCATGAATGCCAGAGCATGGGCTTCGAAATCGTTAGCCACTGTCTCAATTGGGGATTCAAGCTCATCAAACAGACGAAGTTCATCTTCTCAGTGACTTCAAACTTCTATAATATAGACAAATGTTGTCAGCTGAAAATGGCTGAAATGTTTTTGGCTGTATCAGCTTTTCAGGTTAAAGTTTTGCCTTTTACCTGTATCAGCTGCAGTTCCTCTAGACCAACAACTTTGGAGAGGGCCTTAATTCATAGCTGAACATTTTGTAGTAGAAGTGTATATGTCATCAGATGGCAAAGATAATAAGTCAATTCATAATTTTTTTTAATAATGTCAATATAATAATAGAATCTTTCTCTGCCTTAACTTGTTGACTCAAGCAACTTCATATGTCACATTGAATAATAAAGGCAATCTTACAAAATACATAAGCCAAAGACTTGCATCAATCTGTTTTGTTAGTCAACAGAACCAAATCTTCCACTAATCAAGATCTACAACTGCTACATCATTCTTCAGGATCTGCATTTCACATAAGCCAAATCTTAGTCAAAGCTGAATAAAACCAAACAACGAGATGATGTATAATCTTTATGCAGTGTACCTGTGAAATGTAATCTTTTATCTTCTCCCTAACTTGCGGATCTAACGCTCTCTCGGCAAGATCGTAAAACAGAGTATTACCCTCTGGACCACTTACTTTCTCCTTCTGCAAGAACCTGTCCAAATAACAAAGCATTTTGATTACTATCGTTATTACATATATGCCTCAGGTTAAAGAAAGGTCTCACCTTTGTTGGACTAACATCTCCAGGGTCTGCTTATTGTTCCCAAACACAGGATTATGTTCATCATTTTCGTGCAGTCCCATTCGCCTCAAATGATGCCAAAGGGTTTCTAAAGATGTCGAGAAAAGATAGAAGAAAGAGGTCAACAAACAATTTCTTAAAAGTTCAAACAATAGGGAGACTCTAGAAGAAGCTCTTACTAAATCAGCAACTAGTTAAATTCCTTTTTACTTCTAATAAAATTTCGATAGCAAGAGTAGACGCAAAAGGAAAGAGATCAACAAACAAATTCTTGAAACAACAGAAACTCTTCAAGAAGGTCTTACAAAATTAGCAACTGCTTAAATTCCTTTTACTTTTAAGAGAATTACGATAGATTGGACCAATGCAGGACAAGGGCAGATCAGAAGCATCGGACCTACTTAAGCGATCGGTTAACAGTACATAGAATGCATACCTTCAGGGATTTTACCTCCCGCAAGCTGCACAATAGCAAGAACCGCAAACGTGAAGCCAGTCATAGGACTCGTGGTTTCATCAACGACGTATTTCCTAAACACTTCGATCGGCAATTGACTAATAAGCACATACGATTTCGAATCAACAGAACCTGAATGTGAACACAAACAACATTTTAGCTAATATCTAATCAAACCGCAGAATTCGATATTTTATTAAAACAATGTCAAAATCTTACTCTGTGATTGAGGAAGCCTAGTTTGAGCATTGGAAGAAACCCGAGCGCGTTGAAGCTCTTTCAAATCATAACCAAATACATTCAAAAGCTTGTTCTTAGCTTCATTGATCACATAGGTTGCGAGGTTTCGCTGACGATAGTTCTTAGTAACAATCTGAGTCAAATCTTCTCTTTTAATTGGACATCCTAAGTTCTGATGTGACTTGAACAGTATGAATCTAATCACCTCTGAAACTAACTTATCCGTTTCCTGAAATTTTCCAAATCAAATCCTCAAAAACAAAAACACAATCTCAATGCTAAAAATCGAAATCCACAAATTGAATCTGTACCTCTTTCGATATATCAAATTGAAATAGAGCATCTTCTTCATCGGCCATTCTGAGATAGAGCAACCAAATTAGGTTTTGGAGGACAAAATTGATAATTGCGAGTGATTCGATTCAATTGGAAGAAAATTGAGAGAGAGAGAGAGATTCACCTGGAAGAATTTGGGAGGGAGAAGATACAGAGCGGAGACGATTGAAGCTTCGTAAACCCTAATTTATGGTAATACCAATTGGCGGGAGAAAGAAGGTGAAGAACGAAACAGTCTCTGGTTGGGAGAGAGGGTTATTGGAGTGGCGACAAGGGTGAGGAGTGGGAGTTCCGGTTTACGATTTGGTTTCGGTTCGATTTTTTTTTGGTTTATTTAGATTTGTAAAAAAACTGAAACCTATAGAATAATTTTTAATTCAATTTGGTTTGGTTTTTGGTTTGATTTTCTTATTTAAAAAGCAACTAAAAATATAAACCTGTCTATTTTAATGGATTGGACAAAATTCCTAAACCTAAATCCGACGAAATATCTGAACAGGTCTTATAAGTCGATATTTTGGCTATCCAAAACAATTTGATCCGAACATGAATCCGAATGGATATCTGGAAAATCCCGAATCTAACTAACTCTGTTTTAACCTATCTTCGGATATTTTGTTTAATTTCAAATATTTAAAATAGTTTGTGTATATTTTACTTAAATTTTTGGATAATTTTGATAGTTTGGATTTTTTAACGAGATTTTCTAGTAATTTGAATAATTATGATTTCTAATAATTTAATTGGATGTATTAACTTTTGTCGGATAATTTCATATATTTCAGATAATTTTGAGTAATTTTGGATTTTTGATAAAATCCGATTCAAACCGAAGCAGAAAAGAACCGAACCTGATTCGAATATCTAAAATACTCGAACGGGTTATATAAGTCTAAACCCGAAGACCCAAAAAACCCAAACCGAACCCGTACGTCCACTCCATATTTGAAATAAAAATTTTATTAAAATTTTGGTTTATTCAGTTGATTACCCAAAAGCAATTTTGGTTTGGTTTTGATTTTAGTTTTTCAGATTTCAAAACAATGAAACCAAACAGTTTATGAATAAATTTCGGTTCATTCGGTTGAACTATATTGGTTTGGTTGGATTCGAATTTTCAGTTGCGGTTTATTTCGCACCACTTTATTAATATAGAGACAATAAATAATAAACACACAGAAGAGGCGTGGGGCACACCAAACATCTAAATCCAACGGTTGGGATTTGTCGTTATCAGTAATTGAGGCTTTCCACTATCAGAGACTTATCCTCAGCCGTTGATTTTACTTCTTCTGTCTGAAACCCAACCGCCAAAATTCTTTTTATATCGTGACAGCAGTTTTTGATCAGAACCAAAGACTCAATTCGAGAGAGAAGAGATGGAGAAGGAGAGAGCGAAGCAAGTGTACTTGGCGAAACTTAACGAGCAAGCTGAGAGATACGATGGTAAGACAAAAGACCGTAACTATTTGTTTTGTCTGAAATTTCTAAGTAAATCTTAAAAACTCTGTTTCATAGATCTTTGTTTCATACTTTTGTCGGAATTGTACGGATTATTAAAAAAAATTCTTACGGTTACATAGAAATTAAGTAAATAAAAAGTTAGGATTTGTTTGTGAACGTGTTTGGTTATTGGAAATTTGGAATCATTTAATTCGATTAATTTGGAGTTTTCAATTTTTTAGAGATTTGTGAATTTGGATGCTTTTAATACAATTTTGCTCTATTTCCTTCGTAAAATCGGATCTTATTCGATATTATTTCCGGGATAAATGTCAAATTCTGATGACCCTCCTAAGAAATAAACCTCATAGTTTGGTAACTAGAACAATTTAATCGAATTCAATTTATGTTAAATCATTTTACTTCTATTTGATTTGGCCTTGATTCGAATTATATGCTTTATTGTGTTGTTATTGTTAACAGAGATGGTTGAAGCAATGAAGAAAGTTGCAGCTCTTGATGTGGAGCTGACAATTGAAGAGAGGAATCTGTTATCTGTTGGTTACAAAAATGTGATTGGTTCTAGGAGAGCGTCGTGGAGGATACTCTCTTCGATCGAGCAGAAAGAAGAGTCGAGGGGAAACGAACAAAATGCAAAGAGGATTAAGGATTACAGGACAAAGATTGAAGATGAACTTTCCAAGATTTGTTACGATATTTTGGCTGTCATCGATAAGCATCTTGTCCCATCCGCAACCTCGGGAGAATCCACCGTTTTCTACTACAAGATGTTAGTCTCATTTCTGAATTTAAAGTCAAATCAAGAGTTATGTGACACACACTTGAAATGGTTTTTGGATTTTTTTTCTTTCTTGTTGTGTTGTTAGGAAAGGAGATTATTTCAGATACTTGGCTGAGTTTAAGTCGGGTGCTGATCGCGATGAAGCTGCTACTCAATCACTCAAGGCTTATGAAGTATTTTTTCACCATTTTTCGATGTTTCTATTAGCTTAGTGTTTGGAAAGAAAGTTTGAGAATTCTGTTGTTTTATATAGGCTGCGACGAATTCAGCTAGCTCGGAATTGTCTCCCACACATCCAATCAGACTCGGCTTGGCTCTCAACTTCTCTGTCTTCTACTACGAAATCTTGAATTCACCAGAACGGTATTGTTCCACTAACAGTCCTTAAATTTCTTTGAGTACTGGTTAAATTACATAAGTTTTATAATTCTGAAATTTCTTGAATCCCTTAGAGCATGTCATTTGGCAAAGCAAGCGTTTGATGAGGCAATCGCTGAGCTGGACAGTCTTAACGAAGATTCGTACAAGGACAGCACACTGATCATGCAGCTGCTAAGAGATAACCTCACTTTATGGACCTCTGATCTAGAGGAAGGAGGTAAGTAATAATAACAACACACGAGACACAACATCTCTTTTAAACTTTATTGTACTTAGCATTTAATGAATGCTTTAAATACCTTTTTGTATGTGTTGTAGGTGAACAATCTAAAGGTGATAACACACAAGACCAGGTAAACAAAATCTAAAGGAAAAGCTTTACACTTTTTCTTAATATATTTCTTCATTTTTCACTTTCTTCATATCTAAAATTTAATACATGACATAACCTCTTGTAGAACTAATGAAGTGGAGAAGTTAGAAGCCATACACTCGTTTTGGTACCGAACGGTTTAAGCTTCTTTTCTTGCGATAAGGTTTTGAGTTGGCGAACGATTGCTTTAAACCACTTCATCTATCATTTGTTACTCTCTTGTTCTTTTGGATTTATGTTTTTCTTTTTCTTGACATTGAAATGAAAACTTATGTGTCTTCCTATTGTCTTGATATCGAAACGTCTCAACTATGATGTCTACCAATTGAGAAGAGTAAAAATCTCGGTTGGCCAATAACCAACTTTGCCCAAAAAAAACTGTCTCAGATTGTTTTGATCAACTCAAGTAGCAATAAGTAACAAAGAAGAGGAGAAAAAAAACTGAGGTTTCTTCAAGCTCAAAGGAGAATGTATGAACATGAGAGTTTAGTTTTTTACTATAAGAATTTTATGCGATGATGAGTTTAGATCGAATACTCTTTTTGGAAGAAACAAAGTAGCCTTCCTATGAAAAAGTATAATCCAGTTTGTGTTTGATGAATCTTTAAAGCTCTCTTGAGTAGTATAAGCAAAGAACTTGCACAAAACAAATTCTCTTCAATACAATAAACAAAGTGTCAGAATTTAAGACGAGAAAATACAAAATTCTTCTCTAAGTTTAGTTTCAGAATCACTGAAGGGACAAGACTAATTGTCATTGGTTAAGCTTTTGTCTCTTGATCCTCTCTAGTGCACCTAGTTTCTTGGCTGCACCGTCTTCTACATCTTCTTCGTCTTTTTCATCTCTCTTTCTAGCGAGTCCTCCAAATACAGCAGCCGGGACTTCTTTCTGAGAAATCTCCACTTGGTCTTCTCCATCAGATTCATCATCACTTTCATCGGGAAGCTCGATGTCTTCTCCATTCCCTGTCACTGGTTTTCCCTCATTCTCACCAGACTGTGAGATGACTCCTGCACTCACAAACCCAACTCTTCTTCCGCCATCTTTTGCTGCAGCTTTGGTGGTATCTGTTGTAGTCATGAGCTGCCTCTCTAGAGCCGCCATTTCATCAGCAGGTAAACCAGCTTTCTTCAGCTCGTCTTTTGCTTCTTCCACATCTACCATCTTGTCCTTTTGCATCATGTTCTCTGGTAGAATGAAATGAGTCTGAAACAAAAAAAGAAAAGATCGAATATAGTCAGCTTTCATCTCCAAGCCAAACACACTAAAGAATTATGCTTTACCCAAGGATCAAAGAGGCTAACCTGACTGTAGCTTGCGGAAACACTTCGCTTGATACGGAGCATTTCTCTGTACGTATCCTCATTTCCGTGCTGGACCTCGAACTCATGCCATTTGTTCCAGAATTCGGGGTTGGATCTCGGATCAGCAAACTGAGAGGCATACTTGTAGAGTGCACGAGCACGATCAATTTCTCCCAAGCTTCTCTCCAGCTCTGCAAATTTTATGCACATGATCTTCACATCCTTGTGTGGAAGCCCAGATTCTATTGCTTGTTCATATATCTCCCTTGTTCTGGGAACACCAAAGATCTCTGCTGCACGAGAAATGTATATCTCGAACATTTCAAGCTTCTGAGCTTCTGGAACTTTTTTGGTGGCTTCCTCATAAACCTTCATGGCTCGCTTGGCCAAACCATAATCCTCTTCTAACTTAGCATACTGAAGGTATAAGGTCCTGACAGCATCAGATGGAGCCTGAAAGAAAGATGAAGACAAGTTAGATCATGTAAATTTATAAGCATTAGATTTGGTGCTTGTTTTATCAGATTTATGGTCAGACAACACAAAAATAGTGTTTTAACCAGCATGGGTAAAAGGATAGATGAGCTTACCATTGAAACAGCATGCTCGAACAGCTCTCTCGCCCGTTCCAGCTTTGTCTTCCCATATCTCTTGACAAACTTTGTAAGATAGGTTACCCAAATGTCTTTCACATGAGGATACTTGAATATCTTGACACCTCTTTCATACACCTTGAACGCATCTTCGAAGTACTTATTTTCCTCAAGAAGGAAAGCATAATTCAATATAATCTGAGGTGTAGCTATTCTCAAATCCAATATTTTCTCATAGACTGCTTTTGTCGATTCTAGCGTCCCCAGACTTTCTTCCAGATCAACGTAAAAGGACCAAAGCCTCAAGGATCTATGCAGCTTCATCTGGACTGGTTCATTGCCATCAGCAGCGACTCTCCGTCTGACTTCTACTGTCGGTACAGCTGTAGCACGCCTCATCAGCTCTAATGCTCCTATGAAATTCTTGTGTCTCAGCTCCATCTCAGCCCACTCACACCACACACTGGCGAGATGATCTACATTTTTGTAGTTTACCTGGACTGCCTTGTCAAAAATCACTCTTGTATTGACCAGGTCTTTGTGGTTTTCATACAACTTGGCAAAAGCAACCCACAACGTGTGAGGCTTCCCAACTGCTTTCATGGGATCCACAGTCCTCACTGCTTCTGTATATGTGAGAATCTGCTTACCTGCGTTTCCCTCAAATATTTTGACTCTACGATGCCATTGTTCAACATTGTGAGGATTTTGCCTCAGGAGCACACTGTTTGCTAGTGCAGGTCTTCTGTTCATCAGTTCTTCCAAGCGAGCCAATATCAGATCAACATCATTATCATCGTTCAACCAAAACCCATTCAGTATCTTCCTCTGCAGCTCTTTCACGGACAGATTAAAATTGAGGCGGACATCTTCATCATCGTCCTCTACGCCATTCTCTTCATTCTCATCTTCTTCATCACTTGAACTCACCATCTCCATCTTTTTGGCAACAATACTCTCCTCAAATCTCGAATAAACATCAAATATAACACTGAAATCTCTCACAGTAACCACTTTCATCATACCCTCCTCATAGATATCCCTAGCTTTCTCCAGCAAATTCTTCCTAATATAATAATCCGCAAGAGAAGTCCACAGCATCCCCACTTCATCCGTAAACTTCCTAATACCTCCTCTAATAATAGCATCAACATTAAGACCTGAAATAACATTAGCATGGTGCACAAGAAGCTCACACAACTCCATCCACAGTTTATGCTTATTCTTCCCTTTAATCGAATAAAACTTATCATCATTCAACACAGAAGCCAATCTCTCTACAGATTCTTGCCAACGTTCAGACTTTACAAGAAACCCGATAAACTCCTCGATATGACTAGGATCATACATAAGATACCTCCTATAAACCCTAAGTGAAGTCTCAATAGGAATCCCATCTTGACTCACAAACACAAGATACGGTTCCCAAATCCTATCATGTTGCGTAACAGGCAACGCACAAAGAGCGCGGTCGAAACTTCTTCGAGTCCGAGTAATCAGTTTCTGAGCCGTAAGAGTCTCAAGATACATAACCCAAATCCTAGGCATCTTATGCATAGTAACTAAAGCTCTTTCAAAAGTATTGTTGAGAGAATCATACTGAGGATGAGTAACAGGCAAATTCCTAACGATATCGAGCCGTTCTCGAAGATAAGCGTACCACAGCTTATAGCTTCCAGGAAGAGCTTTTAAAGCTCTCTCGTAGATAATGAAACGTTTCTTGAATGGTGATTCAGCTTTAGCAATCAAATATCTCCACCATAGCTTTAAGCTGAATGGATTACGCAATATCTCTTCTTCGTATAAGAGATCTTCCTGAGATGGATAGAGATCTTCCGAAATCGCCATATCTTTTATCGAAAACGAAGGCGCAATTAGGAATTTGAGAGCTTGTTTAACGAATCTAAAAGCTTGATTAGAGTGTGAGAAGCTTTACCGGAGAGACTGTGAGGAGCTAATCGACGGCGATGTGCTGAAGAATCAGCAAAACGACGGTGAGGTTTTTCTCTCCGGCGTCAAGTTTTTTTTTTAAAGGGTTGGGGAAAGTTATAAATTTATTTGTACTGTAATATTACGAAATTACCCCTACTCTGAATCATAGTATTAACCAATATATTGTGAATTGTGACAGAGATCTAAGAAAAATTGATGTAAAAAACAAAAAAAAAATGTAGAAAAAATTTCTATAAACTAATTCATAATAATTTAATATAAATATTACAAATTTTATGTTGAAAAAAAAACAAAGAAAACATTAAAAATTTTATGAAAACATAGCTGATAACAGATAGTTAAAAACGCAGTAGTCAGTAAAACACTTGCTTCAGTGAATAATCTTACAAAATTACATACATTGAAAGTCAGATATAATTTAAAGTATTAAATTCATAATTATAACTGAAATAAAAGTAAATGTCTTAAAAAGATAATAATTTAAATTTTAAAACAAAAATAAAAATAATATGAGAAATTTCTTAAAATACCATACTTTCAAATTGTTTTTCCAAAAAATATTATTATTAGTTTAATTTCTCAAAAATAGCAAAAAAGTTTTTTTTTTTTTTTTTTTTAAAAAAACAAAAAAAAAAAAGAAATTGCTCTAAAAAACACGACGAGAGAGAAAAGAGAGGCGGCGATGGCTTTTAGGGTTCTATGAGGGGATCTTCTTGTGAGATCTTTTCTCTTCAATGTAATGCGGTGATACTGGTTTATTTTGGAAATCAAAGGCCCGATCTACAAAAATCTGGGAAAATCTTGTATCATTTCGATGGAAGAAATTCTGGATCTGTACGTTTGAGGGTTTCATTATGGATGGATTTGGGGATCAATGGATTTGGGTGCATGATATATGGGTTTCTTTGGGATGGATTTTACAGATCTGTCTTTGCTATTTCCATGGCAATCATATCAACTCTAATCGGATCAATTTTGGGGTTCACGATATTTGCCGGGGTCGAGTCGGATCCGGTTTTGGAAACAAAGGAAAGGTTGCGCTTCGTGGTGCCAGCCTCCTCATTTTATTCCAGAGATCTTCTGGGGAATTTAGATGGCGACAACGGATCTAGGGTTTTAACCCTCTGTTCGATGTTTGGGTCGTCGCCGGTTACGAGTTTTCGGTTTTTCATCGGGATATATGTGGTTATTCAACATGGACTCTGTTTCAGTGATTGGTGCTGGGAGTTTTGTCCCGATGGAGATTCCATGGGGCACGATCTCGGGGTCATTAGCAAGATTCCCCTAGATCAAATCGTATACTTCACCTTATATGATTTCGGAAGCTATGGATCTAGGGATTCTATTTCCTGGATACTAATTGAAGAGAGACAGATTCGGGAAGACAAGATCTCTTCTGTCTCATCTCAATCGGAGATAGCGGGTCTTAAGACACAATTTTTTTATGTTTATTCTACGATTGTTCGATTGGTTTGCTCAGGATTGAAGGAATCAGAATTTCCTTTTACGGTTGGTCGATTGGGTCTTCTACGGTTGTTCGATTGGTTTGTAACATCGACTTACTTCTTTGGTTGTAATGGTCTTTTGGATTCATATGTTAATAATAGCTTGGTTGCTTCAGCTTTAGTTGAGTTGTTATGGTTATTTGCCGGTGAAATACTGAAGCTTAAGGAACGCCGGATTTATGTTTCCTTAAGGAATAAGGCATGGATGAGCTTTCATGGGAGACTAAGGAAATGTCACAAGCCATGGTTTTCATGTTTTTCTCTCTTTATTTGTTCCCTTTTGTTTTGGCTACAGTTTTATCTGCAGCTTGGTTTCTTGTTTGTAGCCATGTTACATCTATTTGGATGCAACGATTTAATGGCCTTCAATCTGAATAATGAATTTGCAATTTCGACTCAGGTCTCTTATTTTTGGTTACATGGTTCTAAACAGGTGGAAAACACAAAACTGGATGACATAGTTATTTGGGCCCAAGGCCCATTAAAAATGGTCTTGGCATGCTATTGATTTAAACTTGGTTATGGCCCAATATACCTTTAATGGGCTGCTAGAGGTTTACGTGGAGACTACAACACTTATGCAAGGCTCGGATCTCATTACAAAGAAGATTGTGAGCCTTGGGGATCTGGAAAGTTTTCGGGTTATTAGGCTTCTACGGCCTCTTCAATTTTTTAAGGAAACTTTGATTAAAAAAAGGATTCATCCCTGGGTTACATTTAATAAAAGTGGTCGTTTCGTGTTTTCAGGGAATCCTTTCATATGGATTTTCAATCTTCCGTTCTTGGAGCTTCATGCTTCCAGGAAAGGTTGTTTTGAGATAAGGGGTCAAACTAATTGTATATCTTATCAGGGACATAAAAATTTAAAAATAATGAATAATCTGTCAACTCTAAGGATAGAGACGCCGGATTTGGGTGGAGAGCAACCATCCCTTTTAAAGGTTTTTTTATGAAGATTTTAAGTTGGAATTGTCGAAGTCTCGGTAATAAGGCAACAATAGGGTATCTTCGCAATTTATGGGGGAAGCACCGCCCAGATTTTCTGTTTCTTTCTGAAACAAAACAATTACGACCTTTTTTGGAACAATTCGTTGGTCATTTTGGTTACTCACATTTGACTACGGTTGATCCAATTGGTTTTAGTGGTGGTCTGGCATTATTCTATAATAATAATTTAAATCCGGTTACAATCTTGTTTCAATCAAACAGGATTATTGATATAGAAACGGTCCATAAAGGTAAAACTATTCATTTAACCTTTGTGTATGGGGACCCTGTTCCAAAAAAAAGAGAACAAGTCTGGGAGCGGTTAACGAGGATAAGTCTTAGCAGGAACACACCTTGGTTCATAGTTGGAGATTTCAATGAACTAACCGGGAATCACGAAAAAAGGGGAGGAACCTTGAGACATGCCTCATCTTTTGTGAATTTTAATCTTATGATTCAAAATTGTGGCTTTTTAAGTTTTTCATTTCTTGGGAATTACTTATCTTGGCGGGGCTGGAAAAACAAAAAACCTATCCGATGTCGGTTGGATAGGGCTATGGGCAATGAGGATTGGCATGAGCTATTTCCGGATACAGTGGTGGAGTATCTTCCTATGGTCGCATCTGATCATAAGCCGCTTATCATTTCCACAGCGGAAAAGTCTCCCCGTGGCCGAAAGGCCTTCATATTTGATAAGCGCTGGATTGGAAAAGAGGGCCTCTCAGACGCTATTGCTAAGGGATGGGATTTGACTTCTGATAGAGGTTTTACGAATTTTATGGATAAAATCATTTCGTGCCGTCGGGAAATCTCAAAGTGGCGCGCCTCGCATCTGCCTTACGGGCGTGACACAATAGAGAAACTAAAACCGGAATTAGATAAGGCTCAGGCAGATGACTCAACCAGTGCGGAGGTTATAGCAGATCTGACCGCTCGGTTACGCGCGGCTTATCTCGATGAAGAAAGTTACTGGCATACAAAAAGTAGGAATCAATGGATGAGATGTGGAGATAAGAATTCCAAATTCTTCCACGCACAAACCAAACAACGTAGGGCTCGCAATCGGATTACAGATCTTTATGACAACCAGAACAAATGGTCTATGGAGGAGAAGGATATTCAAAATATAGCGGTATCTTACTTTGAAGAACTGTTTTCCACTTCTGAGCCGCATGGTTTTGAAGAGGCACTGGCGGAGGTCAGGATGGTGATAACGGGAGAGGTAAATGCCTATCTTACGGCCCCAGTAACAGAACAGGAGGTTAAAGCGGCTTTGTTTATGATGCATCCGGATAAGGCACCTAGGCCGGATGGAATGACAGCATTGTTTTACCAAAAGGCATGGAATGTTATAAAAAAGGATCTACTAACGTTAGTTAATTCCTTTTTTGACAATGGAGACATGGATCCTCGGTTAAATTTGACAAACATTTGTCTTATACCGAAAGTGGAGAAGCCGACACGAATGACAGAACTAAGACCTATTAGTCTGTGTAATGTTGGCTATAAATTAATCTCAAAGGTTATATGTCAGAGATTAAAAACGGTTTTACCATCGGTAATCTCAGAAACTCAGTCTGCCTTTGTACAGGGGCGATTGATATCAGATAACATTTTAATTGCTCAAGAGATGTTCCATGGACTACGCACTAACCCATCTTGTAAGTCAAAGTTTTTGGCTATTAAGATGGATATGAGCAAAGCGTATGACAGGGTAGAATGGGTCTTCATCGATAAGTTATTAAGGAAAATGGGATTTTGCGATAAATGGATTTCCTGGATTATGCGTTGTGTCTCGTCCGTGCAGTATCAGGTGCTATTAAATGGCCAACCGAGGGGATCAATAGCGCCGGAACGGGGACTTCGTCAGGGTGACCCCCTGTCACCCTATCTTTTCATTCTCTGCACTGAAGTACTAATAGCTAATATTCGAAAGGCAGAGCGGGAAAAGTTGATTACTGGAATTAAAGTGGCAAATAAGTGTCCACCAATTTCTCATCTTTTATTTGTGGATGACAGCTTATTCTTTTGCAAAGCAAATACGGACCAATGCGGTGTTATTATGGGTATCCTTAAACAATATGAAGAGGTTTCGGGACAACAAATAAATTTTGCGAAATCCTCACTACAGTTTGGCCACAAAGTTGAGGATTCAACAAAAAGGGCGATTCATGGGGTTCTAGGAATAACAAAGCTGGGAGGAATGGGTTCTTACTTAGGTTTACCGGAGAGTATGGGTGGCCCTAAGACACAACTTTTCTCTTTTGTACGCGACAGGCTACAAAGTAGAATTAATAGTTGGTCGGCCAAATTTTTATCCAAAGGAGGAAAAGAGGTTATGATCAAATCGGTAGCTGCGGCACTTCCCACATATGTTATGTCTTGCTTCCGACTACCGAAATCAGTCACCTCCAAGCTTACTAGTGCGGTGGCTGATTTCTGGTGGCACACGGGAGGCGAATCAAAAGGCATGCATTGGAAAGCGTGGGAAAAACTATGCAGTAGCAAACAGATGGGAGGACTCGGGTTTCGTAATATTAATGATTTTAACACGGCCCTCTTGGCAAAACAGCTATGGAGATTGATGGACGTGCCTGATTCATTATTTGTAAAGGTTTTTAAAGGTCGGTATTATCGAAATTCTAATCCTTTGGAAGATATAAAATCATATTCTCCATCCTATGGATGGCGGAGTATGGTCTCAGCTCGCTCTCTGGTAAAAAAAGGACTAATTACACGAGTTGGTTCTGGGGCTTCCATTTCTGTATGGAATGACCCCTGGATACCCTCTCAATTCCCGAGACCAGCTAAAAGTAACGGGTCCCTCATGGATCCCTCTCTACAAATACACCACTTGATTGATCATCAGACAAGATCATGGGATCTTGACAGATTGAAGACTATCCTTGACCCTTCAGATATTGAGTTAGTCTCTGCGATTCCCTTAGGGTATAGCAACATTCCGGATTCCTTTGGTTGGCACTTCACAAAAAATGGAAAATACACGGTCAAATCTGGATATCATACGGCACGTCTCCCGAATCCAGTCCTGGCATCTTCCCCGGTATATGGGCCTGACTGCATCCCACTACAAGCTCATGTCTGGAAAATCAAATGCCCACCAAAACTGCAACATTTCATGTGGCAGGCTCTCACTGGGTGTATTTCGGTCTCTGCAAATCTCAGCAGACGTGGAATTAATTGTGATTTGGTCTGTGCTAGATGTGGCCACTTCGAAGAAACGATTAATCATGTTTTATTCGAGTGTCCACCTGCCCGTCAGGTATGGGCGCTATCACAAGTCCCTTCAGGATCACAGTCGTTTCCCTCGGCATCTTTGTTTACAAATCTGGACTACCTTTTTTGGCGGCAACCAGATCAGACCCAAAGCGATTCTTATCCTTGGGTACTGTGGTACAATTGGAAGGCTAGAAATGCCAAAATTTTTGAAAATATAGATGAGGATCCCCTTGAGGTGGTAAGATTGGCAGACACGGAATCTCGGGCTTGGCAGCAGGCACAAGTGGAGGAGGAGGGTATCTCACCTATTTTGGGGCAACGAAACCCCCCTCTTCCACACTTAAACCCTCTGCCGATCTCCTTCAGTGGACATCGTTGTTACGTGGATGGATCATGGAAGGCGACGGACAACTTTGCAGGTTATGGATGGTTTTGCACTTCAGATAGCATGATGACAACTATGGGGGCTACCAACCGACGACGAAGTCTTTTGGCCTTGCATGCGGAGATGGAGGCCCTGGTGTGGGCAATGAGATGTATGATTGGAGCGGGCAATCTAAATGTGGCGTTCTTGACGGACTGCTCTGACCTGGTGAAGATGGTGTCTTCCCCAACAGATTGGCCGGCATTCGCAGTATACTTAGAGGATATTGCATCCGATAGGGAAGAATTCTCATCATTCTCTTTATCTCTTATTCCTCGAAGCGAGAATGTAAAAGCGGACCGTTTGGCACGAAATATTCGTACCATGCCGCATTATGTTACTTATGTAAACAACATTCCGCCAAATTGGCTTTTATAAGCTGATCAATATATGCAGTTGACAAAAAAAAAAAAAAAAAAAAAAAGCAAAAAAGTTTTGTTTTCCAAAAATACCATAAACACAAAAATTAAATTTTCATAGTGTAGAATTTAATTCTTTTAGGTTTGAGTAACATTTACAGTATAGATTTTAGTATTTAGTATTTAGAGTTTAGTTTAGGTTTGAGTTAACATTTACAGTATAGATTTTAGTATTTAGTATTTAGAGTTTAATTTTGAAAATTGAAAATTTAGTTTTATTTTTGGTATTTTTGAAAAAAAAAGTAATAATGATATTTTTTTGAAAATAAACTCATTTGATTTATGAAAATTGTGTTAAATTTTATTATACTTTGAAAAACAAACATATTGTAAACTGAAAATTCCCATGACAAAAGAGAACATGAGGACTTTAAGAACAGAGATCAGAAGAAGCACACAAAGCTTATTTACACTCCCCACCGACTTGAGTAACCTTCTCATGTCAAAGCAGAAGATAAGTTGTTTTTTTACACCAAACCATATGATTTATTTTCACTTACACAAACCACAAATCAATCCAATCAAATTACCAAACATTGCCAAAACCAATCAAAGCAATTTTTACACCGGAGGAGAAAAAAACAAGTAAAATATTTTCTACTCTTCAAAGTCAAACTTATTTATTTTTGTTTCTTCCATTTCTAATTGTTTCATCCTTTTTTTTCTTGGTGAGCTTCAAAAGATCTTTTCATCACCTTAATCTGACAACAATGCAAGAAATATCATCTCTACTGTCTCTTCTCAGCGCTTCGGTTGTTAGTTCTTTCGCAGCTTTCAGTGGATCTTTGATTCTTCTCGCGATATCAATCGCCTCTTGGTTAGCCATCACCTATACCATTACATATCAAAACCGTATAAAGCATAACCGCCAATCGATTCCTTCACTTCAAAAGAATTATCGGTTTTTTACCTTCCATAGACCGTCACTAGCAAGAACTAGAACATCTGTGTGATCATCTATCGATGAATCTTTAACGTCTGGATCTGACCGTAGATGTGTTTTGAGGCTTTTGTCCCCAAAAGCACGAGAAACCGCTAGCTGCCCATTAACCCGTGGGACATCTCCTGAAAGAACAAAAACATGTTTTGGGATCTGATGTTTGGATAACTTTTTTCTTGGTTTGATGTGTTTGGTATTATCATCTTTTAGAGTAACCTGGCATGTTCGATACAAAGCCTCCTCTATCCTCAATGCTCAATCTTTCAGTGTGCGGCTCATGATCGATAGTCATCTGTATAGCCTGACCATTTTGAGATAAAACCGCCCGGGAATCACCCACATTTGCCACCCATAAACGCCGTCCATTCATCAGAATAGCTGTTACAGCGGTTGAACCACCACGGCCTAAGTCAGAAGTATGTGACAGAATGGCTTGGTCTGTCTTCTCATAGGCAGCAATTATCGATCTGTGAGGATCATACCGAAACTGCTCCTAAACACACAAACACGCACACAAAACCGGTTCAAATCATAGTGCCAGAAGATGCTATAAAGAGCCTATAATAGTGAAAATGTTATACAAACCTCTTTAAGAATATTGTTGAACAAATGCTTCTGTAGATAAGCAGGAACACGTTCACCCAAATGACCATCATAGATTGCAAACAAACCTAGCTCATTACCGTCTATTTTCACGAATTTCGACACATGATAATCCTCCATTGGATGATTAGCTTTCCCTTTCACTAAGCTGTAACCGAATTTTATCTCGCCTTCGCTATTTTTCCCTTTCCCAGAACTAGTTGACGCCCTTCCAGCCACAAGCTACACCAACCAAAACAAAAAACAAATTCATAAAAGAACAACTAACTCCATCACACACAGTTTATTACACAAATTGTTTAAGACATAAGGACCAAATTTAACCTCTTATTAAACTGATCAAGCACTATCTTAACCACTTAATTGAATCGATTAGCTTTAACCAATAAACACAAGAAGAACCAAATTAAAACAAGTCAATGCTAAATTGGAGAAAAGACCAAAGAGGGAAAGAGAAAAACAAGAATTGAGTTTTACTTACATCGTAGTCTGAAGAACCAAAGCAACATAACTTCGCCATGAGAGTCACAGATGTTTGATTTAAAAACCAAACACCAAAATTTTCAAGAACCTGCAAACAAAACACTAAAGACCTTGAAACTTTTTCATAAAATCAAAAAAGCCCTTATATAAAAACACGAAATCAGACAGAACCCACAAAGAGGATTACCTCAAAATTGGAGAACCCAGATTCCAAAATCCATAAAGAAACGATCTTTTTTTGGAGTCTATCAGTACGCGGCTTGAAGCAATACCGTGACGAAAGGGTTATTGACAGACTCTGTAATGTACTCTGCTCAAAAGTCTTCGATAAAACCACGGAATTAGTGGAAGACGACGACGAGTAGACTTCAATTTTTTGCTGTTTTGGTATTTTCTTATTTTGATTTTTAATGAAAAATCGTCTCTTTCCTTGTATTGGGCTTCGTTGGTTGACTTTTTTGCCGTGTCTTAAAAGCAGAGTCTCTGTGGCATCTTCCTCTGTTTTTTTTTTGTCCTTTTTATTTCTTGTCTGAAAAATAAATTTATTTTAAGTTGAGTTACATGATCTTTCTTTTTACCAAAGTTAAAATTTATATCATTTTTAAATATTTGACAAACGATTACAGAGGAAATAAAGATGTTAGAAAGACCGAAATCTACAATTAAACTACAAAACAACAAAAATGATAGGGAATCACAAACGAAAATAACCAATAGAGTTTCAAAGAATAATCACTGATTCCAAACAGTGAAGTTCAGATAATCTAATCCGATTTTGTCTACGCGTCAGAAATAAAATATCTAAGATATATTTAAATAGTTGTAAAAAAAAGAAGATATATTTAAATATTTATCTTTCAAAGATCCGGATATTTTAAGTATATATTGTGTTAGTAAACAAGTATTAAATATGGTTATTTTGACCAATATGTTTACTTTACATATGGAGTGTGTATATAAAAATGTAAAGGAAATTCAGATGGAATTAGTCATGGAGGCTAAATTATTTAGTTTTGAAAAGTAGACCTTTTTAGTTTCTAATCTGAAAATGATGTGGAAAGAAATTTCCAAACTTTTATAGACATCACAATCATAGAACAATATAACTTGTCATAGTGCATAGCAATGGAAAATAGGGGAAGTATGTGTAGTCAAGCGGCCAAGTCAAAAGTATCACAATTTCTTTACACAATTTTTTTTTACATTGAAGAGTGACTTATAAAGTTACAATACGATGTCAAAAAGAAAAAAGTGACTAATAATATTATAGTGCCACTAATGTGAGTCTAAATTCGTTTTATATTGTGTGGATTGTGGAATTAGCTCTAGACCAGTTTTTTTGGACCTTCGATAAAAAGTCTAAACTTATATACGCAACGCATAGTAGTAGGAAAGGTGTGAGAAACCGTGAACATGGGTCCATTTTAGCACTTAGCAGACTACTTCTAAAATAATCTAATCACCTAATGAGTAATGACTAATGTCCACATGTTTTATCAATGTATGACCAAAAAGAATAAAGGTGTGTTAAGACATTTTATGGGCCTTAAACTAACAAAATTACACTAAAATGCACAACATTAAAAGATGGGTACGTATTGGCTTGTAACTGCCATTTAAAAATTTGCGCAACAACATTTCTAATCTTTAACGGAAAAAATGTCGAAAACATTTTTAATCCTGCATTTTCGTTGAAAAAAATCTAATTTTTTTGGATGATGAAATAAATACTCAACTGATTTTACCTTATCGAATAAATCACATACTCTTAATGACATTACCAATAAAAACACAACATTAAGTCGATTAACAAACCAAACAAACAAAGTTACGTCTCCAGTTGACTTCAAAAGTAGAAAATTGCTTTGATTGAATCAATACTTCTAGAGAGAAGTACCATAATGTCGAACGACGAATGGCTTTACGTTTTGAGGCCCAATAAGCCACTTAAAATTCACAAAGGAAATGGATGACAATGGCTATGAAATGTATTGTGTCGGAACATCTCGTTTTAATTGAAAAACATGAAAAATAAAAAGCACATGACTTCAGTCATGTTCAGCACCTCAAATGGACCAAAGTATCGTATTGCTAACTTCTCATTTTGCTAAAGAAATGATATAAGCACAAAAAAAGCCAATAATACTTATAACCCGGAAAAAATATAATCTTAAAACAATAAACTGATAGAATGATATGTATGAGTCATGACAAGGCTTTTGATACGGCTGGTCAAGACTAGTAGTACTTGAAAAGAAATTATTAACCTAGAACTCAAAAACATCAAGAACACATCTTGAAAACATAAAAACTTCTATATTTTTATATTTATTTTAACTTTAAAATCTGAATTACAAATAAGGAAAATGTGAACCTTATATAAAGGATTAAAACTTGAAGAACAATGTTCTAAGAAAGAAAAGAACAAATAAAGAAAAATAAAAATAATTAATACTAATTGAACTGTTGAGATGTGGAAGCTCCAAGATCAATGTTCAACGAATTTCCAAATGTGTTTTCTTCTTCCTCATCATATTCTTCATCCGCTTGTAAACCACCTCCATGTGCCAAACTCTCTAACTGCAGCAATGCTTCCCTCATGCTCGGTCGCTTCCTTCCCTTGAGATTGAGGCACCTTCTCGCAAGTTTTGCTAACACCGTTACTTGTCCCAGCTTACAGTCATTTCTGATTCGAGAATCAATGATGTCGAAAAGTCTATTCTCCTTTACGGCAAGATTGAAGTAAGTGGCCAAAGTTCTGTTTTCCCCAAACCGTTGGAAAGAAACAGGTTTTTCTCCAGTGATGAGTTCTACTAGCACAATCCCGAAACTATATGTATCACTCTTCTCCGTAAACTGGCCGGATTGAAAGTACTCCGGGTCAAGATAACCTACAGTACCTACAACCACAGTTGTCAAGTGAGTTTGATCTACGCTTATGGATCTTGAAGTTCCAAAATCCGAAACCTTAGCTCGGTAATTCTCATCTAACAAGATGTTAGATGATTTGACATCTCTATGATAAATAGGAGAGGCCGCAGCCGAATGAAGGTATGAGAGAGCTCCCGCGGTATCTATGGCAATACGCAGACGTAACTCCCACGTAATTAAAGTGTGATCGTCTGTTTCATGAAGAAGTTGGAAAAGATTGCCGTTGGGAATGAACTCATAAACAAGTACGGGTACCTCTGTCTCGAGACAACAACCTAATATATTAACGATGTTGCGGTGATTGATCTGCGAGAGGATGAATAGTTCGTTTACGAACTCGTCGAGCTTATCTTCATCTACGACCTTAGATCTTTTCACCGCTACGATCGTACCATTAGCGAGCATCCCTTTAAACACTGTTCCTTGACCACCATGACCAATCACTCTGTCTAAACTAAAGCCCTCGGTAGCTTTCTCTAATTCTGTAGAGCTGAATAATATAGTTTTTTCTACGTAGCCTTCTCTTGAAGCCAATTGTTGCTGCAACAACAGACCTCCATTGCGCTTAAAGAACTTCTTTCTGCGGTTGGTCTTTCTATACTTCTTAATAAATATGTATAGCCATATTAATGCGCCCACCATCAACACGCTCAAACCTATACTGACCCCTACAAAGTCCACCAAAGAAAAAAAATTGGATAATATTACGATATTATTATATGGTCATGACACATCCACGAGTATAGTGGATGCTATTGTAAATAGTCATGGATCAACTAACTTATCGAAATAGTCAAGTTATTGTAAATTTCTTAAGAAAAATAGTCAAGAGGAAACAAATAAAATAATTGCGGCTAGGTCGTTTTCACGAAAAGATTAAGATATATAAAAGAAAATACTTTTCTGAAACTATACATTCAATGTTAGATATTTTATGTGATTTGTTTTGACGGTTCATAATTCGAAAGAGAGCTCAAAATGTAGTTTGAACTATGGGAACGAAGAAAAAATATATAAACTATACGTTGAAGTAAAAACTATACGTTAAAACATATACCACATAAGTTAAATATAAATATTCGTTTATCATGAAAGTTGGACTAAATTTATATTTATTGAATAGTAATATATTAATTTTAAAAGTGAATATTTGACATTAATAATTTAAAAAAAAAAACTGCGCTCTATTAAAGGTAAAAAAAAAAGGATGTAGAGTAACTGGATTTACCTATATAAATTAGGAATGTTTTACTCTTCTTGGTCACACACAGAAAGCTACCGGGAGTATTTTGGCAAGTTTGGTCGTTATTATTACAAAACTCGGGACTTCCATCTTCTTTGAGCTCTTTACATTCATCAATATCTGTATGAAAAGAAAATTCATAATCATTAAGATGATGATCTTAGTTTTTTATTATAACAAAACTAATTAGTTTGCTAGTTTTGTGCATATGGATGGATGATCTGAAGAGCTCCAAGAAATAACCTTTGCAGCCGTTTAGAATGTAGGGGTTACCCTCGTAACCGTAATAACACGCACACCTGACGTCTTCATAGACATCCGACTCGCAGTAGCAAGGCTTCAAGGAAAGGTCGTGAAGTTCTTCGCGGCACCCCAAGGATGCTTGAAACGAAAGATTCTTCGTATAGACTTCCCACTTCAGCTGCATCGTAGCATATTTCAGAGCGTGAAGCTTTTTCGGATTGGTTCTGTTTCGCCACAGTGAGGATTGGTCATATTGGTCCGTTACGAACGCGACATTACATCCTTCTCTTGTTTTATTACCGTCGACGCTCTCTATTTTCACACCAATTCCATTACCGATCTCTAGATACGGTGTACTTGCACTGCAACATTCGTAGCCTTCGCAGCTTCTATTTGAGTATACGTATGTTAATAGGGGTTGGTCACAAGTGGAGATGCATCCAACAAGTGTGGGGTCAATATTCGTCAGTGTGGCCTTGTTGTTGCACCCAAAGGCCATGAGATTGTTATTATCGCTGATGGTAAAAGGTGATTCCGTAAAATCCAAAACCTCCTCCGAGTTTTCTTCGTCGTCACCTGAACACCCCATAGAAGTTATGTTGGTTTTGATGCGGAGTGACCCATAAAGATTGGACTCGTCCCCGTATTTTAATGTGCTCGGAACATCGATTTTCACTACTTCTTTGTTGATCTTACGCAGAAATGGGACGAATCTACGAGAGGTAGAATTGTTGCATTGTACTTCGTACCATTCATTGAGGTAGCAACCATTTCCGATTCCAAACGGATATGGTATCGAGATAGTTCCACAATAGCTTTGACAAGAACTAGAAATGGTGAGTTCTGCTGAACTATTGTTGATCAATAGAAGTACAAGACACAAACGAATCCAGAGTACGCACCACATTTTCTCTTTTTCGTTTTTTTTTTCTTGTGTTTTTTTTTTATCTCTTATTTTTGTGTGTTTTCGCTCTTTAGAATTCTTCTACTTTATATCGGTGGTTTTCCAGAGATCATGCCATGAGGTTATTTTGAAATTTTCAATAAACATTAATTTGCGTGGAAAAAATGACCAAAATCTCTCGAGACATACCACACGAATTACGAATACAATAATATGGAAGTATGGCATCCTCAAACTTCCATGACAATTGACAAATGTTTTTCCTTACGGCCAGTACCTAACGTCATCGTTTAGTTTGTCCACAACTTAGCGTTGTTATCATTAACTGAATCACCATATTTTAGAAACAAATGTCTTGTTTCATTGAATGCCATATTGATTTTCCAAATGAAAATAAAATGACACACATCAATAAATGTATACGCTCAACCAATAATAAACACAATGTAAATAACCCATAAAATAACTTATTAAAAATCTTTATCGAGATAGAATAATATAACTACTTGTAGTCTACGAAATTGAAACAAAATCAACATAGAATTCTAGTCTACCACAAACCAATCAAAAGATTCAGCAACACCGAAGACAAAAACTTGCAGTTATTAAAAGAGGAGTCTGAAATGATTACATGCGGTGGTTCCCCCGAATATAAACATCAGAACTTAAATTGCAGGTCAATTAGAAAATTACTAGTACCAATCTAACAACTGCAATATGTAACAACACTGAAAACAAACCTATCCTCTCTATCGTTTTTCCCTGTCCAAAACCATCATCGCCTTCGTTCTCGTTTTCAATTGGGAAATTCTTGATATCATCTTCACCGGTAAAAATTCACCAATGAGGCAATGACCAAGAGACAATAAAAAAATCAACATGTATCAATCAATGACCTGAGGATGAGTTGAAAGATTAGGGATTTTGGAAAGTAGATATCGTGTTCCATTCCAGGACGTCGAAAGGGAGATAGAGAGTTCCAAAGAAGAAGCTTATGAGTCATCGATGAAAAATATTAAATCAATCAACCGTAAAACAATTTTTTTGCTTTCTTTTCATTGCTTCATACCTTTTCAAGTGAAGCAGATGGAATGAATCGAAGAGGGGGAGGGAAGATGAATCATAGTATAGATTGTTAAAAAAAAACAAAGGATTGTGATACAATGATAAATAACTTTACAAGACAAAATAACTCGATTTCATGAACGGTAAATAGTTTTAGAAAATAAATAAAAATAACACTTATCCGCAATTATCGCATTGTCCATCCAGTCAGGCGTGTCGCTGGTTTAATTATGTTGTGCTCATAGTAAATCCCATCAACTTTAGCAATCCATGAACGAAATCCATATTTACATGGAGGAACTAGGGGTCTTAATCCTGCTGTCAACACATAATAGTAAGCTTTTTTCGTAGGCCAGTGACTCAACACACATATCCACATTCCTCTCCTTGCATTGTTGTATTGAAATAAGTAATTCTCATTAAATTTCAACCAGCGCGTTGGTTCTTCATTGCACTTAACTTCGAGAACACGACCAGGGCCGAGTTTGTTTTGAATTTCTAACATATTTTTGTTGCACATATTTGCTTCATTCAATCCAAAACAGATAGCAATAACGAAAATAAAACCTAAGAAATTAGTATTCATTTTTTTTTTGAAGTAAAATATGTTTTCGATTAATATGAATCTAAACTAAAACGGGTAGAATTTATAGTGTTTTGTTGGTAAACATTGACTAGTTCTCATCAAGAATTTTTAATGGCTTAGCTTAATTTAACACCGAATAAAGAAATTAAACCTATGGGATGGAGAGAATTTAGTGGATAAAAGTATGGTTGGCCAATAGAATCACCATATTTTTGTAAAACGTGTTTTGTTTTATTGAATGTAAAATTGTTTTCTAATACTTATTTTAAAGTCAAATGTACCTAGTGAAAATAAATGAGGGGAGAATGTCATAAAAACCTTAATTAACTTATCATTTTGTTGAAAAACAGCTTCAACTTTATATTCATTGAAATAAATCACCAACTTATGGTTTATAGAAAAAATTATTACTTAATATTCATAGGCCAGACACTACAAGAAAACATTTGAGTAACGACGCTCAAAAACATCACTAATATGTCGCTAAATAAGATTAACAACAGGTTAACGACATATCTAAAATCGTTGGTAATCATATGTCGGTAAAACGTCGTTAATTAACAACGTTCCACCGTCATCGTTAAGTAACGACGTTTCAAATTCATCGTTATATTAACAACGTTTTCTTGATGTCATTATTTAACGACACTATACCTGTCGGTAATTAACGACGGTTCCGATACTAATTTACAACATATTTAACAACGACCATTTCGATAGTAATTTCCAACATATTTAACGACTTCTTTGCCATCGGTATTTAACAACACTTTAGCGACGCATGTCAATAAATTGGAATAAAAAAAAAAACCTAAACTGAAAAGTTAAATTTTGAAAGATAATTTACAAAATTTAAACATTGTTCTTACAAAAGCATTTAACAGCAAATAACAAACTGTTATGATTATACTAAATCTAGGTCGAGTTCATCTTCTCTCGAACAAACGCCTCCAACTTCTCATAGTCCTTGAATAAGGCACCAAGTATTAAAAAAAGTCTCTAGCTAAAATTAACTAAAACGGTAGACGTACCGTTTTATATATCTCATCAAGTTCAGCTTTCGATAACTGAGGCTGGGTCAAGTCATGTGTATCTTCTGATTGCGGCATCTGAGAATTTAGATTGTCGATTTTCTCGCTTACCTCGTTTAGAATTCTTATTGTCTTCAAGTCGATGATGACGCCATCAGCCTTCCTTGTGTGTGTGTCTTCAAGAAGTTCAATTTGTGAAGGAAATTCTCCATTTTTGTCACGCTAGCACATTAAATTTGCAAGTGTTAGTAGATCATTTATAAATTTTAAGTAAGATAAATATATTAACAATACTTTACCAGTTCTTGTCGGCATCGAAGAAATGATTTCTGACCCATACAATGCAAGAAGAAATTCTCGTGCTTGCATTCTTTTTGAACTCCTCTTTGATGATACCCGTGTGTATAGGATCCCAGTTATAACTTATAACGTTGCTACAAAAATTCATGAAAAAGATACTTACTTACAATCTGCAAATTAAATAGAAAACTAAAACTAAAATCTGCAAATGCTAACTTACCGCAAAGGCCTTAAACCATCGTTCTGTAACTTCATCAGGAGTGGTGGTCCAATTGTAACCAGCATCCTTAAAAAAGGAAGTGAAAGACTCCATTTCTCATTTAAAAAACCAACCGAACATGTGAATGAATAGAATAATAGATCCAAGAAAATGTCAGAACAAAAAAATCAAATATAAAAAACTACTTAATCGTCTCAACAAAAGTGTAAGAGAATCTTTTTTTTGTTTGTTTTGTTTTGGCCGAAGTTCTAACACAAGTTAATTAACATTCATTATTATGGTCAAGAGTAGAAAAGTACTAAATCAAATGCATGAAATCAAACTTCGTAGAAAAAGTAATTAAATAACAAAGGTCGTAGAACATACCCAGTTTTTGATGAGGTGGAGCTTCCAGCAGCGACCGACTTCGTCTACAAAAATCGAGATCCCAATCAAATATCTATTTATATTCTTAAGACCCAGATAAATTAAAAAAATTAACTCATAGAAGATTTTAATAACCTCTGAGACAGAAGATATTAACTCAGGAGAAAGAGATCTTCGCAAGAAATGGAGGGGCGCCGCTGAAAGAGAGTTATCGCCGTCTGAGAAGAAGAGTGTTAGAGGTGGTGAGAATAAGCGTAGATCTAGGGTTAGTAGAAGACAAAAAGAAAATTTTCATTATTTTTTTATTAATGAATTTGGGCTGAAATTTTGGTGGGAAGAAATTAAGAGTTATTTTAAGAAAAAAATTAGTAATTATATTTCTTACAAAACTAGATAAAAACACACATGTATTTTACAAATCCAAATAAAACACACATAAATTTGTAACCAAATGAAACACACCTAAATTGGTAGTCTTTTTTCGTGGATTCAGAATAACAATTTTCATCATCAACATGTTCTTCTTCTTCTTCGTATCTTCCCAAATATCTCCAGTCTCTTGGTTATCCAAATCTGCTAACATTGTTTCTTCCAAGTTCCATCGTTGGAGTTATTGGGAGAATATCTTCGACGGTAACTTGCTGCATAGGATCGGATCTGTACATGTCGCTAAATTGTTAGTGACTAGTGTCGCATTAGCGACGTTCTGTTTTTCGTTCATTTTAACAACGTGTAAAATTGACGTCGTTATTTTAACGACGTATTTAACAACGAAAATTCAGCCGTGTTGTTACCATGTCGTTATAACGTCGTTATATACCAACGTTTATGAATGTCGGTATTTAGTGATGTATTAACGATATGACTTGTCGGTTGTCGTTAACTCGTCAGTTGTATGTCCCTATTTAGCGACATTATAAAAATGTCACTTATACACGTTGTTATTTGACAGTTTTCTTGTAGTGAGATTTTTGTTATGGTATTCTTGTGTAAAAGGTTTTAGTATAATTCAATTTAGTTTTTCCGATTATGATTTTTATTATCTTTTTTTTTTTTGGGTAGGGGACGGGAGACAATGTCTCCCAATTTATTCAGAAAATTAAAAATCTACATCGTGGGAATCGCACGAGGGCGAGAAACTCCCATAGAATCCTTAAAAGCAATATTTAAACTAACACACTCAGAACTTACATCTAAAGTATGAAAACCCAACGGGAAAAGTAAAAGCATAGTTCGCTAATCCATCGGCAAGACATTATCAATATCTTATTTTGATTTTTATTATCTTATTTTATGTTGAGTAACATTATCAATATCAAATTTAAATATTTTATAATTACATTAGTTTATTTTATAAATCTTGTTGGCAAACAAATTTCTTTAGTTAAAAGTTTAAGAAGTTTACGTAATTCATTATAAAAAAAAAAAAAAACAATTCAGTTAGATTTACATGTTACCATATATTTAAACTTTCAGGTTAAAAAACATATTTACGGATTCAACAAAAATTGGTAAGTTAAATATCAACTATCAACTAAATGATTCAACAGTTTGTCTTAAACTTAACAAAGTTTTCCAGTTCCAAGAATCACTTATAAAGACGTTGATTGACCATAAACTTCTATCTCTGATGTGATGATGATGATGATGCCATGCAACCTAAAGGGATCCGCTTCTAGAGAATAGGAGCCACACACTAGCTTCAAACCTAACGTGGTATTCCAGATGCCCATTCTTCTAAGGCATAGTCCCCCTTTTGTTTTAGAATAGCAAACATCTTGCCATGCCACTTTCGCGCCTTTGAAACTGTCAATTTGGCAAATCTTGCGCATAAAGATTCCATTTTCTTAATTCACGCCTTGGGGAGAATGAACGTAGAACACCAGAAATGAACAAGCTCAATAGCTCATAGATGACTGATTTTAACAACTCGAGTCTCCCTTCGTATGAAAAGCTAGAAACCGCCCAAGACTTGAAGTTTTTTTTACCATTTTATCAACGAGAGGTGAGTATTCAGACATGCTAAGCGTTCTACTCATCAATGGCAGTCCCATATACCTTATAGGCAAGGAACCAATGGAGAATCCTGCCAGAAATGGCAAGTGCTGCGGATTCTCGAGGGTCCAGGCCCGTGGTAAAAAGTTGAGTTTTAATATAATTCTTCAATAGTCCTGACCAACTAGCAAATAAGTTCATTGTTTCATAGATACCATGCAGAGAAGAGGAAGAACCGTTAAAAAAAAAAAAAGACTATAACATCATCTGCGAACATTAGATGAGAAATATCAAGTTCCACTGTTTTAGGATGGTACTTAATAAATCCTGCTGAGAAACCTCCATGGCCAAAATAAACAAGTATGGAGAAATAGCGTCTCCTAGCCTTAGCCCCCTCGAGCTTTTGAAGTACCCTGAAGTATGTCCATTAACCGATACAAAAAAACTGCCGGGTGGCGATACCACTACAAAAAATAAGGGATGTAATGTAACGTCAGTTTTTTTTTTAAGTCTAACGTCACTTTAGAACTGACTTAAATATAATAACATCGTTTACAAAACCGACGTAATAAGGCATGACGTGAAATTATTTGCATCAGTTTTTAAAGTGAAGTTATGTTTAACGTCAAAAAATGCCGTCGGTTTTTATTAATACTAACAGCAGTTATATTTGACTTTATGTTTATGTCACTTTTAGAAACCGACGCTAGGTACCTGAATTTTATTTTCTTATTGCCAATTATTATATTTACTATTTTTTCAAAATATAAATACATAAATATTGTAATTAACTAAAATTTTGAAACAATAGTGGACCAAAAAAAATTCTATTAATCAAAGCTTACTATTTTACATCAAGCATACAAAAAATATAATAATAATATGGTAGACAAAATCTATATACTATTTTGCATCTTCAAAACCTTAAGATAAACAACGGAATAGAGGTGTCTTACCATCTCTTCCAACAGTCGCCAAGTGTGCCCCATCGTTTGAGAATGCAGTGCTATTAATTGAACCTTGACAGGAATGCCATCTCGCAAGAGGATAAGAGGATTACTCTGCATGAATACTCACAGGAATGAAATATGGTGCATCGAAATCTGCTCAACGATAGAAAAGAAAGTATGAAATTTTCATCCTAACAATGTAATAAGACAACTAGCAAGTGATGATACTAGTAGAGGATAGGCATGTACGTACGATGTGCTTCCAGCACCTATATAAGGATCTAATGAAATGGTTGCAAACTCACATACCTTGCTATATTTTGCTTTGTCAACTGAAAATTGATCTTGATCTTGCTCCAAGTCCCAACCTTTTCATATACACAATCTCTCAAAAATCAGTTAGTCAAAGCTCACAAGAATATAATAGGTTTAACTGAGACCTGCTCCCCAACTTCTTCTTTAAGAGAAATCAGTGGGATTGTAGATGAGGTACTACTCTTTATTGCGGTTTCTCCACCCGGATTTGCTAGCACCCGCATAAAATTGTATACATAAGTCCATATGTAAATGGCTCCAATCTGATATACATAACATTATAACATTATGTATATAAGAAAAACTATTAGTAGAAGCAGTAATAAGTGGTTAAGAAATGGCGACATACCGCCATTGAAAGTGCTATATAACCAAATCCATGTTTTTCACAACTTTTAGGATCTCCAAAAGGACTTCCCTTTTCATTACATATAGCTGGGATAATTTAATGATAATGATAATGAATACAAAAAACATTTTAATATTTTATTCAATATAATTTCTTTCATTCAATCCAAAATACATATTCATAACGAAAATAAAACTTAAGAAATTTCTTTCTTTTTTAAAAATAAAATGTTTTTTAATCAATATGAATCTAAAGACTAAAACTTTTTTTTTTTGTCGAAAAGACTAAAACTTAATAGTCTGTTTTTAGTAAACGTTAACTAGATTTTTTTTATAATGATATTATATTTAAAAACATAAAAAA
The DNA here is from genome assembly GCA_011420285.2 of Erysimum cheiranthoides. Classification (NCBI taxonomy): domain Eukaryota; kingdom Viridiplantae; phylum Streptophyta; class Magnoliopsida; order Brassicales; family Brassicaceae; genus Erysimum; species Erysimum cheiranthoides. The sequence continues at coordinate 10,938,424 of CM022176.2, read as the reverse complement.
AAAAAGTACCAATGCCCAACCGAGACCCATTGTTTAGATTACATAATTTCTTTTACAGAAAGGAACAAAATGGAACCAAGTAATTAGAGGTGAACCAGAGTGGAACGAAGTGGATCATAGCGTTGATCACTAGTTCATATGAAGAAATTTTAATGGCTTAACTAAATTTAACACAACAAATTAATCTTATGGAGAGGAGAGAGTCTTCTGTATAGGGTTTTTTATACTTATGTGGCAAAGTCCACATTTTTTTTCACTTTTTTTTTTTTTTTAATTTTTATTATTTTACTTATCAAAGGCTTTTAGTTCTACTATCCTTATACTAATTATTCTAAAAGTATAAACCAAACACATTTAAACATTAAATAAACTTATTAGATCCTCCTTCGCCTTCACCATCTCTCTTGCTCTCATTTTTTCTTTGTCTTCACAATCTCCCTTGCTCTTATCTTCTTGTTCTTCATTATCTCCCTCAACGGGAGAGTTGCTCTTATCTTCTTCTTCATTCGTTCCAACTTCGTCCTCACCATCTCCATCACCAATAGGAGAAGACACCCTCTCTTCTTGTTCTTCATTCGTTAGGAGTTCCTCCTCCTCAACATGTGTGGTCGCCTGATTAATCTTTCTTCTCTTCTTGGTCATCCACTTTGTCTTAGCCATCACAACAATCGATCGAATTCACAACAACAGATCTCGATCTCAAAGAAAGACGAGTACTTATTCCTAGTTTGACGAAGAGATTGAAAGAAGTTGAGTTATTGTAGAAAAAGATCCCACATTGAAAAGATGTGAAGGAACTTAGTAATATATAAAGGATTAGGATCAATCCACGCATTGCCAATTGATATTTAGTTGGAAAACCATAAAACTTAACAGTTACACTTTTGATTTTGGGGAATAACATTAGGGATGAAAATCGATTTGTTACTTTAAAATCGAAATCAGATCTGGATTTTGGAAAAATATCTAATTGAAATCGGGTAGATCCGAGATATCCAATTGGATTCGGATGAAGGGAAAAGAGTACATGTATTTTATGTAATCCTAGGATTTTCAATAGGATAAAAGTGTAATTGTATTATTTTCTGATTTAAAATAAAATAAAAACGAAATTCATTTTTAATAGGCAAGTTTTAAGATTTCTGTTCTTTTTGACACGGATTTATGATAACATTACTTAATCTTTTATCTCCGCCTAAGTTCATTGCCTCAATATGTTTAACTTCGTTCTTTTACATTTCTATGCTTAGAGTTCTCTATAAGTGTTGTTATAAAAATCTGTGGATGATACGATTAAAAAAAACAAAGGATATATTGTGATACAATGATAAATACCTTTACAAGAAAAAATAACTAGATTTCATGAACGTTAAATATTTTTACAAAATATATAAAAATAACATTTATTCGCAATTCTCACATTAATTATCATTTTGATACTCACCTTCTTTTGTCCATCCAAACAGGCGTGTTGCTGGTTTAATTCTGTTTTGCTCATAGTAAATCCCATCAACTTTAGCAATCCATGAACGGAATCCATATTTACATGGAGGAACTATGGGTCCTAATTCTGCTTCCAACGCATAATAGTAAGCTTGTTTCGTAGGCCAGTGTTTCAAGAAACATCCCCATATTTTGCTCCTTATGTATCCGTTGTCTGAAAATAAGTGATTCTCATTAAATTTCAACCAGTGCATGCGAGTTGTTGAATTATCATTGCACGTAACTTTGAGAACACGACCCGGACCGAGTTTATTTTGAATTTCTAACATATTTTTTCTGCAACTATTTGCTTCATTCAATCCAAAACAGATAGCAATAACAAACATAAAACCTAAGAAATTATTCATTTTTTTAAAAGTAAAATATGTTTTCGATTAATATGAATCTAAACTAAAACGGGTAGAATTTATAGTGTTTTGTTGGTAAACATTGACTAGTTCTCATCAAGAATTTTTAATGGCTTAGCTTAATTTAACACCGAATAAAGAAATTAAACATATGTGATGGAAAGAATTTAGTGGATAAAAGTATGGTTGGCCAATAGAATCACCGTATTTTTGTAAAACGTGTTTTGATTTATTGAATGTAAAATTGTTTTCTAATACTTATTTTAAAGTCAATGTACCTAGTGAAAATAAATGAGGGGAAAATGTCATAAAAACCTTAACTTATCATTTTTTTGAAAAACAGCTTCAACTTTATGTTCATTGAAATAAATCACCAACTTATGGTTTAGAAAAATTTACTACTTAATATTCATAGGCCAGATTTTTGTTATGGTATTCTTGTGTAAAAGGTTTTAGTATAATTCAGTTTAGTTTTTCCGATTATGATTTTTATTATCTTATTTTATGTTGAGTAACATTATCAATATCAAATTTAAATATTTTATAATTACATTAGTTTATTTTATAAATCTTGTTGGCAAACAAATTTCTTTAGTTAAAAGTTTAAGAAGTTTACGTAATTCATTATAAAAAAAAAAAAAAAAACAATTCAGTTAGATTTACATGTTACCATATATTTAAACTTTCAGGTTAAAAAACATATTTACGGATTCAACAAAAATTGGTAAGTTAAATATCAACATCAACTAAATGATTCAACAGTTAATTTGTCTTAAACTTAACAAAGTTTTCCAGTTCCAAGAATCTATATCTATAAAGTAGACTTTTTCTCTCTTCTCCTTAAGCCACCTCATCATCCTAATCATCATCCACATCATTTTATAATTTAATTTTAAGAATTTATTTATATCATTTTATCATTTAATTTCAAAATTTATACATATGTTTAACTAAAAAAGATAATTGATCAAAAAAATAATAAACTTACTAATTTTTGATTATACTAAGTAATTCATAAATGATATATTATAGTTTTAAAGTGAATGTTTTATTATGAATAAAAATTTGATTGGACTAACACAATGTAACATGAGATTTAACGGAAATGAAACAAAAATAAGAAATTTAGTTTTTCAAAAAGGGAATATGAAAAGTTTTTTCTTATATTTATATTATAAAAATAAAAAAGATAATTGATTAAAATTAATAAACTTAAACTATGATGAGATTAAAAGAGAATAGAACAAAAAAAAATTGTGATATTAGAAAATCTATCTAATTTATGTCTCACAAAATTCCCGAACATAAATGAGATATATTGGGACAAAACGTAAATTTGTCATTTTAAAAACACGTATGAAAAAGGTAACAATAAAAACAATAATATTTTGAAAGGTTTTCAATATATATGAATTTACTAATTTTTTCCAATATATCACAAATATTAAAATAATAAACAAAATAAAGAATTAAAAATATTTCATAAATTGAAAATCAAAATAAATAAATAATTAAATGAAATGAACTAAATATAAAGTAAGTAAAAAAAACAAAAGATTCAATTGTCACGAGCCTTCAAAACAAAGTCAAAGGTCAACAAAAATTCCAAGAGGTGTAAGCTTCCGAAACGTTTAGAATTCTCTGCATTCTCAAATCCAAAGTTTAATAATATATTTATCATTGTCTATTTTTAGTTATAAAACCGATCAACTGAAGTGTAACCTTTCATTATCTTCCTAAATCTAACCTAGCCTATTTCGAAATGCAGTGTTGGAGATAAAGGTTTGGCTCAAATGGAAAAGATAACATGTAATGATAGAGACTGTAAAAATTATTTTCCCAAAAAAGTTTAATAATTTGTTTATCTCTATATTTTCTTTTATTCTCACAAATTTTTTTTAAAAAGAAGTGTTTCATCTTTAATCCAGTTGCAGTTGAATGATTTTTGAGTTACTTATGTTTTTCCTCTCTCCCATGCATAATATAAATTGTTAATCCTATTGTCAAAGTTTTGTGGGGTTCACAAATTTATCATTAATCATGCAAGCAAACTAAAAGGTCTTCATAGGAGCAAGTGCAAAATGCTTCATTTTATACTTCTTCAAGTTTAGTCTTAAAGAGAACAAAAGATAAGAAATGTGCTAAATCTAATGAACGGCCATAGTGAGTCACTATGTTTATAGCTTGGCTATGGACATTGAGGAGTGGATTTACTCTCAGCTAGAGGACAATACTCACTTCCTTCACGGTGTTACTCGGTTGATTGGGGTTAAAACCCCGCGCGTAGCGCGGGTCCTCACCTAGTCACTTATAAAGACGTTGATTGACCATAAACTTCTATCTTTGATGTGATGATGCCATGCAACCTAAAGGTAACACCAGAAATGAACAAGCTCAATAGCTCATAGATGACTGATTTTAACAACTGGAGTCTCCCTTCGTATGAAAAGCTAGAAACCGCCCAAGACTTGAAGTTTTTTTGACCATTTTATCAACGAGAGGTGAGTATTCAGACATGCTAAGCGTTCTACTCATCAATGGCAGTCCCATATACCTTATAGGCAAGGAACCAATGGAGAATGCTGCCAGAGATGGCAAGTGCTGCGGATTCTCGAGGGTCCATGTAGTGACCCTTGCATAGCCATCGGACCCGTGGGACATCCGAGAGAAAATGGACAAGGGATCAGTCGGATTGGAAAGGATGGAATCGTGTGTAAGTGTAAATGAGATGAGAGAGGAGAGTTACCGGTTCAGTGGGAAGCTAGAATCGGAGGAAGGGTGGAGAAATCGCCGAGAGACGAGACCGTTGGTCGGACGGTCGAGCCGAGAGCCAAAGGACCGTCGGAAATTGTGAACTTCTCGTGTATTTATAGAGAATGATGGCTTGGAGCCGAAGTTTCATTTCTTGGAGCCAACTCCATCAAAGTCGCCACTTGTCTCCGTCATGTAGGGAAGAGAAGCTCACGTGTGCAACTTTGCACCCGGTTGTGACACCTGTCGGACACGTGATACAATGATAAATACCTTTACAAGAAAAAATAACTAGATTTCATGAACGTTAAATATTTTTACAAAATATATAAAAATAACATTTATTCGCAAATCTCACATTAATTATCATTTTGATACTCACCTTCTTTTGTCCATCCAAACAGGCGTGTTGCTGGTTTAATTCTGTTTTGCTCATAGTAAATCCCATCAACTTTAGCAATCCATGAACGGAATCCATATTTACATGGAGGAACTATGGGTCCTAATTCTGCTTCCAACGCATAATAGTAAGCTTGTTTCGTAGGCCAGTGTTTTCAAGAAACATCCCCATATTTTGCTCCTTATGTATCCGTTGTCTGAAAATAAGTGATTCTCATTAAATTGCAACCAGTGCGTGCGAGTTGTTGAATTATCATTGCACGTAACTTTGAGAACACGACCCGGACCGAGTTTATTTTGAATTTCTAACATATTTTTCATGCAACTATTTGCTTCATTCAATCCAAAACAGATAGCAATAACGAACATGAAACCTAAGAAATTATTCATTTTTTCTTTTTTGAAGTAAAATATGTTTTCGATTAATATGAATCTAAAAACTAAAACGTGTAGAATTTATAGCGTTTTGTTGGTTAACATTGACTAATTCTTATTAAGAATTTTTAATGGCTTAAATTTAACACCGAATAAACAAATTAAACTTATGGGATGCATGAATTTAGTGGATAAAAGCATGGTTGGTCAATAGAATCACCATATTTTTGTAAAACGTGTCTTTTTTAATTGAGTGTAAAATTGATTTTTAAAACTTATTTTAAAGTCAATGCACCTAGTAAGAATAAATGAAGGGGACAATGTCCCAAAAAAACAGTCTCAACTAACTATTTTCGTTGAAAAAAAGCCTCAACTTTACGTTCGGTGAAATAAATCACCAACTTATGGTTTAGAAAATTTTATTACTGAAAATTCATATGTCAGATTTTTGTTATGGAGGTCATCACTAATTCGGGATTGTCCAAACAACTGTCTGAGAGCGAGCAAATGTTCTTTTGTTCTGAACTATATATAACAAGTCAAATAGTGATGAAATCGGAGCTAATGTCATTACTCTGTACGTAGAAAAAGAACAAGAGAAACAATAACAAGAGGCGAAAGAGGAATATGATGATGATGCTGATGATAATACTAAAGAGGGTGGCTAGGTTTCAAGAATTGGGTCTGATGATGATGATTCAGAGAGATTGGATCGGATGATCCAGCTTTGCCTCCTTTTGTTTCTGAGTCTCAACAAACCGAAGCATTTCTTGCAAAGTAGAGACATATAGTTGTAAGACCGCGAAAAACGAGATAGAAACAAAAATAAATCTTTGATCAAAACCGATTAAGGAAAGACATAAATAAAATAATCCGAACCGAGATATGATCTCTTTCCTTAATCCAAACAATCTCCCGCAGTGAAACGGTGAATGAGATTGATGAATCCCAGGATAGGACGGATGACTAAACCGTATCGTTACACTCGAATACGGAGTCCAACGAACGTTGGTAACTACGATATACTCTTGAGACTTACTTTGAACTGAGAAGAAAAAATGGGAGAGAGAGAGTTGCGAATTTTCGTTGAATATCGCGTGAAGAATGAGAGAGACCGAAGACTCGAATTTATGGTCACACGAGAAGATATGCGCGTCCGCAATATCCTGCACGTGCACGCAAATCGAGGGAGGTTGGGAGCGTGGTGGATAGCGACGGAAGACTCGGTCATGGGCGAGATTTCCTCCTTCCGTTTTGGCATTTCGATTTTTCGAATTAATGATTCGAATTTAATTATGCAAATGATTTATCTTAGGCCCTAATAATGTGACAAAAGGTCCATAAAAACTTGGCCCAAAAAGAACAATCTTTGTGGGCCTAAAGGCCCACATTCACCAAGACCCAAGACCCAAGACCCGAGCCCGGCCCGGCTCGGCTCGGCACGGCACGGCGGCGGCGGCGGCGCGCGCGCGCGCGTGTGTGTTTTTGCATAATGTCCATCCATCTCCATCTCCATGGTCTCCTCTCCCAATTGCTAGTGAACCTTGTAGTAAGTGTATCACTATATATACAAGAGGAAGAATTTCCAAACTTCCAATGTGGGACAAATGCACATTTGTCTTTTTAAGCTCTTTAAGCAACCCACTTTGGACTTCAATTTCTCATTCAATTTAACTTCAATTTTGACATGTAAATACACTATCTTATAGTGCTCATTACAAGGAATCCAATGACTCCAAGATCCGGTCATTCCGGTAACGGAGTTCACCGGAAAGTTGCCGGAAAGTTGACCAAAAGTCAACTAGTCAAAAATGAGTTCCAACAATCCCCCACATGAATAGAATTGACTCTAAACATCTGAGACTAATACTGACTCTATAACCTAAACTTACGACAGACTCGACTTTTCAAGAGTATATGCGAAAAATTAGTTGTGTCTGAAATGGTAGCATGTTTCAGCCTTGAACCACTCATTGTTAATATCTGTCGGATTTACTTAGCCAGGAGGTGAACATGATGTCTTGAACCACCCGGATGTTTATGTAAACCTAGACAACAGGTACAACCCAACTTCTTTTTCTCGTAGAACCAAGTTCTCTATTGTGTTCATTTTGGCCCTGAACTTTGCCTGGGTTACCATGAGTGAACTTAGGGAACATAGCCTGTCCTTCATTCCCCTAGAAACGGCCTAATTTCACACTCACTAGGTGATACGCCATTAGCATTTGTTTTTAGAAGTCTCCTGTAAAACTCCACGAATATCTCAAAGCTATGGGCTTTAATCATTAAAAGCGATGCTTATCCTTTACACATACAGGAAGCACTGTATTTTTCATCTAAGGAACCGGGCCTGTAACAAAAGTTTTACAGTGCTCCATACAGATTCTATTTGATTTAGTTCTCCCTTTGAACCTACATCTTGGGATCTCCATTCATATAGGTGGGGTTGCCATCAAATGTCCTCTTAATTTGTAGGCTTTAAGCCCATTCCTCTCGATGATTTTACAACTTGATCTCGAGCCAAACCTTTAGTAAATGGATCCGCTAGGTTTTCGGCTGATTTGATATAATCTAGTGTAATCACACCAGTAGAGATCAAGTGTCTAATGGTTTTATGTCGCCTTCTGATATGACGAGACTTTCCATTATAGAGATTACTCTGTGCTCGGGCGATAGCCGCTTGACTATCACAGTGTACACGTATTGCTGGCACAGGTTTCTCCCACATTGGAATATCTTCCAAAAAATTTCGAAGCCATTCTGCTTCTTCTGCGGCTTTGTCTAAAGCTATAAACTCAGACTCCATGGTTGATCGGGCCAACAGAGTTTGTTTCGCAGATTTCCATGATACCGCTGCACCTCCTAGTGTAAAGACGTATCCACTTGTGGATTTTGAGTTTTTGGAATCAGCTATCCAGTTAGCGTCAGTGTATCCTTCCAAAACTGCAGGTTCTTTACCGTAGTGCAGCCCATAACTTTTGGTGTATCTTAAGTAATTTAATACTCTTGTTATGGCTTTCCAGTGTTTATGACCTGGATTACTGGTGTAGCGACTTAAAACATTTACTGCATGCGCTAAATCGGGTCTAGTACAATTGGTTAAGTACATTAGACTACCGATCACCCGAGCATACTCTACCTGTGACACCGCTTCACCAGAGTTTTTGGTCAGGTGAAGTTGTGGATCTACAGGAGTTTTTGCAATCCCATTTGAGTAGTTTTTGAACCTCTCAAGTATTTTCTCAGCGTAGTGAGTTTGAGACAGTGTAATCCCGTCAGCAGTTCTAGTGAGTTTAATCCCTAGAATGACATCTGCGAGACCCATATCCTTCATGTCAAATGCTCCATGAAGCATTTGCTTGGTCTGCTGGATTATATCTTTATTACTACCCATTATGAGCATGTCATCCACGTACAAACATAACAAAATATACCCACTAGGAGTACATTTGATATAAATGCACTTGTCACATTCGTTAATGCTGAAACCATTTGACATCATTACATTGTCAAATTTTTCATGCCATTGTTTTGGAGCTTGTTTAAGTCCATATAGTGACTTCACAAGTCTACAGACTTTGTGTTCTTGTCCTGGGACTACAAACCCTTCGGGTTGTTTCATATATATTTCCTCTTCTAAATCACCATTTAGAAAGGCGGTTTTAACATCCATTTGATGAATTTCCAGATCTCTTAACGCTGCTATTCCAACTAGCATTCTGATGGAAGTTATTCTTGTTACTGGAGAATAGGTGTCAAAGAAGTCCAGACCTTCTTTTTGTCGGAATCCTTCCACTACAAGTCTTGCCTTGTACTTATCAATTGAACCATCAGTTAACAGTTTTTGTTTGAATATCCATCTACACCCTAGTGCTTTAAACCCTTCAGGTAAATCGGTTATTTCCCATGTATGATTTTGCATAATGGAATCGATCTCACTATTAACGGCTTCCTTCCAAGAAGGTGCGTCTGGTGTAGACATGGCTTCAGAATATGTTCTCGGTTCATTCTCACAGAGAAGAATCATCAAGAACTCTTCACCATATGTTTTTTCCTTACGAGCTCTTTTGCTGCGTCTAGGTTCATCTTCTGCTTCAATCGCTAAGGTTTTTGACCCGCTAGCATTGTTTGCAGAAGTGCTTGCGTTTTCCTCTTCACGAGGGCGTTTCGAAGTTTGTTTATCCTTACATGGAAAAATATTTTCGAAGAACGACGCATTTCTTGATTCCATGATTGTATTGACTTGAATATCCGAGATATCTGATTTGTGTACCAGAAATCGGTAAGCACTACTATTGTGTGCATATCCGAGAAAAATACAATCCACGGTTTTCGGTCCGATTGTGACCTTCTTAGGAGGTGGCACTGCGACTTTTGCTAGGCACCCCCACACTTTCAGGTATTTGTACGCTGGTACCTTACCTGTCCAAAGTTCATGTGGCGTATTGCCAGTTATTTTGTGCGGAATTTTGTTGAGGATATGATTTGCGGTTAGCAATGCTTCCCCCCACAGATTATGGGGTAACCCAGATTCCTGCAACATGGCATTCATCATTTCTTTCAGAGTTCGGTTTTTTCGTTCCGCAACTCCGTTAGATTCAGGTGAGTAGGGAGCAGTCGTTTGATGTATAATGCCCTTTTCTTGGCAAAATGCATTAAACGGACCATCATATTCGCCTCCCCTGTCACTCCTGATTATCTTGATGGTTTTTGAGAGTTGGTTTTCAACTTCGAGTTTAAATTCTTTGAATTTCTCCAACACCTCATCTTTACTACGTAGCAAGTATACATAGCAGTATTTTGTACAATCATCTATGAAAGTTACAAAATACTTTTTACCGCATCTAGTTTGTATATATTTTAAATCGCACAAGTCTGTGTGGATTAAACCTAGAGGTTCGGTAGTTCTCTCAACACGTGGAGATGGTGTTTTTGTGAGTTTCGCTTGTACGCATACTTCACATTTTTCTTTGCTTATTTTGCATTTAGGGATTAGGTTCAAATTAATTAACCGTTGAATAGATTTATAATTCACATGTCCTAACCGTTCATGCCAAGTATCAAAAGACTCAACCAAATAAGCAAAAGAAATTTTATTGATAGCATCATTAGAACCAGAGCTAGAAGCTACATTAGCAACATTAGCAACATTATCTTTTTTGAGAATAGTTTGAACACACATTTTGATCAGACCATCCTTAACAAAACCTCTACCAATTTGCACACCATTTTTCTTAAGGATCAGCTGGTCAGACACGAAATTGATAGCAAATCCGGCCTTGCTCATCAGAGTCCCAGAGATCAAATTCTTCCTCATGTCCGGAACATGCTTCACGTTGTTGAGAGTGACAGCCATCCCAGATGTCATCTTCAGGACCACCTTTCCGGTGCCTTCAATGTCGGAGCGAGAAACGTTCCCCATCATCAGACTTTCAGAGCTTTTGCACTTCTGATAAGTGCTAAACATGTCTCTGTCAGCACAGATGTGAGTAGTGGCTCCAGTGTCGTACCACCACTCCTTAGGTCTTCCCTCAGGGAGCACCACATTTGCTTCAGTGACCACCGCACACAGGTCTTCTTCAGTCAAATTGGCTTGATTTTTAGCTTTGCTGCGACATTCAGATGCCTTGTGACCCTTCTTGCCACAATGGTTGCATGATCCAGCAAATCTCTTGGTTTCACCTTGCTTTTTAAAACCAGTGGAGGTCTGAGGTGCCAATTTCCTGCTAGGCCCATCTTGCCTTTTAGGCCCATTAGGCCCATTAGGCTTGTTAGGCCCATTAGCCTTCTTGTTTTGGTAAACAACTTTGGCCTTTCCCTTTCTCTTGTATTCAGCAACATTTGCATCATGGTCAATGGCGGACCCATCTTTGTCGCGCTCAGTTGACTGATTCTGCAGCCTGGAGATCAAGTTAAGCAAAGTGATTGGCTTTTGCTTATGGTCGAGATAGTTCTTGAAATCGCTCCAGCTGGGTGGTAGCTTTTCAATGAAACAGTTGACAATGAAGGTTTCACAAATCTTCATCCCTTCATCTGCTATCTCTTGGGTGATCGCTTGTAGCTCGTGGACTTGGTCCATAATGGGCCGTGTGTCCACCATGGTGTAGTTGATGAACCGTTTGGCTGCATGCTTACCAGAGCCTACATTGTACACTTTGTACTTCGTTTCCAAATCAGCCCAGAGAGCCTTGGAAGTTGTCACCTTGCTGTACACCTTGAACAGCTTTTCTCCCAGACAGTTTCTGATGTGGCCTTTGCACAAGAAATCCGCATGCTTCCAAGCGTCAACAACCGCCAATGCATGCGGATCAGTATTACCCTCAGGTAACACTGGACAATCCTCAACGAGATACTTGTCCAATTTCAAGTTGCTCAGGAGGAAGAACATCCTCTCCTGCCATGACTTGAAATTTTCACCATCGAATTTTTCAGGCATAAGCACCGCCGCTGAGATTTTCGGGATTTCAGGAACAACAAGTGGCAGACCATTTCCTCCTTGGATTGTCGGCGCACTTGAATCAGCAGAAGCATTAGAACCTCCGTTGACACCATCGTTAGACATCTGATCACAGAAAACAGAAGTGTCAATCTTGAGATTAATAAGTAGTGATTAAAATTTAATTCACTAAATTGACTCGTTCTGTAGAATCGCTTATGAAAACGTTCTCAGAATTGTCCACAGAAATCGCTTTTCAAAGCGTTTGTAAATTCAATTACGAAAGCGTTTCGTGAAACTGCTAAAAAGCCTTCACTGAAACTGTTTATAACCGTGTAAGAGAACGTTTTGCGAACTGCCAAAGGCCTTCACTAAAATCGTTTCCCACTTGTAAGCGAATACGGTTCAGTATAAACGATCCGCGTAATAGCTATTAAGCATTAGCAGAAGCCGTTTATAAGTTTTGAGAAAACTTTTCGAAATCCGTATGAAATCAGTTTTGAAAAACTTTTTCGTTTCTAAATTCGTAGTAAAGCAATTAGCGAAAACGAATTTTGTTTGGATTAAGACTGTAAGACCGCGAAAAACGAGATAGAAACAAAAATAAATCTTTGATCAAAACCGATTAAGGAAAGACATAAATAAAATAATCCGAACCGAGATATGATCTCTTTCCTTAATCCAAACAATCTCCCGCAGTGAAACGGTGAATGAGATTGATGAATCGCAGGATAGGACGGATGACTAAACCGTATCGTTACACTCGAATACGGAGTCCAACGAACGTTGGTAACTACGATATACTCTTGAGACTTACTTTGAACTGAGAAGAAAAAATGGGAGAGAGAGAGCTGCGAATTTTCGTTGAATATCGCGTGAAGAATGAGAGAGACCGAAGACTCGAATTTATGGTCACACGAGAAGATATGCGCGTCCGCAATATCCTGCACGTGCACGCAAATCGAGGGAGGTTGGGAGCGTGGTGGATAGCGACGGAAGACTCGGTCATGGGCGAGATTTCCTCCTTCCGTTTTGGCATTTCGATTTTTCGAATTAATGATTCGAATTTAATTATGCAAATGATTTATCTTAGGCCCAAATAATGTGACAAAAGGTCCATAAAAACTTGGCCCAAAAAGAACAATCTTTGTGGGCCACAAGACCCAAGCCCGAGCCCGGCCCGGCTCGGCACGGCGGCGGCGCGCGCGCGCGCGTGTGTTTTTTGGCATAATGGCCATCCATCTCCATCTCCATGGTCTCCTCTCCCAATTGCTAGTGAACCTTGTAGTAAGTGTATCACTATATATACAAGAGGAAGAATTTCCAAACTTCCAATGTGGGACAAATGCACATTTGTCTTTTTAAGCTCTTTAAGCAACCCACTTTGGACTTCAATTTCTCATTCAATTTAACTTCAATTTTGACATGTAAATACACTATCTTATAGTGCTCATTACAAGGAATCCAATGACTCCAAGATCCGGTCATTCCGGTAACGGAGTTCACCGGAAAGTTGCCGGAAAGTTGACCAAAAGTCAACTAGTCAAAAATGAGTTCCAACAATAGTTCCAAGGACTGAATCAGTTGGAAGATTTGGTCGGGAGAGTAATGATCAGAGATTGGATACTTCAAACCATTCACGTTCTTCCTCTTCTTGAAATAGTTGCCCATTTTCTTGGCTTTCTTCGTCAGGTTCGTCTTGCACTTCTTCTTGTTCTAGAATTCAGAAAGATTAAAGCTTTTCTTGCGTCTCACGGCTTCATCTACCCGACTATACCTCAGAGCAATCTCTCTAACTTTCTCTCGCTCCTTAGGCCATGTCTTGAGTTCTTCGTATGGTCCGTAATAGATGACGCAACTCCGATTTTACAGAGAGTACAAACAAACCTTGGAAACTTTCTTGAAGATGGTCTCAAGTCTGTTGCTCAAACTTGTAGAAGGGAGTGAAGAAGACGAATTGGAACAACAAGAGGAATTAAGAAGGTAAAGATCGCATATGCATGGTGATTTGTTGTTGATTTTGTAAACAAACTTTGGCTTTGTGAAGAATGATGAAGAGAAACTTTGTGATATTTCTTTAAAAAAAAAAAAAAAAAAAAAAAACTTTGTGATATTCGTTTTTATTTCTCACTACCGCTCATGGGTAAGAAAATACGCGTAAAGATATGCTGTGTGCGCTTTTTAGATTAGATCGATTTCCATATTTTTTCTTAGATTGTGTAATTAGCCGTTAATGATTATTCATAAGTAATAAAAATGGAAATATTTACTTTTTTTTTTCCACTCATTCTCTCTTAATTAATGAGATCTTTTTTTTTTTTTTTGGGGCAAAAATTAATGAGATCTAGCTATAAAAAGAAAATATTTGTTTGTCCATATTTCCTACACCCTTTGTATTTTGATGATCTTGTAATCAGTTCTTAATTAATGATCACATGACCTTAAAAAAAAATTACAACTAAAACTTGGAGACCCATTAATCTCTTAACTCTTAAAAGGAAGAGAGAGATTAAAATGTGTAGAGTAAATTTTTCTTTAATTTCGAATTTAACTAATTACCATTTGGTCGATAGAGTCTGTGTTGGTTTCTGAGTTCGTGTCCGAATCTCCTTCGTCTTCACCATCTCCTTTGCTCTCATCTTTTTCTTCTTCTTCTTCACCATCTCCCTCGCTCTTATCTTCTTGTTATTCATTATCTCCTTAACGGGAGAGTCGCTCTTATCTTCTTCTTCAATCATTCCAACTTCATCCTCACTATCTCCATCACCAATAGGAGAAGACACCCTCTCTTCTTGTTCTTCATTCGTTAGGAGTTCCTCCTCCTCAACATGTGTGCCTCCCCCTCAACATGTGTGGCCGCCTGATTAATCTTTCTCCTCTTCTTGGTCATCCACTTTGTCTTAGCCATCACAACAATCGACTGAATTCACAACAACAGATCTCGATCTCAAAGAAAGAGGAGTACTTATTCCTAGTTTGACGAAGAGATTGAAAGAAGATGAGTTATTATAGAAAAAGATCCCACATTGAAAATATGTGAAGGAACTTAGTAATATATAAAGGATTAGGATCAATTTATGCATTGCAGATTGATTATTAGTTGGAAAACCATAGAACTTAACAGTTACAGTTTTGGTTTTGGAGAGTAAAATTAGGGATGAAAATCGATTTGTTACTTTAAAATCGAAATCATATCTGGATTTTGGAAAAATATCTAATTGAAATCGGGTAGATCCGAGATATCCAATTGGATTCGGATGAAGGGAAAAATGTGCATGTATTTTATGTAATCCTTGGATTTTCAATAGGATAAAAGTGTAATTGTATTATTTTCTGATTTAAAATAAAATCAAAACGAAATTCATTTTTAATGGGAAAGTTTTAAGATTTTGGTTCTTTTTGACGCGGATTTATGATAACAGTACTTAATCTTTTATCTCCACCTAAGTTCATTGCATCAATACGTTTAACTTCTTTCTTTTACATTTATATGCTTAGAGTTCTCTATTAGTATTGTTATAAAAATAGTGGATGATACGATTTAAAAATCAAAAGATTGGGATACAATGATAAATAACTTTACAAGAAAAAATAACTAGATTTCATGAACGGTAAATAGTTTTACAAAATATATAAAAATAACAGTTATTCGCAATTATCGCATTAATTATATGGATTCGCAACTTCTTTTGTCCATCCACTCAGACGTGCAGGCCCGGCCCGGTAGACAGGCGAGTGAAGCGGCCGCTTGGGGCCCACAATTTTTTCTGTCTTTGTAGGGCCGAGTGGCGGACAAGCATAAAATATTACTGGAGAATTTGTCACGTAGCAGACTCGAACTCCTCACCTCCTACGTTTTCTGATACAGGATTAAGCCATTTTGCCACTTAAATTACTTCGTTTAATATATAACTTTTATGTATTTTATTAGTTACTGGTGGTACTTTCCACCATCAACCATAACGTCGGTTCGTCATTGGTAGGGCTTATCTTATTTTTTTTTTTTTTGGTTTTAAGGCTTATCTTATTTTTTTTGGTAAAAGGCTTATCTTATTTTTTTTTGGTTTTAAGGCTTATCTTATTTTTTTTTGGTAAAAGGCTTATCTTATTTTGATAAATGTTGGAGATTTATTTTTATTTTGCTTGGGGCCTCACAAATATCCGGACCGGCACTGCAGACGTGTCGCTGGTTTAATTCTATTTTGCTCATAGTAAATCCCATCAACTGTAGCAATCCATGAACGAAATCCATGTTTACATGGAGGAACTAGGGGTCTTAATTCTGCTCTCAACACATAATAGGAAGCTGTTTTCGTAGGCCAGTGACTTAACACACATTCCCATAGTAATTTCCTTGCATCGTCGCCTGTAAATAAGTGATATATCATGGTTTTTATGGATTTTAACCATGATATAACTATCTATCTATCTATGTTTTAGGTGTTTTTCTAGTGTTTTCAGGTATTTTCAGGTCTATGTGCGTTCTGGGGGTTACTTGGAGACAATGGGACAATTTGGTGCAAAAACGGAGCAGAAAACCAGTTTTCAAGATGGTGTCGATCGATACCAACTTTGCACGGTCGACACGGGTCCGTCACGAGTTTCGCACGAGTTTTGCACGAAGACTGCACAGAAATTGCACGGGCTCAGTTTCGCCCCAAAAGGCCCAGAAGTCTACTATGAAGCCCTGGACGTGTTTTTAGACATATATATAGGTTTTTAAGGTCATTGTTTAGACCTAAGTCCTTTTATAAGGCAAAAGCTTTGTTTTATTGTTTCTGAGAGATTTTGGAGAGAAGAATCAGAACTCCTGATTCAGAACTCCTTTACTTCTTTTGATTATTCTATGATATCTATTCTATTCATGATGTTTGTTTCATTGATCATGTCTGAGTAGATCTCTTGTTAGGTTTAGGGTTTTCAAAGGAATTCATGAATTGTTAGGTTGTTAGATTATTAGGATTGAATCAATAGAGTTCTTCATCTGGATTGTGCTTATTGCTTATTCTAGCTTAGCTACCTGGAATCTGATGCTAGGTTGATTAGTTGACACGACAGTGTAATTGATTGCCTGAACTATCTTAGATGAGCAATTTCTCCTATTCGCAAAGACATTTGGTTTAGGGATTTTGTGAACTTATCAAACCTGATCATTAATGCTTGTTTAGATTCTTAGGATTCGCAAAGACATTTGGTTTCCTTGTTTCTTTACTTAGATAATTTTCGCAACGACAGTTGGTTAATTTTACAATTGTGATTTGAGTTCTAGAATGGTTCTTAATCAATTCTGATAATTGTTTTGTCCTGCAATTCTGAATTACCTGAGAATTCCCTGAGCTTAACGTTTTTCTCTTATTGATTTCACTTCTTTTATTTATTTGTTTTCTTATTGTTTTCTTTAATTTAATATTTTGGTTTAGCTTTATTCGACACTGATAGTCTATTGTGTGAATTGGAGTCCCTGTGGATTCGATCCCTAAGTACTACGATTGACCTCTTAATTTGAGAGAGTAGCTCTAGGGTAAATTTGAGCACATCAAATTTTGGCGCCGTTGCCGGGGACTCTTTTATTCACCATTAGATTTAAGTTAGAATTTAGTCTAAGCTTTTATTTTTCTTTTGTTACTAACGCATTCTGTTTTTGCTTTTTCTTGTGTGTTTCAGGGAACTAGCAGGAAACATGAATGCCAGTGAGAGTAGCTTCAGCTTCACGAGAGATTATGATGCTGGCTACTACCAATCCCCCTCCCCATCTAGCCACTTCAGCTTCACGAGAGACTATGAAGCTAGCTTCTACCATCCTCCCTCCCCACCCACACCAAAGGGTAGGATCATGTCTACCTGCGATCGGATTCTTGAAAGTCAAAGGAAGATGTGCGAAGTTTGGGTACCACCAGATGAACGCTCACCAAGACGAACTGAGAACCACCACCTGAGGACCTGCAATGCTCTTTCGGTAAGGGAGATAGATGATGTCAGGGAAACTGAGCAGAATGAGATGGACTCTAAGATCAGGAAGATTATGGAATGCCAGCAGCAATTCAAGGAGAACTTCACAGCTAAGATGGACGAGATGACCAATGATCTGAATGGGAGAATTGAGGCAGTGACCACTCATGTGCGGATACTTGACACTCAAATTTCTCAGATTTCTCGAGCCCAGACAGTAGCATCGATCGACACCAACCAAGGGTATCGATCGACACCATCAGAAATCTCTGAAACGTCGAGTCCTGACGAAGCTATGTCGACCAAAATCAAAGCAACAAGCTCGACACAAATTGCAAGTGACGATCGACACACCATACATGGTGTCGATCGACACTCATTCAGACGGGAGCTTCCTTACCTTGTGATTCCACCATCTGTTCCCTACAAGCCTAAGGTACCTTACCCCAAGCCCAGGAAGAGCAAGCAAGAGATGGAAGACATGAGATGCAGAGCTATGATGGCTAAAATCAAAGAAGAGCTTCCTGAGAATGAATTGCTTCAGACTTCTCCTCCAACCAAGAGACTTGTGAAGAGAATGGTACAGAATGAGTTAACTCCTGAACAAGGTGCTTTGCTCACACGTGACATCAGTGCTATCTTCATGAGTCTTGAGCCAGAGAAGAAGAAAGCGAAGAAGGAGGAAGCGATCATTTCTGAACAGGTTAGCATGCAAGCTTTCTCTGTGGAGACTTTAGACGACATTACTGCTGGGTATGTCGATAAGTTGGGTGCTAGTGAGCAAGCTTCTAAGCTTGAAGATTGGAGTGGTGATCATCTATTCAGCAATAGGCTCCATGAAGAGGTTCATATCAGAGATAAGTTGCTGGAGGAAGATGTGTTTGTGACAGAAACACAGATTGCTGAGTTGATGTGCAGAAAACGCTCAGATATACAGATTGCAGATGTAGTATCGATCGACACCACCACTTGTGTCGATCGACACTCTAGACGCGCTGAACCAGATTTGCCCGAGAAAGCTGTTTCTCGGGATGGTCTCATCGCTGCAAGTCAGAGAGCTGCGCCGCAACAGAAAGTTTCCCCTTCCTCACTTCCTAAACATCGGGAAAAGCAAAGGTATGGATCTTCTTTTCTCAATTCTTCTCCATTCATCAATAAGAATTTCAAAGGTACAAAGACTGTTTTGCAGTTAACCAAGCCACGAGATTCTCGTAGAGGGCTTGTTTCTTCTTTTGATGATTGTGCAGGAAAACGAAGTATCCCACCCATAGCTATGCCCCACCCTTTTGATGTTCCTCACTTCCTTGGAAGACCCCATGCACTTAATGCCTATACACCGCCATGGATGAGGAGACTTTCTTCCAAGAAGCATTTATTGCCACCTTCTGATCCACCTGACACGTGAGCCCTGATACAGTCAAGCTAATGACTGAAAACAAGCGCTTAGTGGGAGGCAACCCACTGGTTTGATTTTTCTTTTTCTCTTTTGTGGTTTTCTTTCTTAATTTTAGGATTTGTTTTCTTCTTTTCACTTGGTTGATTATTGTTGCAACTTTTGATTTATCATTCGCATTTGCAGTTTTTACTTTGTGTTTGATTGTTTTCTACAGCTTTGCTTAGGAATCATGTGTGAAAACTCAAAGGAAAACTCAGCAAATTGCAGACTTCTGCTCAGAAATCGTATACCCAATATGTGGTGTCGATCGACACCACAATTGGGCTTCGATCGACACTACCACGTCAAGCAGGTTCTTCGACTCAAAAATCCTAAGTTCAATAATTTTCAATTCTTTTTATTTTTTATTTCCAATCCTTTGGCTTGGTACCACTGAGGACAGTGTTACTTAAGTCTGGGGGAGGAAAATACTGACGTATTTTTCTTTGTTTTGGTTTTGATTTTTGATTTTTACTAACACTTTGAGTCTTTTTATTTTGTTTTATTGAGTCAAAATCTGTTTGGAAATAATGATCATTTTACTTCTGTATATTGCATGGTTGATTAATGCTGCAGATAAAGTCTGAATTCGACTAATGAAAAATCCAATGATTGAGCGATGAACCGGAGACAACCAATTTCCCATCAGAATTCACTAAAGCCGGAGCCACCATTCTAATTCTTTCACCTCATTGATGTGGTTAGTGTTTCTAAGGACTTGACTCTTTGTTCATACCGGATAGCTTACGTTGAAAACAATGGTACCACTTTCCCCTAGTCTAAGAAAAAAAAAAAAAAAATAGAGTTCTATTGCTTGTAAAAAGACGAGATGATTTCCTGCGAGTTAGAAGGGTAGATGCGAATCGATGATCCCTCTATTATGCTCTAAGCTTGGAATGATCGTATTGGGTTGTTAGAAGGGTAGATAATTTATTATCAATAATCCCATTATTTCACCCTGAGTTAAAAAAAAAAAAAAAAAAAAAAGGATAAAAAACAAGTGTGTAAAAGAATAAGTCTGGGGGAGAGTAAGGTTATTCTGCGTTGGATATGTTGAGTTTTGATGGTAGAGTACAGTGAATGAGTCTAGAAGGTTCTGGTGCATTGACTACATTGACTGAAACCCGGTGATGATGGCTTTCTTGATGAATGTGTGGAGATGTTTTGGGAGTTTCTTGGTTTCATTGTGATTTCAGCGGAGAAGTACATGGTGGTTAGTTTTTAGACTTTTCTGTTAAGCATATGGATTGGTTCGAAATGACTATGGCATTGTACTTAAGGCAAAGGTGAGTTTCCTGTTTTCAAACTTCTTTCTACGGGTTTAGTTTCTGTTTTGCTTGAGGGCAAGCAAAGGCTAAGTCTGGGGGAGTTGATATATCATGGTTTTTATGGATTTTAACCATGATATAACTATCTATCTATCTATGTTTTAGGTGTTTTTCTAGTGTTTTCAGGTATTTTCAGGTCTATGTGCGTTATGGGGGTTACTTGGAGACAATGGGACAATTTGGTGCAAAAACGGAGCAGAAAACCAGTTTTCAAGATGGTGTCGATCGATACCAACTTTGCACGGTCGACACGGGTCCGTCACGAGTTTCGCACGAGTTTTGCACGAGTTTTGCACGAAGACTGCACAGAAATTGCACGGGCTCAGTTTCGCCCCAAAAGGCCCAGAAGTCTACTATGAAGCCCTGGACGTGTTTTTAGACATATATATAGGTTTTTAAGGTCATTGTTTAGACCTAAGTCCTTTTATAAGGCAAAAGCTTTGTTTTATTGTTTCTGAGAGATTTTGGAGAGAAGAATCAGAACTCCTGATTCAGAACTCCTTTACTTCTTTTGATTATTCTATGATATCTATTCTATTCATGATGTTTGTTTCATTGATCATGTCTGAGTAGATCTCTTGTTAGGTTTAGGGTTTTCAAAGGAATTCATGAATTGTTAGGTTGTTAGATTATTAGGATTGAATCAATAGAGTTCTTCATCTGGATTGTGCTTATTGCTTATTCTAGCTTAGCTACCTGGAATCTGATGCTAGGTTGATTAGTTGACACGACAGTGTAATTGATTGCTTGAACTATCTTAGATGAGCAATTTCTCCTATTCGCAAAGACATTTGGTTTAGGGATTTTGTGAACTTATCAAACCTGATCATTAATGCTTGTTTAGATTCTTAGGATTCGCAAAGACATTTGGTTTCCTTGTTTCTTTACTTAGATAATTTTCGCAACGACAGTTGGTTAATTTTACAATTGTGATTTGAGTTCTAGAATGGTTCTTAATCAATTCTGATAATTATTTTGTCATGCAATTCTGAATTACCTGAGAATTCCCTGAGCTTAACGTTTTTCTCTTATTGATTTCACTTCTTTTATTTATTTGTTTTCTTATTGTTTTCTTTAATTTAATATTTTGGTTTAGCTTTATTCGACACTGATAGTCTATTGTGTGAATTGGAGTCCCTGTGGATTCGATCCCTAAGTACTACGATTGACCTCTTAATTTGAGAGAGTAGCTCTAGGGTAAATTTGAGCACATCAATAAGTATTTCTCATTAAATTTCAACCAGCGCGTTGGAAATTCATTAATGCACTTAACTTCGAGAACACGACCCGGACCAAGTTTGTTTTGAATTTCTAACATATTTTTGTTGCAGCTATTTGCTTCATTCAATCCAAAACAGATAGCAATAGCGAAAATAAAACCTAAGAAATAATTTATTTTTCTTGGAAGTAAAATATGTTTTTGGTTAATATGAATCTAAAAACTAAAACGGGTAGAATTTTATAGTGTTTTGTTGGTAAACATTGACTAGTTCTTATTAAGAATTTTTAATGGCTTAGCTAAATTTAACACCGAATAAACAAGTTAAACCTATAGGATGGAGAGAATTTAGTGGATAAAAGTATGGTTAGCCAATAAAATCACCATATTTTAGTAAAACGTGTTTTTATTTTATTGAATGTAAAATTGATTCCTAAAACTTATTTTAAAGTCAATGTACCTAATGAAAATAAATGAGGGAAAAAATGTCAACAGAAAGTCACAACTTACCATTTTCCTTAAAAAAAAAAAATCTCAACTTTACGTTAGGTGAAATAAATCACCAACTTATGGTTTAGAAAATTTTATTACTGAAATTTCATATGTCAGATTTTTGTTATGGAGGTCATCACTAATTCGGGACTGTCCAAACAACTGTCGAGAGCGGGCAAAGGTTCTTTTGTTATGAACTATAACAAGTCAAATAGTGATGAAATCGGAGCTAATGCCATTACTCTATACGTAGAAAAAGAACAAGAGAAACAATAACAAGAGGCGAAAGAGGAATATGATGATGATGCTCATGATAATACTAAAGAGGGTTGCTAGGTTTCAAGAATTGGGTCTGATCTTGATGATGATGATTCAGAGAGATTGGATGATCCAGCTTTGCCTCCTTTTGTTTCTGAGTCTCAACAAATCGAAGCCTTTCTTGCAAAGTAGAGACATTTAGTTCCAAGGACTGAATCAGTTGGAAGATTTGGTCGGGAGAGTAATTATCAGAGATTGGATACTGATATATCCCATATTTTACCCTCCATCTATATGTTTTAGGACTCGTTTTTAGAGTCTTTTTAGTGTTTTTGTAGTGTTTTACTATGCTTACATGTTAAAAGACGTTTGGAGCTTATTTGGAACAAAAGGAACCAAAAGGGATCAATTTGGAGCTAAAATGCAGTTTTGAGTATCAATGCAGATTTTCTACCTTCACTGTCCAGATTGCAGAGTTGTGTCGACCGACAGAACTTATCTGTGTCGATCGACAGGGTGCCCAGAAAGACTGCAGATTGATGATTTGAGGCCCGATTTCGATTCTAAGTCGTTTTATGATTCCTATGACCGACCTATGAAGCCCAAGACGTTCCTAGCTTGTATATATATTGTTTTAAAGGTCATTGTTTAGACCTAAGTCTTTCTAAGTCCTTTTCTAAGGCATAAGCTTTGTTTTATTGTTCCTGAGAGATTTTCAGAGAGATTTTGGAGAGAAGAATCAAATCTCCCTGCAGAGAGAAGATTCTGAACTCCTTTACTTCTTCCTTTAATTCTTTTATGATATCTATTCTATTCATGTTGTTTGCTTCATTCACCATGTCTGAGTAGATTTCTTGTTAGATTTAGGGTTTCTCATAAGGGTTTGATGGTTTGATTGAATGGATTGATTAGTTAAAGATTGTTTATCTTACTGTTCTTCATCTTAAGATTGTTCTTAATGCTTATTCTAGATTAGCTACCTGGAATTTGAACTTAGGTTGTTAGTCACCGCGGGAGTGGGATTGATTACTTGAACCTATCTTTGATGAGCAACACTCCTATTCACAAAGGAATTTGGTTTAGGGTCTTGTGAACATATCAAACTTGATTTTAATGCGAACTTAGATTCTTTAGAATTCACAAAGGGATTTGGGATTCTGTTTCTAGGTTTAGAGGCTTTCACAGCGGGAGTTGGTTAGCTTTACATTCGTGTTTGAGTTCTAGAACATTGATTTATTTATCCTGACAAATCATTCTATTTATCTTTTCTGATTTCCTGAGTATTCCCTGAGCCTAACACTTTCTCTGATTTGTTTACAACCTCTATTTACTTTTCTGCAATTGTTCTTTTATTTACATCTTTCTGGTTTAGCTTAATTCTATACTGATAATCTATTGTGTGAATTGGAGTCTCTGTGGATTCGATCCCTAAGTACTACAGTGATCTCTTAATTTGAGAGAGTAGCTCTAGGGTTAATTTGAGCATATCAGATACTTCAAACCATTCACGTTCTTCCTCTTCTTGAAATCGTTGCCCATTTTCTTGGCTTTCTTCATCAGGTTCGTCTTGCCCTTCTTCTTTTTCTAGAATTCGGAAAGATTAAAACTTTTCTTGCGTCTCACGGCTTCATCTAACTGACTATACCTCAGAACAATGTCTCTAACTTTCTCTCGCTCCTTAGGCCATGTCTTGAGTTCTCCGTATGGTCCGCAACAGATGACGCAACTCCGATTTTACAGAGAGTACAAACCTCGGAAACTTTCTTGAAGATGGTCTCAATTCTGTTGCTCAAACTTGTAGAAGGGAGTGAAAAAGACAAATTGGAACAACAAGAGGAAGAAGGTAAAGATCGCATGGTGATTTTGTTGTTGATTCAGGAAACAAACTTTGGCTTTGTGAAGAAAGATGAAGAGAAACTTTGTGATATTCGTGTTTAGCTTTACATTCGTGTTTAAGTTCTAGAACATTGATTTATTTATCCTAACAAATCATTCTATTTATCTTTCCTGATTTCCTGAGAATTCTCTAAGTCTAATACTTTCTCTGATTTGTTTACAACCTCTATTTACTTTTTTGCTATCGTTCTTTTATTTACATCTTTCTGGTTTAGCTTAATTCTATACTGATAATATATTATGTGAATTGGAGTCTCTATGGATTCGATCCCTAAGTACTACAGTGATCTCTTAATTTGAGAGAGTAGCTCTAGGGTTAATTTGAGCATATCAAATTTTGGCGCCGTTGCCGGGGACTCTTTTATTCACCATTAGATTTAAGTTCGAATTTAGTCTAAGCTTTTTCTTTTCTTTTTTTTTACTAACGCGTTTTTGTTTTCTTCTTTTTCTGGTGTGTTTCAGGTGACAGCTAATCTCACAGCCATGAACTAGTAGGAAAACATGAATCAGCAATTTGCATATCAACAAGAATACTACCACCTCACAAGGAACTATGATATTAGTTTCTACCAAGCCCCCTCTCCACCCATACCGATGAGCTCTGAACAGTGTTTGTTCGAACAGCTTCTGGAAAGTCAGTATCAATTTGCGGCAGACTTCACAGATAAGATTGATGCATTGTCGTTTGATCTGTATGGTAAATTTGAAGCAGTGTACAACCATGTTCAGAAGCTTTCTGCTCAAATTTCTTAGGATGCTGAATATGTGCAAGAACAAGTCGAATATGCGGCCTGAAGATCAGTGTGTCGATCGACACCATCCATCTGTGTCGATCGACAGGCTTTGGGGAAACAAACTGAAAGCAGAAGCCAACCTTCTGATGATCCATCGTCTTCAGCAATGTATGTCGATCGACACACTCCTGACCCTGTCGATCGACATGAACCGAGAGCTGACCTGCCTTATGTTGTGATTCCACCATCCGTGAAATCCAACGATTATGCACCTAATGTACCTTATCCTAGGCCTCGCAGGTCCAAGAAAGAGATCGAAGATATCAAGTGCAAGGCTGTGATGAATAAGATCAAGGAAGAGCTTCCTGAGAACGAATCGCATGAGATTTCTCCTCCTATCAAGAGAGTTGTCAAGAGAATGGTTCTTAATGATTTAACTCCTGAGGAAGGAGCCTTGCTTACACGAGACATGAATGCCATATTTCTGAGTTCAGCACCTAAGCAGAAGAAGCAAAAGAAAGAAAAGGTGATCGTTTCTGAACAGGTTGGTATACATGCCTTCTCTCTAGAGACCTTTGATGACATTACTGCTGGGTATGTCGACAAGTTGAGTTCTAGTGAGGATTGGAGTGGTAATCATCTTTTCAGCACTAGGTTCTCAAAAGAGGTTCAAATCAGGGATTGTGATGATGTTTTTGTGATGGAGACAAGGATTGCTGAGCTGAGTTACAGAAAGCATGGAGATATTCAGACTGCAGGGTTAGTGTCGATCGACACCATGCCAACACCTGTGTCGATCGACACATGCGACAAATTGTACCAGATTCATCACACAAAGTTATTTCTCAGAAAATTCTCAAAGTGGCAAGTCTGAAGTCTGTTTCACAACAGGAAGCCCCTGATCTCCCACTTCCCACACCTTGAAAAAAGCTAAGGTACGCATCTTCTAACCCTCCACCTCCTAAATTCATCAATAAGACTTTTAGAACTTCAACAACTGTTTTGCGGTTAACCAAGCCACGAGATTCTCGTAGAGGGCTTGTTTCTTCTTTTGATGATGTTTCAGGAAAATGAAGTGTACCACCCATAGCTAATGCCCACCCTTCTGCTGTTATTCCTTACTTCCTTGGTAGACCCGATGCCCCCAATGCTTATAAGCCACCATGGATGAGGAGACGTCTTTCTCAAAAGTATTTATTGCCACCCTCTGATCCACCAGATCTCTGAGAACCTGACACTGTCAAGCTAATGACTGAAAACAAGCGCTTAGTGGGAGGCAATCCACTAATTTGTTTTTCTTTTTCTCCTTTTGTGTTTTTCTTTCTTGTTTTTAGGATTTTTCTTTCTAACTTGATTGAAGATTTGTAGGAACTGATGATTACTATGTTATATTATTTCTTTTGACCTGTGTTTGAGTGTCCTCTACATCTAGCATTGGAGTTCATGTGTGAAAGCATAGGTCATTCGATTGAAGTTGCAGAATTCTGATCAAATTCTGTCAATTTTCAGATAGCCTGTGGTTCGACACATTCATCAGTGTCGATAGACACCACACGGGACAACATGTTCACTTTCTGATTTTTCCAGTTCCTCATTTTTCTTATCGGTTATTTCTTTTTCTTTCCAAACCTAAGATTTTTTTACCACTGGGGACAATGTTTCTCAAGTATGGGGGAGGAAAATACTGACGTATTTTTCTTTGTTTTGGTTTTTGATTTTTCTCTAACCATCTATATCTAACCATTTGAGTCGTTTTTGTTTTATTGAGTCAAAATTTGTTGAAAACTATGACCCTTTTTCTTTCGTGTTTTGCTTGGTTGACTAATGCTACAGATTAAGTCTGATTCCGACTAATGAAAAATCCAAAGATTGAGCGGTGAGCCAGAGACAAACAATTTCCCATCAAGATTCACTAAGGCCGGAACCAAGGTTTATGTGGTTAGTGTTTCTAAGAGCTTGACTCTTTGTTCATACCTGATTGCTTACGTTGAAAACAATGGTACCACTTTCCCCTAGTCTAAAAAAAAATAGAGTTCTATTGCTTATAAAAGACGAGATGATTTCCTGCGAGTTAGAGGGTAGATGAGAATCTATGATCCCGTTATTCTGCTCTAGTCTGGAATGATCGCGCATGGTTGGAAGTGAGGGTAGATAAATTATCGATGATCCCATTATTCACCTACACCCTGAAGTTGAAAGGTTTAAAAAGAAAAAAAAAGAAAAAAAAAAGAATGAAAAGAAAGAATAAAGAACAAGTGTATAAAAGAATAAGTGTGGGGGAGAGTAAGGTTTTTCAGCGTTGGATATGTTGAGTTTTTCATGGTAGAGTAGAGTGAATGAGTCTAGAAGGTTCTGGTGCATTGGTTACATTAATTATAACCTAGGTGATGAAGGCTTTCTTGATGAATGTGTGGAGAATCTTAGGCGTTTCTTGGTTTCATTGTGATTTTTGCGGAGAAGTACATGGTAGTTTGTTTTAGACTTGTTTGTTAGGCATATGAATTTGGTTCGAATGACTAAGGCAATGCATTAAAGGCAAAGGTAAGTTTTCGCGTTTTCAAACCTCTTTCCAAAGGTTTAGTTTCTGTTTTGCTTGAGGACAAGCAAGAGCTAAGTCTGGGAGAGTTGATATATCCCATATTTTACCCTCCATCTATATGTTTTAGGACTCGTTTTTAGAGTCTTTTTAGTGTTTTTGTAGTGTTTTACAATGCTTACAGGTTAAAAGACGTTTGAAGCTTACTTGGAACAAAAGGAACCAAAAGGGATCAATTTGGAGCTAAAATGCAGTTTTGAGGATCAATGCAGATTTTCTACCTTCACTGTCCAGATTGCAGAGTTGTGTCGACCGATAGAACTTATCTGTGTCGATCGACAGGGTGCCCAGTAAGACTGCAGATTGACGATTTGAGGCCTAATTTCGATTCTAAGTCGTTTTATGATTCCTATGACCGACCTATGAAGCCCAATACGTTCCTAGCTTGTATATATACTGTTTTTAAGGTCATTGTTTAGACCTAAGTCTTTCCTAAGTCCTTTTCTAAGGCATAAACTTTGTTTTATTGTTCCTGAGAGATTTTCAGAGAGATTTTGGAGAGAAGAATCAAATCTCCCTGCAGAGAGAAGATTCTGAACTCCTTTACTTCTTCCTTTAATTCTTTTATGATATCTATTCTATTCATGTTGTTTGCTTCATTCACCATGTCTGAGTAGATTTCTTGTTAGATTTAGGGTTTCTCATAAGGGTTTGATGGTTTGATTGAATGGATTGATTAGTTAAAGATTGTTTATCTTACTGTTCTTCATCTTAAGATTGTTCTTAATGCTTATTCTAGATTAGCTACCTGGAATTTGAACTTAGGTTGTTAGTCACCGCGAGAGTGGGATTGATTACTTGAACCTATCTTTGATGAGCAACACTCCTATTCACAAAGGAATTTGGTTTAGGGTCTTGTGAACATATCAAACTTTATTTTAATGCGAACTTAGATTCTTTAGAATTCACAAAGGGATTTGGGATTCTGTTTCTAGGTTTAGAGGCTTTCACAGCGGGAGTTGGTTAGCTTTACATTCGTGTTTGAGTTCTAGAACATTGATTTATTTATCCTGACAAATCATTCTATTTATCTTTTCTGATTTCCTGAGTATTCCCTGAGCCTAACACTTTCTCTGATTTGTTTACAACCTCTATTTACTTTTCTGCAATTGTTCTTTTATTTACATCTTTCTGGTTTAGCTTAATTCTATACTGATAATCTATTGTGTGAATTGGAGTCTCTGTGGATTCGATCCCTAAGTACTACAGTGATCTCTTAATTTGAGAGAGTAGCTCTAGGGTTAATTTGAGCATATCAGATACTTCAAACCATTCACGTTCTTCCTCTTCTTGAAATCGTTGCCCATTTTCTTGGCTTTCTTCATCAGGTTCGTCTTGCCCTTCTTCTTTTTCTAGAATTCGGAAAGATTAAAACTTTTCTTGCGTCTCACGGCTTCATCTAACTGACTATACCTCAGAACAATGTCTCTAACTTTCTCTCGCTCCTTAGGCCATGTCTTGAGTTCTCCGTATGGTCCGCAACAGATGACGCAACTCCGATTTTACAGAGAGTACAAACCTCGGAAACTTTCTTGAAGATGGTCTCAATTCTGTTGCTCAAACTTGTAGAAGGGAGTGAAAAAGACAAATTGGAACAACAAGAGGAAGAAGGTAAAGATCGCATGGTGATTTTGTTGTTGATTCAGGAAACAAACTTTGGCTTTGTGAAGAAAGATGAAGAGAAACTTTGTGATATTCGTTTTTTATTTCTCACTTTCGCTCATCGGTAAGAAAATACGCGTAAAGATATGTGTGTGCGCTTTTTAGATTCGATCGATTTCCATATTTTTCCTTAGATTGTTTAATTAGCCGTTAAGGATTATTCATAAGTAATAAAAAGGAAATATTTACTTCTTCTTGTTTTTTTTTTCACTCCTCTCTTAATTAATGAGATCTATAAAAAGAAAAGATTTGTTTGTCCATCTTTCCTATACCCTTTGTATTTTGATGACCTTGTAAACAGTTCTTAATTAATGATCACATGACGTTAAAAATATTTACAACAAAAACTTGGAGACCCATTAATCACTTAACCAATGTTCTAAAAATTGCCTAGGCCACAATTAATCG
This sequence comes from Erysimum cheiranthoides, assembly GCA_011420285.2. NCBI lineage: Eukaryota > Viridiplantae > Streptophyta > Magnoliopsida > Brassicales > Brassicaceae > Erysimum > Erysimum cheiranthoides. The sequence goes on along the minus strand of CM022176.2, from coordinate 10,908,636 downwards.
GCCAATAATACAGTACCGATACAATTTATGCTATTTCGGAGTAATAACCAGAACTCTGGTCCAGGCGGCTCTAGTCGGTGGAAATCGGTCAATTTGTTCACCTCATTCGGTTTAATATTTTTTTTTTTCAACAGCATATATTGATTAGCTTATAAAAGCCAATTTGGGGGAACATTGTTTACATAAGTAACATGTTGTGGGAAGGTACGAATATTTCGTGCCAAGATATCTACTTTTACATTCGTGTTCCTAGGAATAAGAGATAAGGAAAATGACAAATATTCTTCCCTGTCGCTCGCAATTGCTTTTAGGTAGACTGAGAACGCCAACCATATGGAAGAGGAAGACACCATCTTCACGAAGTCTGAACAGTCTGTTAGGAAAGTTATATGATCATTGCCTGCACCAATCATGCATCTTATTGCCCACACCAGGGCCTCCACCTCCGCGTGAAGAGGAGTTAGATTTCGTCGTAGATTTGCCGTCCACATGGATGTTGTCGCATCGTGTCCTATACAGAACCAACCCATTCCTGCGAAATTATCATTCTCTTTTCAGGATCCATCCACAAAACATCTAAAACCAGAGAAAACTGCAGGCAGAGGATTGGCTCGTGGCCGAGGGCAGTGCATAGCTACCGAGTGATTCGGTACTATGCACTCCTCCTCCACCTGCGCCTGTTTCCATGCCAATGCTTCCGCTAACCGTATGATATCCTGAGGATTTTCATCCATATTTTCAAAAACCTTTGCATTTCAGAAGTAAATATTTTGTTTCCATTAACAGCCATCATTTTATAGAAAGATATACATGGGTGTATTGGGTTGTAACCGCCATTTAAAAAATTGCCCAACAACTTTCCTGATTTTTAACGGAAATAATGTGGAAAATATCGTTAACCCTGTATTTTTCGTTGAAAAAAACTCAAATTTTTTGAATAGTGAATAAATACTCAACTGATTTTACTTTATCGAAATAAATCGCATACTCTTAACGACATTAACAATAGAAACACAACATTAAGTTGATTAACAAACCAAACAAACGTCTCCAAGTGCCTTCAAAAGTAGAAAATTGCTTTGATTGAATCGATACTTCTAGAGAGAAGTAACATATGTCGAACGAGAAATGGCTTTACGTTTTGAGGCCCAATAAGCCACTTAAAATTCACAAAGGAAATGGATGACAATGTCTACGAAATGTATTGTGTCGGAACATCTCGCTTTAATTGAGAAACATGAAAAACAAGGTGACTTTCGTTGTGCGGAGGTAACTTTAAACGGTATGCATTGACTTCAGTCATGTTCAGTACATCAAATGGACCAAAGTACTGTATTGCTAACTTCTCATTTTGATGTTTTGCTAAAGAAATTAAATAAGCACAAAAAAAGCCAATAATACTTATAACCCGGAAAAAAAAAATCTTAAAACAATAAACTGATAGAATGATATAATGATATGACAAAGGCTTTTGATTCTAGTTCAAAAGAAAATCTTATATAAAGGATTAAAACTTGAAGAACAATCTTCTAAGAAAGAAAAGAACAAATAAAGAAAAATAAAAATAGTTAATACTAATTGAACTGTTGAGATGTGGAAGCTCCAAGATCAATGTTCAACGAATTTTTATATGTGTTAACTAACACATTTTCTTCCTCCTCATCATATTCTTCCTCCGCTTCTAAACCTCCTCCATGTGCCAAACTCTCTAACTGCAACAATACTTCTCTCATGCTCGGTCTCTTCCTTCCCTTGAGATTGAGGCACCTTCTCGCAAGTTTTGCTAACACCGTTACTTGTCCCAGCTTACAGTCATTTCTGATTCGAGAATCAATGATGTCGAAAAGTCTATTCTCTTTTACGGCAAGATTGAAGTAAGTGGCCAAAGTTCTGTTTTCCCCAAACCGTTGGAAAGAAACAGGTTTTTCTCCAGTGATGAGTTCTACTAGCACAATCCCGAAACTATATGTATCACTCTTCTCCGTAAACTGGCCGGATTGAAAGTACTCCGGGTCAAGATAACCTACAGTACCTACAACCACAGTTGTCAAGTGAGTTTGATCTACGCTTATGGATCTTGAAGTTCCAAAATCCGAAACCTTAGCTCGGTAATTCTCATCTAACAAGATGTTAGATGATTTGACATCTCTATGATAAATAGGAGAGGCCGCAGCCGAATGAAGGTATGAGAGAGCTCCCGCGGTATCTATGGCAATACGCAGACGTAACTCCCACGTAATTAAAGTGTGATCGTCTGTTTCATGAAGAAGTTGGAAAAGATTGCCGTTGGGAATGAACTCATAAACAAGTACGGGTACCTCTGTCTCGAGACAACAACCTAATATATTAACGATGTTGCGGTGATTGATCTGCGAGAGGATGAATAGTTCGTTTACGAACTCGTCGAGCTTATCTTCATCTACGACCTTAGATCTTTTCACCGCTACGATCGTACCATTAGCGAGCATCCCTTTAAACACTGTTCCTTGACCACCATGACCAATCACTCTGTCTAAACTAAAGCCCTCGGTAGCTTTCTCTAATTCTGTAGAGCTGAATAATATAGTTTTTTCTACGTAGCCTTCTCTTGAAGCCAATTGTTGCTGCAACAACAGACCTCCATTGCGCTTAAAGAACTTCTTTCTGCGGTTGGTCTTTCTATACTTCTTAATAAATATGTATAGCCATATTAATGCGCCCACCATCAACACGCTCAAACCTATACTGACCCCTACAAAGTCCACCAAAGAAAAAAAATTGGATAATATTACGATATTATTATATGGTCATGACACATCCACGAGTATAGTGGATGCTATTGTAAATAGTCATGGATCAACTAACTTATCGAAATAGTCAAGTTATTGTAAATTTCTTAAGAAAAATAGTCAAGAGGAAACAAATAAAATAATTGCGGCTAGGTCGTTTTCACGAAAAGATTAAGATATATAAAAGAAAATACTTTTCTGAAACTATACATTCAATGTTAGATATTTTATGTGATTTGTTTTGACGGTTCATAATTCGAAAGAGAGCTCAAAATGTAGTTTGAACTATGGGAACGAAGAAAAAATATATAAACTATACGTTGAAGTAAAAACTATACGTTAAAACATATACCACATAAGTTAAATATAAATATTCGTTTATCATGAAAGTTGGACTAAATTTATATTTATTGAATAGTAATATATTAATTTTAAAAGTGAATATTTGACATTAATAATTTAAAAAAAAAAACTGCGCTCTATTAAAGGTAAAAAAAAAAGGATGTAGAGTAACTGGATTTACCTATATAAATTAGGAATGTTTTACTCTTCTTGGTCACACACAGAAAGCTACCGGGAGTATTTTGGCAAGTTTGGTCGTTATTATTACAAAACTCGGGACTTCCATCTTCTTTGAGCTCTTTACATTCATCAATATCTGTATGAAAAGAAAATTCATAATCATTAAGATGATGATCTTAGTTTTTTATTATAACAAAACTAATTAGTTTGCTAGTTTTGTGCATATGGATGGATGATCTGAAGAGCTCCAAGAAATAACCTTTGCAGCCGTTTAGAATGTAGGGGTTACCCTCGTAACCGTAATAACACGCACACCTGACGTCTTCATAGACATCCGACTCGCAGTAGCAAGGCTTCAAGGAAAGGTCGTGAAGTTCTTCGCGGCACCCCAAGGATGCTTTGTTGGCTTAAGCTTGAAGAAAGCATAAAGTCTACTTTGAGAGAAAAAGAAATTATCCTAATGAGAGATTGGGAAATTGTCCTAAAGAGAAAAGGAAATTTGTTTAGAGGTTTACCTATATAAGGAGATGCTGAGATGTGGCATAACTTAAGATTTTGAGAGAAAGAGTTTGTGAGTGATTTGAGAGAGAGAATTGAGAGATTGAGAGATTGAGAGATTGAAAGCTTGAGTTTTTGAGTAATTTTTCTTAAGCTAATAAAGTGAGTTATACTTTATTGATCTTGTGTTCTTAAACAAATCATCACAAACTAGATTTGGTATCAGAGCGGTGAGATCCAAACAGAGAGAAAAGAGATTATTCAGACGTGAGAGAGGAGAAACTACTTAGCAAACATGGGTGATATCGTTGTAGCCAAACCAAAAGAAGGAGTAGCTTCATCCGTTAAATGCCCGATGTTGAGCAGCACAAACTACACGGTTTGGGCTATGAGGATGGAGGCTACATTGCGTGTACACAAGGCTTGGGAAACGATTGATCCAGGATCAAGTGATGTAGAGAAAAACGATTTAACTCGTGCACTTCTGTTTCAGTCAATTCCTGAGTCCTTAATTCTGCAGGTTGGAAAGCAAGCGACTGCAAAAGTTGTATGGGATGCGATCAAAGCAAGGAATCTTGGTGCTGATAGAGTAAGAGAAGCAAGACTGCAGACACTCATGGCCGAATTTGACAGATTGAAGATGAAAGAAGGTGAGACTATTGATGAATTTGTCGGCAAACTCTCTGAAATCTCTACAAAGTCTGCATATCATTGGGTGAAACAATTGAAGAGACAAAGATCGTTAAGAAATTTCTCAAGAACTTACCACGAAAGAAATACATTAGCATAATAGCAGCTATTGAACAATTTCTTGATCTCAAAACAACATCTTTTGAAGATATTGTGGGACGATTGAAAACCTATGAAGAAAGAATTTGTGATGAAGAAGAAGCAGAAGAAGACCAAAGCAAACTCATGTATGCTAACTCTTACTCAGAGCTATCACAAGAAGGAGGAAGAGGCAGAGGTCAAGGCCGTGGTCGCGGAAGAGGCCGAGGAAGATTCGGATATCAATCTTGGGATAAATCCAAGATTACATGTTTCAGGTGTGATAAACAAGGGCATTACGCATCCGAATGTCCAGATCGTCTACTAAAACTAATCAAGGCTCAAGAATCTGAAGAGAATGAAGGAGACAACACACAAGAAGCTGAATCACTCATGATGCATGAGGTGGTGTATCTTAACGAGAAGAATGTAAAGCCTAAAGACTTCGAAACAGATTCAGAGAAAGCTTGGTACTTGGATAATGGTGCGAGCAATCATATGACAGGGAATCGTGCTTGGTTTTCCAAAATTGATGAGACAATCACAGGAAAGGTGAGGTTTGGTGATGATTCACGAATTGATATCAAAGGCACCGGTTCAATCTTGTTCATAACAAGAGGAGGAGAAAGAAAAATCTTGACCGATGTCTATTACATACCTGAGCTTAAAAGTAATATCTTAAGTCTGGGGCAAGCAACCGAAGCAGGATGTGTTGTGAGAATGAAGGAAGGCTACTTAACTCTACATGATCGTGATGGAAATCTGATAATGAAAGCAAATCGATCAAAGAACAGGTTGTACAAAGTGAACATGGAAGTTGAAAACAAGAAGCGTGACGAATCTAAGTGAGAACGAGATGAAGTCAAAGAAGAAGAGGACGAGGAGCCACAAGGAAGAGGAGGAGGATACAGTCATGGGAATGAGAGGTTTCAGAAGACACAGAAACCAAACAAAACTGTGGTTTCTGGGTATGAATTTGCAGGTCCAAGTGATGGTAACGTTGGTTACGATTGGAGAGAGCAAGAAGCGTTTGTGTTGCTTGGAGTTTGGGGAGATAGGTTTTTGCAATTGGGTAGGAGAAGTTTGAGGAATGAAGATTGGAATGAAGTAGCTGAGAAAGTGAGTGAAGAGCTGAGATTGGAAAAATCTGTGATGCAATGTAGGAGAATGATTGATAACTTAAAGAGGAAGTATAGAAAAGAGAAGATTAAGATTGAGAAATCTAGTTTGAGTTCATCGAGTAAATGGGCGCTTTTCAATAAGTTGGATATGTTGCTTTGTGTTTCGCCTAAATCAGATTTAGGTTTAGCTTGTGGTGTTGATTCAGAAGATGATGAGGATGATGAAGATGAGGTTGACTACGAGAGGAAGAAGATGAATGACGCGGCTTCGTATAAGATGTTGGCTGATTCGGTTGAGAGGTTTGGGAAGATTTATGAGAAGATGGAGAAGAGTAAGGAGGAGCAAATGAGGGAGCTCATTGTAGCTAAAGATGTGAATGGTGATGACTTCAAGCTTAAGGGGGAGATTGTTGGCTTAAGCTTGAAGAAAGCATAAAGTCTACTTTGAGAGAAAAAGAAATTATCCTAATGAGAGATTGGGAAATTGTCCTAAAGAGAAAAGGAAATTTGTTTAGAGGTTTACCTATATAAGAAGATGCTGAGATGTGGCATAACTTAAGATTTTGAGAGAAAGAGTTTGTGAGTGATTTGAGAGAGAGAATTGAGAGATTGAGAGATTGAAAGCTTGAGTTTTTGAGTAATTTTTCTTAAGCTAATAAAGTGAGTTATACTTTATTGATCTTGTGTTCTTAAACAAATCATCACAAACTAGATTAGATTGTTGGGATAACAATCTAAGTCCCACATCGGAAGATTAGACAAGATGTGTCTAATATATAAAGGAAGTCCAACTCCAACTAGTATGAGGCCTTTTGGGAAGGAGCCCAAAAACAAATCCGTGCGGGCTTGGCCCAAAGCGGACAATATCATACTAGTGGGAAATTGGATTAGTTGGACTTGAAAAATTCAACATGGTATCAGAGCCCAAGGTTAAGAATCTGGTGGACCTTGAAAAAAAAAAAAAAAGTGGATGCGGACATACCTCAACCCGAGTAATGGGGGCCCGAGAAGGGGGCTTATTATCGGTCCGAGTGAGGGATCGTGTTCGAAATGGAGTTAAGCATCTCGAAGAGGCGTGTTAAGATCTGCATGTGGTCCTTGGTTTGAAGGGGGAGATTGTTGGGATAACAATCTAAGTCTCACATCGGAAGATTAGACAAGATGTGTCTAATATATAAAGGAAGTCCAACTCCAACTAGTATGAGGCCTTTTGGGAAGGAGCTGATGAGTCCCAAAATTACCGTTTTCTATATAGGATTTAGGTTTGTATATTGAGTCAACTAACTTATATTAGATAGGATATTAGGACTATTTGCTTCACTTAGTGTATTTCAGGTCTGAGAAGCAAATATTGGAAAAGGAAGAGTTTTGGATGAGTTTAGAGGCAAATATACATTGACAGATGCAGAGTCCAGTAGACCCGTCAGAAGTATGGCCTCAGACGAAGATCTTCCCACCGTTGGATCTTGCTAAGATTTTGACACAAGATAGCTAAGGGAGTTAGCTTTCATCTCCAAGTGGTTTGAAGGAAATCCAACGGTGCAATCAAGAGTTATGGCCGATTTACTGAAGACATGTCAACCTGCCGACCAAGCTGACGAAGCCCAAGCCCATGAAGACGGGGATCGACCGGTCCACACTTGGGATCGATCGATCCACCGCCTCTTTTGCCTCCTATCCAAGATTTTCCATTTCTTTTGTTTCCTTTTGTTGCCCTCTCCTTTTACTATATAAAGGGGGCTTGCCCATTGTATTTTACACACCTTTTCAGAGCAGTGGCTCTCTCTTTTGAGAGCTATAGCTCTCCCCCAGTTTTAATAATATTTTTATAGTTTTATTTTAATGCTTTATTTTTAGTTATTACGTTTTAGTAGTTTCCTTATTAGGCTAGGGTTTCCCTGAAGGGATGTGACCGATTATTAGGTTTTAGTTTGGGAATTTATTTTATAGTTCTTCTTCTATATTTGTTCTTAATGCTAGAGCTTGAGTAGCTAACTTGTTCTAGATCATAGGTGATTACTCGTGGCATCAGAAGTGCTGTTTAGTTGCTGGAACTAGTATAGTTGAGCAAGGTGATCCACGGCCAACCAGAAGTTGAAGTCGTGACACCTTGTGAACATATCAATCGTGTTTGTTAATGCTAGCTTTACATTAATAGGCGAACCAATGGTTTAGGATCTATTTAGGTATTGCTAAGTTAGGTATGAGCGCTCGCCATGGCGGATTACTTATATCATCGTGAATTGAGTTCATGAACATATCTTATTATTCCCATGTTAATCGATTTAATTGTTTTGTCACATCCTGGATGGTTTCCCTATGCCTAATATTCTTTTATTATTGCTTATTTAATTTCTCGTTAGGTTGATAGAATCAAACTCCTATTTTATTTTGTCTTAGCTTAACTTTAATCCCGTAAATTCGTAGTGTAACTTATCGGTCCCTGTGGATTCGACCCTAAAGTGCTACAACTGATTACCGTATTTGATCCGGTAGTTTGCATATTTAGGTTTATTATTTGACCTACGATCAAATTGGCGCCGTTGCCGGGGACCAATAATGCTTGCCTACGAGTTTAAGATTAGGGTTTAGTCTAAGATTTTTTATTTTATTTTTACTAATTAGTGTTTTTCTCTTTTTGCAGGTTATTATTATTATTAATTAGGGTTTTTCTCTTTTTGTGTTAAAAAAAAAAAAAAAAAAAAAAAAAAAAAAACAGGTTTGCCGCCGCGGCTAGGTCTGACGACGCCGAGACGATTTGTGGAGGTCCGAGACGTCTTGTGGATGCACAAGACAAGAAGGAGAAGATGGAGAGCGTGTACATCGAGCTTAATGGAAATACTAAGAGTTTGACTTCTCGTATTGATTCTCTTGACATGAAGATGTCTCAGATTGCGTCTTGCTCTAAACCTAAAGAGTTCTATAACGCAATGGTGATTCAAAGAGCGATTGAAGATGTACAAGCCTTCACAGAAGCTCAGGACCGATCGATCCAGCACAACGATCGATCGATCCAACACAACCAGCAATCAAACCCGATCTGCACAACAGATCGACCGGTCCATGCTTTAGACCGATCGATCCTGTCACATGGTGGACATTCCGAAGTTAACAATGGAGATCCTAGAATCTTCTCTGACTTGTCCGCTACTACGGCTCATGCTGGAGCCAAGGCGAAGCTTCATACTGCGGCAAATCAACAGGTCATGATCGCAAACGACGAAGGACCGATCGATCTAGACGTCAGATCGATCGATCCCCTAAATGATGATATATTGCTGACCAGAGGCTCAGGACCGACCGGCCCCCTGCAAACCGATCGGTCTCTATGGCGATTTCAGATGTTTCTGATTTGTTTTCGAGTGATACCGGCAAGCCCAAGAGTCCTTATCCGCGCGTTTCTAAGGCGCAACTTGATGTGAAGACGTACAACCGCTTCAAAGGGGTCACAAGTGAGATAACTAAGGAGCTTTCGCTTTATGAAGCATTATAAGAACTTCCGTTCCTAGGGAAGATTTTCCGGGATGTTGTTACTGGACGGAAAGGTCTTGATGATATTGGTGCGTTTTTAGACAAGCGAAGAGATACTCCCACCCCGAAGCTTACTAAGGTGTCGAAGCTGAAAGATCCCGAGAAGTTGGGGATAGGTGATATGAAAGCTTCTCAGTTGCTTGGTTCCCACCAATTTTCATGTCATAGAGATGACCAAAGGTTTGTTATGCCTTTGATTCTTGGGAGACCATTCATTGCAACAGTGGGTGCCGTTGTTGATCTACCTAATAAGAAGATAGCCTTCTCTAACATCAATGTGAAAAGTTTCTACAACGCAACCCCTTCCAATGAAGCTATACAACGTGGCTCTTGTCTCACCATAGACAACGAGAAGAAGGTGGATGCCATGCTGCGAGTTTCAGGTCCCCTGCACGTGATGAAGACGATGGACAGCCTCTACTTGCTAGACTGACCGATCTCCGTAACAGATCGATCGATCTGCTTCAGGCACCACCTGCTCGTCGCCCCACTCTTGGCGAACACGACACTTCAGACAAGTTCTCCTCCAATCGCGCTGCAATTCACTTACCAGACGAGGGGTATGATTACAAGATCGAACCCCCAAATCATTTACTCGGTGGCAGAGAACTTGTTTTATGGTTTGCCTTCGGAGAATCCATTGGATGATATTGAGGATTTTGCGGAGTTGTGCAACACTTTTAGATCGAGTGGAGTCCCTGTTGACTTTATGATGTGTAAGCTCTTTCCTTTCTCATTGGGCAATAAGGCGAGAAAATGGTTCAAATCATTTGGCAGCTAGCAATAGCAATCATTATCCGGAGTATGATCGAGCGCATCATGTCATGCTAGTGGGAGACCTCGGTGATGAGAATGATGTCAACGAAATCCTGGATGGAGACACTCATTCTTCTAAGCAGCGATCCGAGGAAGTCAGGAAGAGAGACAAGCAATCCACGATGATCCAGCTGACACGACCGATCGGTCCAAAATGAATCAGCATCGAGGAACAGAAGCCTCGAGATCGATCGATCCCACTCCTAGATCGATCGATCCTGACTCAGCAAATGGCTCCTAGACGATGCAGCGGACATGAATCAGCTACCGAAGATCGAGAATGGACACGCAAAGATCAAGATGACACCGTCGCGCTACAAGGCTACAAGTTCTAGCCTACTCGGTTTATACAAACCGATATCTTGGTCGTGATGGACATTCTCAATGATGTCCAGGATTTCATCCAGGTGCGTAACAATGCAATTCGGTCTCGAAGAAAGTGATCCTAATTGGTAGCCTGGTGACTCCCATCATCACCCATTGCCACTTCACCATCGCACATCCCCCACTGGAGCCCAAGGCACGATTCATTGATCGAGAGCACCTGTACGCGAGCGAGATCCTCATCCGTCACTCGCTACCAGGGCCATGATGGCTTCTACCGGTACATCAGTCTCCCTCGTACTGATTCAACATCTCTCGCGACCCACAAGAACATTCGCTTTAATCCGCCTGCTGGGGCGCTTTGCGAGAGACCGATTCTACCTACGACTAGTGGCACCAGGAGAGTAGCGCGTATCGGCCATCATGATGAGGCTGGCCTTTCCCAGCTACACCACCATCACCCCCATCGGTCCCGGAGCATGAGGTTGACTACTCTGGCGCTACTCTAGTAGACACCTCTGTCCCTGATGACGAGGCTGCTGCTTCTAAGTCCTCTTCTCCAGACCCGTCTCTTCGCTCTCATACTTGGCTTTCCACACCTAGCCACACGAGCTCGGAGTCTAGCTTTCTGCAAGACTTCCACATTCGCACCAGGCGAGAGCTTGCTTCGAAACGGATTCTCATTCTCACACCTCTTGCTGCCTCAAAACCAAAGTCAAGCTAACGACTTTAAAAAAGCGCTTATGGGAGGCAACCCATAGAGTTTGTACATACTTTCTTCTCTTTTGTTTTTCTTTATTTTTGGTTTTGCTTTTAGGATTTTATTACGGTGAAATCACGCCCGGTGTTGAGTGTTTTCAGGAACAGGTACTAAACGCAGAGGATGCGAAACTTTTTGTTCCAGACACCAGAGACCGATCGATCCTGTCGACAGATCGATCGATCCTATAGTAATTGACAAAGTCCACGACCATCAAAGATCTAGACCGATCGATCTGAGACGTCAGACCGATCGATCCCCTGCTCCTAGTAGTATTGGGACCCATGTCACATTGTCCATACACACCAAACGTTTGATCACCGGGTTTCTCTATCCTTTTCTTTTAGCTTTTGATTTTCTTATATGTATATTATAATTATCTTTTGTTGTCGGTTTCCATTCTTCCTTTGGGTTTTTCTTACACACCGGGACGGTGTGAAGTAAGTCTGGGGGAGGAATGTGACCATTTGCACTAACATTTTTATTTTTATTTGAGTCGTTTTATTGAGTCAAAATGGTTTGGAACTTGGAATTTCTTTTGTGAATCGTGTGTTCGTACTAATATCTTCTGCTATCCGTCATGACTATCTTTTTGAAGGGCTGAAGATTGGAACACCATTAGCCGAACAACTCACCAGAAGTCCCTATCTCTTGGAAATCCGATTGACCTGGCGTTAACTCCACCCTTGATAAGACGTTAATTGGACTTAATCTTCTCAACTTGGGGCTTGGTATATATCGAACGCGACCTCTGACTCAAGCTCTCCAAGATGCGCATAACTTCTAAAAAAGCATGGTTCCCCTATCTCTTCTCCTGAATAAGAAAAAGAAAAAAAAAAGAAAAAAAAAAGAAAAGGGATGTGGTAAACAAAGAAGTGGGCCGAGGGATGTGTGGTTACCCCCTTGCATACTTCGGACTCATGAAAACCAACCCCGGGCTAAAGAAAAAGAGATCGATAGAAAAAATTAAATGATACCCTAGAAAAGTAGAGAGAAATCGATCTCATGAAGAAAAAGGGAAGAGGAGGAAAGGAACCATAAGAAGAATGTCTTGGAAGCTAGAAGAAGGTAAGCGTCTACGCGATCTTTGATCGATACCCCCTCGTTGAGACCGCACGCTTGTAAAGAAATATATGTAGGGAGTCAACAATGGAGATTTTGGAGCTTCCTTGAGATCTCGGGACATCAGTACGGAGAGTTGCTAAGCCAATGGTTAGTACATGTTGTAAGCTCGATTCTTTGAGTGATGGATTCGCGGAAGAAGTACGGAGATTCTCGAGAAGTTGTAAGTTCCCGTTTTCAAACCTATCTCTTTAAGATTTGTCTTTTTGATTGTTCTTGCTTGAGGACAAGCAAAGATTCAAGTCTGGGGGAATTGATGAGTCCCAAAATTACCGTTTTCTATATAGGATTTAGGTTTGTATATTGAGTCAACTAACTTATATTAGATAGGATATTAGGACTATTTGCTTCACTTAGTGTATTTCAGGTCTGAGAAGCAAATATTGGAAAAGGAAGAGTTTTGGATGAGTTTAGAGGCAAATATACATTGACAGATGCAGAGTCCAATAGACCCGTCAGAAGTATGGCCTCAGACGAAGATCTTCCCACCGTTGGATCTTGCTAAGATTTTGACACAAGATAGCTAAGGGAGTTAGCTTTCATCTCCAAGTGGTTTGAAGGAAATCCAACGGTGCAATCAAGAGTTATGGCCGATTTACTGAAGACATGTCAACCTGCCGACCAAGCTGACGAAGCCCACGCCCATGAAGACGGGGATCGACCGGTCCACACTTGGGATCGATCGATCCACCGCCTCTTTTGCCTCCTATCCAAGATTTTCCATTTCTTTTGTTTCCTTTTGTTGCCCTCTCCTTTTACTATATAAAGGGGGCTCGCCCATTGTATTTTACACACCTTTTCAGAGCAGTGGCTCTCTCTTTTGAGAGCTGTAGCTCTCCCCCAGTTTTAATAATATTTTTATAGTTTTATTTTAATGCTTTATTTTTAGTTATTACGTTTTAGTAGTTTCCTTATTAGGCTAGGGTTTCCCTGAAGGGATGTGACCGATTATTAGGTTTTAGTTTGAGAATTTATTTTATAGTTCTTCTTCTATATTTGTTCTTAATGCTAGAGCTTGAGTAGCTAACTTGTTCTAGATCATAGGTGATTAATCGTGGCATCAGAAGTGTTGTTTAGTTGCTGGAACTAGTATAGTTGAGCAAGGTGATCCACGGCCAACCAGAAGTTGAAGTCGTGGCACCTTGTGAACATATCAATCGTGTTTGTTAATGCTAGCTTTACTTTAATAGGCGAACCAATGGTTTAGGATCTATTTAGGTATTGCTAAGTTAGGTATGAGCGCTCGCCATGGCGGATTACTTATATCATCGTGAATTGAGTTCATGAACATATCTTATTATTCCCATGTTAATCGATTTAATTGTTTTGTCACATCCTGGATGGTTTCCCTATGCCTAATATTCTTTTATTATTGCTTATTTAATTTCTCGTTAGGTTGATAGAATCAAACTCCTATTTTATTTTGTCTTAGCTTAACTTTAATCCCGTAAATTCGTAGTGTAACTTATCGGTCCCTGTGGATTCGACCCTAAACTGCTACAACTGATTACCGTATTTGATCCGGTAGTTTGCATATTTAGGTTTATTATTTGACCTACGATCAGGAGCCCAAAAACAAATCCGTGCGGGCTTGGCCCAAAGCGGACAATATCATACTAGTGGGAAATTGGATTAGTTGGACTTGAAAAATTCAACATGCTTGAAACGAAAGATTCTTCGTATAGACTTCCCACTTCAGCTGCATCGTAGCATATTTCAGAGCGTGAAGCTTTTTCGGATTGGTTCTGTTTCGCCACAGTGAGGATTGGTCATAATGGTCCGTTACGAACGCGACATTACATCCTTCTCTTGTTTTATTACCGTCGACGCTCTCTATTTTCACACCAATTCCATTACCGATCTCTAGATACGGTGTACTTGCACTGCAGCATCCGTAGCCATCGCAGCTTCTATCTGAGTTTGTGGATAGGGGTCGGTCACAAGTGGAGATGCATCCAACAAGTGTGGGGTCAATATTCGTCAGTGTGGCCTTGTTGTTACACCCAAAGGCCATGAGATTGTTATTACCGCTGATGGTAAAAGGTGATCCCGTAAAATTCAAAAGCTCCTCTGAGTTTTCTCCGTCGTCATCACCAGAACACCCCATAGAAGTTATGTTGGTTTTGATGCGGAGTGACCCATAAGGACTGGACTCGTCCCCGTATTTTAATGTGCTCGGAACATCGATTTTCACTACTTCTTTGTTCATCTTACGCAGAAATGGGACGAATTTACGAGAGGTAGAATTGTTGCATTGTACTTCGTACCATTCATTGAGGTAGCAACCATTTCCGATTCCAAACGGATATGGTGTAACACAATATGCCCCGATTTCACTCAATCACAGCTCACACGAAGATCGAATCAACCTCACAATCACTCAGTATGAAATCTCACAAGAACACAATCGAAGAAACGGAAGAGAACGACACAGGGTTTGTTTACCCAGTTCGATCAAGCCGGTGTGGCAAGATCTACGTCTGGGGCCAGACTAGGTCCGGCGATTCACTATCAAATCAAGAGTACAAGCTCAACGAGCTCCAAGATTACAACAGAGAGAAAAGAATCGAGAGTAAAGATACAGAAGGAAGAAGAAGATATGAAACGATATATACACTTGTATCGTTGTAACAGATGAGTAACAAAACGCAACCGTTTTGCAACAACTTCTTCTCTTCACTTGAACTGAACCAGCTCAATACCAAGCAATCAATTTCCCAAACCACTACTGTACCAAGTCGACTTTGAAACAGCAATTAAACCGGGAATTAGATCACCAAACCAACAATCTCCACCTTGATCTCATTCCCATCAAACACAGTGAATCACCAAGCATTGGACTTTACCTCTGGCAATGACTGATATGCCTCAGTCCATTTTGATCAGCTTCAGAACTTCTAAAGTTGAGTCAAACTTACCTACTGGTATGCACTTGGTTAATGCATCAGCAGGATTCCTTGAAGTGTGAATCTTGAGCACCTCCACCTCTTCGGATGCAACAACATCTCTAATGAAGTGAAACTTTAGCCTCAAATGCTTAGTCCTGCCATGATATGTGCTGTTCTTAGACAAACAGATTGCAGACTGTGAATCACACCAAATTGTCACCTTCTTTTGTTCAAATCCCATATCACCTAGCAAGCCTTTAATCCATATTGCCTCTTTAGCAGCCTCTGTCAAAGAAATGTACTCAGCTTCAGTAGTAGATAATGCAACCACAGGTTGCAAAGTTGACTTCCAACTGACTGTATTTCCACCAACACTGAAAATATATCCACTGATTGACCTTCCTTTATCAAGGTCTGCTCCATGATCTGCATCACAGTAACCAACAACTTTGAATTCCTTCTCCTTAGTGAACACCAAATCCAAATCTTTTGATCCTTTGATGTATCTCAAAATCCACTTGACTGCTTCCCAATGTATGTCACTAGGCCTGCTCATGTATCGGCTGACTAATCCAATGACATAGGCCAAATCCGGCCTGGTGCCTAACATAGCATACATGATGCTGCCAACCGCACTAGAGTAGGGAACCACCTCAGTATCCACACATTCATCATCATTACTGACTGCAGCAAGCTTGAAATGAGAACCTATAGGAGTCTTTGTAGACTTAGCTTCTGACATGTTAAACCTCTGAACAATTTTCTTAAGGTAGTTAGTCTGAGACATGACTAACACACCAGCCTTCCTATCTCTCCTGATATCAATGCCAAGTATCCTACTAGCTGGCCCTAAATCTTTCATCTCAAATTCCATACTTAGCTGTTCCTTAATCTTGACCATTTCTAGCTTACTCTTACACGCTATCAGCATATCATCAACATAAAGCAGTAAGTAAGCAAGGTCTTTTCCATTTACCTGTTTGACATAAACGCATGCATCATAATCACTCCTTTTGAACCTGTGATCACTCATAAACCTATCAAACCTCTTGTTCCACTGTCTTGGACTTTGTTTTAGCCCATACAATGATTTCTTCAGTAGGCAGACTTTGCCTTCATTTCCTTTAGTCACAAAACCCTCAGGCTGTTCCATATACAACTCCTCTTCCAATTCTCCATGTAGAAATGCTGTCTTTACATCCATTTGCTCCAGCTCCAAGTCTCCATCAACCACAACAGCCATTAAAATCCGAATAGAGACATGCTTTACCACTGGTGCAAAAATTTCGTTGTAATCTACACCTTCAATCTGAGAGTATCCCTTTGCTACAAGCCTGGCTTTGTATCTTTTAGCTTCCACTCCAGGTATTCCTGTCTTGATCTTAAACAACCACCTGCATCCAATTAGCTTTTTACCTTCAGGCTTATCAACCAGATTCCAAGTACCATTTTTAATCAATGAGTCATACTCTTCCTGAGCAGCTCCTTTCCACTTGAGCTTGTCCTTATCTTGCATTGCTTCAGCAAAATTCTCAGGTTCTTCCAAATTCAAACTCTCCACAACAATGAGAGCAAATGCAGCCTCATTTTCTTCAGTAAACCTTTGGGGAGCTCTAATTTGTCTTCTGACTCTATCCCTGGCCAATTGGTAATCTGATAAATCTTCCTGAACTTGTAGTCCTGGTGATGATGTAGCAAATTCTTCATCACTCTGTTCTTCCTGTTCTGAGTCCAAGTCACTCTCATCAATGTGAATGACTCCACCTTGCTCAGAACTGTTATTATCCTTCACTTCAGTTTGTTTTACTTTAGTGACAGGCCTGCTTGCTTCCACAATGCCTTGATCTTTACTGACCTTATCTTCTTTACCTTTCTCATTCATGCTTCTAAACATAATGTCTTCATTAAACACCACATTCCTGCTAATGACAAACTTGTCTTCATTAAGCAGCCACACCTTGTACCCTTTAGTACCGGTCGGATAACCTATAAAGATTCCTTTGAGAGCCCTGGGTTTCAACTTCCCTTGATCTTGATGAACATATGCCACTGAACCAAACTTCCTCAAATGCCTGTAACCTGGTTTTCTGTTTAACCAAAGCTCCTCTGGGATGTTATGATCAATAGCTGATGCAGGGGACCTGTTTATCACATAAGCTGCTGTAGAAGCAGCCTCTGCCCAAAACTTTTCTTCTAACCCTGATTCATCGAGAAGACATCTCACTTTTTCCATGATTGTCCTGTTCATTCTCTCAGCCACTCCATTTTGCTGAGGAGTGTAAGTACAAGTATGATTCCTTTCAATCCCATGCTGTTTACAAAACTCATCAAACTTGTTGTTGCAGAACTCTAGACCATTGTCAGTCCTAAGGCATTTCACTTTCTTCCCTATTTGGTTTTCTACCAACTCCTTCCATTCACAAAACTTACTAAAAGTCTCATCTTTGGTTTTCAGGAAGAACAACCATACCTTTCTTGTCTTGTCATCGATTATTGACAGGAAGTACTTGCTCCCTGATATTGAAGGTGTGACATTTGATGACCCCCAGAGATCTGCATGCACATAGCTCAGAGCTTCCACAGCCGTGTGTTTACCAACATTAAAACTGACTTTCTTTGCCTTTCCCATGACACAATTTTCGCAAAATTTCAGGTCCTTGATGTCTTTCTTCTCTAGTAGACCTTTATCAGCCAAAACTTTGAGATTATTAATCCCCATATGATCTAATCTGCTGTGCCACAAAGCAGTCTTTGCAATTGACTCCTCTGCATTAATACTTTCTGAAACAACTGTCTTCCCATCAAAAATGTAGAGACCATTCACCAGGTTTCCTTTTAAGGCAGTTTTCTTACCTTTAAAGTACCTAATCTTGCCGTCTCCACCTTCATGCTTGTATCCAAGTCTGTCAAGAGTGCCAGTTGATATCAAGTTTCTCCTCAGATCTGGAACAAATTTAACATTCTCCAAGATCTTAATTGAGCCGCCTTTTGTATCCAGCATGATAGATCCTGTTCCTTGAGACTCAACCGAGTGGTTATCTCCAAGAAGAATCGTGGTTACATTGTTCTCATCAAAACTGCAGAACCAATCACGCCTTGATGTCATGTGACTAGTGCAGCCTGAATATAGAACCCACAGATCCTTCACTTGTTGATCATTCACGCTTAAAGCTTCAGAGAATACCAGTTTCTCAGTGATAACACCTGCTTCACTCTGACCTTCAGATTCAGCCTTCTTCTTTCTGGCAAAACAGTCTTTCTTTAGATGCCCTTCTTTCTTGCAAAACCAACATGTGACTTTAGTCTTAGACTTTGACCTGCTTCTGTCTTTGTTCTGACTTCCCTTTTGGTCTCTGGTCTTGGATCTTCCTCTTTCTGATGTATACAGTGCTGCATTAGAACCTTTTTCTGATTCCTTTGTCTCTGCCAATTCCTTCTCAAGCGACTTAGCTGATGAAATTACATCCTTCAGCGACAATGTTCTGTTACCGTACTTGAGAGTATGTTTGAGCTGCGCATAACTCAATGGCAGAGAATTCAGGATCAAGATTGCTTGAACCTCATCCGCAACAACAATTTCAAGACTTCCCAATTCAGCAACAATCTTCAAGAAATCATCAACATTCGCATCGATAGACTTTGTCTCTACCATCTTGAATGAGTACAGGTTTAGTTGCTGATTAATCCGATTAGGCAAAGAAGTCTCCATATACAAACTACCAAGAAGAGCCCAAATAGATGCAGCAGTCTCACAGTGATTTACCTTCCGCAATACCGCATCTCCCAAATGCATAATGATCATGTTCAACGCCTGTTCCGATCTTTCCGCTTGAACCTCATCAATCACCGTCTTAGTCTGAGACGATCCTAGCTCCAAATCGTCTTCTTGTTTTCCTTCGCTCTTTGTTAGCGGCACCGTCTTCATCATCGAGAAATCCGGCTTGATTGTATCCTTTAAGCCTTGAAGACTTAGATGCGCCACCATCTTGATTCGCCACAGAGAGAAATCGGATTCTCCATCGAAGACTTTAAACTTGGATTTGAATTCCTTCGTCTTCGAATTAGATGCCGCCATCGATTCAAGATCTCAGGCTCTGATACCAATTGTAACACAATATGCCCCGATTTCACTCAATCACAGCTCACACGAAGATCGAATCAACCTCACAATCACTCAGTATGAAATCTCACAAGAACACAATCGAAGAAACGGAAGAGAACGACACAGGGTTTGTTTACCCAGTTCGATCAAGCCGGTGTGGCAAGATCTACGTTTGGGGCCAGACTAGGTCCGGCGATTCACTATCAAATCAAGAGTACAAGCTCAACGAGCTCCAAGATTACAACAGAGAGAAAAGAATCGACAGTAAAGATACAGAAGGAAGAAGAAGATATGAAACGATATATACACTTGTATCGTTGTAACAGATGAGTAACAAAACGCAACCGTTTTGCAACAACTTCTTTTCTTCACTTGAACTGAACCAGCTCAATACCAAGCAATCAATTTCCCAAACCACTACTGTACCAAGTCAACTTTGAAACAGCAATTAAACCGGGAATTAGATCACCAAACCAACATATGGTATCGAGATATTTCCACAAAAGCTTTGACAAGAACTAGAAATGGTGAGTTCTGCTGAACTATTGTTGATCAATAGAAGTACAAGACACAAACGAATCCAGAGTACGCACCACATTTTCTATTTTTCGTTTTTTTTTTTTTTGTGTTTTTTGTGTTTTTTTTTTTTTTATCTCTTATTTTTGTGTGTTTTCGCTCTTTAGAATTCTTCTACTTTATATCGGTGGTTTTCCAGAGATCATGCCATGAGGTTATTTTGAAATTTTCAATCAACATTAATTTGCGTGGAAAAAATGACCAAAATCTCTCGAGACATACCACACGAATTACGAATACAATAATATGGCATCCTCAAACTTCCATGACAATTGACAAATGTTTTTCCTTACGGCCAGTACCTAACGTCATCGTTTAGTTTGTCCACAACTTAGCGTTGTTATCATTAACTGAATCACCATATTTTAGAAACAAATGTCTTGTTTCATTGAATGCCATATTGATTTTCCAAATGAAAATAAAATGACACACATCAATAAATGTATACGCTCAACCAATAAACACAATGTAAATAACCCATAAAATAACTTATTAAAAATCTTTATCGAGATAAAATAATATAATAACTTGTTAAAAAACAAGAGAAAACTCTAATGGAGAATTTGCTTCTTGCTATTGATTATAGTTTGATTTATCGTGACATCAGAAGTGTTGTTAAATTACCTGAATTAACATAGATGAGCAAAATGTCCTTAGCCAACGAGAATTGATGCTAAGGCACTTTGGGAACATATCAAACATGTTCTGTAAAGCTTGTCTGATTTGCTAGATTCAAATGAGAGTTTAGGGTTTAGTAATTTCAGTGCTTAGATAGATAATTGCGTGAGAACGAGTTATCTTTACAATCATGTTCTGAGTTTAAGAACAGTGCTTAAAAGATTTCTGCTATTTTCCTATAATTGTTATTTCACATCCTTGATGATTTTCCTATACCCAATGTCTTTTATTTCTTGATTTACTCCTTTATTTATTTGCTTTGCTTCATTGAATTTGACTCACCACATTTTATTATTTTTGTCTTACCTATATTTAGTCTATATAATTTCATAGTGTAATCTTTGGTTTCAATGAACTCGACCATAAAGTGATACAACGCATTACCATTGATCTGGTAGCGTGCATTATAAGTTATTAATTGAACACTGATTAGTTGGTAAACAAATTTCTTTAGTTAAATGTTTAAGAAGTTTACTCAACTCATTAAAATTTATTTTAAAACCAATTTAGTTAGATTTAGATGCATGTTACCATTTAAATTTTCAGGTTAGAAAACATATATACGGATTTATCAAAAATTGGTAAGTTAAATATCAACATCAACTTGAATTGGTAAGTTATTCGCGGTAAATTTCTTCTTGTAATCTTAACTTATGATCGTATGTGAATTTGTTGTCTCAGGCATGTGTTCAATACGGTGAGCCCAATAAAAGCTGTGAATATATTTTTCTTGCAAGTTCATACTCATTTCATTTTTTTTTTTTTCATGTTTCATTACTTCATATACGTCTTTGTCCGATCGTCTCTTCTTGGATTCAACCTATATACTCTCACAAGCCTCGAAACTAACCAGAAGTCCACAACGGTCAACGAAGATTCATCCTTATGCAATTTGAGGTTAAAAAAAAAAGAACTTGGTGACCCATGCATTAATCTCTTAACTCTTAAAAGGAAGAGAGCGATTTAAAATGTGTAGACTAAATTTTTATTCAATTTATAATTTAACTACTTACCACTGATCGATGGAGTCTGAGCTGGTTTTCGAGTTCGCATTTGAATCTTCTTCGTCTTCACCATCCCCCTTGCTCTCTTCTTCACCATCTCCCTCGCTCTTATCTTCTTTTTCTTCATCATCTCCTTCAACGGGAGAGTCGCTCTTATCTTTTTCTTCATCCGTTCCAACTTCTTCCTCACCATCTTAAAGTTCACTAGGTGAGGTCCCCGCGCCCTGCGCGGGATTATATCATTTTTATATTATTTACATAATTCAGAAAAGTCATTAAGATTATCATTTTAACACTTGAATAGTGAATTAGACCATAATAATCATGTTCATATTATGATAACCAAAGATATGTTGTTTTTATACTTGATTTTGTATTACGCTTAGTTTTATGACGTATTCATGTTTAATCGTTTCTTTCATATCTGTAATGCCCCGACCGCCACTGTCCGTGGGTCCCCACGTCAAGTTTCGGCCTTTGGGCTCATCCTCTTGGTCTTGTCATACTTTTTGGTTTTATGACATATTCATGCATAATCGTTTCTTTCATATTTGTATCTCCCCGACCGCCACTGTCCGTGGATTCCCACGTCCAGTTTCGGTCTTTAATTTGGGCCCATCTCTTTGGTTTTATCGTAATCTTGATTTTATGACATATTCAGGCTTACTCGTTTCTTTTATATTTGTAACGTCCTGACCGCCACTGGACATGGGAACCCACGTCCACTTTTGGTCCTTGAGTCTATCCCACGTCCACTTTCGGTCTTTGAGCCTATCTTCTTGGTTTTGTTTTACTCTTGGTTTTATGTCGTATTCAGACTTACTTGTTTTTTTCATATTTGTAACGCTCTCCGCGGGATGTTATCGTTTTAATATTTTTTGTTTAAACCAAATAATATAAGACAATATTATTTTTAATATTTTAGTAATAGAATAAATGTTTGATAGATAATAGGAAAAGAAAATTAAAAAAACTAAAAAACGGGATAAACAAATGATGGTAATCACTAACAAAGCTTCGTGGGATTTGTTTATGATAAGTAATTTTGTTAAGGAAATATTCAAGTAATTAACCAAAAATATATGTTTAGTTACAACACCTGAGTTCTGAGAGGTGGATACGTGAATAGAAATTTGTTTTAAATTTAAAATTCTATCTTTTTATTTCTTGTTTATTCGTAAGGTCGTTACGATTGGTTAGAAAACTTGATATATGCAAAATAAGTTCACTGCATTGTGACAGTCCACACAGATTCTTAGGTTCTTGTAAACTCTTAGAGCTGTTCCTTCTGAAGTTTTTAATCAACCCATAGGTAATGGCAAACTTCTCGCTGTGATATATCCCCTTAGGCCTTAACTGTTCAATCTTCTCCTCTTTACTTGTGTCTGGTCTGTATCCCATATTCCATATCTTCATTTCCAATATACTTCAAAGAATATTAATTTCCTCCAAACCACCCAAAGAATTTTCACCGACAACAAAACTAAAAAATTTACCATTAAGTTCGATCCAAGAGCATCCATCATCCTTACGCAAACTCATCTCCTTCATTCTCTGCCTCACTTTTCTCATATCATCCCATTTCTCCAATATTGCATATAAGTTGGAAAGCAAAACGTAATTCTCAAGTGTTTCTGGTTCTAATACGAATAACTTACCATCAACTTTCTCTCCCATTTCCATAAAACTTAGAACAACCATTTTTTATGCAAAATAAGTTCAGAAATTTATGAATATAAAATAGCAATTGCCTAAACCTACAAACAAACCAGCAAGCTGCTCTTCAGTGAGTTACAACACCCAAAACACACAAGCAAAATTCAAAAATGAAAAAGTCTTAAAACAATCATAGATGAGAAAAACTCAAAGAAGGTGCAAGTGTCTTAACCTGTTGATCGAGATCAGGGAAATAAACGGTTCTCTAGATGACATTTTTTCACTTAGCCATGCTTGTTCGAGCGTTTATCTTCTGTTTCCCTCGACCAAAGCTCTTCTTTCGAGCAGTCTTTGATTTTGCCGGATTCGTCGATTTAGCCGCAGAACTTGAACCTCGCTAAATCGCTTCGATGCTCCTCGTAATTAAATGGAAGAAATGATCAATCGGAAGAAAAATCCGATCAATCAAGGTCAAAGAAAGAAGAAAATGAAGATCGGAAGCTCAAATCGATGGTGAATTTTGGTTCACCAGCTCTGATACCATGTTAGTGTTAAAGAAGAATCGAGAAAAGTTTGTTACGGACTTGAATGATTTTATTAATCTTGTTAATGAATTAATCACACTTACATCCTCTTATATATGAGGAGAATGTTGGTTTACAAACATTGGACCGAGATTAACAACTCGGTTAAGTATAAACCAATATACACTCTAATACTCTTCTTCTACATCACACACACAATCTACCAAATGTACAATATTTTTTTTTTGCGAATATCTCCAACAAAATAAAACATATTTGACCCATAAAAGATTCGAGATTTTTTAATCACCATTCACTTCGAATATGATGAATTATTATCCATTGTCTTGAAGCATAAAATTAGTCATACGGTGAGTCAACTTCGCGACGTATTTGTCTTCGTAATCGTTACATGCATTTGGTGAATCCGGATATTTGGATATTGATTCAAGTTGAGGTGAGTTTGTGATTGGAGTGCATGTGCTCGAAAAAAGGAGATAAATAAATCTATTACTTGTAGTTCAATAGATTCTAACAAATAAACTATATATAGAGGAAACAAACAGAGTAATCAAAGTGAGAAAAAACAAATAAAGAACCTCTGAGATATGTGTGTATCTAATGTCGAAGTTAGACTCTCACCGCCAACCACTGAAATTCTAACAACATTGAAACCAAAAAGAGTAAAACGCATAAAATAACTATTATGCAAAACGTTGATTAAAGTTAGTTTTCAGATCACCTGCTTGAAGAGATCTACCTTAGCCCTTTTAATATTCTGAAACGAAAACATTGGTTTTAAAACCACATGCATGATCTCAGAGGTTCGTACATATACGCCGAAGAACGTAATGATAGAGCTAGAATGTGGTAGAAAAGACTCTATACGATCAAACATTGGAATCTCAAAGAAAACATGATTCTTTTACCGAAGCTTGTTGAATTATATGCCAAGGATACTAAACTTTGTTATATGGACAAAGAACTCAATGGTTAATCAAACAGAGATACAAATCATATTCAAGAACACTTATTGATTGAAGAACAACAAACAGGACCCAAAGCCAACAGCACGTAGCCGATCCCCGCGGCTACGGTCATGGTGCGCCGGACGCTAGTGTCACTCAGACTTCAAAGCTAGACAGAGCGGTATGAATATACCTCCCAAAAACTTGACAAAACTCGGAGCCTGTGTAGTAAAAACTCGGGTTCGAGTCTTGGCCACCGGGGAATTTACATTTGGGCATCGCCGGCGACACAGATTAGTCCCTTGGGCCTAGGAAGCCTTTAGGAAAACTGTGTATAATTCAAAAAAAAAAAAAATAAATAAACAAAACCAATGACATCTCATTATTACCACAATCGGTGTATTAGATACAAATATTACTCAGAGAAATGGAAATTTCTTTTTCTATCATATTAATCATATCAAAAGGCAACTATCAAAACGCATTCATCAATTAAAAAACACAAACTCTCTCGAAAAAGTTACAATTTCTTTTAGAAAATCTGAGTCCTAACAAACAATTAGACAGATTTGGCTAAATTAAAACAGTAAACTTTTAATTGGAAAACTCTAAATCAACGGTACACAACTTAAAACACTTACAATTGTTTGAATGGAAAATTGGTCAAATTAAAAGTCCAAAAGGAGAAAGACGTAACATAAAAACCCTAAAAATTCTGATTTGTTAAGCTTCTCTTCTCTCTTCTCTTTCTTCTTCTTCTTCTGTAAATAAGATGTTACAGATCAATGGTGTATACGTGTATATTACATATTTGAATTGTGTCTGGAGGTTTATATGATCCATTATTATGTCATTCAATACGATCAGTCATTCACAAATCCATTCGACACCATTATACTCCCACCACACACTTTCATACGTGTTATCATATAATGATTATATGTCATTATACTAATCTCAAAGAAACTCACCTCTAAATCCATCGGAAGACTACTTATAGTTTTCATGCAGCATTCCATGAGTTTCGTCCCCAACACACAACATCGCAACCTATAATACCACCATTTTTGTTTTTAGGAAAAAAATACCACAAAACTAAAATTAAAATTTTAATTTTCAAACTTAAACTCTAAATTCTAAACACTAAACCCTACTGCATAAATACTAAATCCTAAATTACAAAATAATCAACCTAAACCAAAGATTTAAAATTCCACACATATGAACAATAATTTGGTATTAGTGGTATTTTTGGAAAGAAAACTAAAATAATGGTGTTTTATGGAATTCCTCATAAATATAACATCAAATTAGGCATTTACTTTAGTTAAACCATAACTAACACAATCCTAAATGGAAAATTACCTTTATCTTGTGATATTCATAAAACTGCCATGTATTCATTATTATCCATATTAATTTAAAGTAATATTTACTATTGCTTTCGTAAAAATATGGAATAATAACAACTATTTTAGGTGAAGTGATCTTGGTCTAGTGGCAAGTCCACAGAAGACAGACACCATCACACCAGAGATCGAGTCCCCAACCCTACAATTTGTAAGATTTAGGCTAATGGGCCGGCCAATTAAGGCTCAAATGTTGAAAAAAAAAAACAACTATTTTAGATTTAGTAGTATATTTGACGTCATCTTATCAAATTATATTAAGATTTAAGGTAACATTATATTCTGTTTAAAAATAGAACAATAAAATATTTTTTTATTTACAAAATCTTCTTTTGCGTAATTATCACAATGTACAATTGGAAAATTCTCTTTATTTTACCTATAGGAAAAAAAAAAGAAAAAAGATTGGAAAGAAACACACGAGCCCATGTTTTCCTTCGTGCGTTTCTTCATCACAATCCATTCGTTTAAGCCATGGAGTTTTATGAATCATAACGTACAACAATTGTGTGAAGACGACACATATTAAGTATCGTTATACTATGCTCATACCGATTAATAGGTGATCTTTTACCTTCTCTTTATGAATTTTATGCTATGAATATATGTTTTTGTTAGGTTTCAACTTCAATAACTAAGCAAACACAAAGATGAATTCAATACAGTCAAAATGTAAGTGTCATCATGTGGGCTGAAAAGTTTATTTTCCCTCAATATCAAGTACATCGTTGCAGGAACCAAACATAATCCATGCCCCAATTACCAAACATAACATCGAAAAGGAAGGAGAAGGTAACAATTGTGAATACACCTGGATTAGCTTCATACACTGCAGAGTGGTGATCATAGAAGATTGGTCAGAGGAAACAATGACAAGAGTAAAACGCAGTATACAAAATCTTTTCTTATGATACAACGGCTATCTCCAATTTGCTTTTCTTAAACAGAATCAGAAGTTCCAGAAGGACACTTAACCATACGCATCAACAATTTCCTGGATTAATTGCAGAAGTACATTTGTTTATGTCAAAATAAGTTAACGGTGACTCTTTGGTCCTTAGGACATGGAAAATTAATCCAACTTGAGAATTGGAGTCAACGACAGCATACTGTAATGCATCCTGAATATACACAAATGAACCCCATTCTACGTAAGAAAACGACACAAAACTATTAACCTCAATATCACAAAATATGTTATTAAATACTGCAATCAGTAGTACAACAAAACAAATAACTCACTTCTTTTGATGCAAAGAAGTGACTCCAGCCCTCAGCTACAAGGCACTTCTTTGTCACACAAGACTAAGCATGTTCAAAGTATGATAGATAGCTTTCTCTTTGTGTACCTGCAGTTGGAAATAAAAAGTTGATTTCACCTTGCATGAATTATAAACGGGTCAACACCGCCAACATTGATCCATATAGGATAATACCTTCAGGTTCCATCCAATAGTCTGCAATAGAATTTTACGATGCCCTCCAGCACCTATGGTGGTTTTAAGCTCTGTTAATCGACATAAAACCTGAAATATTGTGAAAAAATCAACTATTATGTTCCCAAAAAAAAAAAAAAAAACAACTATTATTTAGAGACAAAGCTCTTACCAAATATTTTTGGTGATAGCCTCACCTCAGAAGAGATCACTTGTTCGTAGGATAAAATTAATCCTGGCTTTTTTCCTATAAAGTTTAGGGGTTTTTGCATAGTTTGGCCAGGGGCCCACAAATTCTTTCACTAAATGGCAAACTCAAGTTTCTCTTGCACGTAATGGCCACCCTCCTTATTTCGGACAGATTTGTCCCTGGCGAGAAGTGAAGGAAGCAAACGAGTTACTGTGGACGTTCACTTACAATGTACTGTACACGTTTCCCATTCGGTTGTTACAGTACAAAAAAAGTATCAAAATATAATAAAAAAAAAGAGAAAATATCTCTTTCGTCTCTGTCTCATGTTGGATTATAATATTAAATTAATGTGTTAGTGGGCCTAAGATGAGACTAATGAACAACTGTAATTAATGAAATTCATCATCATGCTTTCTATATGAGATGTTATAGTGTACGTATTAAGGTTGTGAGAAAACCAAAAAAAAAAAAAAAAAAAAAAATTTCTTCTCTACGACGATAGTGATGGTGAGTTCGTGAAGAGATATGTTTTGTGGTTACCAAATCATATAATCTTTGCAAAGAAAGGATTGATCTATAAGGTATTATAAGAACTATATAAATTTTTGTTTTTACTATAAGTAGAGAAGAAGTTATCATTTTTTAAAAACAAAAATCAAGTTATTTTTCATTGCACAGTTTTTTTTTTAACTTTTTTTTTAGATCCTGTACAAGTGTAAATTCTTAGGCTTTAAATATTTTTTTGTTGTATATTTCCTTTTTGTTTGTTTCCTATTGGTAGTTAATACTGGTTTTTTCAGTCACATTTAATAGCTTTGTTTGTCATGAATTTATGATGCAGGTATGTAATGGAGATACCTGTATTTATTATTGTTGGAGAGTGGTTGTGCACAGAAAAAGAAGAATGAAATTTTGTTGCTGAGAAAGGAACGTTTGGTAGATGTGTACGTGTTAAAGAAAATATGACGTACATGGAACTTACGTGTACGGTATGTGAGGTGTTCAGCTTAAAGGCTACGGAATTTATTCCAAACATTAGCTATTGGATGCCTGGAAAGATGTCGATGATTATTGAACGTAAACGCCCTCCAGTGTTCATTGACAATCAAGTTAGCTTGGACACATTTTTTTGTATTCGTAGTGGTGATCCTAGCGTCAACATGTTTGTGTCATTTTCTCCAATCGTTAATCATGCATCGGTTGAAGTAGCTAAGGAGAACGTGGACGAAGAAGACCAAGAAATGGTTGATGAGGAAGAAAACTCGGTTGAGGAAGAAGGGGATGACGTCGATTAAGAGTAGGATGGTGAGGATGTCGAGGACGATGAAACCGTTGACAATGATTACACCGATGAAGCAAACGATTCGAGTTGCATGGAACTGACTGTAGACGGTAGTGAAGGAGACGATGAGGATTATGATTACAATAAGTGGACTGATTTCATAGTCAGTGAATATGGGATAGGCCATGACCGTGATCATGGTGACGTGCAAACGACTCTTCTTCGAAGAGGCGAATTCAGTCAACTTTTAGAAACATGTACGTCCACGGATTGCCGTGTACGTGGTGGGTCAAACACCTCTGCTGTAAATGAAATTTCTGATAATCAACCATCTACCATATGTACGTACACTGGTAACTGTGTACCAGAAAAAAACAAAGATGTGGACGAGTCGCCGTACACCGATACAGAAGGGGATGCTGAAGGTGATGCTGAAGGGGATGCTGAAGGGGATGATAGTGATTACGTGAATGTCGTGGAAATCCTTCAGGAGGATCTACAGTAGAGATTGTCACATTGGAAGAGTCTTATAATGTCTATAATTCTTTCCCTTAAATGTTAAGTGTTGAGGTGAATATACTAGATAATGATACTTCTCCAATGTTTGATGATCTAGCCAATGTCAGAGCTGATGCGATAGAAGTAGAAATTAGCACGACAGATGAGAAACTGTACGTTGGAAGTTGCTTCATAAACAGAAAAACCTTGCAATTGACATTGAGTTTCCATGCAATCAAAAATTGCTATTGTTATAAGAAACTTCGATCATCACCGAGGAGACTGGAAATGGTTTGCAAAGACCGGAGTTGTCCGTGGCAGTTGACAGCACATGTGGTGGGAAGCTCCGAAATTTTCAAAATAACACGGTATATCTCCATTCATACTTGCAACATAGACACGAGAAAGAACTACGGGAATCATTTCAACCACGCGGGTCAACGGCTTGACTGGTCTATATTTATTTGGTTAATTAAACACGTGTGACATTACATCTATCCCTTTCAATATTCATTTACATGCTATGTACGTACACATACATTCCATACGTACACTTTACAGTATTAAAAACATATAACCTCTTGATATATATGTGTTTTCTGTTTTACATGTATGTTCACGAATGCTTTACAACAACGGTGTACGTATTTTCTAAAGTAAATCATTAATTACAGTTTCAAAAGCCAATTTTTTTTTGAAATTATATGAGATTCTCACAAATATTTGCTCAGATTTTGGTCGAGTTACGTTAGCTTCTCTACTTGTCGGGTACCACCGAGAGTCATGCCGAGATCCCAACTCTGAAATTCCGAGACTTAGATAAAAAAAATCGAAGATTCTGCCAACAAAATCAGAATATACCAACACTGGGTTCTTTTGTTCTTAATCCGAGAAAATCTATTGGTTGGAGACCGCCGAGAGTCACGCCGAATTCTTCTTACCAAGATCCTAATTATGAGATTCCGAGACTTACGTCAAAAAATCCGAAAGTTTCAAAACTAACATCTTGCAAAATAGGTTATGCAAAACAATATCAAATTCACCACCAATAATGTACATAGCGTAACTTATGTACGTACACTGAAACTCAATATATTTTGGATAAACATAACATTATCAAAATCCAAATGTACACACTATAACATATGTACGTACATTTAAACTTAATATTTTTTTGGTACACCTCTGGAGCTGCATATTTATGGTTTTTAGCTAAATAAAAGGGGTAAAAACGTAATTTGCACAGTCTTCTTCTTCCTTCACGAAAACCCTAATCGCCTATCTTCTGTTTTTTTTTTCCATTTTTTTTCTTCAAATTTCTTCTCTTATTCACCATATTTTCATGAAACTTAACCAAAAAACTATAGATCTATCACTAATTTACAGATTTCAAACAAAAAATGAAGTTTTATGTGATATTACCTTCTTTAATTGTTAGAGCAACCGATGTCAAACCCGAAGTACTTTTCCGGCGAGTTCTCACAAATATTTGCTCAGATTTTGGTCGAAATTGGCAAGAATTCGGAGACCCAATCACAACCCACCCCCCACTTCTCTTTTTCTAACACTAATCCGTAAAACAACCCCCAACCCACCACCGAATTCTCTACTAAATCTCGCTGGAAGTCGAAAGGTCTTCACATTAAACGAACCCAACAATGGGTTGTTTCTCACCAAAACGATTAGAGATTTCGAAAGAAGATTTGAAGTTGTATTTGAAATGGTCGGCGAAGAAACCGATCTCTCTCCCTATCGCTTCTCTCCGCAATCTCTGATTTTCTTTTCATGAACAGTTACCTTATTTTTCTTTTCAATTATGTTTATATTTCACACAAGCAAACTAGTAAATGTGCCTTTTGAAACAACACAACTATTAATTAGAAAAAACCGAACCAGCACTCTTCCCTCATTAAGGGCATATTCGTCCAAAAACCTCCTTGTGGCCAAATGGTGAAAGACAAACTCATGTTTGCCACTCAGTCCTGATCATCAACTTCCGAATCCAGCGTGTTATTTTGAGTAACAACCCTTTCTGGAGGTCACGAGATGTTTGTTAAGCCAAAGTCGTAAGTCGTTATAACCAACCTTGTGTCATGACATGACCTCTCTACGTGTTTCTTGACAGGGCATCCTGAGCCTGAAGATCTATAGTAGCTCCTAGAACATAACGGGCTTTTTGTTTATAAACCTTCTTCACATTGTTGTGAAGAAACAGAAACTAAAACCCTGAAAAAAGAAACGAAAGGAAGTAAAAAGTAAGTGAAACCTCTCATAGTGTTCTACGACACGGTTCCATTGGTCGTAGACTGAGGCATGGGTATTGTAAGAACCGAGCGTAGCTACCGCATTTATGGTACAACCAATGGAACCGTGTCGTTCCTTTGCGTTCACAGTCATTACATAGGATGTCCTACAACATTTTTGTGTGTGTGTGATTGTGTCATGAAGTACAGAATAGTAGAAGCAATATTCAAGAAACAGCAGTTTTAGTGTTTCTCACCTGACAGTGGTTTTGGTATTCTTTTGGAAGTTCTTCTGCAGCTAACAGTGCATCAACCATACCAAAATAAACCTGTGAAGTTCTTCTGCAACGAAACAAATGAAGGAGAAAAAGTTCAGTGAATGATGCAATGATATATTTCAGTTAATATATGATTTCAAACTTTCTATTTCATACTTTTCTGTTCACATTCTTTCTCCATTCTGAAAAGTTTATCTCATAAAATGCGCATCTCTACCCAATTTGAAATAATTCTAGAAGTTAAAATATCCGTAATCTTCATCCTCATCATCACATTCATCTTCGTCACATGTACGTCTGTTTTCATGCAATGGTATACAAGAAAAGTGATCTTCCACTTTTGCCAAAACTGGCAAAACACTCGCATCGTGATGACACCTCCAAAGTCTGAAATGTCTGCTACCCAAGACGTGTCAATGTGTAAACGAAGCTGTCATAACGATGTAAGCCAAATCAAATTTTGAAACCGAAAACTGTTACCACTCGACTAAGATATACATTAAAAAAAAAATCAATAAACTTAAACTAATAAGTAATAACTACAAATATGTGTATTGAAAATTTTAAACTAAAATCTTTAATGCCACAAATTTAAAAAATTACCTACGGAGAAAATAATCTCAACATGGCCACGTATGTAAACTAATGAACCAATCACGCTTCTAGTTATCATTCCTCTTCGAAGCAAAACTTTAACTCAGAAACTTCAACTCATCAATAACAGCAAACACAAATCTTGTGATTCATAACACTAACTCATCCATAACAGCAAACACAAATCTTGTCATTCATAACAATATAAAAGAGCACAAATATCCATAATAAACCAATCGTAGTTGTCGTCGATCCTTTTTCTTCAAACCCAAAACGTTTACTCAAACAACATCAAATCATCTATAATATCAAACACATATCCCGCGGCTCATCACAGATACAAAACCCTATTTAGAGTTGGAGAGAAAAGTGCCCAATATATAGTATCGTGAAACTTTAAACACCTATATATACTGTATAAGGATAAAAATTAAAAGATATGTAGAAATCTAGAGTTTTTGTTAGTTATACGAAGATATCCTTAAAAGTAAAGGAAAATATAAATTTATCTACATTTTCTCATCGTTTTCTTTAGACTTAGAAAACAAACGGAAGTTTAGGTTTTATATAAGTTTTTATGTAATATGCGATTAAGTTAAATAAACAATTGATTGTTTTAATTTTTTTAATTGTTAATTATGCTAATTGAATTTCATTAAGAGTATTTGTGTAATTTAGAGGGCTGAGAAGAGCTCTCGTCGCGACACGTAGGATTTTGTACCTCTCAATTATTATTGTATAGATATAGACTAGGTTTTAATCCCGCTACGCGCGAGGTATTTTTTAAAAAAATTAGTGAAATTTTGATGTGATCAATAATATTTACTAACATTTTTTGAAAAAAAAGGAAAAGAAAAGAAATTGATGGTTTTGCCACGAAAAAAAATCAATTAAATGGAAACCTATTTTTCATATTGATAAATCAAATTTTCATATTACAAATCCAAAAAAATTTGTTATCCTAAATTCATATTCAACTTATGGAAAAGATTTACCATATTTAATTAATGGTTTGCAATATTTAATATTTTTTCTTAGAACCTAAATATATTTCTTTAGCTAAAATAATAAAAAAATACAAATAATCAATTTCATAATTCTTCTAAGCATATCTCAATTTTATATGCTATAAGTTATAAGAAATTATACTATATTAATTATAAATTCACGCAAAGATCATCATGAAAAATATCACTTTGCACCATTAGAACAATCAACAGCCGAGATCTATAAATATTAAAAGTTGTGGTATATACTATACTCTATCAAATTAAAAAAGATAAGAAAAAAAAACATACTTCTATTTATACATAGCTTTCGTGTACCGTAAGAAACCTCTGATCCTTATACATCATATTTACAAACCTTGTGCCACAGCTGTTTGTAAATACTGTATGATGTATAAAGATCCGAGTTTCAAGGAAAAAAAATACTTCAACATAAAGAATTAGAGGATTGTCATAATACTTCCGTCCAACATCATTTCAATGGCTTAGTGCGTACCTAGTGACCAGTTCGAGATCATGTCATAATGGTGATGATAAGCAAATGCGTTCTCGTCCTCCTCGTCATTCTCGGTACAACCCCTTGTCATTACAGTTTGCAATTTGCCGTGTACTGGATCGACTTTACTTACTTTGCCATCTAAGCATATCTCAATTTGTCGTGCTAAACGTAATCAACCTATAAGTATTTTTTATGCAATTTTTGTTTAAGAAGATTTGAAATTGAAAGTAAAATCAATGAAAAGGCATATAAAAAGCTCTAACTATAAAATAAAAAATAAAGAGAACTCACGATTGCTGAGGCTTCTTCTGATGAGGATTTAGCTAGACGGTCGAGAAAGACTCGTAAAGAAACAGACTCTAGACAAAAGAATTAAAAAATCATGATCCCATGATTAGCAAATATGATTCGTTAGAACCAAAAACACAAAAAAAAACCTAAACCCTATTGAAATAAACAAACTTATAAACACACCAAAAATATCGATTTATTTTGTTTAACTCCTTTATCTACTCGTTCATACAATCTCAATTTTTCAACTTATATCCATCGACACGTAGATTTAGTCTCGTACTCTCATTCACAGTAGGAACATCAATGGTTTTGGATCAAAGCTCACATATATAATCTTTAAACCTAAACAAACAAGCAAATCAATAAAAAAATATTTGTATTGATTAATAGTAAAATAATAAGAGCTCAGGGGAAATTAAATAACACAAAGAATACAACCTCACAGAAGATTTAAAAAAACGCATAATTAGAAATTAAAAGAACCGAAACAATATAAAAAAGCCATAATATCAACACTATCTAATTGATTTCTAATATACAAAAATCATAACGCATAATATCAACGGCGATATCTAATATTCTCATGGATGCTATATATATAGGGAGAACCTCCATAATAATTTTAGAAATTTAACATTATTTCTAAAAACAATTTTTTCCTTTTTTGCGATTTAAAATATTTTCCTTTTTTTTTGTAGAAACAATTTTTTCCTTTTTATAATTTAAAAGATTTTTTTTTTTTTGTAGAGACAATTTTTTCCTTTTTTGTAGAAACAATTTTTGTAGAAATTGTTTTTCCTTTTTCCGATTTAAAATATTTTTTTTTTTTTTGTAGAGACAATTTTTTCCTTTTTACGAAACGTGACATGGTATTTTTTCTTTTTTTTTGGTAGAAACAATTTTTTCCTTTTTCCGATTTAAAATATTTTCCTTTTTTTTTGTAGAAATCATTTTTTCCTTTTTCCAAATTAAGATTTAATATATTTTTCTTTTTTTTATAAAGACATTTTTTTCCTTTTTACGAAACGGTGACATGACATTTTTCTTTTTTTTGTAGAAACAATTTTTTCCTTAATCTGATTCGAAATATTTTCTGATTTAAAATTTTAAATATTTTTCTTTTTTTTGGTAGAGACAATTTTTTTCCTTTTTACGAAAATGTGACATGACATTTTTCCTTTTCTTTGTAAAAAAAAAATTTTCCTTTTTTTTTTAAAAAAAATATTTACCTTTTTTTGTAGAAACATTTTTTTTCTTTTTACAAAACTGTGACATGGCGTTATGCGATTGGTTATTTAAAATCTTATGTGGACAACCTTTAAAGAAATGGTGATGTGGCGCTATGCGATTGGCTGTCTAAAATCCTATGTGGACGGCCTTAGAAGCATATAGCCTCAACTTTTATATAGTATAGATTGCATCAATACGTTTAACTTCTTCTTTTACATTTCTATGCTTAGAGTTTTCTATTAGTATTGTTATAAAAATCGGTGGATGATACGACTAAAAAAAAAAAAGGATTGTGATACAATGATAAATAAATTTACAAGACAAAATAACTTGATTTCATGAACGGTAAATAGTTTTACAAAATATATAAAAATAACATTTATTCGCAATTCTCACATTAATTATCATATTGATACTCGCCTTCTTTTGTCCATCCAGTCAGGCGTGTCGCTGGTTTAATTCTGTTTTGCTCATAGTAAATCCCATCAACTTTAGCAATCCATGAACGAAATCCATGTTTACATGGAGGAGCTATGGGTCCTAATTCTGCAAGCAACATATATGTGTAAGCTTGTTTCGTAGGCCAGTGTTTCAAGAAACAGTTCCAATTTCCGCTCCTTGTGTTGTATCCGTTGTCTGGAAATAAGTGATTCTCATTAAATTTCAACCAGTGCGTGCGAGTTGTTGAATTATCATTGCACCTAACTTGGAGAACACGACCCGGACCAAGTTTGTTTTGAACTTCTAACATATTTTTTCTGCAACTGTTTGCTTCATTCAATCCAAAACACATAGCAATAACTAAAATAAAACCTAAGAAATTATTCATTTTTTTTGAAGTAAAATATGTTTTTGATTAATATGAATCTAAAAACGAAAACGGGTAGAATTTATAGTGTTTTGTTGGTAAACATTGACTTGTTCTTATTAAGAATTTTTAATGGCTTAGCTTAATTTAACACCGAATAAACAAGTTAAACTTATGGGATGGAGAGAATTTAGTGGATAAAAGCATGGTTGGCCAATAGAATCACCATGTTTTAGTAAAACATGTTTTGTTTTATTGAATGTAAAGTTGATTTTTAAAACTTATTTTAAAGTCAATGTACCTAGTGAGAATATATGAAGGGGACAATGTCCAAAAAAAAGTCTCAACTAACTATTTTCGTTGAAAAAAAAGCCTCAGTTCTACGTTAGGTGAAATAAATCCCAACTTATGGTTTAGAAAATTTTATTTCTGAAAATTCATATGTCAGATTTTTGTTATGGATGTCATCACTAATTCGGGACTGTCCAAACAACTGTCGAGAGCGGGCAAAGGTTCATTTGTTATGAACTATATATAACAAGTCAAATAGTGATGAAATCGGAGCTAATGCCATTACTCTGTACGTAAAAAAAGAACTAAGAGAAACAATAACAAGAGGCGAAAGAGGAATATGATGATGATGCTGATGATAGTACTAAAGAGGGTGGCTAGGTTTCAAGAATTGGGTCTGATCTTGATGATGATGATTCAGAGAGATTGGATGATCCAGCTTTGCCTCCTTTTGTTTATGAGTCTCAACAAATCGAAGCCTTTCTTGCAACGTAGAGACACATATAGTTCCAAGGACTGAATCAGTTGGAAGATTTGGTCGGGAGAGTAATGATCGATCAGAGATTGGATACTTCAAACCATTCACGTTCTTCCTCTTCTTGAAATCGTTGCCCATTTTCTTGGCTTTCTTCGTCAGGTTCGTCTTGCCCTTCTTCTTGTTCTAAATTCAGAAAGATTAAACCTTTTCTTGCGTCTCATGTCTTGAGTTCTCCGTATGGTCCGTAACTGATGACGAAACTCCGATCGGAAACTTTCTTGAATATGGTCTCAAGTTGCTCAAACTTGTACATAGAAGGGAGCGAAGAAGATGAATTGTTATAAATTGCATCAATACGTTTAACTTCTTTCTTTTACAGTTCTATGCTAAGAGTTCTCTATAAGTATTGTTATAAAAATCGGTGGATGATACGATTAAAAAAAACAAAGGATTGTGATACAATGATAAATAACTTTACAAGACAAAATAACTTGATTTCATGAACGGTAAATAGTTTTACAAAATATATAAAAATTAACATTTATTCGCAATTCTCACATTAATTATCATATTGATACTCGCCTTCTTTTGTCCATCCAGTCAGGTGTGTCGCTGGTTTAATTCTGTTTTGCTCATAGTAAATCCCATCAACTTTAGCAATCCATGAACGAAATCCATATTTACATGGAGGAACTAGGGGTCTTAATTCTGCTCTCAACACATAATAGTAAGCTTTTTTCGTAGGCCAGTGACTCAACACACATCCCCATATTCCTTTCCTTGCATTGTTTTGTGTAAATAAGTAATTCTCATTAAATTTCAACCAGCGCGTTGGTGATTCATTGCACCTAACTTCGAGAACACGACCAGGGCCGAGTTTGTTTTGAATTTCTAACATATTTTTGTTGCACATATTTGCCTCATTCAATCCAAAATAGATAGCAATAACGAAAAGAAAACCTAAGAAATTAGTATTCATTTTTTTTTTGAAGTAAAATATGTTTTCGATTAATATGAATCTAAACAAAAACAGGTAGAATTTATAGTGTTTTGTTGGTAAACATTGACTAGTTCTCATCAAGAATTTTTAATGGCTTAGCTTAATTTAACAACGAATAAAGAAATTAAACCTATGGGATGGAGATAATTTAGTGGATAAAAGTATGATTAGCCAATAGAATCACCATATTTTTGTAAAACGTGTTTTGTTTTATTGAATGTAAAATTGTTTTCTAATCTATACTATATAAAAGTTGAGGCTATATGGTTCTAAGGCCGTCCACATAGGATTTTAGACGACCAATCGCAAAATGTCACCTCATTAATTAACATTTTAAATAATTTTTTATATCCAAATACTTACAAAATAAGAAGAAAATAAATTTAGAAATAAAAGAAATGTAATTTTTCTAAAATATTACGTAGTATAGAAATGTAGAATAAGAGAAATGTAATTATTCTAAAATATTACGTAGTAGAGAAATGTAAGTTTAAGAAAAAATATAAATTTTCTAAAATATTATGTAATAGAAAAATGTAAGCTTCCTAAAATATTACGTAGTAGACAAATTAAAAGAGTTAGGTGAAAAAAATAATATGCAAATAAGAGAAATATAAACTTCCTAAAATATTACAGTAAAACCTCTATAAATTAATAACGTTGGGACCGTAAAATTTTATTAATTTATAGAGGTATTAATTTATCGATAAATTAATAATTTATTAATTTATAGAGAATTTTGCTTTATTTCATAATTTTTTTAAAAATTAAGTTTTTTTGTTATAATCAATATTCATTTGTAACCAATTACAAGCAAAAAAATAATTATCATGTTTAACATATAATATCAAAAGTTTTTGATGCACTGAACAATACTATAATGAAATTTTAACAAAAAACTAATGCAAATTCAAGAAAAAATAAACAACACACGAGTCATATTTCACTAAATATTTTTCTATATAACATATCTATAAATATATTTTGATATATTTTTTAAATTATTAATTTATAGTTTTAATGGGACCATATATTTACATAGGATTTCTAAAAAAATTATTATCTTATTATTTTATCGAATTGTGTCAAAATTTACACTGGTCCCAACTCGGGACCGGAGAAATTTATTAATTTATAGAGGTTATTAATTTATCGAGTATTAATTTATAGAGGTTCTACTGTACGTAGTAGAGAAATGTAAGCTTAAGAAAAATGTAAATTTTCTAAAATATTATATAATAGAGAAATGTAAGCTTTCTAAAATATTACGTAGTAGACAAATTAAAAAATTTAAAAAGTTCGGTGGAGAAAATAATATGCAAATAAGAGAAATATAAACTTTTTTCTAGGTTATGAAGTTTATATAATATGCAAATAAGAGAAATATAAACTTCCTAAAATATTACGTAGTAGAGAAATGTAAGCTTAAGAAAAATGTAAATTTTCTAAAATATTATATAATAGAGAAATGTAAGCTTTCTAAAATATTACGTAGTAGACAAAAGTTGAGGCTATATGCTTCTAAGGCCGTCCACATAGGATTTTAGACGACCAATCGCAAAATGCCACCTCATTAATTAACATTTTAAATAATTTTTTATATCCAAAAATACTTACAAAATAAGAAGAAAATAAATTTAGAAATAAAAGAAATGTAATTTTTCTAAAATATTACGTAGTAGAGAAATGTAGAATAAGAGAAATGTAATTATTCTAAAATATTACGTAGTAGAGAAATGTAAGTTTAAGAAAAAATATAAATTTTCTAAAATATTATGTAATAGAAAAATGTAAGCTTCCTAAAATATTACGTAGTAGAGAAATGTAAGCTTAAGAAAAATGTAAATTTTCTAAAATATTATATAATAGAGAAATGTAAGCTTTCTAAAATGTTACGTAGTAGACAAATTAAAAAATTAAAAAAGTTAGGTGGAGAAAATAATATGCAAATAAGAGAAATATAAACTTTTTTCTAGGTTATGAAGTTTATATAATATGCAAATAAGAGAAATATAAACTTCCTAAAATATTACGTAGTAGAGAAATGTAAGCTTAAGAAAAATGTAAATTTTCTAAAATATTATATAATAGAGAAATGTAAGCTTTCTAAAATATTACGTAGTAGACAAATTAAAAAAGTTAGGTGGAGAAAATAATATGCAAATAAAAGAAATATAAACTTCACTAAAATATTAAAATAATTTGCAGGTTGGATTTGTAGAAACGAATACGTGAATTGATCTAAAATTTTGGATTGTTTCAATTGATCAACATGTCCTAATATATATTGTAAGTATAATATTTTTTTCTGTTTTTTTCTTTATGACTCTATGAGTATTTTTAGTGTTCTAATTTTTACGTTGATAATCTATTAAAAATATTAAAAAGTTTAGTTTGATCTTTTAATATATAAGTTCTCATCGAATCTTGGTATTAATTTTTACTAATGATCAATAGGTCCATCAATAATTAGTAAAGAGTTGAGTTTATATTATGAACGTTTGATGGTTAGTATTGATGCTTTCAAACTATGAATAAGGTACTATCGATGTCTTTTTTTTGGTTATTTGTTGTGTTTAAATTATTTTTTGTGGTTTTTAGCAACCACCGACTAATAATTTCTCCTCCTATTCGATTAATTTTATGTGTTGAAACTACCATTTTTTTTTCTTTTTTTCACTATTTTTTATAAATATTATTAAAATACCCCGCGCGTAACGCGGGTTTAAAACCTAGTACTTATTT
Organism: Erysimum cheiranthoides; assembly: GCA_011420285.2. Classification (NCBI taxonomy): domain Eukaryota; kingdom Viridiplantae; phylum Streptophyta; class Magnoliopsida; order Brassicales; family Brassicaceae; genus Erysimum; species Erysimum cheiranthoides. Next base: position 10,867,725 of record CM022176.2, on the reverse strand, counting down.
TAAAATCAATGTACCTAGTGAAAATAAATGAGGGGAAAATGTCATAAAAACCTTAACTTATCATTTTGTTGAAAAACAGCTTCAACTTTATGTTCATTGAAATAAATCACCAACTTATGGTTTAGAAAAATTTATTACTTAATATTCATAGGCCAGATTTTTGTTATGGTATTCTTGTGTAAAAGGTTTTAGTATAACTAGGGCCAATTCCGCGCTACGCGCGGACATGTTTTAAAAAATTGAATTTTGTTTGGTTTTAAGAAATTGTTTATCAACAGCTATTTGTAAATAATTTATTTTGTTGATTTATTATAAAAAAAAATACACGATTAAATGCAATAGAAATTTGTCTCCAGTAATGATAATATGATGTTAAAAAAAAAATATTTAAGAAAAAACATTAAGAACCTAAATGGGTCATTTTAAGCTGAGAAAGTTTGGAGATCCGATTATGAAATGAATCAAATAGCAACGGATCTGGATACCTTCATAATGGGTCGCATCTGATGAAGAAAGAGAGTGAATTCTTCATTCGCCTAGTGAAGAAAATGTCTTTGCTTTTTCGTCTTTCCCTGTCTCTTGACCAAAGAGCTCAAGTCACGCAGCAATAAATATACTGATTTTACTTATTGCAGTCTCTTTGCAAGTCATATCCATCAGAGTTCACTTCGTATTTCTATTGCTTTCGATCATTAAGATTTGAGGAATATATTTTGGTATTAATTTATTTATGAATTACTCAATTTAGTTTTTTCCTTTTGTTTCTAATATACATGAAAAATTTCATGTGATGTTGTATTTAACGTATTATTATTAAAAATATTAATCGTAGTGTTGACTTTTTCATTTTATTATTTTCTATTTATTATAATTTATATTTAAATATATAAATTCATCTTTCTATTTATTAGTCTATAAAGTGTTTAATTTTTCTTAGTTTTAATTAAATTATTTACATACTCTGGTTATTATAACCTAGAATTAGATAATAAAATGTAGGTTGTGTTTAAGTGTAAGCGGATATAATTTTATGATTACGGTCAATTGTATAAAATTAAATTTTGAAGTATAGTTACTGCCCAAAATGTTTACTTATATTGATATTTTAAAAATGATACTTATGCTTGTTTTTAGTATTAGTTAAGTCTACTAAATTAAACAATTGATATGATGGATTCGTGTTGTTTTTTTTTTTTGGTGGGAATGATGGATTCGTGTTGTTTATTGACTTCTACGGGCGCTAAAGATTTAAGGAAAACGATTACTAAAGAAGACTGTACACTTAAAAGTTAAAATCTAATACTGTAATTTTTTTTAATAACAAATACAGCCACAAACTTAGCTGGATATGCAAAGAATATGTAAAGTCTAACTTCTCTAGTTAAAAACCTCTCATAGTTTTTTTTTTTTTTTTTTTTCTCTCAAAGTTAACATTTACATACGTGCACTGCAAATATGCTCTTTGCTTTGGTAAAAATACGTGGGCCAACTGAAATTATAGTCCTAATTCTGCGAAAATCTGAGCTACATGAACTGTTTTCGTAGGCCAGTGACTCAACGTACATGTCCATTTTCCTTTCTTCATTTCTTCGTGTGGAAATAAGTAATTCTCATTAAATTTCAACCAGTGCAATGATTTTATCATTGCACTCAACTCTCAGAACACGACCAGGACCAAGTTTGTTTTGAATTTCTAACATATTTTTGTTGCAGCTATTTGCTTCATTCAATCCAAAACAGATAGCAATAACGAAAATGAAACCTAAGAAATTATTCATTTTTCTTTTGAAGTAAAATATGTTTTCGATTAATATCAATCTAAAACCTAAAACGGGTAGAATTTATAGTGTTTTGTTGGTAACACATACTCATGTTATATGTGTCCTTGTTCGGTTACATTGTGTTTTTGTTTTCGGGTCTGCCTAAACAGAAACTTCTTGTGCGATAAAATAAAATAAAACTAACAGAGAGCAGTCTTACCCGCATAGTTTAAAAGCTATGCAGTTTAGGGTTTAGTAATTTCAGTGCTTAGATAGATAATTGCGTGAGAACGAGTTATCTTTACAATCATGTTCTGAGTTTAAGAACAATGCTTAAAAGATTTCTGCTATTTTCCTGTAATTGTTATTTCACATCCTTGATGATTTTCCTATACCCAATGTCTTTTATTTCTTGATTTACTCCTTTATTTATTTGCTTTGCTTCATTGAATTTGACTCACCACATTTTATTATTTTTGTCTTACCTATATTTAGTCTATATAATTTCATAGTGTAATCTTTGGTTTCTATGAACTCGACCATAAAGTGATACAATGCATTACCATTGATCTGGTAGCGTGCATTATAAGTTATTAATTGAACACTGATTAGTTGGTAAACAAATTTCTTTAGTTAAAAGTTTAAGAAGTTTACTCAACTCATTAAAATTTAGAGATAATTAGCAAAATGACCATACTGTAGCAAATATTTAGGAAAATGACTATGGGCTAAATAGTGGTTGTCTAGTGCTTGTCGGAAATGTAGGAAAATTACATGAGTGTCCTCCGATTTTTCTCTTCAAGCTAGTAGCATCAGATTCATCATTCTCATAATCATCTTCATCATCTTCTTCAATTTGACGATTCCCAACAAGAGCCCAAACAAGGTACAACGACGCTTAGAATATCTCTAGTTGGATCTCTAAACGAATTGATGGATTGAGGCCGTTCATCATCGTCAGATCGTTAGATCTGAGGCGTCTCGTGACGGCGATTGACGAAATAGGGAACGATGTGGTGAGGATTGAGACGACGGATTGTGAAATCGGTGACGAATCGAGTTGAGGTGAGATCGGAATCGAGGTTAGGGTTTTCTGGGTTTATTGAAAGGGAATAGGAGGAGATTAGGAAGGTTTTGCAAGGACGTGCGGTGGCGATTGTGAGGAATGATGCGATGGTGATTGCGAGGAGAAGGTAGGAGGAGGATGATGATAGATCTAATTTGTTGTAGATCTAATTTGTTGCCAAAGATTTTTTATAAATCACATGTTTTTTTCCATCATAACATGTACTGTTAAATCTTAGGTTTGGGTTGTCAATGGTAGAATTAGATTATACTAAGGGGGTAGAGTTTAGTGAATACAAAAAAAAGTACTTTTAAATCTTTGGTTTGGATTGCTTATGGTAGAATTAGTGTAATTAGTTAGGGGTTGGGTCTATTGAATACAAATGATATACATTTATATTACATGTTTTTTTCATATCTCACATTCTCTCTCACTCCCTCTCGCTTTCTCATGGTTTTCTTGTAAAAACTTTAAGTTACCAAGGGTTAATTTGTCTTCTACCCACACATGGCCCACCAGAAAATAGTTACTTTCGACAACAACTCTGACACATAGTTATTTTGCTAATTTATGTGTCATATTTAGTCATTCTGCAAATAAGCCCTAAAATTTATTTTAAAACCAATTTAGTTAGATTTAGATGTTACCATTTAAATTTTCAGGTTAGGAAACATATATACGGATTTATCAAAAATTGGTAAGTTAAAGATCAACATCCACTTGAATTGGTAAGTTATTTGCGGTAAATTTCTTCTTGTAATCTTAACTTATGCTCTTCTGATCGTATGTGAATTTGTTGTCTCAGGCATGTGTTCAATACGGTGAGCCCAATAAAACCTGTGAATATATTTTTCTTGCTAGTTCATACTCATGTCATTTTTTTTTTTTCATGTTGCATTACTTCATATACGTCTTTGTCCGATCGTCTCTTCTTGGATTCAACCTATATACTGTACTCTCACAAGCCTCGAAACTAACCAGAAGTCCACAACGGTCAACGAAGATTCATCCTTATGCAATTTGCGGTTGTTGCATTAATCTTTTTTTTTTTTTTTCCATGCATTAATCTCTTAACTCTTAAAAGGAAGAGAGAGATTTAAAATGCGTAGACTAAATTTTTATTCAATTTATAATTTAACTACTTACCACTGATCGATGGAGTCTGAGTTGGTTTTCGAGTTCGCATTTAAATCTTCTTCGTCTCCACCATCCCCCTTGCTCTCTTCTTCTTCTTCTTCACCATCTCCCTCGCTCTTATCTTCATTTTCTTCATCATCTCCTTCAACGGGAGAGTCGCTCTTATCTTTTTTCTTCATCCGTTTAACTTCTTCTTTTACATTTCTATGCTTAGAGTTTTTTTGTCGAAAAGACTAAAACTTAATAGTCTTTTTTAGTAAACGTTAACTAGATTTTTTTTTTAATGATATTATATTTAAAAACATTACAAAAAAGTACCGATGCCCAACCGAGACCCATTGTTTTTTTTTTTTTTTTTTTTTTTTTTTTTTTGTGACACCGATTTTTTAATTCATTGATGAGATGGGCTAAGGCCCATTAAGTTGGTACAACACATGTTTTGCAAGATGGTCAGCTCTTATGTTGGCTTCCCGTCGAATTGATCTGAAACTAACAGAAGAAAAAACCTGAGAGAGAGTGAGGATATCTTGGAGAATCCCATGAATCTCCTTTGCTGAGATTCCTGATTGGATGGCTTTGACTAGCACAAGCGAGTCTGAAGCAAAGAGTGATGGTGCAGCCGGACGACAAGCTGTGGAACACAGCTTACTAACAAAAGAAACAGTGAGCTGCATCCATACGCGAGGAATCAGAGATGACGTGGCAAAAGAAATCGCGTTGCTTGTACAATCGGTTGGGGCGAAGATTTGAAGATATTCACTTCACCAAGATAAGAAAAGGAATTAGCTTGAGGTGCAAGATAATTCCGAATATGAAGATTGCGAGATCTAAACAATAGGGTTTTTGCAAAAGGGGTTTAAATACTAATCTTAAGGTCTCAAGCCGCCTTACACAAGATTAGAGAGTTTTTCGAGTAAGCATCATTTGAGCACAAGAAAAACAGCTTAAGTGGTGAGAGTGTGTGGGTTTCATTTTTCTATTCATTGTTCTCGAGCGGGGGAGCGTAGAGTAGAAGAGAGTGGTGAATTACTTTATTACTGGGTAGTCTAGGTTGGTAGCTTAGGTATTCGGAATAATCATTTGTAACAAAGAACTAAAAGTTTCATTTGATTAATAAAGTATTCAAGCGTTTGTTTGGCGCGTTCCAAACAGTAAGCTGTTGCGTATCTGTCTCTATATCGTTTCAATTGGTATCAGAGCAGTTACCTGCTACTGAGAATTTGTGTTGTTAATTCTTATCAGGTTAGATCTTGTGACAAGGTATGGAGAATACACAGCAAATCGTTGCGATAACGAAATATCTGAAGCTTGACCCGGAACACTATGGGTACTGGAAAGTGCAAATGAAACAGATGGTCCAAGGAATTGATCTGGAGGCATGGATCGATGTGGAGGATGGATGGACTCATCCAACTGTAACTGGAGATGATAGGGTTAAAAACCCGAAACCAAAGAAAGAGTGGACAACTGAAGAGAAGAATGAAGCAAAATTCAACGCCAAAGCACTGTCCGCTATCTTTGGGTCTCTACCAATGAATCAATTCACACGCGTACAGGGATGTACGTCGGCCAAAGAAGCTTGGGACATACTCCAAGTTACGTTTGAAGGAACCTCAACCGTGAAAAGGACTAGGTTGGATATGCTGGCCTCAGAGTTCGAGAATCTGAATATGGGAGAAGAGGACACAGTTGATGATTTCAGCAGCAAGCTGAGTGCTATCCAACAGGAAGCTGTGGTACTTGGGAAAACCTACAAGGACAAAAAAATGGTGAAAAAACTTCTCAGGAGTCTTCCGTCAAAGTTTCAATCTCACATCTCGGCTATAGAGGTATCTTTGAATTCTGATGAGATGAAATTCGACCAAGTGGTGGGTATGATGAAGGCGTATGAGCTGAAGATGAAGAAAAAGGATCAACCTGTGGACAAGGGAGTAGCTCTTGCAGCTGCTGACAATCAGAAAGAGAGTCTAGAAGATGCAGTTGGTTTGATTGCAAGAAAGTTTTTCAAGAAGTTTGAGAATGGACAGAGGAATATATCCTCATTAAACAACAATCGCTTCCAGAAGGATAAAGAAGAGAAAAAGAGTGAAAAGCAGTGTACTGAGTGTGAGGGGTATGGTCACTTCAAAGCCGATTGTCCGACAATCAAAAGAAGAAGCACATTACAATGTTATGAATGCAAAAGATATGGTCATACGAAGATAGACTGTTTGGGTTTGAACAACTCAAGGAACAAATCCTATGCTACTTGGAGCGAAAGTGACTCTGAGGAAGAAGATGGTACTGATGTGTTAAACAACTTCATGGCTCACCTAGGTATCATTGAAGAAGGGGCAGAAGATCAGGAAGCTGAGTCAGAGGACGAAGAAATAAACATGAGTATAGACGAACAGCTCATGGTGTTAGTTGAAGATTCGATGACCAAGAAAGGGGAAATTCAAGCGCTCACCTCTGAAAACAAGAAACTTACTGACAAAGTGTCGAGGCTGGAAAAAGAATTATCTGATGAGAAGAAGAAGAATCTTGAATTATCTCGAAAATTAGAAGATCAACTGAAGAATATCAAGATGTTGAGCAGTGGTACTAAAGAACTTGAAAAAGTTCTAACCTCTGGACGAACCAGTAACGTGAGCTGGGGACTGGGATACCAAGGAGGTGTTGTCGGATCCACTACCAAGTTTGTTAAAGGATCTTCACAGAATGAAAACAGGAATCCGCCTCAACAAGTGAAGCCCAACCCAAGATCAGTCCTTACAGCAGCAAAACGCATGAATTAACGACCGAATCATCAGCAACCAGTATACATGTATGGAGGAGGACGAGTGACGGGATGCTGGTATTGTGAAAAACTAGGTCACTACAAGGCTAACTACTATCGGTACCTCAACAAAATCAAGCAAGCTATCTTTCAGAATCGGTACTACTACAATGACAAGCAACCGTCGCAGGTCTGGATTAAAAAGGAAGACCTGTACTACAACATGGCAATGATCTCGGAGGAATCAACAACATGCAATGCTGCAGTAAAGTGGTTCTTTGATAGCGGCTGTTCACAACACATGACTGGAAATGAACAATTACTACATGGTCTTGAATTCAGTCCAAGTCGCAGAGTGATATTGGGTGATGGCTCCCACTGTGTAATCAGGGGTCAAGGGATGACCACAGATGCTAACCAACCTGCACTGGAAAAGGTTCAATTGGTAGAAGGACTAAGAGCTAATCTGATCAGTATCAGTTGACTGTGTGATGATGGATGTGAGGTATCCTTTACTAACTCGATCTGTACAGTGCTCGATGCACAGCAGAATGTTAAATTCACAGGGATACGAACTGAAAATCACTGCTACGAATGGATATCCAATGGAGAAGGGCAGATACTATGAGAGGATGAGCTCAATGGAGCAAAAATAGTGGAGGATAGAGTTCAGCTGCGAGATACACCTAAATTACGAGACACTTCAGAAGTCCAACAAGAGAATCTCGTCCAGACATGTTCGGAAGAGATTCAGGGGGAGAGTAGTATTTCACTTACAGCAAAAACAGCAGAAGCAAGACCTATAACTGTGACTGGACCGCAGCAGTTTGTCAAACAGGAGACCTATAGATCTGATTGGCGAGATACCATGCAAGATGAGTTACGACAACTTCGAGCTCACGGAAGAGATAGTAATGATGCTCATTGGAGAAATTCACCGAGGTTGACCGAAATGCGAGAAGCTGTTATATTTCGTACATATTTGCTTGCTCAAGGATATGAAGAAGTTGAAGGTGTCTCTCTGAATGAGGTGTTTCCGTCACGACAATTCTTGAATACCATAAAATTCTTGGTTGGAGTTGCATGTGTTCTGAATGTCAAGTTATACCGACTTGATGTGGCTTTCGGTGAATCAGCCATTTACCGACAACTGGTTGACATTCTGCTTGCTCAAGAGTACACAAGCGTATCTGCAAACAAGTTCTTGTTTGTCCAGCCAGCAGAGCAAGGTATCTCCATGATCTACATAAATGGCTTTCATCTTGTTGGACTCTCCTCATGCCAAGACAAGCTCGACCGGTTATTTGCCATCTTGGGACAACAGTTAGATGTGATATATCAGGGAGAGTTAACTGAGATCTTTGGTCTGCAAATCCAACAGCTGGAAGAAGGGATTTTCGTAACTCAAAGTAAGTACATCAGACAGCTGATGATACGCTTTAGCATGGAAGATAACAGCTCAGTAAGAACACCGATCAGAAGACAGTGGAATCGGGTACAAAATGAAGATGGTGAAGAGATTAATCAAACTGTCTACATGGAGATGATTGGAAGCCTGGAATTTGTGACAGCAACCAGACCGGACATTGTGTTAGCTGTTGAGATGTGCTCGGAACATCAAGATGCACCACGCGTGCATCACTTCAGGGAGGTCAAGCGAATCTTGAAGTACATCAAAGGAACTCTGAACTTGGGTCTCTACTTTAACAAGCACACTGATAGCAACCTACCAGGCTACGCTTCAGGCTATCAAACCAGAATGCTGAATGAACACAGAAATGTGCGTGGAGGTTGTTTCTTTTTAGGTGACAACCTGGTGTCCTGGTTCAACAAGACAAGATCGGTGCTATCCTCTCCAACAGAAAACAACAGTGCCGCAGTAGGCGTCTGTGCCTCATATCTCGTAAGACTCAATCAACTACTCAACGAGTGTGGTATGACTTCTAATACTCCTCTACTCCACTGTGATGATAGAAGTGCTATTAATGTGATTATGACTGATTTTAATCAAACAGAGCACATTGATATTTTTGATGAATATGTTCATGCTCAAATTGTGGCGAACAAAGTAGTAGTTAGACCAGTCAGCAATGCCTTGCTATTATCAGATTTATTGTCTAAACCTCATAACCATGAGCAGCTTGTGTTTTTAAGACAGGCTGTTGGTCTAATAGAACTATGAGAGATTAGTGGGATGTGCCGCTCCACAGAAAAGAAGACAGAAGCCAGAGCAGGTCACGTAAAGATCCAAAGGATGAATAGACAATCTAGCTGTCAGATTTTAATGGTATGTGGAAAAGAGCTGCCTGTCATGCCAAGTTCTTCCCAATCGTAAAACGGTGTCTTGTCCTAGGAAGTCAAAGAGCTGAGGAGGAACACAAGGTTGTACCAAACAACTACCAGTCACTGAGAAGTCAAGTGATGTGTCTGGTATGTATTCTAAGAGAAAATTTCATGAAAGGATGTTGAGACACAAAAAAAAATATATATATATATATATATATATAAAATAAAAAAATTCCAGCTGCCTAGGCATGTTGGTTGTTCTAGAACTCAAGGCATGACAGTGTGAAAAACTAGCCACTGATCCCGAGCTATTTTGATCGAAGATCCTCAAGGTTGTGATTGTCTATGGTGGAAGTCATGGTAAAGGAGTGGCACTGAACACATCTCGGTTCTCTAAGGTAACAAGACTATCATTGAATTTCTTTTAACTCCTTTTAAAATGCTGGCTGGTCAACTATTAATTTGGGCACATAGTTTGATGCTTGGATACATTAAAGCAAGTTGAGTAGCATGAGTGGTGTGCATCATAAAGCTGAGTTAATTATCAAAGGTGTGTTGTACCTCCAAACAGCTGTGATGTGTTTGATTTGAGTGATTAACAGGGTTAAAACAGATAAAACATGGGCAAGACGGCCCAGTTACTTAGGCCCAAGCAGCAGTAACTCGGTAAAAAGGGAGAAGTGGATAAGGATGTGAGTCAATCTAGGGTTGTCTATCTCAAAAAGGTGATTTGTTCTCCGTCTTCCTCAACCTTTTGGTGAATTTCTCAACATGCACACAAAATCAAGTCTGTCGGGTCAAGAACAGAGCATTGAAGCTGAGGTATTGAATCCCGAAACAGCATTAGTGGTTTACACAGAGCCTGAATCAGAACTGGAAGCTGTAAAGGAAGACATGCAGCAAGCAGAACACATGCCTGAACCCAAGAATTCGGGATACTCCTCAGAAGAGATCAAAATCACGGGTACTCGGAGAAATCACAAGCGCAAAGGAAGCAGTAATTCAGGTTGCAGAAGGTCAAAGAGACAGAGAGCTGGCAAGGAGAAAGAATAAGAGACCTTGCAAGGTCAGGACATTGATTCAACTCGGTTCATCTCACACGAGGCTTGGTCAAGGTATGTCACTTTTTCTCAGGCGAAAGAGAGATTCATAGAAGAAAGGGAGGTTACTCTAGGAAAAAGTGATCCAATCAGAAAGTTGATAGATGGGATGCAGATGCTGACCACTGTGACAAATATCAAACCGTTTGATTCTGATATTGTCTTGGAATTTTGGGCAAATTTTCCTAAAGGAAAATCAGAAAATGGCATCAAAGAGGTTCTGGTCAGGGATCGGATGTATGAATTCTCTGCCTCCAAGATCAACAAACTCTTTGGATTAAAGGATGTGGATGAACGAACTCACAAGGTGAACTTTGCTGGAGTACTGAATGATGAACTCACAAGGTGAACTTCATGACTGGCGGAAAGATCAAGGATTGGGACTCGGTCTCCTATTCTACGTTCGAGTCGGAGTACAAGAATCTGTACAAGATCTGTTGTAGCAACTGGCTACCAACCACAAATGACGGATATGCAAAGCTGACTCGTGCAAAGCTGATCTATATGATCGCCCACAAGATTGCGTTCAACTTTGGACTCTTGGTGTATGAGCACATTAACCAACTAGCGTGGAGCACTCAGGCAAAATTCAAATTCCCCTTCCCAAGTCTGATTCAACAACTGTTGGATGCTCAACATCAGGTGATCAGAACCAAAGCTGTCAAAGAGTGTCAGAAAACCAAAAAGAAGTCCTCGTCCTCCAAGGACGACATCAAAGCATTACGAGCTGAAATAAAAAGAGCCATGACAATTCTGCAAGAGGCTCTAAATGCAGGTATGACTTCTCGTGACTCATAAATTTATCTCACTTATGTGTTTTTGACTTATTGGTGCTCTCAAGCGGGGGGAGAAATCTCTGAGTCAGATGAGTAAACCAAGCTTAAGTCATGGGGGAGCAGTCTAGTTTTTCTGTTGCTATAACTGTTGCTATAACTAAGAAATGAACTTGAAACATGGGTCTGTAATAATATTTTCAAACTGGTTTATCTATGTGTGGAATTTCAGACTTCTGAAATCCAAAATGTCAGGACCTATGTGTGTTGTGTATCTGGTTGCTTCTGTGTTTTTCTGGCAGGTTTTCACTGGTGCTTGAGTGCCACATTAAGTCAAAAAGGGGGAGATTGATGGTGCAGCCGGACGACAAGCTGTGGAACACAGCTTACTAACAAAAGAAACAGTGAGCTGCATCCATACGCGAGGAATCAGAGATGACGTGGCAAAAGAAATCACGTTGCTTGTACAATCGGTTGGGGCGAAGATTTGAAGATATTCACTTCACCAAGATAAGGAAAGGAATTAGCTTGAGGTGCAAGATAATTCCGAATATGTAGATTGCGAGATCTAAACAATAGGGTTTTTGCAAAAGGGGTTTAAATACTAATCTTAAGGTCACAAGCCGCCTTACACAAGATTAGAGAGTTTTTCGAGTAAGCATCATTTGAGCACAAGAAAAACAGCTTAAGTGGTGAGAGTGTGTGGGTTTCATTTTTCTATTCATTGTTCTCGAGCGGGGGAGCGTAGAGTAGAAGAGAGTGGTGAATTACTTTATTACTGGGTAGTCTAGGTTGGTAGCTTAGGTATTCGGAATAATCATTTGTAACAAAGAACTAAAAGTTTCATTTGATTAATAAAGTATTCAAGCGTTTGTTTGGCGCGTTCCAAACAGTAAGCTGTTGTGTATCTGTCTCTATACCGTTTCAAAGAGAATTTTGCTGTGGCCTTTGTCGATCGCGTCTTCCATTGCGTCCGTTAAGGCTTGGGCTTCCGCTATCAATGGAGATCCAATGTTGCGGTTAATTATATTGATGATCCATGGCTTATGAGGTTTCCTGATTGGTCAGTGAAGCACCAGCCACTGCCAGAGATTTTCCTGGAGGCTAGCCACGCCGCATCAGAGTTGCATATTATCGTCTCTGGATCAGATGTAGTCGGGTCGAGGGGCGTTACTGTTGCAGACCCATTGTTTAGATTACATAATTTCTTTTACAGAAAGGAACAAAATGGAACCAAGTAATTACTAATTAGAGGTGAACGAGAGTTGAACGAAGTCATAGCGTTGACTAGTTCATATGAAGAAATTTTAATGGCTTAACTAAATTTAACACAACAAATTAAACTTATGAGAGTGTTGGAAATCGACCATCCGATTCGCCCCTAACTAACGTCACCAATCTCTCTCAATCGATTTCAACTCAAGAACACGAATCAAAGATGAACAGAGAAGAGAAAACACACAGCAAGGTTTGTTTACCCAGTTCGATCCAATCGGTATGATTGAACCTACGTCTGGGGCCAGATAGATCCGACAATCCACTATCAACGACGAAGTTTACAGCTCAAGAGAGCAAGATGCAAGATTACAGAGACGAGAGAGATTCGTAAAGCTTAAAGAGGAAGAAGAAGAGTCAAGACTCTATATATGTGAATGCAGCGACTTGTCTGTTGTAACAACCAAAGCCTCCACTTGCACCTGAGTCTTCTCTTCAAGCTAACCAATGACTAAACCCGTCAATAACCAGTCCCAAACTCTAATTGAACTGAACCGGGAATTGGACTCTTCACAGATAGCCTTCTGTATAGGGTTTTTAATAATTTTGTGGCAAGTCAATTTTTTTCACTTTTTGGTTTTTTTTTTTTTTTTCTTTCAAATTTTATTAATTTACTTATCAAAGGCTTTTAGTTCTACTATCCTTATACTAATTATTCTAAAAGTAGAAACCAAACACATTTAAACTTTAAATAAACTTATTATCCTCCTTCGCCTTCACCATCTCTCTTGCTCTCATCTTTTTCTTCTTCTTCACAATCTCCCTTGCTTTTTATCTTGTTCTTCATTATCTCCCTCAACGGGAGAGTTTCTCTTATCTTCTTCTTCATTCGTTCCAACTTCGTCCTCACCATCTCCATCACCAATAGGAGAAGACACCCTCTCTTCTTGTTCTTCATTCGTTAGGAGTTCCTCCTCCTCAACATGTGTAGCCGCCTGATTAATCTTTCTCCTCTTCTTTGTCATCCACTTTGTCTTAGCAATCACAACAATCGACTGAACTCACAACAACAGATCTCGATCTCAAAGAAAGAGGAGTACTTATCCCTATTTTGACAAACAGATTGAAAGAAGATGAGTTATTGTGGAAAAAAGATCCTACCTCCAAGATATGAAGGGACTTAGAGCACTTGCAACACCGTATATATGCAGCGTGCCATGCCTACGTGGAATTAAAAATAAATCGCAAAGAAAACAAAAGTGGAGGACGTTCCTACAAACGCGACGTCCTTTTACTTTGTTTCTTGACTATTCGCGGGCCCCACTGACACGTGGCGGCCCGCGATTGGTTTCCTTTTTGTTTTGTTTTTTTGTTTTTTTTTAATCTAAAAACAATAATAAAAAACTTAAATTATTATTTTTGAAGGACAATTTCTCGGGACACTGCTGTATATGGTCTTAGACCATGTGTAGCGGCGTAATTTGCCTCCGTCCCACAAATTTTTTTATTAAAAAAAAAGAAAAAAGCTATTTACCAGAGGGTCGTCGCTTAAATGGGACGTCCTTAAAGCGTCCTTCATCTCGTGGCATCATCCCATTGGTTGGCCATAGAAAGTCCTGCGTCCTCCGTCCCACACCGTTGCGCATGCTCTTAGTAATATATAAAGAGACTTAATAATATATAAAGGGTTAAGGTCAATCCATTCATTGTTAATTGATTTTTAGTTGGAAGTTCATAGAACTTAACAGTTAGAGTTTTGATTTTGGAGAGTAAAATTAGGGACGGAAATCGATTTATTACTTTAATTTCGAAAACGGATTTGGGTTTTGGAAAAACATCTAATTGAAATCGGGTAGATCCGAGATATCCAATTGGATTCTGATGAAGGAAAAAAAAGTACATGTATTTTATGTAATCCGTTTAACTTCTTTCTTTTACAGTTCTATGCTAAGAGTTCTCTATAAGTATTGTTATAAAAATCGGTGGATGATACGATTAAAAAAAACAAAGGATTGTGATACAATGATAAATAACTTTACAAGACAAAAATAACTTGATTTCATGAATGGCAAATAGTTTTACAAAATATATAAAAATAACATTTATTCGCAATTCTCACATTAATTATCATATTGATACTCACCTTCTTTTGTCCATCCAATCAGGCGAGTCGCTGGTTTAATTCTGTTTTGCTCATAGTAAATCCCATCAACTTTAGCAATCCATGAACGAAATCCATGTTTACATGGAGGAGCTATGGGTCCTAATTCTGCAAGCAACATATATGTGTAAGCTTGTTTCGTAGGCCAGTGTTTCAAGAAACAGTTCCAATTTCCGCTCCTTATGTTGTATCCGTTGTCTGGAAATAAGTGATTCTCATTAAATTTCAACCAGTGCGTGCGAGTTGTTGAATTATCATTGCACCTAACTTGGAGAACACGACCCGGACCGAGTTTGTTTTGAACTTCTAACATATTTTTTCTGCAACTGTTTGCTTCATTCAATCCAAAACACATAGCAATAACTAAAATAAAACCTAAGAAATTATTCATTTTTTTTGAAGTAAAATATGTTTTTGATTAATATGAATCTAAAAACGAAAACGGGTAGAATTTATAGTGTTTTGTTGGTAAACATTGACTTGTTCTTATTAAGAATTTTTAATGGCTTAGCTTAATTTAACACCGAATAAACAAGTTAAACTTATGGGATGGAGAGAATTTAGTGGATAAAAGCATGGTTGGCCAATAGAATCACCATGTTTTAGTAAAACGTGTTTTGTTTTATTGAATGTAAAGTTGATTTTTAAAACTTATTTTAAAGTCAATGTACCTAGTGAGAATATATGAAGGGGACAATGTCCAAAAAAAAAGTCTCAACTAACTATTTTCGTTGAAAAAAAAGCCTCAACTCTACGTTAGGTGAAATAAATCCCAACTTATGGTTTAGAAAATTTTATTTCTGAAAATTCATATGTCAGATTTTTGTTATGGATGTCATCACTAATTCGGGACTGTCCAAACAACTGTCGAGAGCGGGCAAAGGTTCATTTGTTATGAACTATATATAACAAGTCAAATAGTGATGAAATCGGAGCTAATGCCATTACTCTGTACGTAAAAAAAGAACTAAGAGAAACAATAACAAGAGGCGAAAGAGGAATATGATGATGATGCTGATGATAGTACTAAAGAGGGTGGCTAGGTTTCAAGAATTGGGTCTGATCTTGATGATGATGATTCAGAGAGATTGGATGATCCAGCTTTGCCTCCTTTTGTTTATGAGTCTCAACAAATCGAAGCCTTTCTTGCAACGTAGAGACACATATAGTTCCAAGGACTGAATCAGTTGGAAGATTTGGTCGGGAGAGTAATGATCGATCAGAGATTGGATACTTCAAACCATTCACGTTCTTCCTCTTCTTGAAATCGTTGCCCATTTTCTTGGCTTTCTTCGTCAGGTTCGTCTTGCCCTTCTTCTTGTTCTAAATTCAGAAAGATTAAACCTTTTCTTGCGTCTCATGTCTTGAGTTCTCCGTATGGTCCGTAACTGATGACGAAACTCCGATCGGAAACTTTCTTGAATATGGTCTCAAGTTGCTCAAACTTGTACATAGAAGGGAGCGAAGAAGATGAATTGGAACAACAAGAGGAAGAAGATAAAGATCGCATATGTGATAGGTGGTCCCTCTTCAAAGCCAAAGAGAATTGTTCATCATATGAACAACACAAACCCAAAAGTTTCTTAACACAATATTTTCTTCATAATTCCCTCTACAATACTTGACGATGCATAAATATACAGAAAAAGAAACTAACCACTAATAAACGTGGGTAAGTGGAGATACAATCCCACTAATTTAGGATAAACAAAAACAACATAATCTCAATTATATCTTCGACCTAATGTTGGTTTACTCATCTTCGACCTAATGTTGGTTTACTTCGGTTATGTTCTCATCAATATGCATGGTGATTTGTTGTTGAATTTGTAAACAAACTTTGGCTTTGTGAAGAAAGATGAAGAGAAACTTTGTGATATTCGTTTTTTATTTCTCACTTACGCTCATCGATCGGTAAGAAAATACGCGTGTAAAGA
Organism: Erysimum cheiranthoides; assembly: GCA_011420285.2. Lineage (NCBI taxonomy): Eukaryota > Viridiplantae > Streptophyta > Magnoliopsida > Brassicales > Brassicaceae > Erysimum > Erysimum cheiranthoides. Next base: position 10,851,532 of record CM022176.2, on the reverse strand, counting down.
TATGTGTGTGCGCTTTCTAGATTCGATCGATTTCCATATTTTTTCTTAGATTGTGTAATTAGCCGTTAAGGATTACACATAAAAAAATACGCGTAAAGATATGTGTGTGCGCTTTTGCATCAATACGTTTAACTTCTTTTACATTTCTATGCTTAAAGTCCTCTATTAGTGTTGTTATAAAAATCGGTGGATGATACGATAATACAATTAAAAAAACAAAGGATTGGGATACAATGATAAATAAATTTTCAAGACAAAATTACTCGATTTCATGAACGGTAAATAGTTTTACAAAATAAATAAAAATAACATTTATTTACAATTCTCACATTTTATCCATGTAGTCAGGCGTCTCCCTGGTTTAACTCTATTATCCTCATAGTAAAGCCCATCAGCTTTAGCAGTCCATGAACGAAATCCATATGTACATGGAGGAACTGTAGGTCTTAATTCTGCTGCAAACTCAGCTTTGTAAGCTGTTTTCGTAGGCCAGTGAATCAACACACATCCCCAATATCCTTTGTCATTCATTTAATTTCAACCAGTGCGTTGATAAATCATTGCAACTAGCTTTGAGAACACGACCAGGACCGAGTTTGTTTTCAATTTCTAACATATTTTTGTTGCAGCTATTTGCTTCATTCAATCCAAAACAGATAGCAATAACGATAATAAAACCTAAGAAATTATTCATTTTCTTTTTCGAAGTAAAATATGTGTTTGATTAATATGAATCTAAAAACTAAAACGGGTAGAATATATAGTGTTTTGTTGGTAAACATTGACTAGTTTTTATTAAGAATTTTATAATGGCTTCGCTAAATTTAACACCGAATAAACTTATGGGATAGAGTGAATTTAGTGGATAAAAGTATGGTTGGCCAATAGAATCACTATATTTTAGTAAAACGTGTTTTGTTAATTGAATGAAATGTTTTCGATTAATATAAATCTAAAAACTAAAAGGGGTAGAATGTATAGTGTTTTGTTGCCATGTTGGTAAACATTGACTAGTATTCATGTCGCAGCGGGATATAAACTAGAAGCACTCAAGTATCAAACGATCAAGAGTCGAGCTTAGCTTGCTCGGAGCTCAAGGTTTATTTGCTAAAGAAAATAAACAGAGAGATCAAATACTTCAAAGAGAAACAAGTCTCGTTCTTTATTAATCAAAAAGCCAACCTCTCAAGTTACAAGAATGAGAGTATTTATAACAAAGCTAAACGCAAAACCCTAGACTTGGCGACAAAGCTACCAAACCTTATTGAATAAAATCCAAATGAGAATAAAAATAAAAGCCCAACAATAAAAAGGAAAACACGATTAAAACCGAAAAGGAAACAGAGGAGGTGATGCTACATCAATTCATCAAGAATTTTTAATGGCTTAGCTAAATTTAACACCAAATAAACAAATTAAACTTACGGGATAGAGTGAATTTAGTGGATAAAAGTATGGTTGACCAATAGAATCACCATATTTTAGTAAAATGTGTTATGTTTTATTGAATGCAAAGTTTTGATACCCGATCTGGACAGTGAATCGGTTTATCTTCTGGGTCACCAGGTCATTGGGTCAACCAGGTTTGTTCGCGGGTCAACCAATTTTTTTTTTTTTAATGTATGTATGTTTTATAGATATTATATGTATAGGTATCATTATAAAAATAAAATAACCATATTATGTTTAACAAAATATGAAGTCTAACAATAATAATAAAACTTTTAAATCCAAATATAAATGGAAAAAAGCAAAAATTAAAATTAAAATTTTAAAATTGTAAGCAATTTACTAATGATTTACTGGTTTGATGCGCATGAGTTGAAGGGTTGGAGATTTGGAGGAGAAGAGACGAGAGGGTGGCCCCTTAAGAAAAGACGAAGAGTTGAAAAAAATTCTAAAAACAACTGAAATTCATTAAAACCCTATATTTTATTTTTAAAATCAAAAGAATTTTATTGACCCATCGGTTGAACCAGTTCACCGGGTCACCGGGTCACGGGTGGTTGGCAAATTTTTCTGGGTTTTGCCGGTTTTATGATTGTCGAATTTTAACATTAAACCCGAACCGGGAAAACATCCGGGTCGCGGTTGAACCGACCGACCGGGCAGTCCGGTCCGGGTATCAAAACACTTATTGAATGTAAAATTGATTTCTAAAACTTATTTTAAAGTCAATGGGCGAAAAATATCAAAAAAAAGCCTTAACTTACCATTTTCGTCCAAAAAGAACTTTAACTTTATGTGAAATAAATCACCAACTTATGGTTTAGGAAAATTTATTACTTAAAATTAATATGTCAGATTTTTGTTATGGTATTCTTGTGTAAAAGGTTTTGGTATAATTCAGTTTAGTTTTTCCGATTATGATTTTTATTATCTTATCTTATGTTGAGTAACATTATCAATATCAAATTTAAAATTTTAATAATTACATTAGTATATTTTATAAATCTTGTTGGCAAACAATTTTCTTTAGTTAAAAGTTTAAGAAGTTTTTTTTTTTTTTTTTTTTGGTAAAAAGTTTAAGAAGTTTACGTAACTCATTAATTTGTTTTAAAAACAATTCAGTTAGATTTAGATGTTACCATTTAAATTTTCATGTTGCGTTAATTCATATACGTCTTTGTGCGTGCGCCTCTTCTTGGATTCAACCTACACTCTCACAAGCCTCGCAAGATTAAGCACACAGTCAACAAGGATTCATCCTTATGCTTATACAATTTGCGTTTTTTTTTTTTAAATATCCCATATTATAAAAAGTTTTAATGATTTTAAAAGATATGTAGCATATGTTGTTATTTAATCAAGATGTTTTAAAACTATGTTACAATTTGATGTTATTAGTTGTAGATTTATAAAATTCATGTGATCTAAAATTTTCATAAATGTAGTGTTATTGAATTAGGAGTTTTATAAAGTCTTTAAAAGTTTTGTGTTATTCAACAAAACCAAAATAATCGTGAATTGTTGATAAATTAAAATATTATATTGTTGGTTTAAAATTTATATAAACTACTTCAGAAAAAAAGTCATGAAAACATCCTATAAAATAGAGAGACCCTGAATCATTAGAGTCCATAAATTTGTATGTGTCAGCAATCTTTGGCACTGGAATCGTCTTCGTCGTTGCTTCTCCTATTCTCCGGCAATTTCAAGTTCCGAAATTGGGGAATGGCGGAGGATTAAGGATGGTGATTGAGTGTTCGTCTAGGCCACAGAAGAAATCCACTGCTCATCACAGGAAGACTCCGCCTTGGGACATTAAGAGAAAGTCTACTGTTTATGCTCCTTGTTGAGTTTGAATAAGAAAATGTGGGGTATTGTTGGTGTTTAATTACATAAACTTAATACGGTTAACATATATTATAAAGTTTATGTAAGCACATGTTGATTAAAGAGATGCATCTCTTGGTTTAACATCTATTGGTTTAAGCATCTCTTGGTTTAGTGGCATCTGTTGGTTTAATATAAAAAGAGGATACGGTGGCTGAGAACTAGATGAAAAAAAAAAAAAAAAAAAAAAAAAAAAAAAAAAAAATTATTCATTTTTCTTTTGAAGTAAAATATGTTTTCGATTAATATGAATCTAAAACCTAAAACGGGTAGAATTTATAGTGTTTTGTTGGTAAACATTGACTAGTTCTCATCAAGAATTTTTAATGGCTTAGCTAATGTTAACACCGAATAAACTTATGGGATAGAGTGAATTTAGTGGATAAAAGTATGGTTGGCTAATAAAATCACCATATTTTAGTAAAACGTGTTTTGTTTTATTGAATGTAAAATTGATTTCTAAAACTTATTTAAAAAGTCAATGTACCTAGTGAGAATAAATAAGGGGGAAAAATGTCAAAAAAAGCCTCAACTTATCATTTTTGTTGAAAAAAAGTTTCAACTTTATGTTCAGTGAAATAAATCACTAACTTATGGTTTAAAAAAATTTATTACTTAAAATTCATAGGTCAGATTTTTGTTATGGTATGTTTGTATATAAAAAAGGTTTTGGTATAATTCAGTTCAGTTTTTCTGATTATGATTTTTATTATCTTATCTTAAAAAAACACTATAACATCGTCTGCGAACATTTGGTGAGAAATATCAAGTTCTTCTGTTTTAGGATGGTACTTATTGAATCCTATTGAGAAAGAGGAGCTCATTAACCTATTGGAAACCTCCATGGCCAGAATAAACAAGTATGGAGAAATAGGGTCTCTTTGTCTTAGCCCCCTCGAGCTCTTGAAGTACCCTGAAGTATGTCCATTAAACCGATACAAAAAACTGCCGGGTGGAGTTGCATTGGTTTATCCAGCATATTAATTTTTTCAGGAAATTGTATGGCTCAATTTAGCAGTTATGAAGTCCCATTTTACCGACTCAAATGCCTTTCTCAAAACAACTTTCAGTATTATATCCATTCACAAGTTCAGTAGCTAGCAGTGCAACTTTTAGCATTCATCTTGGCCCGATAGATATATTCATACAATGTCATTTATGGAGAAAACGGCCTAAACCCCCACGAACTATGTTATTTTAGCCAATTCCTATACTGAACAAAACTGTAAGAACAAAACTTAGACGGAGTTTGTTTTTAATTTCTACCACATTTAGATTGCAATTATTTTCTTTATTCAATCCAAAATATAAAGTCTTAACGAAAATAAAAGTTAGGATTAAATAAATAAATTCATTGTACAAATTTTAGAAGTGTACTGTTTTACAATATTAAAAAAATTTTTTAGGATTACTAGGAATATATTTCTCTTTCAAAACAACAAAAATAATTGTAACATGCACAAGTTTAAAGCAAACCAAAATATACATTGACATATTTTGAACTCTATCTTATTTGTAGTAACAAAAAACAAAAATTTCTACCATCTAAAATAATGTTGGAATAATAATATGAATGTAAATTAAAGATATTTGGTGTAATATTCATAAGTTTTTGTATGGTAAACATTTTTCATTTATTTATTTATTATTATTATTTTTTTTTTTGTACAACCGGTGTGATGATCCTAAGCCGAAGTCCAGACAATCACCGGAGCGAGACCCACGCCATGTTAAACTCACCCACTTAAAGGGAGGCCTCTCCCAACGGGAATCGAACCCAGATGGCGGAAAACTCAACCGAGATCCCTTTACCAACTGGACCAATCCCTCGTTGGTTTTTCATTTATTTATTTAAAAGCGTTTTATGAATTAAGCTAAATTTGAATACAAAACAAAACACTAATAAGTATTTTCAAATTGCTTTCTAATAAGTATTTACTTTTACAATACGTCAAAGATTTAATTAGTTTTATTTGTCAAAATCTATAAGTGGTTGCAGAGTATTGGCTAACCACCCACGCAGGAAACTTGATTGTCCATTTAAAGTGGTTGTAGAGTGTGTACATGATCTCTTTTCTCAAGGATAATTACAAACCCGTCGCTGATGTCGAAGCCATAACACAAGTAGTCAACGACATTCCCTGGTACGCTCACTATGCCAATTATCTATGCGCTGGAGATGAGCCTCCTAATTTCAAGGGATACGTAAAGAAGAAATTCTTACGCGACGTTCGACATTACTTCTGGGACGAACCATACCTCTACAAGTGTTGTACTGACGGGCTCTACAGGCGATGTGTTGCTGAATACGAGATAAATGGCATCCTCCATCATTGCCACGGATCCGCTTCACCGGTCATTTTGTTACGTTCAAAACCGCTTCGAAGGTTTTACAAGCCGGATTATGGTGGACTAACTTCTTTCGCGATGCCTGATGAGTCTTATTTTTATCGTTTTTAATCTACGTTTTAGGATTATTATTTAAGTCAACTAACCTATATTAGATAAATATTAGGACTATATGTTTCACTTAGTGTATTTCAGGTCTGAGAAGCAAATATTGGAAAAGAAAGAGTTTTGGATCATTTTGGATGCAATTATTCATATGAAGATGCAGAGTCCAGCAGACCCGTCAGACGTATGGCCTCAGACGAAGACCTTCCCACCGTTGGATCGTTCTGATATTTTGATACAAGATAGCCACGGATGTTAGCTTTCATCTCCAAGTGGTTTCATGGGAATCCAACGGTGCAATCAAGAGTTGTGGCCGATTTACTGAAGACATGTCAACCTGCTGACGAAGCCGACGCGGACGAGAGTCGGGATCGACCGATCCACAATCGGATCGATCGATCCTAAGAAGAATTTCGGCCCAAGCCCATGAAGACATGGACCGATCGATCCGTTCCATGGATCGACCGGTCCACCGCCTCTTTTGCCTCTTCTCCAAGACTTTCCATTTCTTTATTTCCTTTTGTTGCTCTCCTTTTTACTATATAAAGGGGGGCTCGCCCCTTGTATTACAGAGACCGAAAATCATAATTCACTTATTTAATTTTCTTTAGTTTGTGGGCAAGAGACCTAAAAGCTCTCTAGCTCCTTTTTAGTTTTATTTTAGGAAATAAAGATGTTTTCATTTATTGAATGCTTTGTTTCCTTTTCCATGTCTGAGTAGTTTCCTTATTAGGTTTAGGGTTTCGGAAGGGATGTGATAAATTTGCTAGGTTGTTAGTCCGGGAATTTAGATTATTAGTTCTTCATCTATTGTTGTTCTTAATGCTAGAATTAGACTGATCACCTAGTTCTAAGATCTTAGGCGATTAAACTAGGCACGAGAGTGGTGTTTAGTCGCTAGAATTAACATTAGGCGAGCAAGATTTCATAACTTGGCAAGCGAAAAGCTCTCGTTTTGATATCTTGTGAACGTATCAATCTTGTTATTAATGCTAGTTTTACTTAGGGAAGCCTAGCGTAAAGCGTTCTCTAAATATTGCTAAGTAGGTATTGGCGTGAGAATCGATGTACCTTACCATTGTGAATTGAGTTCAAGAACTATTCTTTAACATTCCTTTACTTCGATTTGCTTGTTGTTTCACATCCTGGAAGAATACCCTAGACCTAATGTTTGTCTCATTATTGAATTGTCTTTTGAATTAATCGTTTGCTTGAAACAAATCTCTTAATTTGCTCCTAGCTATATTTAGTCTAATTATCTTATAGTGCAACTTTGGTCTCTGTGGATTCGACCCTTAAATACTACAACTGATTGCCGTCTTTGATCTGGTAGTTGTTTTATTCTAGGTTTTTATTTGACCATCGATCAATGCCCAACACTTACGTTTCCAAATGCGACACATGCCAACGCCGAGGGAATATAAGCAAGCGCGACGAGATGCCTCAAAATTACATTTTAGAGATCGAAGTTTTTGACTGTTGGGGAATCAATTTCATGGGACCATTCCCTCCATCTCACGGGAACATTTATATACTCGTCGCAGTGGACTACGTCTCTAAATGGGTCGAAGCTATTGCCAGCCCGACCAACAATCATAGGGTGGTTCTCAAGCTTTTCAAGACCGTAATCTTCCCACGTTTTGGCGTCCCTAGAATCGTTATTAGTGATGGAGGGTCGCACTTCATAAATCGGATCTTTGCCGGTCTTCTTAGAAAATATGGTGTCACTCACAAAGTCGCTACACCATATCACCCTCAGACTAGCAGACAAGTGGAGGTCTCCAACAGGCAAATCAAGGCCATTTTGGAACGCACAGTGAATAGTATGCGCAGCGATTGGTCGTTGAAGCTTGACGACGTGTTATGGGCCTATCGAACAGCCTACAAAACACCAATCGGTACTACTCCATTCACACTGGTTTATGGGAAGGCTTGTCACTTGTCGGTGGAGTTTGAGTACAACTCCTTTTGGGCTACAAAGCAAATGAACTTCAACACCAAGACTGCCGTAGAGAGACGCATGATCCAGCTTAATGAGCTCGATGAGATTCGAATGAATGCTTACAAGAATAACATGATCTACAAGGAGTGCACTAAGTCTTGGCATGACAAGAAGATTGTTCCTAAGCACTTTGAAGTCAATGATCGAGTTTTGCTCTTCAATTCTCGATTGCAAATTTTTCGTGGGAAGCTTCAATCTCGCTGGTCAGGACCGTTTCTAGTCACCAAAATTCGTCCCTACGGTGCTGTGGTCCTTGCACGTGCAGATGGTGTTGAGTTTGTTGTCAACGGGCAATGTGAAACACCCTAGTCCAGTTTTCCTTAGACCGGACTAAGGTTACACCCGACCAGTCACCCTAGTGAACACTTAGTCAGATTTTACTTCCGGTTTACTTTACTTAGCATTTTCTTAGGCGTTTAACAAGACAGTGAGCATGAAACAGAATACTTGAATTAATCAACTGAGGTTCTAATACAACGGTAGGTTTGCTAATAAGTTATTACATCGTTATACTAGTCCAATACTTAGATAATCTACCCCAGTTACCACCATCCTTCCTTCCTTGCCTTAGTCCCACGAACTGGTTCAGCCACTTTCATTCTCTTTACCTGCATCCACAAAGGAGGCATAAGCAAACGAATTGCTTAGTGAGAGCGGTCGTCCCGTCTCACCCGGCCACAGTCAAACAGTCAATAATCACAGTAAACAGTTTAAACAGTCAAGCATTGCCAGTCTAACAGTACACTCGTCACGCATAGCCACCCACGGTACAATGGGTCGACCACCGTGACAGAGCCAACAGTAATCATCAGTCAAGGACAAGCAATCAGTCGAATCTACTTAGACTCAGTGAACCTTACAAGAAAATGACTCAAGACAGTGACCCACGGTCACGCACTCACCTTAACAGGTCGGATACAGTACGGTGATACAGTCTCTGACACCTCTTGTCGCACAGATTCGCTAACTGCTTGATCAGTCAACGATGATGAACACCAGATAACGCAAGGAACACGACGATCCCTCGCACAGATAACCGTTATAGTCGACTACGCACCGCAGATAGTCGCTCAGATCACACAGATACGGTCGCCGGTACAGTCTGCCGTCAGTCTCAGTCGGATTCTCGGTACTTAGTCGGATTCTCTCGACCTTTTTCTCTGGTTTCTCTTTCTTTCTGAGTTCTTAGTCTTTCTTTCGCAAAATAATGAAGAACGAACACGCCAATTCACTTATCCGTCGTGAAAATATGGTTTCCACCCAGTAACCGTCCATGGACACGCTTCCGCATCTACACGTGTCCACATAACCATCTAAATGAAACTCCGCATTTTTACTTGTGCGAAAGTAACCGTCTCGCACACTCTCACGTGTAAAGACACGCAGATCCTTCAGTTGCCCCGACAGTCCAAACTGCCTTGTCTGTACATCGACCCGCCTTGTCTGAAAAGCGCAGTCTATCCGAATAACCGTCGACCTTGGTCCGAGAAATTCGGACTCGACGTTTTGAGCTCGTTTAGCTCGGCGGTTCGACCCAAAATCTCCTAAGTCTCTTACATTCAGATTCCCCTGGTCCTTCCCGACCATTTTCCTTAAAAATTTCCTAACACGGTCATTACACAATGCCTTAAACGATAGCGTGCCGACGAAATGATAGAAAAGCCTCGGTCACTTCCCTTGGCTGATCCTCCACCTGCCTAGAACTTCATTCGGTTGAGCTGACGACCTTAAACAAGCGCTGAATGGGAGGCAACCCATTGCAAGCAGGCTCTACACGCAGAATATGCGAATTTTTCAGGTTCGAATCATACTAGACCGATCGATCCATATCCCGGACCGATCGATCTAGTCTTCTGTGATGCACTTTTGTCTTGGATTTTTCTTACACACTGGGACGGTGTAAAGTAAGTCTGGGGGAGGAATGTAACCATTTGTACTAACATTTTTATCTTATGTCTTTTTTGTTTTTATTTGAGTCGTTTTATTGAGTCAAAATGGTTGGAACTTGGAACTTCTTTTGTGAATCGTGTGTTCGTACTAATATCTTCTGCTATCCGTCATGACTATCCTTTTGAAGAGCCGAAGATTGGAACACCATTAGCCGAACAACTCACTAGAAGTCCCTATCTCTTGGCCGATTGATCCGGCGTTGACTCCACCCATGATAAGACGCTAATTTGGACTTAATCTTCTCAATTTGGGGCTTGGTATACATCGAATGCGACCTCTGACTCAAGCCTTTCAAGACGCGCATAACTTCGAAAAAAGTATGGTTTCTCTCTCTCTTCTCCAGAAAAAGAAAAAGAAAAGAAAAGGGATACATGTAGGTAAACAAAGAAGTAGGCTGAGGGATGCATGGTTACCCCCTTGCATACTTCGGATCCATGGAAACCTACCCTGGAATAAAGACAAAAAGATAAAAGAGATCGATAGAAAAAAAATAGAATGACACCCTGAAGAATGGGAGAAATCGGTCTCAATAAAGAAAAGGGAAGAGGAGAAAAGGAACCATAAGAAGAATGTCTTGGAGCTAGAGGAAGGTAAGCGTTTACGCGATCTTTGATCGATACTCCCTCGTTGAGACTGCATGCTTGTAAAGAATGAATGTAGGGAGTCAACAACGGAGACATTGGAGCTTCCTTGAGATCTCGGGACACTAGTACGAAGAGTTGCTAAGTTCATGGTTAGTACATGTTGTAAGCTCAATCCTTTGAGTAATGGATTCATGGAAGATGTACGGAGATTCTCGAGAAGTTGTAAGTCCCTATTTTCAAACCTTTCCCTTTAAGATTTGTATTTCAGATTGTTCTTGCTTGAAGACAAGCAAGGATTCAAGTCTGGGGGAATTGATGAGTCCCATTTTTATCGTTTTTAGTCTTTGTTTTAGGTTTGTATATTGAGGCAACTAATTTATATCGGATAGATTTTAGGACTATTTGCTTCACTTAGTGTTTTACAGGTCTAAAGAGTGTTTATTGCAAAAGGAAGAGTTTTGGATCAATTTGAATGCAAATACTTACGCATGGATGCAGCTCACTGTTGTTGGTTAGTGCACTGTCCCACACAACTTGTCGTTCTGCTGCATCATCAGTAAAGATCGCATATGCATGGTGATTTGTTGTTGATTTTGGAAACAAACTTTGGCTTTGTGAATAAAGATGAAGAGAAACTTTGTGATATTCGCTTTTTATTTCTCAATTTCGCTCATCGGTAAGAAAATACGCGTAAAGATATGTTTGTGCGCTTTTTAGATTCGATCGATATCCATATTTTTTCTTGGATTGTGTAATTAGCCGTTAAGGATTACACATAAAAAAATACGCGTAAAGATATGTGTGTGCGCTTTTGCATCAATACGTTTAACTTCTTTTACATTTCTATGCTTAAAGTCCTCTATTAGTGTTGTTATAAAAATCGGTGGATGATACGATAATACGATTAAAAAATCAAAGGATTGGGATACAATGATAAATAACTTTACAAGACAAAATAACACTATTTCATGAATGGCAAATAGTTTTACAAATTATATAAAAATAACTTTACAATTCTCACATTAACATATGTCAGATTTTTGTTATGGAGGTCATCACTAATTCGGGACTATCCGAACAACTGTCGAGAGCAGGCAAATGTTTTAGATTCGGTAAGAAAATACGTGTAAAGATATGTGTGTGTGCTTTTTAGATTCGATCTATTTCATATTTTTGCTTAGATTGTGTAATTAGCCATTAAGAATTAATCATAATTAATAAAAAGGAAATATTTCCTTTTTTTTCACTCATTCTCTCTTAATTAATGAGATCTATAAAAAGAAAAGATTTGTTTGTCAATATTTCATGTACCCTTTGTATTTTGATGATCTTGTAAACAGCTCTTAATTAACTAATAATGATCACATGACGTTAAAAAATGTTTACAACAAAAATTTGGAGACCCATTAATCTCTTAACTCTTAAACGGAAGAGAGAGATTGAAAATGTGTAGAGTAAAAAATTTATTCAATTTCGAATTTAACTACTTATCATTTGGTCGATGGAGTCCGAGTTGGTTTCCGAGTTCGCGTCTGAATCTCCTTCGTCTTCACTATATCTCTTGCTCTCATGATCTTTTTCTTCTTCTTCACCATCTCCCTCACTCTTATCTTCTTGTTCTTCATTATCTTACTCAATGGGAGAGTCGCTCTCATCTTCTTCATTCGTTCCAACTTCGTTCTCACCATCTCCATCACCAACAGGAGAAGACACCCTCTCTTCTTATTCTTCATTCGTTCAGAGTTCCTCCTCCTTAATATGTGTGGCCGCCTGGTTAATCTTTCTCCTCTTCTTTGTTGTCCACTTTGTTTTAGCCATCACAACAATCGATCGAAATCACAACAACAAATCTCGATCTCAAAGAAAGAGGAGTAGTTATCTCTTGTTTGACAAAAAATTGAAAGAGGATAATAGTTTTACATTCATAATGATTGTATTATTTTATTGGGAGAGTTTTAAGATTTTTGTTCTTTTTGACACGGATTTATGATAACAGTACTTAATCTTTTATCTCCGCGCGCCTAAGTTCATTGCATCAATACGTTTAACCTTTTCTTTTACATTTCTATGCTTAAAGTTATCTATTAGTGTTGTTATAAAAATCGGTGGATGATACGATAAAAGAAAAAACATTTATTCGCAAAACATAATAACTCGATTTCATGAATGGTAAATAGTTTTACAAAATAAATAACAATAACATGTATTCACAATTCTCACATTAATTCTGTGACAACTCACCTTCTTTTGTCCATCTACTCAGGCGTGTCGCTGGTTTAATTCTGTTTTGTTCATAGTAAATCCCATCAACTTTAGCAATCCATGAACGAAATCCATATTTACATGGAGGAACTATGGGTCCTAATTCTGCTCCCAACGCATAATGGTAAGATTTTTTCGTAGGCCAGTGTTTCAAGAAACATCCCCAATTTCCGCTCCCTCTGTTGTATCCGTTGTCTGGAAATAAGTGATTCTCATTAAATTTCAACCAGTGTGTGCGAGTTGTTGAATTATCATTGCACGTAACTTTGAGAACACGACCCGGACCGAGTTTATTTTGAATTTCTAACATATTTTTTCTGCAGCTATGTGCTTCATTCAATCCAAAATAGATAGCAATAACTAACATCAAAGCTAAGAAATTATTCATTTTTTTGAACTAAAATATGTTTTCGATTAATATGAATCTAAAATCTAAAACAGGTAGAATTTATAGTGTTTTGTTGTTGGTAAACATTGACTAGTTCTCATCAAGAATTTTTAATAGCTTAGCTAAATTTAACATGCACCGAATAAACTTATGGGATAGAGTGAATTTAGTGGATAAAAGTATGGTTGGCCAATAGAATCACCATATTTCCCTACCAAAAAAAAAAAAAAAATAGAATCACCATATTTTAGTAAAACGTGTTTTTTTTATTGAATGTAAAATTGATTTCTAGAAATTGTTTTAAAGTCAATGTACCTAGTGAGAATAAATGAAAGAGAAAATCCTACCAAAAAAAAAAAATAATAAATAAAAGAGAAAATGTCAAAAAAAGCCTCAACTTATCATTTTCGTTGAAATAAGTCACCAACTTATTGTTTAGAAAAATTTATTACTTAAAATTCATAGGTCAGATTTTTGTTATGGTATGTTTGTATAAAAGGTTTTGGTATAATTCAGTTCAGTTTTTCTGATTATAATTTTTATTATCTTATCTTAAAAAAAACACTATAACATCGTCTGCGAACATTAGGTGAGAAATATCAAGTTCTTCTGTTTTAGGATGGTACTTAATAAATCCTGTTGAGAAAGAGGAGCTCAATAACCTATTGGAAACCTCCATGGCCAGAATAAACAAGTATGGAGAAATAGGGTCTCTTTGTCTTAGCCCCCTCGAGCTCTTGAAGTACCCTGAAGTATGTCCATTAAACCGATACAAAAAACTGCCGGGTGGAGTTGCATTGGTTTATCCAGCATATTAATTTTTTCAGGAAATTGTATGGCTCAATTTAGCAGTTATGAAGTCCCATTTTACCGACTCAAATGCCTTTCTCAAAACAACTTTCAGTATTATATCCATTCACAAGATCAGTAGCTAGCAGTGCAACTTTTAGCATTCATCTTGGCCCGATAGATATATTCATACAATGTCATTTATGTCATGTTGTTGAGTGAAAATAAGTAATACTCACTAAATTACAACCAATGAGTGCGAGGTGAATCATTGCAGTTAACTTTAAGAACAAAACTTAGACGGAGTTTGTTTTTAATTTCTACCACATTTAGATTGAATTATTTTCTTTATTCAATCCAAAATATATAGTCTTAACGAAAATAAAACTTAGGATTAAATAAATAAATTCATTGTACAAATTTTAGAAGTGTACTGTTTTACAATATTAAAAAAAAAGTTTAGGATTATTAGGAATATATTTCTCTTTCAAAACAACAAAAATAATTGTAACATGCACAAGTTTACAGCAAACCAAAATATACATTGACATATTTTGAACTCTATCTTATTTGTAGTAACAAAAAACAAAAATTTCTACCATCTAAAATAATGTTGGAATAATAATATGAATGTAAATTAAAGATATTTGGTGTAACATTGATAAGTTTTTGTATGGTAAACATTTTTCATTTATTTATTAAAAAGCGTTTTATGAATTAAGCTAAATTTGTATACAAAACAAAACACTAATAAGTATTTTCAAATTGCTTTCTAATAAGTATTTACTTTTACAATACGTCAAAGATTTAATTAGTTTTATTTGTCAAAATCTATAAGTGGTTGCAGAGTATTGGCTAACCACCCACGCAGGAAACTTGATTGTCCATTTAAAGTGGTTGTAGAGTATTAGTTATTAGTTATTCCCCAAAATCTTTAGTCGTGTATAGTGTTTTATATAGTATATGTATGTAATCTCTCTCTCTCTCTCTCTCTCTGTATATATATATATATATATATATATATATATATCACATACAATGTTAATATATGGAAGATTAATCACAAATAAGTGTTTGCATCAAATCCTTTTTTATGTAAGAAAACATCCAAACTTCTAACATATGTCGTGACTCGTGTCTAAATATTACATAAAACTCAAAAGATAAAGGAATAAAAGGACACCACCTTTCTATTTACGAAACACCAAAACGACGAACAAAGCAAATAATAAATATCCAACATAACTCCAACTCGACTAGACGTAAAAATATCCGCAGCGTAGCGCGGGACTCGATTTAGTATATATAATTAGAGCATTAATAATATAAAAAATTTATAAAAAGAAAAAAATACTAAACCAAGAGAGTAACTAAGAAATATCGTTCATGAGGCTTTCGTCGAAGCAAAAGTCAGGCCAATAATGCGACGCAGCATCACAACCTCCATAGCTTGAGCTGCTACTTGCATCAGTCGGATTGTTGTGTGGAAGAGAAGGCGTGAAATCTTTAGGGTTGTGGTCTATAAGAGAAGGAAGAACCCATGAAGATGGATCATCATGTTCATGATCTTGATTATGATCAATTGGACGTTTGACCAAATTATCTATAAAGTGGTCATCATTATTCAAAAGTGTTTGGATATTGAAAGGGACATGATCAAGAAGTGGGTCACCTTGTGATGGTAGCTCACTAGGACTATTGTTTAAATGGTATTTTTGTTGTTGGAGTGGTTGGGTGGTTGGATCAATGATAGATCCTAGTGGAAATAAACCTTGATTTTGATCGTTAGCCTCGAGTTCAAGAGCCGGATCAAAACCCGGGTTTTGATCTTTGTTCCAAGAGACCATGGAGTTTAAGAGGTCCATGGCATGGTTCTGATCAATATCAAGAATATTACTCGGGCTATTGTTGTTGCTGGTTAATGAAGTAGAAGAATTAAGCATGCATTGGAGATATTGTAGCTTGGCTAGTTGAGCAGCTTCGGCTTGAATGGATGAGAATTGTGATGTTTGTTCAATGAGGTCTTTTAAGTTTGCTAAGGCTATGAGCTGTGGTAAGCTTGCAAAGAGGTCGGTTCTTGGCTGATGGGTCACGGGATCGATCCCCATTTGGATCAGTTTCTTCTTTAGATGTGTGTTCCAAAAGTTCTTGATCTCATTATCTGTACGTCCTTGCAAATGCGTCGCAATAGCAGACCATCTATACATGATAAAAACAATTAGTCATTCAAAATGTTAATTAGTCCAAAGTTTTTTATTACCGAAAAATCGAATATATGTTGAAATTCACTAACTTATTCCCGAGAATGGAATGGAGATGAAGGATTGTTTGCTCCTCTTCCGCTGAAAACTTGCCTCTTTTGATATCTGGTCTCAAATAATTTGTCCACCTCAGTCTACAACTCTTTCCACACCTATTCAAATCTGCAAAGAAAAGAAACAAGTTTCAAAACTATACAATCCATAGATACATCATATATACATGCAAAACCATATCTACAAGTTTATATAAAACGATTTATATTGAGTTAAAGAGACTGAGGAGAGGAAGAAACCTGCGAGCTTAGGGAGGGCTCTCCAACTTCCATGGCCATGTTTATGAATGTAATCAACAAGCTTTTGATCTTCTTCAGGTGTCCATGGCCCTTTCTTTAGACCATTCTCATCGCAACATGGCGACCTCCCCATCTCTCTCTATGATTAGATTCCTCTTATCTCTCTGACTAGGTTGTCTAATCTATCTTCTCTAAGACTACAAAAGCTTGAGGTTAGGACTTGGTATTTATATACAGTTTCGTACGTGGAAGTTTGATGATTATTTTGATATATAATAGTGACAATTTCTTCGGCCGTAATACTTGGCTTTCTTTAATGTAATTTTGTTTGACTACTGTTTTTTTTTTTTTTTGGTATTTCTATTAACTAATTTCTTAGACAAAATCTATGTCGCCGTTTCTTTTGATACGGAAAAAACTACTTCTAGCTAGCGACGAAGCTAATACGTACCATAAACTGACGTATTTCTCATGCATTTTTTGAAGAAAAACAAATTTTGTTTTTTACAAAATATCTGCTAAATTTCATTACTGCTTTTAAGCATTTATACATGGGAATTTATGTTAACTATATTCAAATTTCTGTTTGATATATATAAAGAAAATGTATTATTTACCTTTCATAACAACTATCCTAAAATATCTTTAAGTCTAATTCCACAACCCTAAATCTAAAAAAGTGCAGCAAGAAAACCAATTTAGATTATATTTCGAGCTCTATATGTTCAATAACCACATATACGTATTCTTTTTGCACTTTATGTGGCTTCCGTTAAATCGTTATGGATTTTTATTAAATATAGAATAAAATTTATATTCTGGTCAGAAGACAATTGTTCAAACATTCTAAATTAAGGGGAAAATGTTACTGAGATTTATGTTATCATTTAGGCACAATATCCGCGAAGTGTCTACCTTGTGGTAATGCGTTGTTTCTGGGGGTTTGGTATCAAATCTAAATAAAATAATCTTCTTCTTAGATGGTTAGATAAGCTATATTTATTTAAGGTCTGGAAATAATTTAAGTTCATATTTAGTCAGCGTTCAGTTTTGAATGGATTTCAATTTATCGTGTACAAATGTGACCAAACGATCATTGTATAGTTTCTAGTTATTCACTATAAAGTAGATGTATGTGTAGCGTCGGATACGAGCATCTCTCAGTAAATATATTGCCGAAGATGTTGTGGAAGAGTTTATACCGGCACTGCACCATTATTTCATGCGCCAATATAATGACGGCAGGATAGCTTTGGTAAAGGCTAAAATTTTCAGATCCGAGTTCGATTCTCCCTAAAAACAAAAAAATCACATTTATGTGGGAAGTCTGTCGACTGACCAAGGTTTACTTGATAGTCAGCAATGCATGTGACATGACTATGACCATGGTTTACCGTCTTACTAGTTCGAAGGCACTCTAAACTCAAGACATGCAGTATGGTGATTCAAACTAAATCTTATGAATCTCATGGCCGTTCGACCCGAAAATGCTCAGAATTCATGGTGTTCGTTGAATTGTTGAACCGTTGAACCAAAAAAATAGTGCATTTTATAGATTTTCAATGTGTTCCTAACGACACTAACCAAATCAACCGATAGAATATATAGTAAAAAAAATTTTCAATATACTTTTGAGCAGAATTACGGAAAGCAATCGACCCGCCACAAAAATAATTTAGCATTAAAAGAGACGAACACGTGAGTTTAAAAGTTGCAACATTCATAGTACATTTATAAATACGTTAAAGTCAAACTTCTTTTTTGTGTTTGGTATGAACCATTATTTCAGGAACTATACATCTTTGTTATGGAAGTTTGTTCTTTGTTTGTATAGAAGAACAAAACATTAATTGAAGTTTATTAATTTGACAAAATTAACTATTATCAAATTGACAAATAAAATTGGGTATTTACGGAATATTATAACGAGTTGGTAATGGGGAGACCAAAGTGAACTCATTGGGATATTTAGTAATAAACAAAAAGTCCAATAATAATGGTAAGTTTGGTCAACAAAGATGTGAAAGCCTAAAACAAAGGATTACGTGGTTGGACTAAAGGAACCTTTCCCATGCACGCAAGGCGACGATTTTTGATTTGTTATCTAATGCATGGCTTCTTCTTACTCCATCATTTCTACGTACCAACAATATGTATATACCACCTGACTTTAGTATTATTGTTTCAATTATTGGAAACGAATAAGAAGCTAAGTACCGTTAATCGCTTAATTAACTAGAGATGCACAAATTAAAACCTTTCGATTTAGTTATTTGATGTTTTCAAATGTTAATTAGTTATATTTTAATGTTTTATGATAATTTGTATTATACATACTTCTTCTATTTCTAATTAATCTAGTTTTTTTTTTTAAGTTTTCAACATATCAAGAAAACATATTAAAAGTTGATTAAAAATGTAATATTTTTTATAACTAATTTTTTTAATATTCTAAACCAATAATATATTATCAGGTTTTATTGAAATTTGCAATTCACCATTAATAACTTATAAGAAATGCATAGAAAACTTAAAAAAAAAATTAAAAAGAAATTATTTTCCAAAAACTTGGATTCATTAGAAAAAAAAAGTCATTATTATTTTTCTATTGAGTAAAATGTTTTTAAATAGATAATAAATAATAATTACTTTTAAAAAATAATTAAATTTTTTTTAATATATGTATAATTTTTTAATATATGTACAATAACTTTAAACATATACTAATGTTTTTTCATAAACCTGACTAGGATGATCGACTTACGCTATACAAACCAGGGGACAACACGTACAGGGCACACAAACATGATTTAATTCCCGTATTGAGTAGATGTGCGTCTGAGTCTATTGTTTAAATAGTACGTGTGTGTTTTTGTTCCACTAAAAATAGTTATATATATTGACATGACTTGATTGTTCATTTATGATTGCTTTAGACAATACATTGAAAAAAATAAAAGGATCGATCAACTTATAAGCTTGAATTGTTTGGTAGAATCCAAGTTGGTGCAGCGAACTCTCCAAACCTGCACTACTTCTATCTATATAATAGACACATGAAGCATTTACATACTTTAGTTTTATCTATGTATAATTTAGTTTGTTTTTTAATTTCACTATCATATGTCCCAAACTTTTTAATAAATACTTGCATGCATGCGAGTCAGTGGCGGAGCCACGTTGTAACGAGTGGGTGCAATTGACACCAATAAAATTTTAGTTCTAACAATTTTTCTATTAAAAATTAAGAACAAATTAGATCATATGGTTAAAATTCTATTGATTGACACCATTAACATCAGTTCAAATCCTTCTTATTTTTCTTGCTATAACACATTGACCCCAATCAAAGTTTATCCTAGATCCGCCACTGATGCGGGTCATGTACAAAAATTTAGGAATTTGAATGTTTGTGTATTCTAAATAATAAATAAAATATTCTTAACGTGACAGAATTTACCAAATTTCAGACGATATAATATTACAACATTCTCTTTGCCAGTTTGTTTTTCATGTATTAATTAAGAAAAGTTAAGATATAAAATGTATCAATCCTCACGCGGTTGCTTGAGAAGTTTATTCTTCAAACATTTGTCTCGATGTTTGTTGTTCTATCCGAAGTTTTCTTACTTTGTGCTTCAAATATTATACATAATTAATCTAATATTCTTTTAGATTTCTTCTTTGGAAAAAAACTGTTAAAGTAGAAGCTCGGTTATATCGTCTTCCACAAGTCAGAGATTGTTTTAAGTTTTGTTAAAATCATTCTTTACTTTGAATGAGATCAGATCATGCATGTATTTTCTTTTACTTTGTTTGTCCTAATAATATTTGAAATTCCTATAAAATATTATACAATCCTGTCCTCATACGTATGACTACAACTTAATTAAAAGAGGTAAATGACAATCAGTAAACAAAGGAACAAAGATATCAGTTTTGCCAACGGCGATTCTGTGTCGGAAGGGCACATATATACACTATTTTTTTTTTTTATATACACAACTTTAAATACTACTGTAATAATCGCATATTTATGATCATAACAGAAAGATGTAGTTATAAATCAAATGCATGAAGATTAATTTATAAACAAAGTGACGGTAGTTTAATGGTTCCTATTTGAAAAAAGTTGTCATGTAGATATATATAGGTTGGAAATCGATTTTTCTCAAATATGTAATTTACTAAATCACTTCATTTAACTAGTCCAATTAGTACTATGCTTTAGGTTCTTTAAAAACCCAATGAATGGAATAATCGATGGTTATACTCACGGAAATTAGTCGGATAGTAAAAGATCGTTTTTTTAATTAAAAAAAACAAATAAAAAATAAAAAGAAAAGAAGATTAAGGTATAAAAGACTAGAATTAATGGTTGATGGAGAAATCGTACTTTTCAAGGGTCAGCTAAACAACTGAATTGCTTGTACTGTTAAGTCTTCAACTAAAACATAATGTATTTAATGACAATTGTAAACTTTATATAATAATTAAAAAACGAGAAAGACTTTGGAAGGACATGAAACGGGCGAGAGGTTCCGCGACGACATTGTGTTTCTATGTTCTCCAAAGTCTTACTCAAAAGATCTTCCCGTTCTGGTCTTTTTAAAAAAATCTATTCTTATTTGACTTACTATTTTTTTTAAATGCACAGAAATATATATTAAATTTTATATGTTAATTGAAAAGTGTAAATTTTTTTTGCTAACATGTCGACTTGAGTTAAACATTTGCATTGTAGATGACAATAAATCGTTGTTTATAAATAACATAAATCATTTTCAATAATGATGAATAAGTTTAATTCGTTTTTTTTTTAATAATTTTGTGTGATTCGGATCAGCAAATTAGAGTTATAGGAGTAGAACATAACTCAACCACAGTTGACTTCAGTTCATCCGACTAATTTTAAGAGTAAACCAGATTGACTGAGAAAGGTTAGCCCACCGAATTTTTAACTGGTCTCTGGCACCAATCTAAAGAGATATGGTTCAATATTCTTTGTAAGAACCAAATAACATAATCTTCCAAAAAAAAAAAAAAAAAAAAAAACATAATCTTCAAATAACAGAGACAGTCCACAACTCCATGAGGAAGCTAGTATTCCCAATATTATAATGAGGATTTTTTTCTTTTAACTTTTCCAAGTGTATTCATTTAAATTTTTAGAACACATTCATTTTTTGCGGTATTTTGAAATATTCATCTCATTTTAATCTTTTCATTCATTTTATAAGTTAAAATTTGATTCAAAACTAGAATATAGGATAGCTGCTATAAAAATCTACAGTATTAAGTAGGTTTAAATTATGTTTAGACTTAAAAATCTAAAATCTAATTCCAATTCGCACATAGCACGAAAAATTACCTTGTATATATATTCTTTATTATTTTAATCTCAGGAAAAAAAAAGTTGATTACAAATAAAATGACGTAATTTAAGGCTATAGACTTTGATTACTATGTTCTCGTTTCAGTGTAAAATTTTCACATGTTGCATTCATTCATTATATAACCCATAATTCTACTACCAATAAATTAAAATAAGAAAACTATTTGTAATCAATGATTTTACTCTCCGTTTCACAAAGAGTGTCGTTTTGAGGTTTTATTTTTGTTTCATAAAGAGTGTCGTTTTAGGTTTTTAATGCAAAATTTAATAATTTTTTTATGTTTTATAATGATTTATATTTTGCAGTTTGTTTTACTATTAATTGAATTGTGTTTTATTTGATAGTTAATGATGTTTTATTTTTGAAAAACTAGTAAATTAAATATTTTCTTAATATGTGTATATTTCTAAAACGCCACTTTTTGTGAAACAGAGGAAATATTATAGAAGCCGAATCCAATGATTTCACAAGCTTGATCTTTACTCTGCAAATCTTGTTAGTATGCTATTCAAATAAAAGAAAAAAGAATCTGATTATTCAACAATCCAAATTGCGTCGTTTAGTTATTGCTCTTTTCAATTTGTCTGTTATTATCTTTGGCCTTTTATATTTGGAAGTAAACGCAGCTAATTTGTTTAAATTGTTAAACTTGAAGGTAACTTAAGAACCAAGATTGTCCCCTCTAGTGACTATAATTCAGGAATTAAAACAATTGTTAGACTTATATTCATCTTGTGAGCTTTAAGTCTCAAATCGCTAACCTAATCACAGACTCACATTCTATGGTATCACAAGAAACCCTTTGTTTACTTTAAACCATTGTGGATCAGCATGCTACACATATATGTCAAATGTATGTCACCTTATTCACTGAAAACATGGCAATGACTTTAATTATCTTTTTCATTTTTAACTTTTGTGGAAAAAAAATACTTCGAGTTAGTTCGTCCACTAGATTGTAAATCTCTGGCTAATAATAACAGATACGTGGTAGGTTAAGAACACCTATTGGTGTTTTTGAATATTTTTAAGTTTAAAACAGAAAATAAAACTTAAAAAGAACAAAAAAAAAACGCTGATTTTTTTCCTAAATCACCACAGTGAGCATTTTTACTTCGTTCAAAGTTATTATCATTGATGAAATGAATTTAAAAATAATTAATGTAAAATTTATTCAACGAAAATTTTTATTTACTTTATATGCAAATATGCAACGGTTTATAAATTACGTAATAAAAAAAATCAGAATGAATTCAAATGGGACACTACTGACTTCTAGAGACAAGCCATATACGTACGTAGACCATTTTCAAATTTTGAATGTTCTGATTTTTTGAGTGAGTAAAACCTGTTACGGACAAAACGATCAAGAAATTTCACTATTTGTTACGGTGGCTCGGAGTTAAATTATTATGAAGGTGGAAAAATCGAACACCACGTAAGAGAAATCTAGATCTGATTTTCATGTCCTCTGCTCCAAGTAATTCGTTTTCTTCTTTTTGATGATAAATGTAGAAAAAAAAACATATTATTTTTTTTAGCCAAAATTTAGGCAAACCCTAATTTAATTTTTGAATACACAATTGCCATATAGATTGTACAATGGTATACAAATGATGATGAACAATAACAAAATGATTAGTCAATCACCATTAATTGGTTTAATCAAATTATTCAAGTTAAATCAATTTGTATTATATACTAGACTATACTATAAAACAAACAATAGGTAAGAGAAAACGGTTACCTTGGCTTGGGTTCTTTTGTTTTGAAACCAAAGTTTTACTGTATTTGTTTTGGTTTCAAATTAAGTTTTTCACCCAATTTACGTCGCTGCCAATTGTCTGGATTCAGACATTCATTAAAATACCTTAATCGAAAAAAAAAGCAACTATGAATCAAGAAGCAAAGGTTTTTTAAAACAAATATAAATTAATTTAATTCAATTAAGATCTTACGCTTGAAGCCTCTGAATTTGATGGTTAGACTGGTGTTAGTGGTTGTTCTGATCCTGATTGTTGTTGGTGTCCATGAAAGCTTTCCATTCATCGCTTTAACTGTTTTTCACGGTAAGAATCAATTTTTCTTAATCCAGTAAAAATTAGAATACAAACGATATGAATTACAACTTAAAAGTTGTTTATATATAAAAACTAATAGAAAAGTATAGTAAGGAAATAATGTATAAAAGATTTTTTTAGTCAGCAGTTTAAGATTTATTTTATTGCCAATTATTTAATTAATAAATTGAACAAGATAAAATAAATCCATTTATGGAAAAAATCTCTTTATACATTTTCAACCCTTTTGAGAGTGTTACATGAAAGGCAACTTATGAATTATATTTTTTTTTATTATATTTCAGTCAAATGAAAACTTGTTTTATATTAATTTAATAATCAAATAAAATATATATTCACATAAAACACCGAAAATATCAACTTTTGATAAGATGTGTCTCGGCTAACTGCAATCTACCAGAAAAAAAGGTATTAATTGTGACACATTAATGCGCAAGATGAATCAGAGGCCGATGAGGTGGAGCTAATCAAGGTATTGACTGTGGCGGTAGATTCTTCCATGCGGAGACCTGATGAGTAAGTCGGACCGGACGCAAGGATCTGGAAAGCCACGGTGAGGAGTGTCATGCGGCTACCATCGAGGTCGCCGGGGAAAGGACGGCTGTCACGAGAGATGATGAAGCCAGAAGGGAGGATTGCAATTGTTGAAGGATCAACTTCTCCTGAAATGGCTGAGTTTGCTGAGTTTAGATCCAATGGAGCGTAGACCAACATACCTCCTAATGCATCTATGAAGCCATCTTGTAGTATCATCAACTCACTATTTTCCCTCAATAGATGATTCTCTGAACGCAGATCTTGGAGATTCTGCAGTTGTGCTTCTCTCCTAGGACGACGACCACCACATGGAGGGCAAATAACAGTCCTTAGTGCATCATCCATTGTTTCGTTCTCATATATGATTTTCATGTCCTCTGCTCTAAGTAATTCGTTTTCTTCTTTTTGATGATAAATCTAGAAAAAAAAACATATCATTTTTTTAGCCAAAATTTAATTTTTGAATACACAATTGCCATATAGATTGTACAATGGTATGCAAATGATGATGAACAATAACAATATGACTAGTCAATCACCATTAATTGGTTTAATCAAATGATTCAATTAAGTTAAATCAGTTTGTATTATATACTAAACTATACTATAAAACAAACAATAGATGAGAGAAAAACTTGAAAAAAAAAAGATGAGAGAAATACAATTACCTTGGATTGGGTTCTTTTGTTTTGAAACCAAAGTTTTATTTGTTTTGGTTTCAAATTAAGTTCTTCACCCAATTTACGTCGCTGCCAATTGTCTAGATTTGGACATTTATTAAAATACCTTAATCGAAAGAAAAAAATATATCAACTATGAATCAAGAAGCCAAGGTTTTTCAAACAAATATAAATTAATAAATTTAAGATCTTACGCTTGAAGCCTCTGAATTTGATGATTAGAGTGGTGATGGTGATTGTTCTTATCATGATTGTCGTTGGTCTCCATGAAGCTTCCCATTCATCGTTTGAACGGTCTTCACAGCTAGAATCTATTTTTCTTAATCCAGTAAAAACTAGAATACAAAAAATATGAACAACTTAAAAGCTTTTTATATATAAAAAACTAATATAAAAGTATAGTAGGAAAATAATGTATAAAAGATTTTTTTAGTCAGCAGTTTAAGGATTTATTTTATTGCCAACTATTTAATTAATAAATTGAATAAGATAAAACAAAACCATTTATGGAGAAAATCTCTTTATACATTTTCAACTTTTTTGAGAACATTAAATGAAAAAGGCAACTTATGAATTATATTTTTTATTATATATTATATTTTAGTAAAATGAAAACTTGTTTAATATTATTTAAATATCAAAAATAATGATAAATAAAACAGAAATTAAGCAAATTAATAACATCTTCTAAATCCAACAACAATGTCACAAACAAATTAAACCATGCCAAAAAGGTAACAACATAATATTGTTTATCTAAGGCCCTTGCCTTAGAAATTTATTGTAATTAAGTTTATAACCAACGAAAAAGATGAAAATGTACGACTCTCCTTAGAGAATCAAAGAGTTCAAGATTTGGGAAATGGTAACTTCACTCTCACTGACCATCATTGCAGTTAAGCATGGCTTTGATCCTTTGAACGGTGGAGCTAACCAAGGTATTGACTGTGCTGATAGATTCTTCCATGTGGAGACCTGATGAGTAAGTCGGACCGGACACAAGGATCTGGAAAGCCACGGTGAGGAGGGTCATGCGGCTCCTGTCGAGGTCACCGGGGAAAGGACGGCTGTCACGAGAGATGATGAAGCCAGAAGGGAGGATTGCAATGGTTGAAGATTCAACTTCTCCTGAAATGGCTGAGTATACTGAGTTTAGATCCAATGGAGCGTAGACCAACATACCTCCTAATGCATCTATGAAGCCATCTTGTAGTATCATCAACTCACTATTTTCCCCTCCACTTGCCGGCTATATAATACATATAAGAATAACCATAGTTAATGCAATGCCATGGATATTGAAATTGTAATATTCATGGAAAATATATATGTGAATTACTTCTTGATTATTCAAGATTTATGACCACTAAAGTATAAAGCAAAAAAAATGAACAAAGTTGAATTTTTGTACTTTTTAACATCTTTTTTTTTTTTGAATGAAGTACTTTTTAACATCTCTATTTGAATGCTAGTTATGCTAAAGTTAAAGAAGGAAAATTAAACAATGTTTAACTAAAATTTTGTATCCCATGCATAAAAATCATAAGGTTTCCGTAGCCTCAGTCACTGGATTAATATTATACCTTGAAAAAATTGACGTTGTTGTTTTGGTCTTTTCCGGTGACAAAACGAATAGCCTCAGTCACTGGATTCCCATGGCAGAGAACGTCCCACTTTTTTACATAAAAACATTAGATTTCTTGTTAATTACCCAAATTTTGTAAAAAAAATTACGTGAAAAATAACGACATTGCTGATTAAATATGGACTTGTAAAGTAATTTAAGCCATATATTCTTTACCTGGTGACGAATCTCTAGATTTCTAAGGAAATTGTAGACATGAAGAGGAGGGACAGGGATACTTAAAGATGTACTGGCGCAGACAATGAGTCCGGTCGTCGGCTCACCGGCCTCTGTGTTTCTCCGCACCGATATCCTTACTCCGGTGTTGTTAGTTTCAGACTGTTGCGAGAAATCGAGTTTATCAGACATTTTCATTATCCATGCAAAGTTCTTCAGCATTCTTTCTCCCAAATTCATTACGCTCCTTTTGCCTTCAATTCTTTTGACAACTACAAAAAATGAAAACAGTTGAAAGTGTTTTAAAAGCTTTAAATACCAAAAGTCATGAAACTAGCACTTCTTGTCAATATTACATTTTCAGTTACTGATTTGTTGTACTAATAATCAACAAAGTTTAAAAATTCTGATCCAATAGTGTTTTATGTCTTATTGGATTCTGATATTTATATATAGCCGTATATGTATAGGTGTAAGTATATACCTCCAGCGTTTTCGGTGGGTAGGAACTCAGGAATGGAGTAGAGAGACAGCCTCTCACACATCCTCTCAAGAGTAACGGTCCAACGTCGAGCTCCGTAGCCAAAACCACCGTTTAAGAGTTCTCTATAAAGCCGATGTGGCCGGAATTTATCATTCACTTCCACATGCTCTACCCAAGATACCTGCCCATTTTCTTTGTTAGTTTTTTTGGGTTTTTTTTTCACACATATGCTTTCAAAAGTCATTGTAGAAACACTAATGAATCAGACAAGAATAGAAGGTGGATAAATAAAGATATGTCTAGATGAATATGTCTAACTAAAGGTATATCTAGATGAATATTTTAAAATTGAAAGATAAGTGTCTTTTTTTAATAAGAAGGTAAAAATTTCATTAAAAATGAAAAAGTTTAGGAGTTAAAATGAAGTAGATCGTATAATTTGGTCCAATGACAGAAAAAAAATAAAAACCGTGGAAGAAAAAAACAATCAGTCTATCGACGTCAACGCAAGTATAGTAGTTACTTTTTCGGAGTCGAAAGATAAGTGTCTTTTGTATGTAAACTCTTTAAAATATGTCAAAGAAGAAAAGAGAGAGAGAGAGAGAGACCTTAGAGCGACCATCAGGCAAGGGTTGGATGAGAACACCGGAGGGACGTTTGGTGCAAATCGGAGCCTTAAACTCAAAGTCAATGTTTGGGGGATGACAAGACACATCAGCTATCACCCAGAGATTTTCTTCCACTTTATTAAGGCAACTTCTTAAGACTATGAACTCTCTCGGTGGCACCAACGGTGACAATATGTGCTGTTGCTCATATATCTATTTTATTTATCATCCAGTTTTTTTTTCTCATCAAATATTAATGTAAGTCTAATAGTTAAAAACTAAAATTTTAAAACTATGTTCAGATTCATACCACTCTCCCGAAAGGTTCCTCTGGCTGTTTCGTAGAATACAACACTTGAATCGTTTTAGCTTCGTTCACAATTGTTGGGAAAAGCCTCGCCCATTTCTCCTGCAATATCAAATGATTGGCTCTAGAGATATAGTAATATGGAGAAGACCAAATTGTTTCATTGTGTTAGAAAATGTAATTTTTAAGAGGGACATATGTAATTTTTTAATTGTATTATAAAAAGTATTACTATTACATATATACAATGTTCTAAATACGTTATAGTGTTATACAATAGTCGTAACTCGTACGACAGGGCACACTACAATGCATAGCCGGAAATGCGGCTGCTTATATAAAGAGACTATATACGGTAAATACTATTTATATATAAAAATGTAGGTTGAAAATTTGTTTATATAATTATATATGCATATATTATCACAAATATTATAGCTGAAAAGTCATAAAATAATATTTATGATAAGTATTAGAAAAATGAATATACATAAATATCCAAAAGAAAACTTATTAAGTCTCAAATAATTAATAGATATTAAAATAATAATTTCATTCGAAATGATTTCTTCAATTAATTTTCAAAACTAAAATATAAACGACGTCGTTTTATTTTATATCTTAACAAAAAAAATTGATACTATATATGCGTCCCATAAGTGCCACATCCAACAAATTTATTTCTTCCTTATATATATACTAGGTATAGAATTACTGTGTGTATATGAAGAAGCCTTTATTTATTTGTGAAATGGTTATGATAATTAATAAAATGGTTTTAAATCCAAAAAAAAGAAGAAGCATGTGCTACCTATAAATTGAAATTGTTAATATAATTATATATGCATAGATAATCACAAATATCATAGTTAGAAGGGCATAAACTAACATTTACGATAAATCTTAAACAAATGAAAATTCATAAATATCCCAAACAAAAATTTTAGAGTATCAACTAAGTAATAGTATTGAAAGAATAGTTTAATTCAAACCGGTTTCTTTTCAATTAATTTTAAAAACTAAAAATTAAACGACGTCGTTTTGATTTCAAATCTTAATAAAAAAAATAGACGCTATATATACGTCGAATAAGCGCCACATATACAGAAATTTTATTTCTTTTCTATATATATATTATATAGCAGAAATGTGTGTATATAAGGAAGTCTTTATATTTTTAAAATAGTTATGATAATCAAGAAAATGATTTTGAAGGTGGAAAATGTTAAATCTAACAAAGATGAAGCATATACTATCTATCAATTAAAAATTTTAATATAATTATATATGAATATATAATTTCAAATATTATAGTTAAAAGGTCATAAAATAATACTTATGATAAATATTAGGAAACTAAAATACATAAATATCGAGAAAATAAGTTTTAAGTATCAAACAATTAATAGATATTGAAAGAATAGTTCCATTCAAAAATCTAAAATTCAAACGACGTCGTTTTATTTTCAAATCTTTACAAAAAAAATAGACGCTATATATGCGTCGCATAAGCGCCACATATACAACGATGTTATTTCTTTACTATATACATATTATAGAGCATAAATGTGTGTGTGTATATATATATATATATATGTGTGTGTGTGTGTGTGTGTGAAAGTCTTTATTTTTTTGAAATGGTTATGATAATCAGGTAAATGGTTTTTGAAGGTAGACATGTTAAATCTAAAAAGAAGAAGCATATGCTGTCTATTAATTAAAACAATCAGAATTTCAAAGATACTACAAAAACCCGTAGATGTATCAGATATACCACAATTTGTTTTACCAGATATGCTATGCTTTAAAGATGAAAAGCAGCACCATCATCATAAAGTTATGTGTTTGTATAATTTATATAAAATAACTGAAGTGGCTATCAGGATTATCATGACAGTTTTTTCATATCTAGATTTTAGTTTTCCTAATAATCAAAAACGAAATAGAGAACAAAAACAACATAAATACGTACCGTATCCATGAACATGTCAACCAACTTTCTTGCATCCATATGAACCACCACAATTTCCTTGGATGACTCAATGTGAGAACTTGTGTCGTTAAGATTGTTAATCGTAACACTACAATCCTTATACTTCCCCTGATCAATGACGAGCCTACCATCAATAGACGACTTAGTCCACATTGGTTCTTCGATTCGAATGAGAGCCTTAACCTCTGCCAGTGCTCTTGCCGCGATTTCCATCATCGCCCTGTTCTCCGGTATAGATAGTGGTCGGACATGCTGCATTAGTAGCGGGTTTCGCGGCATAGGCGGTGGAGAGATATTGATGTTTTGACTAGTAGATGGTTCTCTTGATAAGCTTGATTTTCCGGGGAGATGGTTAGAAGAAGTCCCAAATGAACCATGACGATTACTGGAGGTTAATCCATAGGATGACGGATCATGGTGATAGAGTAAGCCATCAACGCTAGGTATTGATTTGGCTCTGTGTTGAGCAATGTTTCTTGATACTGTTTCCACCTGATATTCATATTTTGTTCCACAAAAAATATCAGTGATTTTATAATTACTATTGTAGAGAGACTATATGTAGTGTAAAACATAATCATATATAGTCATATAGACATCTCATATAGTGCCAAAAAATCCCTCTCCAACTAGAGTGCCAAAATGAACCGAATAGTTTATCAAACCAAAAAGAATTAACAAATCATATTATCTTTCATATAAGCGCATGCATAACCAAAACAATAAAGCTTTTGATTATATATAACTAATTCAACGGTTTATTTCAAAAAACATTACTAGTAGATAAAGTAATTTCATGAGTGTTAGAAATTAGAGTTCCATTTAGCACATCTGAGCTGGTGAAAATTAATATAAATCAAAAGAAATAAATTGTATAAATATATATATATATGCATAAACATGCACCTTGTTTTTTAGAATCTCATTCTTGGAACGCAGATCAAATGATTCAAGTTAAATAAATTTGTATTCTATATTAAACTATACTATAAAACAAAAAATAGATAAGAAAAACATTACCTTGGCTTGGGTTCTTTTGTTTTGAAACCAAAATTTGATTTGTTTAGGTTTCAATTTCAGTTCTTTACCCAATTTGCGTCGCTGCCAATCGTCTGGATGCGGACATTCATTAAAATACCTTAATTGAAAGAAAAAAAACATCAACATGAATCAATAAGCCAAAGTAAAAAAAAAAAACAAATATAAATTAATCAAATTAAATTAAGATCTTACGCTTCAAGCCTCTGAATTTGATGTTTAGAATGGTGCTGGAGATTGTTCTTATCTTGATTATCCATAAAAGCTTCCCATTCATCGTTGGTATTGTCTTCACGGTTAGAATCCATTTTTCTTAACGGAGTAAAAGAATAAAAAAGATATGATCAACTTATATATAAAAACTAATAGAAAAGTATAGTAGGCAAATAATGTATAAAAGATTTTTTTTGGTCAGCATTTTAAAGATTTATTTTATTGCCAACTAGTTTTATTAAGAAATTGACCAGATAAAACAAAACCATTTATGGAAAAAATCTCTTTATAGATTTTCAACCTTTTTGAGAATGTTACATAAAAGGTAACTTATGAATTATATTTTATATTATATTTCAGTAAAAAGGAAAATTGTTTTATATTATATTTAATAATGAAATAAAATATATATTCACAAATAGCCCCAAATTTTTCAAATTTTAACGAGATGAGTCTCGGTTAACTGTAATCTACATAAAAAAACAAAAAAAGATATTAATTGTGACACACAATGCATGAGATATGGAGTGGAAGAGGAACAATTAATTATGTTCTTTTCGAATGCAATAGGGTTCAGACATGGGTCATTTCTCATGTACCAACGATCCCTAAAATATTTTTAAGGACATGCATCAATTTTTTATAATTTGAATTTTCTGTTTTGGAGAATTCTTAAGAATATTCTAAATAATACTTTTACATGGATAATTTGGTATATCTGCAAATTCAAAAATGATAAGGTGTTTAAAAATGTGGATAGAGATCTCTAAGAAATTTTGAAATTGGTTGAATCAGAAGTAACAATATGATATGTTGCTCAGGCCGATGAAAATACAAAGGGATCATCAACATGGTTCATCATTTATCAGGAAATATGGAAATGATGGGTTATCGTTGTTTTGTTGACGGGTCGTGGAAATAATCATACATTATTTATTTGCAAGTTTGGGATGGTTTTGCTTTGAAAATGATATAGTAGGATCTATTATAGAAGCTTGAACTTTATGAAGACGTAAGTCTCTCGCTACTACACTCTGAATTAAAAGGTCTGATGTGGGCTATGCATTCGCAACAAATTATTCTACTTTGGTGAAAATAGTGTTTACACCTAAACACTGGCCTGCACTTTCACTACAACTAGAGGAATTCACTAAGAGTAAGGAGTTATTTTCGTCTTTTTCTATCTCGTCGATATTTCGTAATCTGGAATTCACAACGGGTATAGGTTAACATGTGTATTTGAGCACTTTCAACATATGTATTGCTCGACTATACTTGCATGATATTCAATAATATAACCTTTATACCTCCGATTTGAATTTCTAAACCAATTATAAATGTTGCTGATAGAGAAAAACTCCAAAATTTTATCTACTAATATATATGTGTAACTAAAATTTGGTATTATTTGTTTGGCGGTGAACGAATAAGAGGTGAGCTACCTTGTAGAATGGTAACCATAGGGCTACCCTCAACACAGTCCGAATAATAGAGGTCAGGTCTCAGGTGTTTTCAGTATATGGATTGATGATGCAGTGGAATATCATCTTGATTGGAGATCACTGAAATAGAAGACAGGGAGCTGTGGCAGCTTACAAGTCAGGAGACTGTCGACTCGAGATTAAGACAGACGGATGACGTGGAAATCTGAAGAGAATGAGACTGCAAAAGATTTAGTGAATATCTTTAACAACAAGAAAAGGAAGGGATGATCTCCGTGTGCAAGATCTTACCTAATGAGAAGATTACGGAATCCTAACAAGTAGGGTTTCGTCCAAGAGGATATAAATGAGGAGTTACGACCATAAGCCGTGGCTAACACTTTTTGAGAGATTATCAGAGAGAGTTTTTTATTATTGTTCATGAGCGGGTGAGCGTAGGTTAGAAACTCTTGATAGCTTGTACTTTCACTTTGAGACAAATCTTGAGTAGAATAGGTTTGTGAGTGAGAGAGAAATATATTGATCAAGTGTAAACTTAAATCTTTGATAATATATTGAATCAGATGAGTGTTTCATGGGAAAGTTTATATGCCTACCACGGTCATGAACGAGACGTTGGAAAGGAAGTTTACCGATCAACAACTTTGTAATTCTCTGGTAGTTACGAATCTCGCAAAGAACAATGGTTATGACATGGTGACGATGAAGCTTCTTAATACCTCTACCGGTTGGCGTAAATTTCTTCGTCGTCTTAGTAGCACCTTTCGTCGTTGTCCATGTTATCTGTGACATCTTTTTCTTCTTCTCAGTCTGTGGCGTCTTCTTCGTCCTCACGGGTCTGTGTCGCGTTTTGGTCCGAGAAGTGATGATTATTGGGCCTGGACCTCTCCGAGGCCCAAACCCATCACTTCTCGGCCCAAGTCGGTTTCAAAGCCTAAAACAAGATTCTAGGTCGAAGCAGAATTATGGGTAGAAGATTGGGGCAAAATAGTCATTTCTGCTTGTCTAAAATCTTTAGTATAAATAGATACTGTACCCGCAAAATTAGGGGGGGACGCTTTAATACTTGACTAATCATTGCAGAAAATAATAAACAATTCCTTAATTCAGTTTTCAGTTCGTCCATTTTCAATTCGTCGAACTCAACTTTCGACGAGCTCAGTTCTCTTTGCTTTTAGTTCGATCAAAGGATTTTCAGCTCGTCCAATCTGAAAGAACCTTCATAAAACAAATATCAATTGTCGGATCGTACATCAACAATGATGGTGTCTATTAGGAAGAGCTTGGTAGAACAGTTTCACGTGAATGGTACCGGCTTGCATGGTTTGGTTGGTGTAATGGCTTGTTGCGTAACATCGTGCGGATCGTTGAGCGTTACCACCACCAGTTCTTCTTCCACCGTAAATGCTACGATTTGCTGCCTCCATCAAATGATTCATTGTCTCTTCAATAACTTTAAATTTATCGACCACCCAGAACTTCAACTTTTGAAACTCATCTTGGACTTCACGAAGGCTGGCCTCCACATCTTCAATGTGTCCCATGTTGCTTCTCATACTGGATACTGGATCCGGCTCACCGTTGTCATGGAATATTTGCTCGTCGTCATCATCGTAGACATCAAAGATAGGGGCTCCATAGATCTCGTCGTAGAGCTCCATTGATTTTGCGTTCTTTTTTTTTC
Source organism: Erysimum cheiranthoides (assembly GCA_011420285.2). Taxonomy (NCBI): domain Eukaryota; kingdom Viridiplantae; phylum Streptophyta; class Magnoliopsida; order Brassicales; family Brassicaceae; genus Erysimum; species Erysimum cheiranthoides. The sequence goes on along the minus strand of CM022176.2, from coordinate 10,816,949 downwards.
TTGGATAAATGTTTTGATAGATCAAAACAAAGATGTTTTTGATACCACAATGTGGTCCGGATCAAAACAAAAGAAAAATAAAGATAGAACTGCTCTGATACCACTGATAGATGGTCCCTCTTCAAAGCCAAAGAGAATTGTTCATCATATGAACAACACACAAACAAAAGTTTCTTAAGACAATATTTTCTTCATAATTCGTTCTACAATAATAGATGATGCTTAAATACACAGAAAAAGAAACTAACCACTAATAAAGGTGGGTAAGTGGAGATACAATCCCACTAATTTAGTATAAACAAAAACAACATAATCTCAATTATATCTTTGACCTAATGTTGGTTTACTCCGGTTATGTTCTCATCACAGTCTGAAAACAACATGAGGTGTTTTATTAGGAAATTCCAATGCTCAAATCAGTAAAACAAACCACTGCACTTGGTCAAAAACTAGAGAGCATTGAAAGCACTAGAAAAGGTGATAACATCGAGTCGGAAAGAAAGAGTGATCCACGATGTTATCATATGAAAATTAAGAGAGTACTAAAAAATTGGTGTTTTTCTGTGATGAGGATGAGTAGAAAACAGTGAACCTATTGAACGGTGACAAAATAATTTGTAACTTATCAAAACGTGTAGAAGCATACAAAAATGTTACATTTAGATCGAAAACTCTAGTACAACACAATAATCATATCAACGTCTTTAAATTCTTGCATCCACAAAAACATTAATACACTAATCCTAAATAATCACATCAAAAGTAAAGCATATCATACATTAGAAAGAAATTCACCTATTCATTCAATGAAATAAATCATATGGTATCTACCTACTAAGCGTTAACAAAATAGTTCGACACCAATTATTGAAACATATAAACAAATACCAAAAAAATTAGTTTTTGATCGAAACTTACCTTATCATACGATAATAGCTTCTAGACCAATAAGTTGAAACATCACCAAATCTTCATGCATCGATACATATGGTTTGTTCCACATCTTCTAAATTAACAACCATAACAAAAAACGTAATTAATTTTTTTATAAAATTATAGTAACAATTATAAAACGGAATAAACTCATATGAGCTGATACGAAACCTATCAAGGTATATATATAGGAAACTGAGAGGCAGTGAAAATTGTAGGGTTTTTTTCCCATTAATTTGACCATATATTTAAATTCTTTTTATATTTATCCATAATTATCGACGAAGTTTGAAAAAAAAAAAACAATTCATGAAGTAGTAGAAAATTCATCGCTATGAACTTTATTTTGTTTTATATTTCTTGCTTTCCCATTTATTTATTCGTAGATTAGCACCCTATAAGATTTTAATAATCTTAAGAAACTAATTAAAGAACTTTATAAGCATAATGTAAACATATGGTCTGATTAATTATTTTAAGGAGATACCAATAGAACGAAGTTGAATCAAAGATGGTATTTTGGAAAAGATTATTTTGTTTGGTGAGAAAATATGAGACAATCTATCTTATTATATAGAGATGGGTATTTACAATTCCTTTTCTTTTTAGAATTAATAATTACATTATATAAAATAATTTTATAATTTCTTAATTTATGTAATCATTTTTCTTTAAAAATTAGTAATTTAAAATTATAATTAATAATTAAAATTATTTTTTTACACTTTTAAAAATATTTAAATTTAAAAATTTCTTATCATTATCTTTTTTTATTCTTTAAATGATTTAATGTATAATTTTCTTAACATTATCTTCTTACATTTTAATAAATTTTATTTAAATTTTAATATTTTCTCATAATTATCTTTCTACATATTTAAAATTATTAAAAACAAATATTTTCTGATATGTGTCAAAATCTAAAACCGATAAATATGACACGTGTTGCGATATCGTGAGTTACTAACTTTAAAATTATCTTTTTATATTTTTAAAATTATTTAAATTTTTATAACATTCTTATACTCATCTATAAAATTATAATTGTTTTTATTTTATAATTAGTAATAGACACGTGTCAAAATCTCGGATCGTTGAAATCGATACGTGTCACGATCCAGCGAGTTGCTAACTTGAAAAAAATTCTTTGTGGTTTTATTTTTCTATTTTGAAATGGCAAACGAAACAACACTGAGATCATCAATGGTAGGTCTTGCAATGGTGATGGTTGTGGTATGGTTATGGACACGGTCTTTAAAGAAAACAACTGCATAATCTCCAAGATCTGCGTTCAGAGAATTCTTTCCCAGGACGACAACCACCACACGGAGGGCATACAATTTAAAGAATTCTTTGAACGCAGATTTTAGAGATTCTGCAGTTGTGCTTCTCTCCGAGGACGACGACCACCACATGGAGGACAAACAACAGTCCCCAGTGCATCATCCATTGCTTCGTTCTCATATCTAAGCTTTATGTTCTCATCATCTCTAAGTGTTGCGTTTTCAGCTTTTTGATGATAATTCTAGAGAAGAAAAATATTACTTTTTTGTAGGCAAAATTAGGTCAACCTTAATTAAATTTTTGAATACACAATTGCCATATAGATTCTGATGAACAATAACAATATGACTAGTCAATCACCATTAATTAGCTAGCTCTTTGTAAAATTTAGTTGAATCATTTGATTAAACTAATTAATGGTGATTGACTAGTCATATTGTTATTGTTCATCAGAATCTATATGGCAACAACTTATCTATTCTACAAAGAGGTATCGACAAATGAACACAACATCTTAATTACCTTCCCTAAATAAAACAGAGATAAAGCAAATAACAACTTATAAATCCAACAAAATGTCACAAACAAATTAAACATGCCAAAAGGCAACAACATAATAATGTTTATCTAAGGGAAAGAAGTGAACCTTTTGGAACACTGCGAGGGTACAACGTACCTCGAATCCTCCGACTTTGAGAATGACCTCGATGAAAACACTTCAATGGGAAATTAAATGCTTGTTAAAAGGCCATGTATAATTATTATGTATTTCTAGTTGTTTTCACGAATAATGTTGTTTTTCTAACAAAACTAGTGTATAATTATTGTGTGTTTTCTTTTCATGAATGAAATTTACTTTCTTTTCTTGATGTTTATATTGATTACAGAAATGGACCGCAACACAAAAATGGTAATATCCAAGGAAATGGATAGAGAAATATGTATACCAGATAGTGGCTCAACACACACTATTCTGAAGCACAAAAGATATTTCTCAGATTTAAAACCGACAAATATTGTTGTCAATACAATATCAGGTCCAACAGACCTGATTGAGGGAATTGGTAAAGCCAACTTTATATTGCCAAATGGAACAAAGTTTTCCATAAATGAGGCTTTATATTCTCCGAATTCGAAAAGGAATTTGTTGAGTTTTGAGGACATATACCTTCAAGGATATGACACTCAGTCAAAAACTGAGGATGGAAAGAAGTATTTGTATATAACTTCTGACAAATTTGGAAAAAGGCTTATACTGGAAAAAATTCCAAAGCTTCCCTCTGGCTTGCATCATACCTACATCGATGCAATTGAATCAAATCTCGTGGTCAAAAGAAATCCAGAGGATTTCACATTGTGGCATGATCGCTTGGGTCATCCAGGCACCACAATGATGCGAAAAATCATAGAGAGCACACATGGTCATTCTCTGAAAGTTAAAGAGATACATCAGGGAAATAAAATGACGTGTGCTGCATGCTCTCTTGGGAAATTGATCATAAGGCCATCGCCAACCAAAATTGATAAAGAATCACCAAAGTTCCTTGAACGCATTCAAGGAGATATATGTGGACCAATACATCCACCATGTGGACCATTCCACTATTTTATGGTATTAATTGACGCATCCAGCAGATGGTCACACGTTTGTCTCTTATCATCTCGCAATATGGCATTTGCGAGATTTCTAACTCAGATAATCAAGTTGAAAGCTCAATTTCCTGATTATCCCATTAAAAGAGTTAGATTAGACAACGCTGGTGAATTCACATCCCAAGCATTCAATGATTATTGTATGGTAACGGGAATTGAAGTTGAACATCCTGTAGCTCATGTTCATACTCAAAATGGTTTGGCTGAATCATTAATTAAACGTCTGCAATTGATTGCTAGACCGTTGATCATGAGATCTAAACTTCCAACCTATGTATGGGGACATGCCATATTACATGCAGAAGCACTTATTCGGATAAGACCAAGTGCGTATCATAGCTACTCCCCATTACAATTGGTATTTGGTCGGGAACCAAACATTTCTCATCTAAGGACCTTTGGTTGTGCGGTATACGTGCCTATAGCACCACCACAACGTACAAAGATGGGACCACAAAGAAGGTTGGCAGTATATGTTGGTTATGATTTTCCATCAATTATACGATACCTAGAACCACAAACTGGTGACGTCTTTACGGCACGGTTTGCCGATTGTCAATTCGATGAGAAAGTATTCCCGGTTCTAGGGGGAGAAAATAAACAACTTGGAAAGGATATCAAATGGTGTGTACCAACTTTGTTACACCTTGATCCACCTACTAAACAGTCAGAACTGGAAGTTCGACGAATTATGCATTTGCAAAGCATTGCAAATCAGCTACCTGATGCATTTGCAGATACCAAAACGGTAACTAAATCGCATATACCAGCTGCAAATACTCCTGCTCGTATTCAGATCCCACAAAAATGAGCAGATGATACATGTGAGTCTCAAACACGCTTGAAGCGTGGTAGACCCGTCGGTTCTAAGGATAAGAATCCTAGAAAGCGAAAAGAAGCTGAAAAGCATAATGATCCCAAAATTACTAAAAGTATTTTGGAAGAAACGAATCAAGAGACTAATGAAAATGTCGAGCATCATGAATCCGAAGGAAATCATGAGATTTCTATAAATTACATTCACAATGGAAAAATGTGGAATCGAAATAAGATGAATGTAGTTGATGCCGTTTTCTCATACCTTGTGTCTAAGGAAATTAATGAGGAAAACGAAGATCCAGAGCCAAAATCTGTATATGAATGTCAAAAGAGACATGATTGGATAAAATGGAAAGATGCAATACAAGCCGAACTTGATTCGCTTAATAAGAGAAATGTATTCGGACCTATTGTACTCACACCCACAGATGTGTAACCGGTTGGATACAAATGGGTTTTCGTTCGAAAACGAAATGAGAAGAATGAGATTATGAGATACAAAGCTCGTCTCGTAGCCCAGGGTTTTTCTCAAAGACCTGGAATCGATTATGAGGAAACATATTCCCCCGTCATGGATGCAATCACATTCAGATTCTTGATGAGTTTGACGGCATATGAAAACCTTGAGATGCGTCTCATGGATGTCGTTACGGCATATCTGTATGGATCATTAGATACTGATATCTATATGAAAATCCCAGATGGATTTAAAATGCCAGAAGCATTGAGTTCCAAACCCAAAGAGTTATGTGCAATAAAATTGCAAAGATCATTATATGGGTTAAAACAATCTGGACGTATGTGGTATAACCGTCTCAGTGAGCATTTAATAAAAGAAGGATATGTAAACAACCCTATATGCCCATGTGTTTTCATCAAGAAAACAACATCCGGATTTGTAATAATCGCGGTATATGTTGATGATCTAAACATAATCGGAACTAAAGGGGAAATACAGAAGGCAGCAAGCTATTTAAAGGGTGAATTCGAGATGAAAGATCTCGGAGAAACAAAGTATTGCCTTGGCTTACAAATTGAGCACTCTCAAGAGGGTATATTTGTGCATCCATCCACATACACTAAAAGAGTGTTAAAACGATTCAATATGGATAAGGCAACTCCCCTTAGCACCCCTATGGTTGTGAGATCACTTAATGTTGAAAGTGATCCATTCCGACCACATGAGGAAAATGAAGAGGTACTTGGTCCTGAAGTACCATATTTAAGTGCAATTGGAGCCCTTATGTACCTTGCAAATTGTACCCGACCAGATATCTCATTTGCCATTAACCTATTGGCGCGATTCAGCTCATCCCCTACGCGAAGACATTGTAATGGGATTAAACATGTCTTTCGCTATCTCCAAGGAACTATTGATTTAGGATTGTTTTATCCTAAGAATTCAAATGGTCAAATGATTGGTTTTGCAGATGCAGGATATTTGTCAGATCCACACAAAGCCAGATCACAAACTGGATATGTCTTCACAATTGGAGGCACCGCTATTTCATGGCGTTCTCAAAAGCAAACACTTGTGGCTACATCTTCGAATCATGTTGAGATCATTGCACTCCATGAAGCAAGTAGAGAATGTGTATGGCTAAGATCGATAAGCCAACACATCCAATCAAGTAGTGGACTCAGCGTAAATACAGAACCAACTATCTTATATGAAGACAATGCTGCATGTATCGCTCAGACAAAGGAAGGATATATCAAGACTGATAGAACCAAACATATCCCTCCTAAGTTCTTTTCATACACTCAAGAACTTGAGAAGAACAAGGAGATCGAAGTGAAATATGTCCAATCATGTGACAATGCTGCAGACCTCTTCACAAAGTCACTGCCCACCACTACATTCAGAAAGCATGTCCGTAGCATTGGAATGCGTCGTCAGCGAGACCTATAAGATACTCTCATGATCATTCGAGGGGGAGCTGGTATAGTTGTACTCTTTTTACCTTAATATGGTTTTTACCAATGGGTTTTCCTAGAAAGGTTTTTAACGAGGCAACAGAAGATACCACATTAGTGACGATGGTCTCCAAGGGGGAGTGTTACGAAATTCAATCTGCCAATCTGCCTAACTTGATGAATTTTATATAATTTATGTGGAGCCCACGTCACTATGCGTGCACAGTAAATCCAACTTTATTTCATCTATATAAAGGATCGAAATCCTTCGTTGTAAAACACACCATCAGTAATACAATCTTCTTTCTATTAAACTTGTTCTCGAGTATTCTCAAGTGCCCGCTTTTCTAACGGGTACAATATTTTATCTCTTTAATTATTTATCTTTATGATAATTCGACTTTCATTTTATAACAAGATGGAATATTTGTGAAAAAATGTAAATAATGAAGTACATAACAGAGTGAAGATACAAAGATGATTAAAGCACACGAAATGATTTACATATGAAAAAAGGAAATTTCTAAAAACCATTAATGAAAATAAAATTTGATCTAAGATTATAACTCTGAACTATAAATAGAAATAAAAAGATAATGTAGAAAATTGCTTACATCTGTAATGAAAGTTGTCATAATTTTGGTGGTTCTTTCTTTACAATCAAACTTATTAATTGGGGTACAACCTTGTAATTGAGAATGATGGATGGATGCCTCTTGTTCATTTGTCATAAATGTAGTTTGAACGTCGTGGAACTCCTCTTGTGTTCCTGGGAATTTAAACTTCAAGAGGTTTAGAGCTTTGCTTGTTCTGCATATCGAAAACCAAACATGAAATGAGACACCTCTATGACTAAATAAGCAACTTACTTTAAAAACAACATGACGGAGAGTAAATTTTTCTTCTGTTATTTTAAAAGTTTAGGTTAAGCATTATCCTTGGAGAATAAAAGGCAATACTTAAATTGTATTGAACCAAGCAATGCAAATTTAGAATTTTTTTGCTTCTTAGTGATTTAGATAATAGCATTCCTCATCATATGTGTCTATGAACTACCGAGCGCAACAATTCAGACAAACGAAGATTGGTTTCGTAAATAAATAAAATAAATTGGAAGAAGCGAATAATAAGAGTTGTACCTTTTCCTGCTCACCAATAAATGGTGAAAGCATAGTTCCTTTCACTTTGGACATACATCATATTTGAGTAATCTACAGCCGATTACCTGCATATAAAAACATTGGTTTAGAGACATATTTCTTTCTGAAATCTAGACACAGGGTAACTCTAATAATCTGCAGAGAACCCTTTAAAATGTAAGTTATGATCATAAGTAAATAGTGTAGGGTGAAGGCATAAAAAGCATCATCCCTTACGTGTTACAAAATAATTTCATACTAAAACCAATATGATTGGGAGAGAGGGTAGGAATTACAGATAAATAAGTAGAACAAAGTTAATCTCCAGTACTAACCATTCTTTGGGTTGGAGGTGGAGAGCTTATTCTAGAGCTAGAAAAAAGAAATTACAGAGGAGTAACACTTTCAAGTCAATGGCATAGATTCAAAGTTCGTTGATGTCTCAGTAGAAGGGAAGACATTATTTCCCGAACCATCATCTGAAGAAAAAAGAAAACATGGAAAACATACGAATTTCAATAAACTCGTTCTTAATTATAAGATGTTGAAAAAATAATTAGCATACGAAAATTTTCAAGATTGTAAGCACACTTCAAAAGTGTTTACAACATTAAGTTTTCTAAACCACACATCCAATTATAATTTGAAAAAGAAGTCACTACCATTCCAAATATTAAAAAGAGCATGTAACAAATCATGATTGTAAGCATGCGATTGATGACGCTCAAAACTGAGACCTCTTTCACCTTCACCCCCATAATCTCAAAGGGAGATGGAGACAAAAGAATCATGTGAAATGTCTACAAAGCTTTAAATTAGGAGAAGATGTAAATATTTCTTTTAAATAGTACCTTGTATAATCTGTGCAAAAAAATATAGATTTAGAGATTAGTCGAAGGATTAATGTGGCCGCTACTCTCTTCGATTGAATTCCTATTCGGAGAAGCGTTCCCATTCATGACAGATCGAAGAAACGTAAGCCTGAAAATTCAGAATATGAGATTAGGGAAAATTCACTATTTAATTTTACTTTGCGTTGCGTTGCAGAGGTGATGAAAACATATGAATGAAAATTGTAGATGTTATGAAGAGATGGGTAGTTTTCAATGGAGAAGAACGAACGAACGTGATTCTACCGTGGAAGAAGTGGTGAAATTAGCGGTTAATGTTTTATATATTTTGAAAAATATAAAAAATATTTATTTTTAGAAAACATGTATATATACATCAAATACCTCCGCCGCTGATCTCCACCTCTAGAACTCACGCTTCTACTGTGGTTTTTGAACCGGGTCAGTCATCGATCTTGATGAATACTCCTCTAAATCAATTCTACCTTTCGTTGCTTATGGAGAGATACATCCTCAATTTCCCTTTTGATCCCGAAGCTAATTAAACTGAAAATTCTGATCTGGTGTGGAGAAAAAGCTTGCTACGATGACTTTGAGATGCTGCCACGTTCTGGTGCGCTGCTTCGGTCAGAAATCGGAGATATTGTTTTATTGGACAACTAGATTATCCCCGTGCTACGCACGGATCAGGTTTTTCTAATTACATTATTTGATAGGGCTACCTTTATTAGTTTCTATCAATCAAGTGACAAAAAAAAAAAAAAATCCAACAATATAGAGAACTTTAACTCCAGATCAACATTTCACAAAAGTATTTGTAGGTAATTAAGACGGCCAAGTTTCGAGTCAAAACAGGATGAATCTATATAGCTCTACTCATTCTAACAGCTAGTACTACGATTTTTCTTTTCTTTCATTAAAAAATGAATAAATTTATGACAGCTCTTGTTATTCCATCATAGATAGAGAGTAAGAGAATGCAGATTGAACAAATGATCCTTGAGATTCCAACAAGAATAAGAAAAGCATATGTTTGTTCATGAAAATGGTCTTATAGATAATTCATATACAATTAACTGTCCAGCCATATAAAAAGGTGATCACTTTCTTCTTATCTAACTAATGCCATTGTTGTTTTATCTCTACAATGGTCATCATCATCCTCTTGCTTTTACAGAGAGCAAGAATGCATCCTTTCCATTAAACCTATTATTAATTGACAATTACAAATATATATCTTTTAGGACAACGATTTTAGAGGTAAAGCACAACTCTAAAGGAAATATAATTGAAAATCTACTAAGGAATAAAATTTGATATTCCTCTGAGGATTCACGTTTGGTTATAATGATAATACATGTTTTGATTTTTTTTTGTTCATATCATTTGCTCCCCTTCTAATCTCCAATGATAAACCTCCCAAGATAAAAAAAATTTGTCTCAAGGATCATAGAATCGGCAAGGAGACAATTCATCTGAGTAATTTCATCAAAAAGAAATTGTAAGAATAAAGGAGTGAAGAAGTAACCTCGTCTGACTTTGCCTTAGGATATCGAGTTCATATGTTTCAACTTTGATACATATATATACTTCGTCTAGTATACACCTTTACGCTGAATTCCTATAAACCAAGAAACAGATGAAAATAAGTCAGCAATTATATACTAAATTATCATGCATGGAAAGCAAGATATTATGATATTAGATACTTTGGTTTTTCAGCAACTTTCTCCAATTTAATGTGGCCATTTTGTTAATTTGATCTAATGTTCACAGTGGTTGACCTCTACATTAGTCATCGGCTCGTTTCTTGTGGGGGAGGGCTAATGTTGTTCGTTTTTGCCTGAGATTATATATGCGTTTGATCTGCTCCACACCTTGTCCATTAGATTTAAATTAATGCTTCGAACCATTGCGTTGCCCATGTTTTTTTAACATAAAGAAATGTAAAATCATAAAAGTAAAGATTTTAGGGGAGAGATTGTGGATGAGCAACTTACCCATTTTCGGTATTAGAGGTATCACGACTCATTCCGTGAGGAGAATTGCTCTGTAGGCTAATTTCGATTTGTGGAAGGGTTTGCGAGGAAGTTTTTATTGGAAAATCTCATAGGAATAACTGTTATCGATTATATACATGCTATTAGTTTTTAATTTTAAATTTATTTGAGAGAGGTTGGGAGAGATTGTGGCTTCGTGAGGAAGAAGAGTTGAGGATATGGAGATGACGCACAAAACCACCGTACAAGTGTTTTTTGTTCTCTTTTTTTTTTCCCCAAAATATAAAGCACAAGTCCACGTAGCAATATACGATTATTGGACAAGTGACTTGTGCTTGGATGTTGATACTTACGTTTAATAATTGGGCTTTTAAATTCCTCAAGCCCACATTCAAAATGTCAGTTATTATGTAATTTTTTTCTGCAATTATGTCAAAAAACAATTTGCTGACAAAGTGACACGTTAGTGTTTTGTTACGTGTCAAATGGAGAGGCTGTGTTGGTTTAGTTGAATATTTCGTTGAATCTTTAAAAACAGGGTCCTTCCACCGCTTTTAGTTTAGTTGAATAAGTAGTTTTCTCCTGTGGTCTTCCTTGGTCTGTTCTTGTAAGGCTAACCTCTTGTGGGGATGCAAAGTTCTAGATTTAGACTCTTTAGGATGAAGATTAGGTGGTTAATTAGGACTTTAGATTCTTGATTGTGGTTCTTTGTTCTTGTTAATCGTCGTATTTGGGTCCTTTTGTCGCGGTTTCCCTCTGTCTTGGCGACAACTTGTGAGATGTGTAGTTCCGCGGCTGATGCTCTTTCTGCACTTTCCGTTGATTTCAACTGTGGCTTTCATGTTCCTTAGTTAGTAGTAGATCTTGTCTCTCTGTTTGTTTTAATGTTGGTGTGAATTAGCTTCCCCGTTCTTTGGGGCTGTGTCTCCCTCTTTTGGGCTGTGTCTCCCTCTTTTGGGCATATGTATTTCAACTTGTATCCTTTCCTTGGCTTGTTGTACTGGCTTATTATGAAATAAAGTAGACACTCTTGTGAAAAAAATAAATAAATTTTTGGTTTCAAAATTTGTCTTGATGGTGAAAAAAAAAGGTGCGTAGTCGACACTTGTTATTTTGAAACGGGTTGTTTTTGGAGTAGTCCAGAATATATAAAACAGTTAGCATCAATAGATAAGAATAAAGAAATTTAGAATTTAAAAAAAAAAAATGGGATAAAAATTTGATATCAGATGTGTAATAAGATCAAATGTATGTACATGGGGAAGAAGTATTGGGTCCTAATTCTCGCCTCTCCACATTGAGTCATATAATGGAGCTATAAAAAATGGCGTTTTAAGGCAAAACACAAACATAAAACGATCATTTTATAAAACACCTAAAGAGGCACACTTCTACATATATTTTAAACTAAAAGGCCTAACAAAAACCTCCCCAATTGCCTAAATGTACAAAGACAATTAGCAATAATATTATATAGATTCGGTTCTGTACTTCTTGGGTACCTTAGGTCGTGACCTCATACTGGCTCTCCTTGCCACATCCCACGCCTTCTGTGGCGCATAAACACCTAACTGAGATGCAAAGAAAGATTCATAACCTTGTGAATCAAATGCAAACCCAGTGTGCTTTGAGAGCTCCCGAGGCAATTGGGATATCGCATAGCTTCTCGCCTCTTGAGGTGTGAGCTCGTTCTCTATCTCCAGCTGATCTGCCTTGCTTGCATCTGACTCGTGCCTATGTATTTCTTGAACGATCTGATAATCATATGGGAAGAACCATCTCTCCACCCTGCATCATGTGTATGCTTTTTATTCAGGTCAAAACTATTAAGAACCTATGACATGTAGTGTATGGATCTCAGAATTGCAGCGATCTTTCGCTAAATAACAACATATTAGCCAGAGCCAAAAAGAAGTTTAAAACTGATAACGTCCCTGTTTGACTTACCCTTGGAAGATGAAATCGCCTAGAAGAGAGACAACGGGAACAAGCAGCAATCCGAAGTAGAAATAGAATGTACTCACGAGGACATATATGACAAAGTAGACATTTTCCTGCGGATACGAGAAAAGAAAGATATTAGATTTGCTAAGTTATAAACATACAAAAAACATCAGAAAACCATAGATATATACTCAAAGGAAAGGAGCGTGATGTGTGCAAACAGCTTACATTCCTATCACGTGGTGTCATGATCCCACAATATATAAAAGCAAAAACGAGCCACGCAAGAATGCTCCCACCGACTGATATAATGCCATCTAGTAATGGAATTGCTCATCAAAAGAATGCGCACATTCACAGCAATCACCAGACACGTGAAGACCATTGTGCTAACATCCCAGAGACCAAATATTTTGCCTGATGAATTTACAGCACCAAAAGATGAGGTGGTCACGAAGAGATAGCAGGCAAGAGACTGATACACAGCAGAAGAAGCCCATACTGCTACGACTCTCCATTTGAAAAATGAGTTACGTATTCCCTCTCTATACAGTTCTGGGTATCTCTTCGAAAGGGATGCACTCACATCCTAGCAAGAGCACAATATTAGAGATGAAATAACCCAATCCAAAACAAAATGAAGATAGTCCTAATTACGATGAATATTCTTTTATATAAAGTAGAGATCGAGAAAAGCTAGTACCTTCTCAAACAGCCCAAGGACAATGACAGGAAGAGCTGTAATTACAACATTATACAATGACTGGAACCAATCATCGTAGAACCTTTGCCCAGAAAATCCAGTTCGAAATGTGAACCAAAACTGAGTCAAAGTGAAGGTAAGATTCTTATAGAAGAAATACATGACAACCTGCCAGGAAAAAAAGATCATTAAAACTTTCAAAAAGTAAAAAGCACTTTTTTTGTGGCAAAAGAAAAACTCAACCTTGCAGATTCTAAGATATGACCACCGTCCATGGACAAGAAGCAAATCAGTAAGGAATCTGAACTGAGCAATGGCAAAATCACTGGCCATCACAGCTTGCATTCCCTCCATCCCACTTATCCCTATACCAACATGAGCGGCTTGAATCATGCTAACATCATTGGCACCATCACCAATACTAAGGGTAATCTTTTGTGCCCCTTTTCTCACCAAGCTTGTCACCTAATATTAGATCACATATATTACAAGTTAGATGCAGGTTCAAAGAACACAGAGAATCAAGTTACTCATTGGATATGAAATAAGTGCCAGCATTCACACCAAAGCAAATATGTAAGCTCCCTTTAAAGGCCTTGCCTATACAAATTTATTTTGAAATTAATCTTCTGAGATTACCTGTGCTTTCTGTAACGGAGAAACACGGCAATATACAACTGAAGTACAGTTCAAGCTCAAGCTGAGCAGCGTCACGCGTAAACTCGGGTCTAATGCATACATTAAACACTTTCCATCAATAACAAGAGCCAATTTTGGTCCAGCGACGGTATGCAGAGAGTGTTGAGCTTCTTCAAGGCTCTTTTTCAGCTCCCTCTTAACTTCTTCTTTGATAACACGAGCAATCTCAACTTGATCACCCTAATATAAAAGCTTTTATTAATAAAAAGTAACTATGAATGATTGTTTCATGAAAATCCTACATAAGAAGACAAATTCTCAGTAACACAATTACCCTTTCTTCAGCTTCCCTGATTGCATCCGTTTGAGAACTGATGATAAATTGTTTCATATCATTGTTGATCAAGTTGCATGCTGTCGCATAACAGAATCAAAGAGCAGATATTTGAAGTGGTAGAAGAACAAATAAGATCTAAGAGAAACAGATTGTGGCACAGCCTACCATATGCAATATTAATAGCTGTTTCCATTTTGTCCCCTGTTAAAACCCAGATCTTAATTCCAGCTCTTGACAAGGTCTCTATGCAGGTAGGCACCCCTTCCTGAAGTTTGTCTTCTATTGCAGTTGATCCAATGAGGATAAGATCCTTCTCGATAAGTTCCGCCACCTTCATGGATCAAGATATATCAGTTTTCATACACTATAAATATAAACTATTTCCAGCTGACTCAAAACTGTACTTAAGGATAGAATCATTCTCACTACATAAGAACATAATCATTTTCATTCCTGCTATAGAAACCACTTTTATTGCTCCTGGAACCCATTATCAAACTTGGGAATTTTCTTGAAAGTTTACTCAAAGAGAATGTTACCTCAGGCATTGAAAATAAATAATAGTAATTTTGTATACCTCATCTAACTTCTTCTCACGGTCTCGTAATGCAGATTTGGCCTGGATGAACTTTTCATTCCAACTTACATAGGTTTCAGGATTTAGATCTTTATAGGCTAGGCAAAGAGTACGCAATCCAGAAGACCCAAAATGTTCCAAATGTTCTCTTGTTACTTTCCTAACATCGTCCATACCATCAGCCAATCTCTCAAATATTACATTATCAGCACCCTGTAAACAACGTTCCAAGCAATGATCAAAAATTGACCTGAAAGTACACAGAGAACCAAGTACTTAAAGAACTATTACCTTACAGTAGAGTACAAGCCTTCCATCTGGGAAACGACATACAACAGACTGCCGCTTCCTTGTACTGTTATCGCATTGTGTTAAAATTTCATTGGCATGCTTAAAATACGTCGAAGAGAGAATAAACAAACATTTCACTATTATATAGACCTGTTGAACTCGAGAACATTAAGGATCTCATAGGCCACATCTTGTATCTTTCCCATCTTCTCCACATGAGACTCGCGAACATACACCATAGTTGGAGTACGCCTGAAAACACATCAAAGTAGTCTCAAACAAACTAGCAGAGATTTGAGAAACAAAAGCACCAATGGTAGAAAATTCAAAATTTAGAACTAGGAATCAAGCGGAAAGTTAGCTAACAGGAAATTTCCCTTGTCAGATTGCATGCAATTTCAACTTATCTTTGGAAATTGAAATGTAATGAGAATTACCTGTAAAAGAAGAATCCAAAATTCTTGGCAGCAGTAACTAGGGCAGCTTCATCTGGAGAAGCTGCTTGATAAACAATCTTCTCTGGGGACTCATCACCTTCAGGAAGGACTGTATGACAGATGGCCAGGCATCTAAATAGTTCCTACAGATATAAAAAGACAATATCTTAAGTTAGAGTCATATTAGCATCTGCATGTGCACGTGCATGCCCAAAAATAGACACAGCAGAAATCTGGAGCATAAAACCAAGGAACTTCTCGAAACCTCAAAAAGGTTATACAGTGACATGCTCCATTTTCTTTAATATTTAAGAGGCTTCATTCATAACCATTATGTAGTTTTTCAGAATAAGGCTCCCAAAACAAGGCCTAATATTAAGACCGTAGTTAAAGCCAAAAGACTTAAAAAAACCTTTCCCAAGTTATAACCTTACAAGTTCACATCTGACCATCCATCAAATACACCGTGGATGGCACCTTTCTCACGGAAGAAACAAGAGATCATTTTTAGATAAGCCCTATAACCCCATCACCTCTTAGCCATACAATTCTTAAACTATTGTGAACTAAATCTCTAGGAAATGAAAGTAAGGCACCTTGCAAAGTTCAGGATTAGGTTCATTTCTCCAAGCTCCCCTCATTAGCCTTGGATCATCAAAATTAAATCCCTTTTCTCTTATGGCACCAGTCGATCTTTGCTCCTGAGAATATTTGTAGTGGTGCAAATTAGACATGTTTCCATTGCAACATAAGGCATGGAGAAACTTCCCCATCCGGAAAAAAACTAATACCTCATGAACTTTTAAGCCATTACGCTGAGCGATTCCTCTTTCTATTTCAGTGACACCACATCCATAACTTATTCCTCCAATTGAACATTTAAAGAACTCCATCAAACTTCTCGTCAGTGTTCCAGTTTTATCAGAAAATATGTATTCCACCTGACCGATACCATAGCAATGCAACTGAAGTGAGAACAATACCAAAGTCTATATTTAAAATAATAATGTAGCAACAACAAAATAATAGCAACATAATGGATATCTATATCATAAAAGTAACAATTTGTGGCATGGTTTAGTAGTGGCAATATGCAGCAAGGACTGATAGCTACCTGTCAAAGCTCCTCGTTTAAATTGGAAGTCCTGGCCGAGGCAGGGGTATTTGTTTCCGCATGATACATATTGAGATCTCGATTGATAAACTGAGTCGACTGGATAAACTTGATCATCTGGGTTCCGTTAAGGAGAGAAAGTAAAAACCATTCAAATTGCTAGTCGACTGTATAGTTGTATTGCAGATACTTAGAATATGACACTAGGAAAGACATACCTCAATAGAAACATAAAGGGAGATTGGTATAATTGACGAGAACAGAGTGACTAGAGTGAAAAAGGTGAAAAAACCTATATGTGGCAGCAAACAGAAGCAATATGGTAAACACCTGAAATCCAGAATTAGAAGGAAATCAATTCCAACTACGAAAAGTTATTTACCACGAGTCCATTACGGTATTCCCAATCGGTCTTATGAAGACCCAAGTATTGGTCTTCACGATCCGTCACAATTGAACTGCAAAATTAACATATATAGATAACTGTATCACAGCAGGAAATGGGAACCGGGGCATAAAAATCAGAGCAGGAGTTGATAATTCACAAGATTGACGAGAAACCATACCAGCCTATAGCTCCGATCAGACACATTGTGACAAGGACACAAAAGATTGTAATAATGAGTTAGACAAGTTTCTTTTCCAGCGTACTTCTTTTGGAAGGAGCATTCATGGCATTCATCATCACCTACATATGTCGAATTCACCATAGCATAACATCAGATTGTATGTGTAGCAACTATAGAATGGTTTTAATATACATGAATCATGTAAGCTAGAAACGCATGTTTGCGAAGCTTGTTACAACAGCTTACCTTTGTTTCATGGCCAGTAAAAACTACAGCTCCAACTATATATTCTGTGTTTCTAAGACTGCATCCCTGAAAATGTAGATATCAAACGTCTCAGAATATTAATAAATCCAACAATATAAAGTTATGCATAGATATATGTTCAATAATGTTCGAATCCAAGGATAAAAAGTTGCAAGAAAATAAAAATCAAGATATCTCATGAATAGATCAACATGAACAAAAGAAAGAAAAATCATGATTTGCAAAAACAAGACAGAACAGGAAAAGCAGCCAACAGCAAAAACAGTCATACACGCAATAATAGCTGGTCTGGAGAGAGAGGCAATGTCTGCTTCTGGACTATAAGATTCCCAGTGAAAGTGTGCAGAGAATTGTTTGGTTGCTCACACTGAATTTCACCTGTATGGTAAAAGACAGAGATGTTGGAGAAAGTGAAGACACATTTAACGTTACAACACAATCATACTGAATGAAAAAAGGTTAATAATATGAAGGATCGACAGAACAAAGATCCACTTTAGCGAATCCAGAAACTTTAGGCCACGGTTCGGCTATAGCTAGGTACGCGTAACGGGTTTTCCTCCCAAGAAGATTCCGGTTTACCATACCAGCTTCAAGATTCATCTGAACTGAACCGGGAATTATAGTTCTGCGTGTGGATTTTCCGGTTTTGAGATTTAACCGGATCTCCGACAAAACGCTATTGAGCTGCTCATCGCACTCGTTGAAGATCGAATCCGCCGGAGTCATACAAGATCCGATCACCACAACCTCGTCGGTCTCCGGCGATTCCCAAGCGTTCCAAAGATGGAAACAAAAAGTCTCCGGTGACTCTACCCAGATCATCTCCGACGCATCTTTCGCGTTTCTCGGCAAAATCCCAAACCGGGAAATTTTCTCTCCGTCGTATTTAACCGGAGATTTCCCAAGAAACATATCGGAGAGTTTAAACACCACTTGTTGATCCGGAATCACGACGAAATTCTCAGTGATCGCTGCAACAGGTCCACATCCATCTACAAAAAAATCTTGCATGATAACAACCAAATCCGTAGGCTAACCTTTAAACTCGTAAGCTTTCTCTGGTAACAAGTAATCCCATGTCCTTTCAAGGGCCTTTCTAATTTTTAAATTTGTTTCTCCATCTAGGTTTGCAGTCTGCACTCACAAGTAATAAGCAAATGAACGTACACTAGGTTAGAGAACATTCTTGAATAGCAGCTTTGGTCCTTCAGGACAAAGAGAAAGTTATATAGTTTTTGAAACGAGCTGTCAAAGAAGAAGCACCTCAACGTAGCAGATACCATCAGGATTAGTGCTGGACAGGAAAAGAATATCTGCAGGAAAAAATCCATCTTGTTTTATCTGCAAAATCAAGAAACTTATTTAACAATTATAGATCTTAATTCAGAGGTAACAAGTTTCTGAAATCCTGCTCTAATTCAAACAAGGCACGCCTTCAGACGGTTACCAAAGTGGCAACTTGTCTAATCATAAATAGATTCATCTCTATTTGAACAACAAAGGACTAACCTTAACAATATCTCCAACTTGCAACTTTCTCCAGGGATTAGGTTCAAAAATTCTCTGGTTGTCAGCAAACCATTTTTGATTTGCTCTCTTCTTCATTGCTCTTCACTTTGATTTGTCGAGGAACTTGAATTCATATACTTTTACTCTTTAGAACCATCTCTTGCAATTTACCGATTGCTTATTTTAGATTCTTCTGAAGCTTCAAAAGCTCTCTTTTATGTAAAACCATGCATATAATCTAGCAAAATCTATTGGAATTAACTAAACATTATGGTGCAGAACTGCAAAATCAATCAGCACAAACACCAAGATTGTAGCAAATCATGAACATCTATAAATCAAAGAGAACAAAAAAAAAAATAGACTAGTTGTTCATCACACCGACTCTCTTTAAGAACTTCATAACTCTTGAAACCAATTGACTTTCATGTTTGGTATAACCATGATCAGCTCCTTTAAAAATTTCTAGCTCGTGGTTCGGTATGATCTTTGCAAACTCGTTGGCATCTGCCACCGGTACTATCTTATCCTTCGATCCATGAACTATCAAGACATTGCAATCTTTACCAATCTTGAGACAAGCTTCATGCATATTTGTGTTTAACCTCTCCATTAAGCTCTTCTCAGTAACATGGAAGACGGGTTTTCCCTCTTTAGCATCATCGACGAATCCGTGCTGCTTAATTCTTTCCAAATAACCATCTCCAAGACGTATGCCTTTTTTGAGATCATAACGTCCCGATATATTGATTACATTACAGATATGATACTTGGAGGCATAGAGGAGGACCACATTACCTCCTCTACTGTGTCCGAGAATCGTAGTAACCACACGGTTTTTGCTAGTAAAGTGTTGGATAACGGAGTGTAGGTCATCGGCTTCATAGCTGTAATTACCGTAATTGAAACTGCCTTCACTCTCTCCATTACCCGAGAAATCGAAACGGAAAGCGCTGATTCCTTCTTTCTCTAGAGAAGAAGCAAGATTCATGATGATTTTGCTGTTCTTATTCGATTTAAATCCATGGCACAAGACCACAATTTCTCTTGACCCGGTTTCATGAAGCAGACCAACCAGCTTCTCGTTCTGGCGGTTCGGAATCTCGATCTTCTGCTGAGCGCAAACTGCAAAAACAAAAAATATAGGAAAAATCAGGGATCGCGATAAGTTACGAAATTGGAATTGTTAATATCTAGACCTAAATCGTGACTTTTCTTGGATGGATCTTAAATACTAGTCCAAAGCTTGTGGGCAACTCAAAATTCCCCGGAGGCAACGGCGCCAAAAACTTGATGGGGTCAGAAGTGACCTCACTAGTTTCACCTAAACGAATCTAGGTTTTTAACCTTAGGTGAAAACAATTGATATGGCTGCAAGTGCACAGCCTATCGCTTGTAGTACTTTAGGTATCGATCCAACCGAGGGAGTGAGCACGCGACAAGCTGTTATGGAAAAGAATAGGCTAGGACGAAAATAAAGAGAAGTTTTGTTGTTGTTTGTCACGGTCCTAAAACTAAGAAAGCAAATAAACGAAAGCAGAGAAAATAAAAGCAAGAAAACTAAACTAAACTAAAAGCTAACTAAACTAAGGGCTACTGATTGAGGTTTTCTTATCAATTAAACTAAATGTTGGGCTGACGGGAATTCTAAGGGTATCATGAATCGAATGCAAGAAATCAAACAAGGAATTTCCGATTATCAATGTTCTCGAACGCAAACGTTAAAGTGCCTTAGCCTATTTCGCAGGTCCAAGAACTGGTGTTTAACAACCTAACTTTCCAATTTCGCTGGTGATTAAGAAGTAAAACACCCTAATAAATTTAGTTTGATATGTTCACAAAGTTATGCAACTCAACTTCCGTCGGATTGTAAAACGATGCTCATCTAGATTGTAAAGGTGATTCAACTAACGGTCAGAAAGTAAATCTCCTTAGAATCAGTAGCTAGCACGCCGTTCAAGCCTAATGCTAACACGGATTAACCTAGATGAAGAACTATAATCAGATAAACATGAGTCTAACAACCTAACAATCCATGAACCCCCTTTCGAAAACCCTTAGACCCAACGAGAGAACTACTCGCTCATGGCGAGGTAAAACATAGCAACGATTAAGATAAAAAGCAGATCTATAAAACTAAACGTGAAAATATGAAAGCAAAGAAGGTTCAGATTTGATCTCTAAACAACAAGTGTAAAGAAACTGGATCTTCTCCTCAACAACAAAGCAAAGCGAAAGAACTAAAGAGATAAAGAAACTAGAGTAACAAACGAAGCGGGTGCT
Organism: Erysimum cheiranthoides; assembly: GCA_011420285.2. Taxonomy (NCBI): domain Eukaryota; kingdom Viridiplantae; phylum Streptophyta; class Magnoliopsida; order Brassicales; family Brassicaceae; genus Erysimum; species Erysimum cheiranthoides. The sequence continues at coordinate 10,795,680 of CM022176.2, read as the reverse complement.
TGGCGAGACGTCCAAAGGAAGCTCTCCAAGTCTTCTTGCTGTTTCTCTAGGCTGCTGCTCGTGATATCTAAGGAGGCACACGAAACCCTAAGGCTTAGATGTGTATTTATAGGCTTCTCTGGAGACAGCAACTAGGGTTAGGGTTTTCTCTTGGTCAAAACTCATAGTCTTGGGCCTAACGACTTGGGCTTCTTATGTTGCATCTTCAGGGCTTTGAGGCGGCTAAAAACGTGTGTCTTGGCCGAACACAAGGGCTCTGGTCGTGCGGTGGTGAAGGTCTTGGCCGCATGTTCGTCGCTTGGCCGGACTGCTTGACAGGTCGATCTTCAAACGATCATAACTTCTGATTGACAACTCGGATTTGGTCGATTCCACTTGGAGGTGAATCTTGACTCTTTAAGCTTTCCAATGACATCAAAATCTCCCAATTTGGTTCACGGAAAGGTCTTCAACGAATGCCAAACTTCTGATGGTCCGAATCTGTCCTGCAAGTCCTTTTGCTCCCTTTTTGGTCCCTTTTCCCTAAATCCTGTAAAAACTCTTTGTTCTTGCTAATACTTGATTATTTGCTTAGAAATCCATTAAAACCTTTATAAAACCATTTGAAAACCATAGCTAAAATGGGCAAAAAACCGATGTTATCAACTCCCCCAGACTTAGACTTTGCTTGTCCTCAAGCAAACAAGAAAGTAAAGTCATGGAAAAGAGGTTTGAAAATCACGGGAACTACTTACCTTCCGGGTTATCCTCTCTGCACTCCTCACTACTTGATGTCCGGAACTTTCATTCGTTAGTTTCCATGAGAGTCATCAAGTCCTCCTTAATCAATCCCACAGCTTTCCGGCATCTCCAGACTCTCCATTGTCATCTCTTTACATAAATTAAGCATTAATAAAAATGGTGAGATCTTACCAAGGGAAAATCGATTGGAAGCATGCAGGTCTTTTCCAAGCCGAGACTTTCTTCGTAAGTTGCTCCTCTTTCTCTTTTCTCACTTCCAAGGGATCGATGTCGACCCCTTGCTCTTTATTTGGGACAGGCTTCCATGAGGTCCGAAGTATGCCCGGGTGTAACCGCACATCCCTCGGTTCACTTCTTTTTGACCTATATCCTCTTTCTCTCTTTTTTTTTTGTAGAATAGACTTCCATGAGGTCCAAAGTATGCCCGGGTGTAACCGCACATCCTTTGGTTCACTTCTGCCATCTTCTATTTCTTTTTCTTCTCCTTTTTTTTCTTTTTTTTTAGAGTATTGAAGGGAAGAGTGAGGGGACCATACTGGTGAAGAAGTGCAATGTCTCGTGAGGCTCGGAGCAGAACTCTACTCAACTATATCTCAGATCCCATGGCTTGATAATTAAGTCCGGTTTAAGTCCTATAAAGATTAGAGACAACGTTAGATCATCTGGATATCCATCGAACATGGGTCTTTGGGGATTGTCAAATCAGCTCACGACCTATGCAAACTTGGCTCCATAGTCAAGCGTGATCAAGAGAGAGTGTTAATCAAATCAGATAAACCGTTAGAATAAGATCAGAGTTCCCTACTAAATTTGACTCAATAAAACGAATCGAAAAACAAAAATTCAATATTGATGTAAAAATGGAAAATTTCGCAAGTCAACAAGAGTAAAAGGTAAAATCATTAGTAAAGGATGAACATCCCCCCAGACTTAAATCACACCGTCCTCGGTGGGAATAAGAAAGAGAAGAGGATGATAATCATAATTTTAAAGATAGAGTTTAGAACAATGTCACCGTAATAATGATGGAACGTCTTCCCCCAGACTTAAATTGTTGCCAATTCTTGTCCGGTGGAGACGGTGGAGTGATGGTGGGGCGGTGGTGGATAGTGACTGTCCGTAGTTCTTTCTTCCAATGCTAGATTTCCTTTCCTTGCTTGTATATTCTTGTTACAAAACCTAAAACCATCAATAACGAATTAGAAAAACCAAAAACAAAAATCCTAAAATAAATAGATAGATAGGTAAGGCATGTCAATGCTCTGGTTTTGGCGGTGAATGAGGCGTCTGTTGTTGGCGCGAAAAGGTTGGATAACATGGCCGAGACGGATGGTTGGGCTGTCGTGGGATGGAGATGCGATCGTAAGTCAGCTCAGGACCACGGGTTTTGAAATCCGTTTGCATCGGTCGGTTGGCTAGATCGTTCCCAGTCTGACCCGTCCGTCGTGCACAGGCCGCAAGCTCGGCTCCCGACCGTGCGGTCAGAGGCCTTGCTGCCGCGGGCTGGGCACTCGGTCGTGCGGCAGAGACATGGTCGCCAAGTCTTAGAGACTCTTCCGTGTGGCAACTAAATCTTCCTGCTTACTTCCTTTTGAAAAAGATAAAAGACATATCAAAGATAAAAGCATCAAAAACCAAAAACCAAAAATCATAAACATAACCTAATGATGGGTTGCCTCCCATCCAGCGCTTTGTTTAACGTCGTTTAGCTCGACGTTGGTGCCTTGAGAGATTAGGCGGATGGAGAGCTCGTCTCCGTGTCTGCTTCCTCTGGCAATTTTCTGTTGATTCGCGTCAGGTTCTCTTCCATTCCCCCAAATGGTTGATCTCCTTTCTCTTCACTAGTCTCTCCTTCTGGCTCGTTTCCTTCACGGTACGTGAACTTATCAAGCCGTCGATCAATCTCGCGGTATTTCTCCTTGAGAGTAATGTCGATCTCCTTAAGCAAATCATGGCTTCTCATATATCTCACACGTTCGTCCGACAAGATTTCCTCTAAATCATTGACGCGCATTTCAATAACTTCCCTCAAAGTCACTTCGCGTTTGATTTGTCGTTCGAGTTGCTCGATCTTTGCAGATATCTCGTCGCCTTTATCTCTATAGGGTGGCAATGAGTATCTCGATTGTGCTTTTCGAACCGGCTTCTCTCCTAGGCAGGATTCTTGGCTTGGCATTTGCGGATGCCTAGGCTTGAAGCTGCCTGGTTCAATAGCCTCTGCTTCCTTACGAAATCTCTGCACATCGTCATCTTCAGCGGAGCTATCCAAGGGAATTTGAGTGGCCGTGCAAGAGTATGCCTCTCTAGGTTCCCTATCGTCATCCTCATCGGTAAAGAAATCATCAAACGTGGCATCTTCTCGAGAGTAGTCGCCAAGATTTATTTCGATAGCTTGCTCTGCATAGTAAGCATCGATTTCTTCCTCTGACCATTCTTCACAAATGTCAGGAGTTTTCCTGATTTCTTTCTTCTCACTTTCCTGAGAAAAAGAGTCGTTAGAAGTTGTTGAAATGGTACATACCTGAGAGTAACTAGATTCTCCATCTTCCTTCTCCATGCCACGAGGCTCGGAGAGTCCTATTGCTTTGCATCTTCCCATTGTATCCATTCCCATTGCTTCTTGCCAATTTGTTTTCCATGCAATGTCCGGAGGACAATTGGTGGTACGGTCTGGTGGTTGAAAGTTGGTGGGCTGCTGGTGGGCACATGGGTCGGTGGTTCGGTAGACGGGTTGGTCAGGTGGTTGATCAGGGAGTCGTCAGGGCGGCTGTGGGTCAGTGCGCAGGTCGACAGTACGGCAGACGGGCTGTCGGTGGTCGGGTGGCTGTCGCAGATTCACAGGCTGGCTGTAGGATGGGTCGACGGACTGCCGTAGGCTCGTAGGTTGGCCGTGCGGCCGATGGCTGTCGGGCCGCACGCACGATGCCTGGCCATGCGGCCTGTGGCTGTCGTCCGGTCGATTGTGGTGCAGTTGTAGGCTGGTGCCGCAGTTGCTGTCTAGTCGCATTATCCCGTCCCGACCGTACGGTCGATAGATTGCTGTCCGTCGGTAACCGTCACGACTGTTGGGCCGAATGTGGTCCAGTTGCAGGTTATCTGGCAGGCTCGATGACCGTGGGGTCTCGGGGCGGTGCGTCTGTGACATAGGGATGAGCTCATCTTTTTCCTTTGTTTCTACAAAACTTTGATAAATCGTAGTTTCTAAAAACTTAGGGTTAAGTTCTTCAGTTCCTTCCGAGTCCATGGTGGTTCCTTCTTCTGCTTCAACGGCTTCGCCTTCTCGATTCTCTTTTGAGGGGGAAACGTTCTGGCTACAGGGTGTTGGAGTTTCACTTCCTTCTCCCTCCGTAGGTGGCAGTGTGGGGTTCCTGGTGATCAAGGGATCGGTCGCTAGGGTTGGTTCGATCGGTCTTGGTTCTTCTCGTTCCATTAGTGCGATGCGATTGTCCTTGATGTTGGACTTGGCGAGTTCCTTTGATTCTCTCATGAGCTCGTCTCTCTTATCTATGGTCTCTTTCTCTTTTGTTTCCTGTAAAATATGTGAGGGAACACTACAGGTACTTATAGAGAGAGATTTACCTCTTTCTTTAGGGTTTTGAAGAAGTTTTCCTTTTTCGTCAAAGACTTCCGGTTCTTCTCCTTTTTCCTTTTGAATTAGGGTTTGCGACTTGTCTTCCAAGGTTTTGGATTCTTCTAGGTCATTCTCGCCGTCTCCAAAGTGATGAGGGGTCACTTGGGCTGGAGGCATTGGTCGTGGGCCTACGGTTGGGCTTTGGGGCTCGGAATCTGATCGCAGGTCAAATAATAAACCTAAATATGCAAACTACCGGATCAAGTACGGTAATCAGTTGTAGCACTTTAGGGTCGAATGCACAAGGATCGATAAGTTACACTACGAATCTATGGGATTAAAGTTAAGCTAAGACAGAAATCAATATTGGTTTTTGCATAGGTTAAGGCAGAAAATAAAAGATAAGTAATAAGATAGAAACATTAGGCATAGGGAAATCATCAGGGATGTGGAACATCAATTACAGGAAATAGCGAGAATTATTAGGCATCGTTCTTGAACTCAATTCACTAAGGTATAGGTAAATCGCTGTCGCGCAGATACCTAACTAAACAGTACGATACTAGAAAACAGCTGTCGCGTGATCCTAATAAAGTAAAGCAAGCATTAACAAGCAAGATTGATATGTTCACAAGGTGTCATGGTTACAACCAGTGAACCCCATGGATCGCCTTGCTCATCTAAATAGTTCGGGCAACTAACCGCACTGTCGTGTCTTAATTAATCAACCTAGGATCTAGAACGAGGTGATCAATCTAATTCTAGCATTAAGAACAAATAGATGAAGAACCATAAAGATAAATTCTCAAACTAACAACCTAACGAGTTGCTCACATCCTTTCCGAAACCCTAAACCTAATAAGCTAACTAATCGAGCATAGAAACAAGAACAAAGACGAACACAAAAGGAAACATCTTTATTAAAGAATCTAAACCTAAAAAGAAAGCTATAAAATAAATATAAAAGAAAACTAAAATAAAAACTAGGAGAGAGCTACAGCTCTCAAAAGAGAGAGCCACTGCTCTAAAAAGATGCGTGAAATACAATGGGCGAGCCCTCCTTTTATAGGGGTAAGGAGGTGCAACAAAAGGAAACAAAAGAAATGGAAAAACTTGGAGAGGAGGCAAAAGAGGCGGTGGACCGGTCGATCCATGGGCCAGATCGATCGGTCCTCATCTTCATGGGCTTTCGGCCGAAATTCTTCATAGGATCGATCGATCTTATGGAGGATTGATCGATCCCAACTCTCCTCCGCGTCGGCTTCGTCAGCAGGTTGACATGTCTTCAGTAAATCGGCCATAACTCTTGCTTGCACCGTTGGATTTCCTTCAAACCACTTGGAGATGAAAGCTGACTCCCTTAGCTATCTCGTGTCAAAATCTTAGCAAGATCCAACGGTGGGAAGGTCTTCGTCTAAGGCCATACTTCTGACGGGTCTACTGGACTCTGCATCTCTTAATGTATATTTGCCTCCGAATTGATCCAAAATCTTCCTTTTTCTTCAAACACCTAAAAACCCTTGGAATACATAAAGTGAAGCATATAGTCTTAAAACCTATCTAATATAAGTTAGTTGACTCAAATAACAATCCTAAATCCTATATAGAAAATGATAATTTTGGGACTCATCAGAATCGAAGCTTGGAGTCAGACTGGTCACGGGCCGCATGGTGAGGTCCCGCGTGTGCGGCCGTGAGGGGTCGCAGCGCACGCTGGAGGCTCGGCCATGCGGTGGGGAGTTGTTTGGTTCCGACGATGGAGACGGGTCAGGCCGCATGGCACCGTCCCGACCGTGCGGTTGTGGGTCGGCCTGCCGTAGGCCCGGAGCCTGTCTATGCGGTCGAAGGGACTCACACCGCAGACCGGGAGGTTGGTCATGCGGTGGAGATTTCGACATCTTCTCCAGTTCTCCTTTGACTTGTGGTGGTGTTTTAGGGCTTTGTAGAGACTTCACATTGCAGACGGTTACCTTGCTATCTACGTTCTCTTCAAGAGAAGATAAAGACGAATCAGATTCGTCTCTTTCTTCGTCAAGGACGTGAGAACCATGATCTTCTTCCCAATCCACGCTTGGGGTAGGGTTAGCAAGTTTCTTCTGTTGCAAATCTTCAATCTTCCGATCAAACTTTTCATCAATGAAGCGTAATGTCCGGCTTTGATCTTGAAGGTCGGATTTAACACAATGTAGCCCTTGTTCCATCTTTAAAACACACGTAGAGACCTCATCTATCTTGGTTTTCATCTCCCCACAGGTCTTTTCTTGTAAATCAAGGATTTTCTGTAGGATGCCTTCTATCTTTGATTCCTTTGAAACACTTTGAGGTTTTTGGGCCTCAATAGCGTTATAAGAGCATTCGTCATGTGATTCGATTTGCATCGTCTTACACTCGTAATCCTCCTCATTGGAAGCATGAAAGAATCCTGATGGTTTGTTAGAGCGAAGTGAGTTTGCAGTTCTCACGGCTCTGTCATTGCGATTTTGTGGACACACAGCTCCCACAAATTGGTCGTCACAGATACGTGGCGACGGGCGATCACTTTGCCTTGCAGTTGACGTCTTGGCTGGTCTATGTTGACCAGTAAAAGTACCATTAGTCGAGAAGTTTGGTTCGTGCATGCAGTCACCAATCAAGGGCGATGGCCGCGGCTTCACTCCCGCGTTAGAGCCATCGAACAGATGTTTGTTCCACCATCCACGTGGCTCGCCAGGATTCATCCCGAGAGTACCTGAAACACGTGAAACCAAAAAGAAAAATCAGCAGAAAAATGTCCTAGACTTTACTCTAGTCCAAAGCTTGTGGGCAACTCAAAATTCCCCGGAGGCAACGGCGCCAAAAACTTGATGGGGTCAGAAGTGACCTCACTAGTTTCACCTAAACGAATCTAGGTTTTTAACCTTAGGTGAAAACAATTGATATGGCTGCAAGTGCACAGCCTATCGCTTGTAGTACTTTAGGTATCGATCCAACCGAGGGAGTGAGTGATGAGTCCCAAAATTACCGTTTTCTATATAGGATTTAGGTTTGTATATTGAGTCAACTAACTTATATTAGATAGAATATAGGACTATATGCTTCACTTAGTGTATTTCAGGTCTGAGAAGCAAATATTGGAAAAGGAAGAGTTTTGGATCAATTTGGATGCAAATATACATTGAAAGATGCAGAGTCCAGAAGACCCGTCAGAAGTATGGCCTCAGACGAAGACCTTTCCACCGTTGGAGCTTGCTAAGAGTTTGACACAAGATAGCTAAGGGAGTTAGCTTTCATCTCCAAGTGGTTTGAAGGAAATCCAACGGTGCAATCAAGAGTTATGGCCGATTTACTGAAGACATGTCAACCTGCCGACCAAGCTGACGTGGCAGAGAGTGGGATCGACCGGTCCACACTTAGGATCGATCGATCCCATGAAGAATTGCGGCCCAAGTTTACCTCTTCTCCAAGTTTTCCATTTCTTTTGTTTCCTTTTGTTGCCCTCTCCTTTTACTATATAAAGGGGGCTCGCCCATTGTATCAAACACACCTCAGAGAGCATTAGCTCTCTCCTTTAGAGAGAAATAACTCTTCCCTAGTTTTGTAAATATTTTAGTTTCCTTTTATATTTGTTTTATAGCTTTCTTTTTAGGTTTAGATTCTTTAATAAAGATGTTTCCTTTTGTGTTCATCTTTGTTCTTGTTTCTATGCTCGATTAGTTAGCTTATTAGGTTTAGGGTTTCTCTGAAGGGATGTGACCGATTATTAGGTTGTTAGATTTGGGAATTTACTTTATCGTTCTTCTTCTATTGTTATACTTAATGCTTAGGGCTTGAGTAGCTAACTTGTTCTAAGATCTTGTGTGATTAAACTAGGTACGAAAGTAGTGTTTAGTCGCTGGAATCAACACTAGTCGAGCAAGGTTTTATGGCTTGAGGCGAAAGCCCGGGCCATAACATCTTGTGAACATATCAATCCTATTCTTAATGCTAGTATTACTCTAGGGAACGCGCGAGAGCGGTTTTCTAATATAGTATTACTAAGTAGGTGTTTGCGCGAGAGCGAGATGTCTTATTAATCGTGAATTGAGTTCTAGAACGTATTTTAATATTCTCTACTAATTGATTTAATTGTTTTGTCACATCCTGGATGGTTTCCCTATGCCTAATATTCTTTTATTATTTGCTTTGTTTTATTTCTCGTTAGGTTGTTAGAAGATTAAACTCTTATTTTATTTGTCTTAGCTTAACCTTAATCCCGTAAATTCGTAGTGTAACTTATCGGTCCCTGTGGATTCGACCCTAAACTGCTACAACTGATTACCGTTTTGATCCGGTAGTTTGCATATTTAGGTTTATTATTTGACCTGCGATCAAATTGGCGCCGTTGCCGGGGATCAATAATGCTTGCCTACGAGTTTAAGATGCGAAAATTTGGCATTCCAGATAGTCAAGACCGATCGATCCAGCTGACACGACCGTTCGGTCTGACCTGAATCTGCATCGAGGAACAAACGCCTCAGGATCGACTGATCTACACCAGAGATCGATCGATCCTGACCCTGAAAATGGCTCATAGACGACACAGCAAACAGGAACGAGCTACCGGAGAGCGAGAGTGGACACGCAAGAATCGAGATGACACGGTTGCGCTACAAGCATACAAGTTCGAGCCTACTCGGTTTATACAAACCGATATCTTGGTCGTGATGGACATTCTCAATGATGTCCAGGAGTTCATTTTGGTGCATAACAACGTGCTTCGATCTCGAAGATGGTGATCCTAATTAGCAGCCTGGTGACTCCCATCATCACCCATTGTTGCTTCAACATCGCGCATCCTCCACCAAAGCATAAGGAGCGGTTCATTCATTGGGAGCACTTGTACACTAGCGAGATCCTCATCCGCCATATGCTAGTCTACCGCATCCAGGGCCATGATGGGATTTACAAGTATATCCGTCTCCCTCGTACTGATTTGACTTCTCTCGCGACCCACAAGAACATTGGTTTTGATCCGCCTGCTGGGGCGCTATGCGAGAGACCAATTCCACCTACGACTAGCAGCACCCGGAGAGTGGCACGCACATGACATCTTGATCAAGCTGGCCCTTCTCAGCCTTCTGCTTCCGTGCCACCACTGTTTCAGCACTACTCCTCCTCTCAGTTGCTTCCATTTCACTTTGATATGAGCGAGTACGTCGCCATGGAGCCACCAAAGGAGCCGACCTCGGAGTTTGAGCGATAGGTCTATGATACGACCTAGAAGAACAACTTCCTACTAACTCAGATTGCGTCATGGCTCTGCTGCGTTGCACCGCCACCTCCACCACCACGAGAGCCCACTCCACTGCCACCACTAGCACCAGTACATGAGACAGACCTAGAGGACGATGCATCAGCTGAAGTGTCTCCTGTGCGAGCTGAGGATGATGAGGAGTTCTCTCCAGACCCTTCTCCTCGCTCCCATACTTGGCTTTCCACACCTAACCACACGAGCTCGGAGTCGAGTTTTATGCAGGACTTCCGCATTCGCACCAGGCGAGAGCTTACTTTGAAGCGGATTCTCATTCTTGCCACACTTGCCGCCTGCAACCACAGTCAAGCTAATGACTTTAACCAAGCGCTTATGGGAGGCAACCCATAGAGTTTGTACATACTTTCTCTTTATCCTTTGTTTTTCTTTATTTTTGGTTTTATTTTTAGGATTTTATACGGTGAAATTACGTCCGGTGTTAAGTGTTTTCAGGAACAGGTACTAAACGCAGAGGATGCGAAACTTTTTGTTCCAGACAATGCAGACCGATCGATCTGAGACGTCAGACCGATCGATCCCATGGAGAATGACAAAGTCCGAGACCATAGACGATCCGGACCGATCGATCCCTCGCGAGGACCGATCGATCCCCTGCTCCTAGCAGTATTGGGACTCATGTCACATTGTCCATACACACCAAACGTTTGATCACCGGGTTTTTCTTTCCTTTTCTTTGAGCTTTTGATTTTCTTATATGTATATTATAACTATCCTGTGTTGTCGGTTTCCATTCTTCCTTTGGTTTTTTCTTACACACCAGGACGGTGTGAAGTAAGTCTGGGGGAGGAATGTGACCATTTGCACTAACATTTTTATTTTCATTTGAGTCGTTTTATTGAGTCAAAATGGTTTGGAACTTGGAACTTCTTTTGTGAATCGTGTGTTCGTACTAATATCTTCTGCTATCCGTCATGACTATCTTTATTGTAGAGCTGAAGATTGGAATGCCATTAGCCGAACAACTCACCAGAAGTCCCTATCTCTTGGAAATCCGATTGACCTGGCGTTGACTCCACCCATGACAAGACTTGAATTTGGACTTAATCTTCTCAACTTGGGGCTTGGTATACATCGAACGCGACCTCTGACTCAAGCTCTCCAAGATGCGCATAACTTCTAAAAGTATGGTTCCCCTATCTCTTCTCCTGAATAAGAAAAAGAAAAAGAAAAGAAAAGGGATGTGGTAAACAAAGAAGTGGGCCGAGGGATGTGTGGTTACCCCCTTGCATACTTCGGACTCATGAAAACCAACCCCGGGCTAAAGAAAAGGAGATCGATAGAAAAAATAAAATGATACCCTAGAAAAGTAGGGAGAAATCGATCTCATGAAGAAAAAGAGAAGAGGAGGAAAGAGACCATAAGAAGAATGTCTTGGAAGCTAGAAGAAGGTAAGCGTCTACGCGATCTTTGATCGATACTCCCTCGTTGAGACCACATGCTTGTAAAGAATGAATGTAGGGAGTCAACAATGGAGATTTTGGAGCTTCCTTGAGATCTCGGGACACAAGTACGGAGAGTTGCTAAGTCAATGGTTAGTACATGTTGTAAGCTCAATCTTTTGAGTGATGGATTCGCGGAAGAAGTACGGAGATTCTCCAGAAGTTGTAAGTTCCCGTTTTCAAACCTTACTCTTTAAGATTTGTCTTTTTGATTGTTCTTGCTTGAGGACAAGCAAAGATTCAAGTCTGGGGGAATGGATGAGTCCCAAAATTACCGTTTTTTATATAGGATTTAGGTTTGTATATTGAGTCAACTAACTTATATTAGATAGAATATAGGACTATATGCTTCACTTAGTGTATTTCAGGTCTGAGAAGCAAATATTGGAAAAGGAAGAGTTTTGGATCAATTTGGATGCAAATATACATTGAAAGATGCAGAGTCCAGAAGACCCGTCAGAAGTATGGCCTCAGACAAAGACCTTTCCACCGTTGGATCTTGCTAATATTTTGACACAAGATAGCTAAGGGAGTTAGCTTTCATCTCCAAGTGGTTTGAAGGAAATCCAACGGTGCAATCAAGAGTTATGGCCGATTTACTGAAGACATGTCAACCTGCCGACCAAGCTGACGTGGCAGAGAGTGGGATCGACCGGTCCACACTTAGGATCGATCGATCCCATGAAGAATTGCGGCCCAAGTTTACCTCTTCTCCAAGTTTTCCATTTCTTTTGTTTCCTTTTGTTGCCCTCTCCTTTTACTATATAAAGGGGGCTCGCCCATTGTATCAAACACACCTCAGAGAGCATTAGCTCTCTCCTTTAGAGAGAAATAACTCTTCCCTAGTTTTGTAAATATTTTAGTTTCCTTTTATATTTGTTTTATAGCTTTCTTTTTAGGTTTAGATTCTTTAATAAAAATGTTTCCTTTTGTGTTCATCTTTGTTCTTGTTTCTATGCTCGATTAGTTAGCTTATTAGGTTTAGGGTTTCTCTGAAGGGATGTGACCGATTATTAGGTTGTTAGATTTGGGAATTTACTTTATCGTTCTTCTTCTATTGTTATACTTAATGCTTAGGGCTTGAGTAGCTAACTTGTTCTAAGATCTTGTGTGATTAAACTAGGTACGAAAGTAGTGTTTAGTCGCTGGAATCAACACTAGTCGAGCAAGGTTTTATGGCTTGAGGCGAAAGCCCGGGCCATAACATCTTGTGAACATATCAATCCTATTCTTAATGCTAGTATTACTCTAGGGAACGCGCGAGAGCGGTTTTCTAATATAGTATTACTAAGTAGGTGTTTGCGCGAGAGCGAGATGTCTTATTAATCGTGAATTGTGTTCTAGAACGTATTTTAATATTCTCTACTAATTGATTTAATTGTTTTGTCACATCCTGGATGGTTTCCCTATGCCTAATATTCTTTTATTATTTGCTTTGTTTTATTTCTCGTTAGGTTGTTAGAAGATCAAACTCTTATTTTATTTGTCTTAGCTTAACCTTAATCCCGTAAATTCGTAGTGTAACTTATCGGTCCCTGTGGATTCGACCCTAAACTGCTACAACTGATTACCATTTTGATCCGGTAGTTTGCATATTTAGGTTTATTATTTGACCTGCGATCAGTGAGCACGCGACAAGCTGTTATGGAAAAGAATAGGCTAGGACGAAAATAAAGAGAAGTTTTGTTGTTGTTTGTCACGGTCCTAAAACTAAGAAAGCAAATAAACGAAAGCAGAGAAAATAAAAGCAAGAAAACTAAACTAAACTAAAAGCTAACTAAACTAAGGGCTACTGATTGAGGTTTTCTTATCAATTAAACTAAATGTTGGGCTGACGGGAATTCTAAGGGTATCATGAATCGAATGCAAGAAATCAGACAAGGAATTTCCGATTATCAATGTTCTCGAACGCAAACGTTAAAGTGCCTTAGCCTATTTCGCAGGTCCAAGAACTGGTGTTTAACAACCTAACTTTCCAATTTCGCTGGTGATTAAGAAGTAAAACACCCTAATAAATTTAGTTTGATATGTTCACAAAGTTATGCAACTCAACTTCCGTCGGATTGTAAAACGATGCTCATCTAGATTGTCAAGGTGATTCAACTAACGGTCAGAAAATAAATCTCCTTAGAATCAGTAGCTAGCACGCCGTTCAAGCCTAATGCTAACACGGATTAACCTAGATGAAGAACTATAATCAGATAAACATGAGTCTAACAACCTAACAATCCATGAATCCCCTTTCGAAAACCCTTAGACCCAACGAGAGAACTACTCGCTCATGGCGAGGTAAAACATAGCAACGATTAAGATAAAAATCAGATCTATAAAACTAAACGTGAAAATATGAAAGCAAAGAAGGTTCAGATTTGATCTCTAAACAACAAGTGTAAAGAAACTGGATCTTCTCCTCAACAACAAAGCAAAGCGAAAGAACTAAAGAGATAAAGAAACTAGAGTAACAAACGAAGCGGGTGCTTGGCGAGACGTCCAAAGGAAGCTCTCCAAGTCTTCTTGCTGTTTCTCTAGGCTGCTGCTCGTGATATCTAAGGAGGCACACGAAACCCTAAGGCTTAGATGTGTATTTATAGGCTTCTCTGGAGACAGCAACTAGGGTTAGGGTTTTCTCTTGGTCAAAACTCGGAGTCTTGGGCCTAACGACTTGGGCTTCTTATGTTGCATCTTCAGGGCTTTGAGGCGGCTAAAAACGTGTGTCTTGGCCGCACACACGGGCTCTGGTCGTGCGGTGGTGAAGGTCTTGGCCGCATGTTCGTCGCTTGGCCGGACTGCTTTACAGGTCGATCTTCAAACGATCATAACTTCTGATTGACAACTCGGATTTGGTCGATTCCACTTGGAGGTGAATCTTGACTCTTTAAGCTTTCCAATGACATCAAAATCTCCCAATTTGGTTCATGGAAAGGTCTTCAACGAATGCCAAACTTCTGATGGTCCGAATCTGTCCTGCAAGTCCTTTTGCTCCCTTTTTGGTCCCTTTTCCCTAAATCCTGTAAAAACTCTTTGTTCTTGCTAATACTTGATTATTTGCTTATTTATATTAGAAATCCATTAAAACCTTTATAAAACCATTTGAAAACCATAGCTAAAATGGGCGAAAAACCGATGTTATCAAAGGTTGGAAGACGAATGGCTGACCGGTTGGCATAGAACAAGTCAGGACGATTGTACTCGGCAAGAGTCCGAGCATTCTCTGGATCATCAACGTCCACAGGTTGTTCCCTGCCATTGTGTCGATCAACACGGCCAGGTGCCTGTCGATCGACATGCTGCGGGTTTGAAGGATTGTTGCCTCCAACTGCGGCTAGTGCTCGCGGATCAATTGGTGGTGGTGGAGCGATTAGTTGGCCTTGTTCATCACAAATTTGGCCTGCTGCGTTGCGGTAGGTTCCATCAGCTTGGAGAATTGGTTGTGCTTCCATCTCAGCTGATTGTTTGTTCTTTTTCCCTTTTCTTTCAATCTCTCTGAGCTCTTGATTCGATGGATTCAGTAACTCAGCGTCCTTTGTGCTTCTGGTTGTTCTATCGGACATGCACCTGAAACACACAAGAGAAAGAAAGAAAGAGAAAAATCAATAAAGTAGAAAGAAAGAGTTTAGACAAAATCCTAAACTTAAACCCAATGGTAGACAAAAGTCCCCGGCAACGGCGCCAAAATTTGATATGCTCAAATTATCCCTAAAGCTACTCTCTCAAATTAAGAGATCACTGTAGTACTTAGGGGTCGAATCCACAGGGACTTAGTTACACAATAGGTCTTTAGTATCAGATTATGCTAAACCAAAAAGGATGTAAATTAAAAGAACAAAAACAAGAATATTAGAACGAGTTGTAAGCAATCAGGAAACAAGCGTTAGATTCAGGGAATTCTCAGGAAATCAGGAATGATCAATATATGATTAGTCAGGATAAGTAAATCGATGTTCTAGAACTCAAACATAAAGATAAGTAAACCAACTGTCGTTGTGAATACTCCTTAATCTAGAAACAGAAAACCAACTGTCGTTGTGAATTCTAAGGAATCTAAATCAGCATTAAAGTTCAGGTTCAATATGTTCGCAAGACCCTAAAACCAACTGTCGTTGTGAATCAAGAGTGTTGCTAATCAGAGATAGGTTCAAGCTATCAATCCTAGTTTCGCAGAGACTAACAACCTGGGTTCAAATTCAAGGTGATCAATCAAGAATAAGCAGTAAGAACAATCTCAGATTAAGAACAATAAGATAAACAATCCTTAACTAATCAATTCATTAAATCAAACCATCAAACCTTTGTGAGAAACCCTAAATCTAACTAGTGAATTACTCAGACATAATCAAAGCAATAACACAAGAGAAGAGAAACGAAATCATCATTAAGATTAAGAGTAAGAAATAACAGGGGTTCAAAATCAGGATTTGAAGAATCAGGAACAGAAAGATCTCCCCAAAGCTTTCTTCTCAAAAACCTAAAACAGAAAAGATATCTCTCTCTAGAGTTTGACAAAGTCTGGATATCGATTTAAAAACCTAAAATACTATATATACAAGTCTCTTGACGTCTAGGGCTTGATAAAGTCGGTCTTCAAGATCCAAATTTGAGTAGGAAACGAATTGGGCTTGAATTCTCGCACAGCTTCTGATCTCGGGTCACCTGTCGATCGACACAACTATCACCTGAGAAGGCTGCAAATCTCCATTTGTCTCAAAACTTCATAAAAAGCTCCAATTTGAATCCTTTTTGATCATTTTGCTCCAAGTGACCTCCAAACGTCAATTAACCTGTAAACACACTAAAACACTACCAAAACACTTAAAAGACTCTAAAAACGACTCTTAAAACACATAGATGGAGGGTAAAATATGAGCTATATCAGAGTGTTAATCAAATCAGACAAACCGTTAGAATAAGATCGTAATTCCCTACTAATTTTGACTCAATAAAACGACTCGATAAGAAAAAATTCGATATTGATGTAAAAAAATGGAAAATTTTACAAGTCAACAAAAGAAAGTAGCACGTTAGTATAGGATGAACATCCTTCCCCCCCAGACTTAAATCGAACCGTCCTCGGCGAGAAAGGATGATAATAAGAATGGAAATGAAAGATTAAAGATAGAACAATGTCACCTTGCTGGTAGAAATGGAATGATGGACGCGATGTTTGCCACCCCCAGACTTGAATTGTTACCAATTCTCCTCTGTTTGTGATCGGTGGTAGGTGGATACATGGTGAATTGAACTTTCCTCTCCTTCATATTTGCTTGTAATCGAATGAACTTGTTTAAGATTCATCGAATTTTTCGTATAATCTCCTTTTGCATCGTCCTTGTTACAAAACCTAAAACCATCAATAAAGAATAATCAAAAACCAAAAACCAAAAATAAAATCCTAAGTAAATAGATAGATAATGCAAGTATGCTGGCGGAATGGTGTGATGGTCGATAAATGATGCATGGCCGTTTGGAGGTCGCGTGAAACAAGATGGAACTAGACGGAGAGACATGGCTTGTGCGGTTCTTCTCATAATTCTCATATTGGTCAGTAGGGTTGCCATGGGCTGCAGTCCCATTTGCGTGGCAATCTTCCATCGTGGCCTTGGTGTACGGCGGTCCAAGCATCGACCGAATGGCCAATGACCTACCGCACACCGTCGAACCGGACGTGCGGTCGGCTCTCTTGTACGCCGCACGTTGGAGCCTCGGCCATGCGGCCTGGGCTCGTCTCTCGTCAGTCATTGCGTCTCTCGGTTCCAAACGGTACTTCCTTCCTTCTCCTTTTTCTTTTATTTTCTATTTTATGAAAAACCTGAAACAAAAACTTGAAAGCAAATCAAAGCAAAAAGCAAAAGCAAAAAGCAAAAGCAAAAACCAAAAACAAAAACCAAAAAGCAAAAACCAAACAATGGGTTGCCTCCCATCAAGCGATTTTGTTTAATGTCGTTTAGCTCGACGTTTGTGTAGGAGGGGTCAGGCTGGTGGAAACCTTGTCTCACGACAAGTGTTACTAGGCCCCCTTTGACCTAAAACGTCCTCCTCTTCTTCCTCGCGCAGAGGTCTTCTTCTATGGTAGTCACGCGTCCTGTTCCTTGTAGGAGTCTTCGCTTCGTAGAAAACATCTTCATTAATGTTGGCGAAGTACATCCTTCCATTGGTCCAGTCCATTACGGCTCCAGTGGTAGATAAGAACGGTCCTCCAAGTATTAGTTGAGAGGGTATTCCAGCCACCGTGTCGATAACGTGAAAGTCAGTTGGAACGTTACAATTCCCGATCCGGACATACATGTCCTCTATTAAACCATCAGGAATTGTGAAAGTCGAGTTCGCTAGCCCTATGCGAATCCCGGAGGGTCGTAACTCCTTTATTCCAATCTGTCTTGCCATTTTCGAAGATATTATATTCACGCAGGAACCAGAGTAACAAAGTGCATCCCTAAATTCGATTCCACGTATGTAGCATGTTACTATGAATCGTCCTTTGGGCTCTAGCTTCCTTAGCGTGCTGAATGGCCTCGTGAAGTTTGAAGCTTGCTCATATAGTTCTCGCATCTCCTTTCTAGTTTCACAACTTTCTAGGAAAAAACGGTCAATATCAAAATTTAAACAAGCTTCGGCGAAAGAGGTACCTGGTGGTAGATCTGCAACTGCCCGGTTCAAATCTCCGAGGTTTCTTACGTTGATCCATTGGCTCCTTAGACGAGGTAAGCCATCTGGTTCGGGAGGTGGAGTCGGTCCACGATCTCGCTCCCTAACTACACGTCGTAAATTAGGATCGTCGGGGTGAGCGTTTACCACATTACAACTCACGTGCAAGTCCGATTCTCCTTCTTTCTTCTTCTCGTTGCGTCCGGCAACGCCTCCTTGTGAATCACCATTCTCGGCGAGTTTGCTACGCCTCTCTCTCAACATACGAAGTAAGGCTGCGATGTTTTCATCGTTGTTAGGGGACTTCCCTAACACTATTTCTTCGAATCTATCTTGCCAAGTCAAGATCTGTTGAAAGGTGCCTTCATTCGAGATCGCACGTCTCTGGAGCGCATCAATATAGTTGAAAACGTCCGTAAGTCGCTTGATCGTATCCGTGTTGAATTGACCAAACCTCTCTCCTAAGGTTCTGATCGTTTGGTCGCTTCGCTCCAATTTTCTGGCGTAGTCTTGCTCTCCTATAAAGTATTCTCCAATCTCGCTCTCAATACGTCGAAATCGCTTATCAAGTTCCTCAGCGTCTTGACCGTATCGCTCTCCAAATCTCCTGACAAAAGCCGAGATTTCATCGATCCTTTCGCAAAGAATTGAATCCATCTTGTCAAGTCTCTCTCGTGTAGTCTTCTCAACCAACTTAACATACTCGAGGTGTTGTGCTAGGAGAGTCTCGGGGGGTTCCTTGTATACTTCCTGTCTTGTAGTGCTTGTATCATGGTCGTGAAAGACCTGTTGTGGCAGACAGAAAGAAACTTGGCTTCCCTCGAAGCGATTTTGTTGATACACGTTCGCCCTAGGATATGGGTGCTGAAAACGTGGTTGTGTAGGTACTGGTTGTAGTCTACGAGCAACGCGAGATGGTAGAGGGTTTCGAGGCCTTGGTATACCTTGGTCTTGATACTCTCTCTGCAATTGCCTAAAGGCTTCATCTCCAGGGGTTCCGTCAGGTCGAAACTTGGTTGCTGCGCAAGAGTAAACTTCAATAGTCCCTTCTTCATCCTTATCTAAGCTATTTGTAGCTATAGATTTCTCTTCATCTCCCATGTCTTCTTTATGACCAGGTTCAATAGAATTAAACTCTTCAATGGTCGGTCTAGTCACTTCCGGAATCAGCTCTCCCGGTTGCGGATCATGGTCGGATGGTTCGGTGGTCTGGCACTGCCGCATGCTGGATGGTTCGTCGTGCGGCGTAGGGCTACTCGGCCGCATGCTGTGGACGTGGGCGTGCGGCTGCGGGTCAGTCGCATGCTGGGTGCTCGATCGTACGGCTCCCGGTCATTAACATCTTCAGTCCGTCGGTCTTGAATGGTCGGGTCAGGTTCTATCTCTGGGTGCATGGTGGAGTCTCGATCGTGCAGCAGAGGGCTTCCTGACCGCACCCTGGGAGCTCGGCCATGCGGGTTATCGGAACCGATGGAACCGTACGACCGTGGGTCGTACGTTCGGATGAACTCGTCCGCGAATGCATTGCATTGGATCGAAAGGCCTCGTGCGGTGCTTCTAGACCTTGTGGTAGCTCCTGGAACAAGTTGAGGTACTTTGGTCTTTGGTCGTGTCCCGCGGGTTGCCTCGGTCTGGTCACCGTCCCGTCCCTCGTACCGTCCCTCGTCCCGTCCCTCGTCCGGGTTCTCGTCCCGTCTGTCGTCCGCGTGCGGTCCGGTTGGTCGGGTCCCATCAATGTTGATCTCGATTAGCTGATTATTTGATTGCTTGTAAATTTGTTCTTGAACTAGGCAACGTGTTTTCAGCCACAAATTTCCCAAGACGTCTTTGTAGGCAGGTGGAGAAAAGTGCGAATGTTCCGGTCAGCCAGTGGCACAACTCCACCGTTGAAGACCTACTCAGATCTGCGAATACACTTTGAACAAGGAGAAGTTTCTTTTGGGGTTGGATATGAACCAGCTTTTGCAGACATTAGCTATGCCTTCACAGTGGCTCTTCGTAGAGCTAATCTGAGTCATAGGAATCCAGGTATGGTACAGGTCGTTAAAAAAGAACGAAACTTACCTTGGTGGGATGATATGAGAAACTACGTCCATGGCAATATCACTTTATCTTTTTCTGAATCAAAGTGGTCTGTTCTTGCTACAACGGATCCATATGAGAGTCTTGACAAACTTCAAATAGTGACTGGTCCTATTGAACTTCAGCAGTCAGATGGTCGTGTGTTTGTCGATGCTAAAGAGTTTAAGATAAAATTAAGCAGTCTGGAGAGTTTGATTAGTCGACACTCTTTGAAAGTTCCAGTCGGCGCCTCTGGCGCTGCATTTATTGAAGCCCCAGATTTTAATCTCGAAGTTACAATGGACTGGGATTGCGAGTCTGGGAATTCCTTGAATTATTACCTATATGCATTTCCGGCTGAAGGAAAGCCTCGTGAGAAGGTCTTTGATCCGTTCAGATCAACCTCACTCTCGCTTCGGTGGAATTTCTCCCTTAGACCTGAAAAATTCCACCAGTCTTCCTCAGGTACTGAGCACCCAACAGATGTTGGAACTGTCTACAGTTCGCAAGACAATCCTGACAGTATACCTCGTGCATTACCAACTATGAATCTTGGAGCTCATGATTTGGCATGGATACTTATGTTTTGGGGTATGAATTACTATCCTCCCCACAAGTTACGTTCCTTCTCCAGATGGCCTAGATTTGGAGTCGCGAGAGCTGCAAGATCAGGAAACTTATCTCTAGATAAGGTGATGACAGAATTTATGCTCCGTGTAGATGCCACTCCTTCCCTGATAAAGTACATGCCTTGGGACTCTGATGACCCTGCCAAAGGATTGACTTTTAACATGGCAAAGCTAAAATACGAATTATGCTATAGTCGAGGGAAGCAAAAGTATACATTTGAATGCAAGCGGGATGCACTTGACCTTGTATATCAGGGTCTGGACCTTCATGTGCCTAAGGCTTTTATTAACAAAGATGAGCATCCTTGCATTCCAGCAAGTGTTCAGATTTTGAGGAAAAGCACTCAGAATGCTTTGATAGACAGAGTACCCTCTGGGAAGGACCATAAGAGGGATGATAAGCAACGCGATGAAGGGTTTCTACTGTCGTCTGATTATTTTACAATCAGAAGGCAGGCCCCAAAAGCAGATCCTGAAAGACTATTGGCATGGCAAGAGGGTGGAAGAAGAAATCTTGAGATGACGTATGTGCGATCTGAATTTGAGAATGGAAGTGAGAGTGATGAACACATACGATCAGATCCTAGTGATGATGACGGATACAATGTTGTCATTGCTGACAATTGTCAGTGGGTCTTTGTTTATGGCCTCAAACTCTTGTGGACGATAGAGAACCGGGATGCTGTTTGGTCTTTTGTTGGTGGAATATCAAAAGATTTTGAACCACCTAAACCTTCTCCTTCTCGTTAGTATATACAGAGGAAAATTCTTGAAGAAACCCAAAACGAATCTTGTCCAGAGATGCATCAAGGGGAAATGTCGAGATCATCTGCAAGCCCTGGAAGAAACCTACCTTCTCAGCCTATGGAGATGGCAGGACCTCTTTCATCACCGTCACACTCAGCCAAAATTGAGAAATCAGATGACAGAGTTGGTATGTCTTGTTTTGTTGATCAACGTTTATTGTTATTTATTTTCTTCTTACTCAAACTCTATCAATTACTGGAATATCGTAATATAATGAAATTCTATAAAGAATATAGTATCTAGGAGAGTGGTAGAGAGCTTGTTATTTTAATCTTAATGTACCATTTACTTATTAACCTTTTGACCTGGATTTACAACCAGGTATAGTTGAGACCAGTGAATCTGAGGAAGAAGGGACTCGACACTTCATGGTGAATGTCATTGAGCCACAGTTTAATCTTCACTCAGAAGAAGCTAATGTAAGTAATTATTGTTGCGTAAAAATGCACATTCAGTACCATTTATAAGGATAGAAATGTAATTAAGTATTGATTAGTGTAAACCTAGTCATATGTAACATATAAATACTTTGTATAGCCTCTCATAATGAATAACACACACATCATTCTCATGGTATCAGAGCCACGATACTAGACCTAATTTTTTGTCGTGGCCTCCATCTTCTTCTTCTCTTCTCTATTCTCTTCCTTTCACGCTCTCCACCATGTCTAATTTTTCGTCTCGTGGCAACCAACCTTGGCTGTCCCAGCAATACTACACAAGACCAGACCAGCAAAGAGGTCGTGGCTATCAAGGGAAATGTCAAATTTGTGGCATTCATGGTCACATCGCGAAGCGTTGTTCACAGTTTCAGCAATCCAGTGGCTATTCTCCGTCGTCGTGTCATCAAAACAACAACACCCCATGGCAGCCACGTGCCAATCTTGCGAGTGCACCGCCATACAATGCTGGAAATTGGATTCTCGACAGTGGAGCTACGCATCATTTAACCACAGATCTCTCCAATCTCTCTCTCCATCAACCATACAATGGCAGTGAGGAAGTCATAATCGCTAATGGTTCGGGTCTCCCAATTACACATACTGGTTCTGGTTTACTTCCTACACCATCTCGCTCACTTGCTCTTAAGGATATATTATACGTGCCTGATATTCAGAAGAATCTCATTTCTGTCTATCGCTTGTGTAATACTAACCAAGTATCTGTGGAATTTTTCCCGGCTCACTTTCAAGTGAAGGATCTGAGCACGAGGGCGTGCTTACTCCAAGGCAGAACTAAAAGTGAGCTTTACGAGTGGCCGGTTAATCTCTCCAACATCACCGCATCATACGCATCACCATCTCCAAAAACCGACCTCTCTACTTGGCATTCACGTCTTGGTCACCCTTCTTTACCAGTTTTAAAGAGTGTTGTTTCTCAATTTTCATTGCCTATTTCTCAACAGAGACAGTTTTCCTGTTCTGATTGCTTAATCAATAAGAGCCACAAGTTGCCGTTTTCCACAAACACCATTGTTTCTTCACAACCTCTTGAATATCTCTATACTGATGTCTGGACATCTCCACTTGCTGCTATTGATAACTCCAAGTATTATCTTGTCATTGTTGATCATTACACAAGATATACATGGATGTATCCTCTGAAACAGAAGTCACACGTCAAAGAGACATTTATCGCCTTCAAGATACTGGTAGAGAATCGGTTCCAGAGTCGAATTCGTACCTTGTATTCTGACAATGGCGGTGAATTCATTGCGCTCCGTCAGTTTTTGGCAACAAATGGGATCTCCCATCTAACAACTCCACCACACACACCGGAGCATAACGGACTGTCTGAAAGAAAACATCGCCACATCGTTGAAACCGGTTTAGCATTGCTTAGCCACGCCTCTGTTCCAAAATCATACTGGCCGTATGCCTTTGCCGCTGCCGTATACTTGATTAACCGAATGACAACTCCGGTGCTGAACGGTGAATCTCCATACTCCAAGCTCTTCAAACAGTCACCTAACTACTTGAAGCTTCGAGTATTCGGTTGCTTATGCTTTCCTTGGCTCAGACCATATGCAGCAAACAAATTGGATGATCGCTCAGCTCTGTGTGTATTTCTTGGATATTCCCTAACGCAAAGTGCCTATCTATGCCTAGATAAGAGATCTGGTCGCATTTATACATCACGCCATGTACAATTTGTGGAGACGACATATCCCTTTGCCACTGTTGCCTCCCTGATGCCACAAATCCATGAAGAACCAAATACGGCACCACTGGTTCAATCGATTAAATCAGTCACTTCGCCTCCACCACCGCCGCTCCGAGCTCCACAGTCGCCGCCTCAATCGCCTCCGAGCTCAGGTTCTTCGCCACCGCCGCCTCCAACGGATCCACCACTTCGAGTCTACACCAGACGGAACCAACAACCTGCTGCTCATGAACCAGCTCGTGACAAGCCGCCTTTGCCGCAAGCGTCTCCTCCCTCCCAAATTCCGGCGACACAACCACCGGCTGAAACGACTCCGTCGACAACAGTCGTTGACATTGGTGCTTCTCCCTCTCATCGTGAAGTCCCTGTGCGACAAACAGCTCCTCTACAACCATCTTGCGCCCAGCCGCCGGCATCTTTTCCGGCATCACACCCACCGGTAGAGTCACCGCCGGCGATAACAACAACCGACGCTGCTAAAGCTTCTTCCTCTCATCGACAAGTTCCTGTGCGACAAGAATCTCCCCACCAACAAGGCCCTAGCCCAAATAAAACTACAAACCAAAAAGGCCCATTAACGACAAGCCCACAAATAACACCCCAAACAAACCCAATATCTTCTTCTCTCCAAATCGACACCTCTTCTCCCTCACCTGCGATTTCTGACTCATCACCAGAACCATCTCCTACTCCACCAGAAACCTTACCTCCACAAAATCAAAACATACACCGCATGCAAACACGCTCCAAGAACAACATTACAAAACCAAAAATCCTCACCACCACTAAACCAGCTCGCGTACCAGTTATACCAACGACCGTCGCGCAGGCACTTAAAGATGAGAAGTGGAGAAATGCCATGTCTGAGGAATTCAATGCACAAATATGCAACCACACGTGGGATCTTGAACCTCCAGACACCGCTCAAAATATTATCGGTTGTAAGTGGATTTTTACAATCAAATATCTCCCTGATGGTTCAATTGATAGGTATAAAGCGAGGCTAGTGGCAAGAGGATTCAATCAACAATATGGCCTAGACTATTCAGAAACGTTTAGTCCAGTAATCAAGTCTACGACTGTGCGACTCGTGCTTGAAATTGCGGTCAAATGCTCCTGGAGTATCCGCCAACTTGATATCAATAATGCGTTTCTCCAGGGTACGCTCACAGACACGGTTTATGTCTCGCAACCACCAGGATTTGTTGATCCAGACCGGCCTAATCACATTTGTCGCTTGAGAAAGGCGCTTTATGGGCTCAAACAAGCGCCTCGGGCATGGTACACTGAATTGCGGAACTATCTGTTACAAGCTGGATTCGTCAATTCGCTGGCTGATGCTTCGCTGTTCATCTATCATCAAGGCCGACAATACATATATGTGCTAATATATGTCGATGATATTCTTGTCACTGGTGCCTCTGAACTTGTTGCATCATGTATCTCATCACTTGCAGATCGGTTCTCCTTAAAAGATCAAGGTGAAATGAGTTATTTTTTGGGCATTGAGGCAACAAGAACATCAAAGGGTCTACACTTGATGCAGCGAAAATACATAATAGATCTTCTCGTCAAGATGAAC
Source organism: Erysimum cheiranthoides (assembly GCA_011420285.2). NCBI lineage: Eukaryota > Viridiplantae > Streptophyta > Magnoliopsida > Brassicales > Brassicaceae > Erysimum > Erysimum cheiranthoides. The sequence goes on along the minus strand of CM022176.2, from coordinate 10,770,755 downwards.
ATGTTTGACGCCAAACCTGTCTCTACGCCAATGTCACCGACACCGAAGCTCTCGCTTCTCTCCGGCACAGAGCTTGATGATGCCACTGAATATCGCACTGTGGTAGGTAGTCTCCAATACCTTTCCTTTACGAGACCGGATATCGCATTCGCAGTCAATCGATTATCTCAATTTATGCATCGCCCAACCGACGTCCATTGGCAAGCAGTGAAACGTATCTTGCGCTACCTTGTCGGCACAATCTCTCATGGAATTTTTCTGCGTTCCGACACTCCACTAAGTGTTCACGCCTTTTCCGATGCCGATTGGGCTGGCGATACTGACAATTATCTATCCACGAATGCGTATATTGTTTATCTTGGACACAGCCCAATCTCATGGTCATCCAAGAAACAACGAAGTGTGGCTCGATCTTCAACGGAGGCTGAATATCGAGCCGTCGCCAACACTGCCTCTGAATTAAGTTGGATCTGTTCATTGTTGACAGAGTTGGGGATTCAACTACCCACAGCACCAGTGATTTATTGCGATAACATTGGTGCCACCTATCTATGTGCGAATCCGGTGTTCCATTCTCGCATGAAGCATGTGGCACTAGACTACCATTTTGTTAGAGGAAACATACAAGCTGGAGCTCTCCGTGTATCCCATGTTTCTACCAAAGATCAGCTTGCCGATTCTCTCACCAAACCTCTACCTCGTCCGCGATTTCTCGAGCTAAATGGCAAGATTGGAGTCACCACGGTGCCTCCATCTTGAGGGGGCGTATAAGGATAGAAATGTAATTAAGTATTGATTAGTGTAAACCTAGTCTCATATGTAACATATAAATACTTTGTATAGCCTCTCATAATGAATAACACACACATTATTCTCACCATTACCTATTTTAGACCATCGTAACACTATGTTTCTTGGCCGATTAAATTTATCTAGCTGGCATTTAAACTTCTCTAGGCACATATTAGAGCAGCGTGCACAAATTTTTTTATTATTCAGACAAGCTGCATGATGAATATTGTTAAGCAATAAAAATGTCTTTGTTATTGTCTTGGGTGTAAAAAGGAGTTTGCTGACTGGTTGATAAACCTCACTTTGATTAATATCAGGGTCGCTTTTTACTGGCTGCTGTTAGTGGTCGTGTTCTGGCACGATCATTTCATTCCATTCTGCGTGTTGGTGTGGAAGTGATTGAACAGGCTCTTGGCACTGGAAGTGTCAAAATTCCAGAATGTAGCCCTGAAATGACATGGGCACGGATGGAAGTTTCTGTAATGTTAGAGCATGTCCAAGCCCATGTTGCTCCCACTGATGTTGACCCAGGTGCTGGATTACAGTGGCTCCCAAAAATTCGCAAAAACTCCCCAAAAGTGAAGCGTACTGGGGCTCTACTTGAAAGGGTTTTCATGCCTTGTGACATGTATTTTCAGTATACTAGACATAAAGGTGGAACCCCTGATCTTAAGGTAACTTTAATTACTTATATTGTTTTCTCTTTTTTTTTTTGGGGGTTAAATTTCTCCTTTAATTTCTACAGATTAATGTAATTCTAATTTATAGCAACTTTCAAAAAGTAGGCATCTAAAAATCTCAGTTGCCTGTATAATATGGTCCGGGTAATTTGTTTATGAGTTAGTATTCAGTTTTACTAATTGAAAGTCAAATACAAGGGCATTATCTGCAGCTACATGTTTTGTCTCTTTCTTGTGCATAGGAGAAAAGCTATAGTTGCGTGCTGAAACTGCAACTGTCATGACAAAAATCTGAAATATGTCTTCTGTTTTCTGCATTGGATCATGCAAGGAGAATAGGAGATGCAACCTAGTAAATAGATTGTTCTGCGTCTACCTTTTTCATGATAATATAGCAATAAATACTGGGAGTTGGCATACATTTTAAATTCTTTAAAGTGGTTAGTGTCTTAGTGACTGGTTACAATTATGGACGTTGTGCTCAATTTCACATTTACTGATAGAAAATTTTAGCTATATAAACAGTAGGATTCTATGAACCACAGAATTTGCATTCAGTTGATGCAAAAATGTAATCGGTACCTTAATTTAACTACGCAAAATAGGTTTCTTCCTTTTCAGGGTCTTTTTGGAGAAATAACCTAAGTCTTATTTTCTTCTGAGTAACTTAATTCATATTTATGCATTTGCAGGTGAAACCACTAAAAGAGCTCACTTTCAATTCGCACAATATAATAGCTACAATGACATCTTGACAATTCCAAGTTATGCTAGATGTTTTGACTAACCTTCTCTTTGCAAGGCTTCCAAAGTGAGTATTGAAACCTGAATAAAATTAAAGGGGTAACCCACACTTTTCGTGCCAATATTGTCCATTTTCCCTTTTAACTAGCTTGAAGTAAACACAAGTGACTTTTGAAAATCCATACCACTTCAATCACTGATGATTAGGTTAAATTTCAAATTCATATTCCTTTTATGATACAGGCCTCGGAAAAGTAGCCTCCAATGTCCCACTGAAGATGAAGATGTTGAAGAGGAGGCTGATGAGGTAGTTCCATATGGAGTTGAGGAAGTGGAACTTGCAAAAATCAACCTTGAAGAGAAAGAGCGGGAGCGAAAGTTGCTTCTTGATGATATTAGGAAATTGTCTCCTTGTTCCGACAATATGGACGACACAAATATGGAAAGGGAAGGTGAATTGTGGATGACTAGTACTAGAACATCCATACTGCTAAGACTCTACCAAAGGAAGTATGAGTTGATGCTAAATTATGATGATTAGTAAAAGTATCTAACCTCCGTTTTAACCATTAATTTTTCACATTGAGTCATTGACACACACCCAAAGAAAAAGCCGATATTTATTGTTTAATTATTGCTTCCACTTATTTCATCAACTAATGTTTCTGTGCATGCAACAACTATTCAGTTAGAGATTTCTGTCCTTCCTAAGCATCAGCTTTCAGTTTGGCTCAGTTTCTATCCTTGAAAGTGCATCTGTGAATATTTTGTTATGAAAATATCTGATGTTGCAATTCGCACTGGTATGTTTTAGGTGCAAGGGTTAAAGAAAGAGCTCTTACATGCACAGAAATCTAGAAAGGCAGCTTCTGCATCTTTAAGAATGGTGTTGCAGAAGGCTGCACAGCTGCGAATAATGGAAAAGGAGAAGAACAAAAGTCCATCATATGCTATGTGTATTTCCTTACAAATTAATAAGGTTGTTTGGAGCATGCTTGTAGATGGTAAATCCTTTGCTGAGGCAGAGATAAATGACATGGTACGTTTATACATTGTGTCTGTTCTTGGTCCAATGCCTCTGAAGTGATAGCATCAAAGAATCTGTTATTCACTTACTAATTACTCTTTAGAAATGCGGAATGGGGAGAGTAAGTCGCGGAGCAATTTGCTTACAATCTTTCCTTCCTCTACTTAACTTAACTACTGAGTTGGTCTGTTGCATGTATGCAGTCTGTTTAAATTAAAAGGCAGTACATTTAATTGGGGTTGTTCATGCAGATATATGACTTTGATCGGGACTACAAAGACATTGGTGTTGCTCGATTCACCACTAAGAACTTTGTTGTTAGGAACTGTCTACCCAATGCAAAATCAGCTATGCTTTTATCAGCATGGAATTCTCCACCTGAATGGGGAAAGTAGGTTTTCTTACATGTTTATCCACAGTGCCTATTTTGTTTTTCATATTACATACTTTGCACGTTGTTTTGGATTTTCATATAGTGGTTAATAGAAAGGATCTTATTTACGGTGATGTAAATCTTCGTTACTTAGTAAATCATTATTTGATGCTGGTTCTGACTTTGGGAGTTTGTTTCCTCTCTATTTCCACATATGTTTGAGTAGACTAAAGGCACTTACACTTTGTATCAATTCTGATAAGTTGAAGTTAAATTTCATTAGAAGTGATGTAATTTTATCTACAGGAAAGTTATGTTACGTGTGGATGCAAAGCAAGGGGCGCCAAAAGAAGGCCATTATCCACTTGAGCTTTTCCATGTAAGTTTTTCTCTTCCATCACTCGTTACTGAATTTGCAAATTTACAAAAACTGACCCATCGAAACCAATATAATTAAGTATAAGTGGATTTTTATATGACTGTTTTATAGTATCTTTTTACTGAACTATATTTGCCTTTTGTGTGTGTTAAATATGTCTGATAATCACTGCAAATCTTGCAGGTGGAGATTTATCCTCTCAGAATCCATTTGACAGAAACAATGTACAGAATGATGTGGGAGTATTTCTTCCCAGAGGAAGAGCAGGATTCACAAAGGCGACAGGTCACAAATAACATCACAAATTTAGCCTATAGATGAATCTTTTAAAAATTAAGTTTACATGAATGCTTTTTGGGTTAATTTTGTCTCCTGCAGGAAGTTTGGAAGATTTCGACAACCGCTGGTTCAAAACGTGTAAAGAAAGGGTTGGCAAGTCATGAATCTTCTGGAACAACTAGCCACACCATTAGAGATGTTGAAGCATCTCGAGTGAGTTCTGCAGCTCTCTCTGCTTCGGCCACAGTGCAGTCACAAAGCAATGCGGACTCTATTCAAGTAAGCTTTCACCTTAGTCTGCACTTCAAAGTTTTGAATGAACTTTTACCTTTCTTTTTCTGATTTTGCTTGTTTTCTCTTTGCAGAAATCAAATATTCTAAGCCTCAGGTCTAGCACTGGTGGTTCAGCTCAGGAGTTGAGAAGAACATCTTCTTTTGATAGGAGCTGGGAAGAAAATGTGGCAGAATCCGTAGCTAATGAACTCGTTCTACAAGCTCATTCTTGCACAGTATCATCTTCCATTGAACAACAGGAGGATTCCTCTAAGCACAAGCCCAAAGAGATAAAACCTGTCAAGTCTGGCCGCTCTTCTCATGAAGAAAAGAAGGCTGGAAAATCACACGAGGAGAAGAAATCTAGGCCTAGAAAGATGATGGAGTTTCACAACATTAAAATTAGTCAGGTTCGTAAAGCTAACGTCGTGAATTTAAAGTCAGAAATTGGTTTGCTTTTAACTAGTTTACGTCATTTCAACTCAGGTGGAGCTTCTAGTCACCTATGAGGGGTCAAGATTTGTTGTAAACGACCTCAAATTGTTGATGGATACATTTCATCGGGTAGAGTTTACCGGGACTTGGAGAAGACTGTTTTCTCGTGTTAAGAAGCACATAATTTGGGGAGTATTGAAGTCAGTTACTGGAATGCAGGTCAGAATTATCTTGCGTATACTATAGTCCTTATGAATCCTCGAATCTCAAACATCATTTTTCTAGAATAAAATGATAAGCTAGCTAATTAGTCTCGTTCCATTCAAATTTTCAGGGGAAGAAATTCAAAGACAAGTCAAATAACAATCGCGAGTCTACGGACAATGACCTAAATCTAAGTGACAATGATCAAACTGGGAAACCTGATCAACAACAAGTCACATGGTTTAAGCGTCAAAGCGATGGAGCAGGTGATGGTTTTGTTACTTCTATTAGAGGACTCTTCAATACCCAACGACGCAAGGCCAAAGCATTTGTCTTGAGAACTATGAGAGGTGAAGCAGAGAATGACTTCCACGGGGACTGGAGTGACAGTGACGTAGAATTCTCTCCTTTTGCTCGGCAATTAACTATAACAAAAGCTAAGAGGCTCATCAGACGGCATACTAAGAAATTCCGTCCACGATCTCAAAGAGGTGAATAGAACAAAACCCTCATCTCTTCTCATATATCTTTAAATAATTTCAAAAACATTGAAGCCATTTAGCTGTTCCCAGTCATTAACAACTAATTCCTATAGTTCTTATACATAATAAGAACATTTTAACTCTCTAAGAAAGTGATCTCTGGATAAGTTCGATCTTCTTATTTTATCGATAATGAAACAGTCACATTGACTCGGTTTTTTGGTTTGTTTTTCTTGGTAGGTTCAACATCTCAGCAAAGAGAATCACTTCCATCATCTCCAAGAGAGACCACTGCATTTGAAAGTGGTTGTTCAAGTGGTGGATCTTCACCATATGAAGATTTTCGCGAATAAAATCTCATTCTGACCAAATTTTGTTATCCCGGCTGAAATAGGAGAAGGAGAAAAAAAAGTATATTAAGTGAGTGAGAGAGAGAGAGAGAGATTAACAATATTTGTACAGACGTTGGTATATTGAAATATAAATTAAAGCCACAGGTCACTTGTTTACAAAACGTATAGTGTGCCTTGTCAACAAAATCGCAAGAAAAAAAAGCTTCATGTCGATCATTGAGGGAAAAGGCAATATAAAAACAAATCAAATTGATCAAAAATACGATTTTATGTAGTATTACATCACTATAACTGATTATAAAGCACTGAATGTGCAATAAACTAAATATATACAAACTAAAAAGATTGTAATGTAATGTAATGGATATGTCTATGTGTGTGTTTTTGTATGCTGACCTAAAACACCCATCACTTTTGAAATTGCTTAATATTACTAATTAGTAAAATAATAACATCAATCATCTAGTTACGAAAAAAAACAAAATGACTTTTAGATATCTGTTATGACTAAGCTAGGATTTACAAAATAAATAATTAGTTATTAATTTATTATTGTTTTGATGGCCAAAACAACAGAGAATGTAACTTATGTAACAAGAAATCGAATGCAACTTATGTAACAATAAATAGAATATTGTTTGGACAGCCAACAAAAAACTATAGACTTAAGGTAAAACTACTTTTCTATATTAAGTAGAAACTACACAAAGCCAACCAAACATAATCATCCCATTACAAATTTGTTTGCTATATAAACACAAACAAAGTTTAATACGCTTGAACACTCACAAGTCACAAACTCATCTCTTTTTTACGAATAATGGCGGCTCAAACAATGAAAAAGATATGCAGTGTTTTGATGATTGTAATTTTATTTACAATGATGGTTTCAACACATGTAAATACGATGGATGTGTGTGTTAAGCATTGTGTCCCAAATCAATGCATGAAAGGTTCTACAAAGGCAACTCTTCCTTTATGTGAGAATGCTTGCAAAAAACTTTGCAACGAAAAGCAAATCGCTAATGAGAAATACGTCGTGCCTCGAAGCTACTGTGACGGAGTACTATTCACGTACTGGTGTAACTAAACTTAAGAAAACGAAAATGTTATAGTTTTCTGCTAAATAATAATTAAATATGTGTGTTTCCTATCTATGTATTAATTATGATGATATCTAATTTATTTATATTAATTTATTTTGTGTCGGTTTCTTTCTTTGAAACAAAATTTGATGGTATATGGGTTTGTCTCATGTTCACCAGATTCTATGGTTATGATCACTTCACGATTTATTCATTAAAAACTTTTGAGATACATGTGAGGTAATTAACATCATCGCTATATATATTACACGTCTAGAATTTACAAATCAAAATTCAAACAAGATTATAAAAAAAAATAGTTATTTTTATAGCCTTTAAAATTACGGCCCATTCAACTACTTTTGTTTGAAATTTTTTCTAAATTTTGATATTCGATAAAAATACATTGAGAAGAAGAACACTGTTATTCATTGAAGCTAAGTTTGCATTTCACGCTCAAACTGCTTCGTAAAAGCGGTGTTTAGTCATAGTCAGTTTCTCTTTAGTACCATTAATTTATGAACTTTGGTCTTTACACTTGTGAATAAATGTTAGGTTTTGGAACTTTGATCAACGCTTAAGCAATTATTCTTTAGTTGGTGTAGTACTAAGGAATTTCCCCAAAATTTTATAGTCATCACGTGTTTTTGAACTTAACATCGCTTCTATGCCTTCGTTTATCAGGCTAACATCCGTTAAAATACAGGTTTTAGACTCATGATATTTGTTAGTATGTGCAAATTGAATAATTAAATAATAGACAATTCTCATAAATATCATTAAAATATATATATTTCCAAAAATATAATCATAAAACTAAATTTTCAATTTTTAAAACTAAACTCTAAATTCTAAACACTATATACTCTACTTCTATAAAAATTATACTCTAAATGTAAAATAGTTAGCCCAAAGCAAAGATTTTAAATTCTACATAGTTATATTGAAAATTAATTTGTGAAGTGATCTTGGTCTAGTGACAAATGATAAGTCCACAGAAGACAGACACTATCAGACCAGGGATCGAGTCTCCGACTCTACAATTTAATTGTAGAAATTAGGCTAATGGGCCGGCCAGTTGTGGCCCAAATGTTGAAAAAAAAATTGAAAATTAATTTTGTGTTTATGATATTTTTGAAAACAAATTTAAAAGTATGATATATTGAAGAATTTTTAAATACATTTCATGTATTATTCGGTGAAAAGTATTATTTAGTTAATGTAATTTTAAGGAGTCTAATATCTAAATTCTAATGAATAATGAAGATAGGTGACTATAATTAAGAGTACCCTAAGTAAAATAGGTTTAATTCAACTCCCAAGGGATAGTTGGAATATTCATACATTTTTGGTTAGGGCGTTAGTGGATTAAGCAACTTCTTAATTATCTATAGTCTATACCATGGAAAAACTCATAGCTACATTGACAATGGGAGAGGTATAAATTCTCCATTTAATCCCCAAGTAATGTATATTCCCTCTGTTTCTTAAAAAGTGTCATTTTAACACTTTTTTTTGTTACATAAAAAGTGTCGTTTTAGGTTTTCGATGCAAAATTTAATGATTTTTTGTGTTTTATGATTATTTATATTTTGCAGTTTGTTTTACTATTGATTGAATTGTATTTAAGTTTATAGGTAATGATGTTTTATTTTTGAAAAACTAACAAATTAAATGTTTTCTTAATTTGTGTGAAAAGTTCAAAGGTGACATTTTTTATGAAACAGAGGAATTACAAATCTTAAATACTTCTTCAATTAAAACATCTCTATTGTCTAGCTATGCATCTTAAATACGTATAGATGAAATATATTGCACATTTACAAGACCGTAAGAATTTTGGAAACAATATTGTTTGGACAGCCAATAACAATAGAAAAACTAACTTATTAACCAAAAAAACGGATACACTTCCAAAAATAAATAATTTATAAAGTGAATAAAACTACTTTTGCTATATAAAGTATAAACTACACAAAGCCAACCAAACATAAGCATCCAATTACAATTTGTTTTTGCTATATAAACACAAACAACATTGAATATAGGCTTGAACACTCACAAACATATCTCTTTTTTTTGAATAATGGCGGCTCAAACAATGAATAAGATATGCAGTGTTTTGATGATTGTAGTTCTATTTACAATGATGGTTTCAACACATGCAAATACGGTGGATGTGTGTGTTAAGCATTGTGTCCCAAATCAATGCATGAAAGTTTATAAAAAGGCAACTCTTCCTTTATGTGAGGATGCTTGCAAAAAACTTTGCAACGAAAAGCAAATCGCTAATGAGAAATACATCACGCCTCGAAGCTACTGTGACGGATTTTTTTGGATTTTCTGTAAAGAAACTTAAGAAAACTAAAATGTTATAGTTTTCTGTAAAATAATAAATATGTGTGTTTCCTATCTTTTTTTTTTAGTCGTCTAAAAATTTCATTAAAAATTGAAAGGGAAACAGGTAGAGCAAGTAGCTCAAAACCAAAGACAAAAGAGAAACAAAAACCACAGCATGAAAAAACAAACTAAAACAGAAAAAGCTTAACGCTTTTCTGCATCAATTCGTGTAAGTAACCAAGATGGTCCTCCTCTCGCCAAATAGGATTGGTGCCTTCCATCTCTGATTACAGTTGAAGCAATCTCCCTTGCAATCCGATTAGCTTTTACAGCAGAGGCATGAAAAGATATTTTCTGGAATCCTCTTATTAACCAATGGATCCTAGTAGTGAAGGTGTGATACCGTGGCCAATTGCCAGAGTCCAGGATCGCTTCAATGGCTGCATTACAATCAGACACACTTCAAGGTTATGCATACCAATGTCAAGCAGTCCTTGTACGGTCCAGACAATGCATCTCAATTCCGCCGCTATTCGATTTGAACTCGGCAAGAACATCTCTCTCGCATGGAAAATAGCATCACCCAGATAGTCTCTAACAATCCAAGCACCACCACACATATCTGATGCACTACCCCAACAGGCATTGACATTACATTTAAAAGTCTGTGGCTGAGGTCTAATCCATCTGCTGATCTGCTCCCAGGTCCTCTGCTACCTGCATTCTGATCAGCTCCTGATGATTGAGAGTCCTTTAGTTGCAGCCACAATGCTGATTCAGAAAGGGCATCCGATACCATTAAATCTAGATTGCCTCTAGTGTCTGCATAAAGAAACTCATTTCTCTGCTTCCAAATGCCCCATAGCAACCAAGGGATAGCCAACGACATACTCGGATTAAGCCCATCTGTCTTCATCAGTTTTAGTATATACCCCATGTTGTCTTGTAATGATGCAGAGAAACCATGAATAGGCTGTGGATGATTGGCAATCTCCCACACTTTAGCTGCTGGCCAACATGAAAATAAAACATGGCTAATTGTTTCATTTTCTCTGCGGCACAAACCACACTGCATCTGAGTATTCAAACCATGCTTTGCAGGCTTTCTGAAACAGCTAGCGCCCCTGACAGAGCCCTCCACAAGAAAAGTTTGATCTTAGGTAGAGTTCTCAGATCCCATACCTTTGATTTCAATCCATTCAGCTCTTGATTCTGCACCGGTTCAGGGTTAAGCATACTTCTCTGCTTCGATAATAGCCAACTTCCACTTTTTACCGAATACACACCATTGTTATTGTAAGCCCAAATATGCTTATCTTTGGAGTTTATCATTGGTGGAAAAGTCATGATTCTTACTATATCTTGAGGGAGGAAAAGCGTGGAGATTAAGCTTTGGTTCCAAGAGCATTGGGGGGTAATAAGGTTTGCAACCGTCAAGCTTAAATCAATGAATGTTTGTTGCTGCAAGGGATGTCGTGGCTCATCATCAAAAATCCAGTTGTCCAGCCATACCTTGGTGTCTTTTCCATCTCCAATTGACTTCATAAGGCCTTTTTGTAATAGTTCTCTTCCATGTAAGATGCTTCTCCAAGCATAAGAGGGTCGAGACCCGACTGTAGCATGCAAGAAAAAGCTACGTTTGAAATATCTGGCCTTATACACCCGAGCTAATAGAGATTCTGGTTCAGAAAGAAGCCTCCATGCTTGTTTAGCTAATAAAGCCTGATTGAAATCACTGATATCTCTGAAACCAAGCCCTCCATCCTTTTTAGATTTACACATCTTCTCCCATGAAACCCAGTGCATCTTTTTTTGTTCTTCACTCGAATTCCACCAGAAACTTGTCATAGCACTGGTTAGTTTTTGACACTGATGCTTAGAGAGGCGGAAACATGACATTGCATATACCGGCAATGCCATTGCCACTGATTTTAGTAGCACTTCTTTACCACCTAGGGAAAGTGTTTTTGCATACCATCCTGTTAACCTACTTTGAAGCCGGCCTGTGATGTATGCTAAGAGTTCACGTTTCGATCCACTAAAACACTCCGGCAATCCTAGGTATTTCCCATCACCACCTTCTTTCTCCATGCCCATATAAAGACCCAACCAGCGCTTCATCATCGGATCAACTTTCTTCCCAAAAGTAATTGCAGATTTCTGAAAGTTTATTTCTTGACCAGATGCATCACCATACTGTTTCAGGCAGTTGAGAATTTCACCTCCTTCTTTGAAAGTGGCACGGCACAAAAACAGGCTATCATCGGCGAAAAGGAGATGTTGCACCGAAGGACACTCAGCCGTGAATTGCAAGCCTGTTAGACGTTCTTCTTGTTCCGCTCTGTTCATGACATGAACAAGACCTTCTGCACATAAGATAAACAAGAAAGGAGATAGTGGGTCACCTTGGCGAATTCCTCTTGTTGGTGTTATGAGACCATAAGAATTGCCGTTTAAGAGCACTGAATAAGTAACTGATCTCACACACACCATTGTCCAGTTAACCCATTTTTGATCAAAACGAAGCTTCGAGAGAAGTTCTTCCAAAAAGTTCCACTCAACGCGATCATATGCTTTTGACGTATCGGTCTTGATAGCCATGAACTCCTCATCAAAGTTCGGATTAGTCTTTAAAGCATGTAACATCTCGTGGGCTAAGAGAATGTTATCCGATATCAACCGTCCGGATACAAAAGCACCTTGTGTCTCTGAGACGATTTGTGGAAGAATAACCTTCAACCGAGAACACATTATCTTCGAAATGATTTTGTATAAGACCGCACACAGGCTGATGGGTCGGAGGTCAGTCATTTGGTTGGGATTTGGCTTCTTTGGAAGTAAACAGAGTTGTGTAAAATTCCATTCCTTAGGAAGATAGCCAGTATCAAAGAACTTCTTCACTTCTTCAGTTACTTGTTTTCCAATCACATCCCAGTAGGTTTGAAAGAAAAGACCTGACATACCATCAGCTCCAGGGGCGCTATTACTTCTAATAGCAAACACAGCTTGTTTAATTTCCACATCTGTGACTAGTTTGGCCGGTGAGCTTTGTATTCATATCCTCATTAACCCGAGGCTCCATGCCAAGAAGAAGGGATGAAGCAGTCGATGGATTAGATGTTGTAAATAAATTTTGGAAATAGGAAACAGCTATGTTTCCTTTAGAGCCTTCTGCAAACTGCTCAATTCCATCTTCATTGACCAGTGAGGGTACCTTATTTTGAGCTCTTCTTCTTTGTACACTTCCATGAAAAAATTTAGTGTTTTGATCTCCATGTTGCAACCAGTTTTCTTTACTTCTTTCTTTCCAATACACCTCTTCAGCCCTATAAGCCTCTGCCAATTTCCATTTCCATGTCCGTAGTCGATGAAAATTGGGAAATTGCTTATTGCCTTCTTCTTCAATCTGTTCTTTGAGCTTCCTGATTTGTGTTTTGGAGTTTGGTGTTGAAACTCTCTTCCACTGCGAAGATGCAATTCTGTCGAAAATACTCAGATTCTCTATATTGTCATTCACCTTCCAACCTTGACGCACAATCTCAGCAGTTTCTGGTTTCTTGATCCACCTCTTGTCAAACATGAACCGGCCAGACCTTGATTGGTTCTCATTCACAATACGTGTTAGGAGCGGCCTGTGATCAGACCCAATCCTATCAAGATATTCTGATTGAACTCTTGGAAAGATGTCAAACCATGCTGTATTGCCAAGAGCTCTGTCCAGCCTAATTTGAATCCACATGTTATTCCTTATACCACCCCATGAAAATTTGTTGCCTAAAAATGGAACATCCCGCAGGCGACAATCTTGAATCATGTTTCGGAATGGAAGGAAAGATGATTCAGCTCTGCTAGGGCCACCAAGCTTCTCAGAGTTGTCAATGATCTCATTTAAGTCCCCCACCACAAACCAAGGCTCATCTCGTGAGAGACCAATATCTGTTAACTTGTCCCAAACTGCTTGTCTTTCTTGAGTAACGGGGTCGCTATAAACAAAGGAAGCATAGAACCATACTGACCCAACTGTTATTTTCGTATCTATTAGACGCTTATCCGCGAAGATGACTTCAACTTCATAAGATGATTTCCAAAATAATGCTAGTCCTCCACTTAACCCTTCCGGTTCAACTGTATGCAAACTATCATAACCCATCCATTGCTTGACATTTGTTACGTGATTTACGGAGTTTTTAGTCTCCATGAGGAACAAGATATCCGGAAAATGATCACGCCTCATTTCCGTCAATATTTGAAATGTCAGAGTGCTCCCCAATCCCTGACAGTTCCAGCTCATGAGACTTATAATTGTTTCGGTGGTTCCTCATACGGAACCACCTCTCTGTTATCTAGCTTAGCTAGTTTTGGAGATGCAGAAGCCTCTGCCACAGCCTTCCTTTTCAATAGAGATCCTTCCTCTGCAACCTCTTTCTGCTTCGCCTTGTAAACCAATGCAACATTCCTCCCCGATTGCGTTGCAGCAAAAGCTTGAGCCTTTCTTTTATGTTGACTCGGTCTTCTACGATACCTTTTAACGATCTTATTTACCCCGGAAGGTCCAGCATTAAAAATGCCATTAGACAACACCGTAGAACAATTAGGATCGTTAAACTCTGCAGCATGTGCACTTTGTTGTTGGAATCTCTCGATCCCACTCTTTGCACTCTGAGCACCAGCCTTGATCGCAGTGGCTAACAGTTTTTCTCCTTCGGCCTCCTTGTTTGCAGTTTCCCTTTGCTCAAAATCATACACCAAACCTTTACCTTTGTTTATATCTGTAGTTACCACCGTAGCAGGTTCCAATCTCAGCAAAGTTTTCTGCCCTTTGGGGTCACCATCTAGTCCCCAAACTTGTCTTCTAACACGGAGAATACGTGCCTGCTTCTCAGTAGGATCTTGCACAGATAAATAGTTTCTCATTTCATCAAGAACCTCCTTAGCAATTTTTGGCCTACCAGTTGCAGCATCAATGCCGACATCATCATTGGTGAGGACACCAAAGAGTGGATCATCTTCACTTATTCTTGGGACATTAGCAACCAGACCATCACTAGCCATTATCCTCCCACCCGTAGCAAAGTGTGTTTCCTATCTATGTATTAATTATGATGATATCTAATTTATTTATATTAATATATTTTGTGTCGGTTTCTTAATTTTCTTGAAACTAAACTCGATGGTATAAAAAGAATTAAAAAAAAAAGGTCGATGGTATATGGATTTGTATCATGTTCACTAGATTCGATTGTTATTACACGTCTATAATTTACAAATTAACCAAAATTCAAAAAATATTATAAATTTTTTTTTTAATAATCTTTTAAATTACGGCCCATTCAACTACTTTTGTTTGAAATTTTTTCTTAAATTTTAAATTCGATCAAAATACATTGAGAAGAAGAAACACTGATATTCATTGAAATTAGTTTTACATTTCACGCCAAATTGAATCATAAAAGCGGTGTGTAGTCATAATTACGTGACTAGATTTCGATTTTTGAATCTTTCGCTGCCTTCTCTTTCCGCAAAAGTTACAACTAATCTAGTCAGTTTCTCTTTAGTACCATTAATCTATAAGCTTTGATCTTTCTACTTTTGAATGATTGTTAAGCGGTTTTGGAACACTTATCAACGGTCTGAAGCAATTATTAAAGAAGAGGTCCAAGAGGACAATATCTGGTTAACTAAACTTTTTTTTTTTGTCACTTGTGACTTTTTTTTTTTTTAACGCTGTTTTTTTTTTTAACGCCTGTTAAGAAGTGAATATTAAATTTTCATGATTTGTTAGTTTAAGTATTAGAGAGATAAAATCTAGGTTGAATTAGCCAACTGATTAAATTCGACATAGATATAAACAAAAAATGATTATGAGTTAGGTAAATGACTCTCTTTGTCGTGGGGTAAGCTAAGGGTGAGGAAAAGACCAACTAACCTTGTATAGTTATAATTTTTACAATATCGATACCATCCCCCGAAGTAGAAAGAGGGAGATAGAGGGAAAGAGAAAGATGGAGGAAGAGATGATTTCAGATTTGGATCCAAAAAAGAAAGTTCATCGAGATTTCTAGCATATCCATTGAGAAAAAAAATCAAACATAAAAAATCCATGAGAAATCTAGTGAGAGGGACAACAAAAATTTCTCAATGAAACAACACACTTGAAACAAATGGATTGATCTGAAATAACCTAGTCTATAAACTTAGTCTACCCAACAAGTCTATTCTTCAATAAAACAAATTCCTCTTTGGCTCTTTCAATCTAACTTACGCTCACCCGCTCACGAACAATAAGTAGAAAGAATAACACGACACTCACCTTCTCAGCTTAATGATTGACAGCCTCGAAGGAACAATACTATTCTCTCACAATCTCTCCGAATGTCTAAAGCGGCTTAAGGCCTTGACATTTCTATTTAAACCACACGCAAAAACCCTAGGCGCTTAGGATCTAGCAATCTTCTTGGTTTGTCAAATCTTGTTCACCACGCTTGTTTCTTTCCTTAGCTTGTTGTAGAGAATATTTACTAAATCTTTACAACAGCTAAGGCTCTTAAGTATTAACCGCTCGTCCAGGTCATGTATGTATCTTCCTAAGACATCATCTTATCGTCTTTAACCAGCCACGTCAGCCTTCTCACTCCACGTCATCGCTCAAGACTGTGATATGCGGATGCAGCTTTCTGTATCTGATCAGCACGATGATATATTGATATCCAATCATCTTGCTGTGTTGCTGCATCATTAGTTACTTTGTTAATTTTTTTTGAATCCATAGTCATTTTGTGCATATTTCCTAAAATCTAATCGTTCATATATAATATGGTACCAAAAAAGTGTACATTTTTTAAGAAAGTTATTATTTAGTTGGTATAGTACTAAGTAAAATATAGGTTTAATTCCACTCCCAAGAGATACTATTGGAATATTCGTATATTTTTGGTCAGGGCCTTAGTCATATTAATAGCTACATGTGAGAATGGGATCGAGAGAGGTATAAATTCTCCCTTTAATCCCCGAGTAATGTATACAAATCTTAAATACTTCTTCAATAAACACATCTCTACGTCTATGCATCGTTACTTCTTAAGATAATATATATTGTACATTTACAAGACTGTAAGCAACACAAGATTAGCTACAAATCTAGAACCAATGGATTAATTGGACACAAATTTACATACAGAACATAGCTCCAAGTTTTTAAGTTTCAGATTGGGGTCAGTATCCGATGTCCAGGATTCTCGATCGAATAAACAAGAAGGGATCCATCTTTTGTCTCTGCTAAGAACCACTCTTCATGAGTTACAGTCAGAGAGGTGCATGATTATTTCCCAGCGCCATTATACCGTCTTACTACTTCAAGGGTGTTCATAGACCGCACAACAATACTCGCATGTATATATGAGGCAAAGCCTTAATATCTTTGATCAATAAGAAAAACTTCTATACCATATTAGGTTTCTTGATAATGTTTGCATTAGTCTTCTCCTCTAACATATCTTCGGTTATAACGATTAATCGCGATTACTGTCCATCTCCATCAAGCTTTGGGTTTCACCCGATTCGGATTAACTGGATAATGATTTGCGTCACCTCTCCAACCTTCTCGGTGATTATCAATTATCAGCCCAATGGAATAAGTATTTCTCAAAGAGGCCTGCGTCAAGGAGGTTCCCCTCACCCTTTCTCTTCGTTCTCTACTTTGAAGGACTAACACACATGCTCAATAAGGCAGAAGCTAAAGGAGAGTTGAATGGCATCATATTCTCAGATCAAGGGCCTGCAATTCACCATTTGCTATTTGCAGACGACAGTCTGTTTTGTGTAAGGCCACAAAGAATGAAGCCAAGGTTCTAATGGAGATCTTCAACAGGTAGAAGAAGTTCAGGGGCAGAAAGTTAATCCTTTAAATTCTGCTATCACTTTTGGGAACCTAGTGGAGGGAGATCAGAAAGAGGTTATCAAAGAGACATTTCAAATCACCAATGAGGGTGGAGAAGGGAAACACTTAGGTCTTTTAATGGATCCAAAGTCCAGATCTTCTCATATTTAGAAGACAAGTTGAATGGGAAACTCTCAGGCTGGTTTGTTAAAGCTCTCTCCATGGGAGATAAAGAGGTTCTCCAGAAGGCAGTTGGACTTTCCCTGCCGGTACACGCAATGACCTGCTACAAGATTCCAAAACCAGCATATGAACTCTTGCTATGGCTAAGTTTTGGTGGGATTCTCAGGAGAACAAAAGGAAGATACACTGGCTGTCATGGGAGAAACTCTGTCTTCCAAAAGAACTTGGTGGAATGGGCTTCAAAGACCCGAAGGCTTTAAATCTTGCACTACTAAGCAAACAAGATTGGAGGATAATGTATGAACCAAAGAGTTTATTTGCTCAGCTCTACAAGAGCAAATATTTCCCTGATGTTCACTTTCTTCAAGCTACCGCAAGCTCTAGACCTTCCTTTGGGTGGACTAGTATTATGGCAGAAAGAGAGTTATTAGAGAAGGGGATAACAAAGAAAGTGAGCAACGTGAGATCATTTAGTGTTTGGATGGATGAGTGGCTTGAGGTCGAAGAAGTAGTTTTCAGAGTACCTTATAGGAAGCCAATCTGGTTCAATCTTCATCTTAAAATTAGTGATCTCATCGACTTTCAGAAGAGAGACTGGGATCCAGCTATGCTTGAGGAGAATTTCTTCCCCGATTATATTGATCTGATCAAGAGAAAAAAGCCAGCTGTGGATAGGGATGATTTCTGGACTTGGGACTTTGATGAGACAGGAATTTAGGTGATCTTAGCATTCATTTCATGCACATTTCACTAGGCTAAGACCCATTCCATCTCATGTTTTAGGCATATTAGGTTATGTTATTTAGCATTGCATTCTAGTAGTCTAGGATGTTGCATTTGTGGTCTTTTACATGCATTTCAGGAATAAATAAGGAGTTCAAGGAAGCCAAGGGATATGTCATCAAGCTGGATCACAATCAAGAGTCAAGAGCCAAGAATAGAAGAGTCAGAAGGAAAATATCGAGCACATATCGGTCGATATATTGTGCTCGTATCGACACAATATCGACCGATATTCATGATCACTCATTCGAAGCAAGCTCGAAGACCAACCGACTCAAGCTGAAGATGGGCCAACCCAGGCCCAGAAGACAACCGACTCAGCCAAGATCCAGAGCAATATTGAGGCAATATCGATCGATATAAGGGAAAAATATCGACCTTATATCGACCGATATTGTCTGCCCATAAATATCAAGTTGGACATTTATACCCCTGACGATTTCCTTCCCTCCCTATATATAAGTCTTGCCTCATTTGAGGAAACACACATAATATTTTCTAGTTTCTGATAACAAGAGTATGAGAGGTTTAATGAAGCCTTGCGAGAGACTTCCCTTCTACCTTCTATTCCGGTCTCTATCAAAGATATGTCAAGAGTCAGAAAGTTTGTGAGATCAGTTATAGCTAATGAGGATAAGATCACCCGTGTCTACAAAGAAAGTGCTGAATATTTCAATACCTGTGAAGCGCTTGTAGAAGCAACAAAATCCTTGAGAAAAGGGATGATCCGGGACAATTTACAATCCCGTGTAGCGTAGGAGGTTGCGAGATCAAAGGTGCTCTTGCTGAGACAGGGGCAAACATCAATGTGGCATCCCAATCTGTTCTTGAGAGCATGGGGATAACAAGATTTGAACCTCACACAAGAAGAATGGTTCTAGCTGATTCTACAAAGAGAAAGCCCAAGGGAATTGTGAGAGATGTTCAGCTTGTGGTAGAAGGATGGATAGTACCAATTGACTTTATTGTGGTTGATACAGTGTTAAGTGAGCAAGTACCCCTAGTACTTGGACGTCCCTTCTTAGCCACAGTTGGAGCAAGGATCAACTTTGATTCAATGACAATTATCTTCACAAAGCTAAGGCAACAAGCATACCCGCTTAAGTATTTCAATGATTACTGTGGAGCTTTGTATTCAGATGATGAGTTAGAAGATGAAGAATCAGTTGGAGAGAACATGGTAGATGAAGTAATTGATGATCAAGAAAATGCTGTTGTTCTCCCTATTAACCTATGCCGAGCGGTTCTTCTCGATGAGAAAGAGGAGACCAATCAAGAAGATATGGTCCTCAAGTATCATGTGTTTACTGAGATGCTAGAAGACTGCCTCGCTAATGACTCTCATCAAGAAGAGAGATACAAGCTACTCCTCAAAGCCTTGCACAAAGTTATCCCACATCTCCCAACCCTCCAACAAAGAAGGAGAGTTGCACCTCTCAAGGCCTTCCTCAATAAGTTCTTCTCTGATCTAGATGAAGCAAGAAGAGTGTTTGATGCTAATGAAGCATGGAGTGCAAAAGAAAGAAGGAGAAATCACCCCATTCACTCGCTACCTCATAGGATAATGGGTGATTCTGATGCTTTGAATGGTGATAGGCTAAATGCCTTGTTTGCAGCTCCACAAAGGGAGGAAGCAACTATGGTAGTCCCTCAATTGACCAACACTCTTGGAAATCAATGGAGAGAAGGAACAAGTAGATACCGTATTCCAACTCCAACTACGCAAGCTGAGCCCAATGAACGAGTTCTTTTGCTTAAGCCACATGCCTTCTTCGACGGATCGGTCCACTACCGAGTCATGAACAGAAGAGGTAACATACCCTTCACGCATGTGAGCGCAAGATTGAGCGAGAACATGGATGCGGACACAAGAGCAAATCTTCTCAACGAACCAATCAAGATGATTCTTTCAGCCAACTATGGAGGCGAGTCTCAAGTGCCTCAGACCTATGGATCCATTCCTGGATCTAGCCAAGGGCAAAGGTAAGCCCCTTCTACCCATCACTCATTGTACATACCATTATATATATAGTATTGCGGATTTTAGCCTCCTTGACCTAATGACACCGGGACGGTGTCAGCTAAGTCTGGGGAAGGTATTTGTCTTTTTAGGTTAGGTTATCCTTAGTTAATATATATATATATATATATATATAAACCTAACCGAAAGAAAAATAGAAAAGCTTTTCTCATCAGAGAGAAAATATCGATCCTATATCGGTCGATATTCATCTCTGAGAAAAAAAAGATTTACCCAGATTTGGAAGTATCGGCCAATATCAGGTCGATACAATCTTGTACCGGTCGATATTAGGTCGATACAAAACCTCTGTGAAGAAAAAAAAGAGAATTGAGAATTCAAAGCATTTCTCATGAATAATTATGTTTGCATATTAGAATAAGAGTTATGTAAGTTGTCTAGGTTGCATGTTTAGATCAATTCCATAAGTTGATTTCCCTCTCGCAATAATGATGCATTGAAATGGTTTAAGTTGAGATTGCATTGATGAATGACCCGTTCTATAAACTGGAAATTCCTAACTTTCAATCAGTCCTTGTCTGAGTCTTTTCGATCATGGAAACTGTGCATGAAACAAGCTTAACTCAGTTGAGAGATGAATAAGGGTTAGTGATCTTGTTGGGAAATCTTGAAGGGCAACCTTGTGGTAACTTAATATACACATTTGGATCCTCTTTTACCACACTTTGCCACTCTTTTGATGGATCCAAATGGCCATTCATATTAAATGGTTATCCCCACCTTTACCCAAACCTTTTATTCAAGCCAACACTACTTGTGAGTGAATTGTGAGGCCTTTTCCGAGCATTACTTTGTAAAACATGTTGAGCTTAGAACGACAAGGAATAGATCATCACATAGAAGCTCACTCATATTTGAGCTAAATTATAGGCTAGATTATCATAGGAATGGGAAGGGAAATTGCTAGATCAAAAGGGATAAGTAGAATGGGGATATGAATGTAAAAGCAAATAAACTAGAAAGGGTATGGTCTAGAAATATTTAATTAGCAAGCTCTTAAAAGCACAAGCCCTCTAGTACACCAAAAAGGCTAAGGCCAAAGAAAAAAAAAATATAATGATTAAAAAAAAAGGAGAGAGAAAGAATAATAAGGTGTACTAGAAAGGAAAAGGGAACTAAGGCCAAGATAAAAGAGCTAGTAAAGAAAGAGACCAAACCCCTAGTTTAGATATCTAAAACCCCAAAGAAAAAGAAAAAGAAAGTGTTTGAAAAAGAAGAAGTCAAGGTATGAAACCTTAAGATCATGGGTAGATTAGGACGGGAAAAATTAAGATTAGGACTTTCAAAGTAAGCTTAGAATAGGAAATGAATTGGTTTTTTTTTTAAGGGATAGGTGACGATCTAAACCTTGTATGCACCAATTGTTCCTAGCTCTTAGTATTTTACGAAAGTACCGCTCCTTTTTGAGAAAAACCCATATATAATATGAACCTTCTTTTCATATCTCAAAACCTTTCTCCTACCAAGCCAAACAAGGAATCCTAGATAGAAATTCCGACAAGATCTAACCCATGAGTTTTAAAGGTTGAGTAAGTGAATTGCATTTGTGCACCATGGGAATCTGGTGAAAGGGAATGGCTGAGAGAATGGGGAATACGTTTTTAGAAAGAAATGGTTCAACGTCATTGCAATTCTCTACATGAACCTATCTACGAAATTCATGCATCGTCCAAGGGAAATCAAACATTTAGTCTAAGGTAGTTTAGTTAGGTTTGCTCGAGGACGAGCAAAAAGGTAGTCTGGGGGGGGATTGATGAGACAGGAATTTAGGTGATCTTAGCATTCATTTCATGCACATTTCACTAGGCTAAGACCCATTCCATCTCATGTTTTAGGCATATTAGGTTATGTTATTTAGCATTGAATTCTAGTAGTCTAGGATGTTGCATTTGTGTTCTTTTACATGCATTTTAGGAATAAATAAGGAGCTCAAGGAAGCCAAGGGATATGTCATCAAGCTGGATCACAATCAAGAGTCAAGAGCCAAGAATAGAAGAGTCAGAAGGAAAATATCGAGCACATATCGGTCGATATATTGTGCTCGTATCGACACAATATCGACCGATATTCATGATCACTCATTCGAAGCAAGCTCGAAGACCAACCGACTCAAGCTGAAGATGGGCCAACCCAGGCCCAGAAGACAACCGACTCAGCCAAGATCCAAAGCAATATCGAGGCAATATCGATCGATATAAGGGAAAAATATCGACCCTATATCAACCGATATTTTCTGCCCAGAAATATCAAGTTGGACATTTCTACCCCTGACGATTTCCTTCCTCCCCTATATATAAGTCTTGCCTCATTTGCGGAAACACACAGAATATTTTCATCCCTTTTGGAGACCAACCACTAGGTTGGACTCCTCCCCCTTCTTTAGTTGTTTTTGTCTTATTACATTTACATTTTGTCTTTATGTCTTTTGTCTTTATTTCACTTATGCATTTTGTCTCTTACCATTTATGTCTTTTGTCTTTCTTTCCATTTATTGCATGTTCCCAACCACTCAATAGTGTGTTGGTAGGTAGTTATGCATTGTATTAATTAGTAAATTAATAATCATGATTAAGGGTTAATTAATTAGGCTAATTAAAGATTAGCTAATTAGGAGTTAGATCTCTTAGCTTTGAGTCATTAGGCTTAGCTAGGATAGGGTAGTGACAGACCCTTGTTCACCTAGTTAACCCTAGGATTTCTAGTTAATCATTAGTGATTAGTTAGTGCCCACTTAGCTAATAGAGAGGCATATCTCTACCCTAGGGGCATGAGTCACTCTACAAACTAGGAATGATTTGTGGGGAGCTTCGAGTAATTAAAGCCGAGACTACGCTAGGCTCCTTTCAATTGGGTTAACATGTTAGGAGAGTAGTCTAGAGAGTTAGTGGTGCTCTAAGAAATTGCTGAGCTATCTAATGGATTAGAATCGGATAAGCCACATTAGGATTTGCAAAGGTTTTGTAATGCTTAAGGCCATTAGCTTCTTCATTCTACCAAAGGGCCAATTGTTAGGATGAGTAGTTAGTGAATTATTCTATACCAACTGAGAATTTGGATAGATTAAACCAAGCAAGATAGACAAACCCTAACCCAAGATCTAGAAAACCCTAATCAAAGATTATCAATCCTAATTATTACATAGCATTCTACTTATTTGTTTATCTATCCTATATTAGTCAAGTGCTTCAAGCACATAAACCTCGAAAATCATAAAAACCCCAATCCAGATAACTCAACCAGTTAGAATCATTGACCTAGTCTATGCTTTAGCACCAAGCTCCTTTGGGTTCGATCCCTCAATTACTACATACGAGTATGCTTATACTTGGGCTATGTATTGAGGTGTTTATAAATTTAAAGCTTGTAGTGTATCCTAAACACCACCCCATCAAGTTTTTGGCGCCGTTGCCGGGGAACAATAGGTTAGCTAGCAAGATTTTAGGTTGAATCTAACCGGTTTTTCGCAATTTTCTCACCAATATCGACTCAAATATCGGCCGATATCCCTTCGATATCGAGTCTATATCAGTCGATATTTCCACCACTGTATCATATTTATTCTATTTAGGTTGTAAAATATCGGGTGATACTAGGTAGATATAAAATGTCTGTTAGATTTGGTGTGTTTTTCCCAGAAAAATATCGATCGATATACGGTCGATATAGAACTTCTGTTAGATTTTGCATATTTTTGTTATGTATGTATCGACCATATATCGGTCGATACACTGTCTATTGTAGGTTTTTGGTTCTCTTTATCGGGAATATCGACCATATATCGGTCGATAACAAGGGTACTGTAAGTTTTCCTTTTCATTTTAGGTCAATATCGTCTGACTATCAGTCGATATTTTACCTGTATCGACTCAGTATCGGTCGATACAGTTGCATACATTACATCATCACATCATTTGACTCATCCAATTCAATACATGCTCACATCAATTTTCTTTTGATTCTGTTTGAATGTTTCAGATTGAATGCGAAGAAGCAATAGCGAAGGAAATCTTTTGCCACTTGTGGATATAGGCAAACTCGAAAGATCAATTCGGAAGTCTAAGAGGCAAAGAAGGAAGGAAGCTCAACAAGCAAGGATGGCTAATCGGATTGAAGGAGCAGATGAAGAGGAACAGTTAATAGGCAGATATGATGAACCTACACTTATGCCATCTCAAACCGGAATCAAGGTACCTCAAGAGGGAGCTGATCAAGTGGAAATAAAAGGGATTGTCTTGAACATGGTGCTTCAACACCGATTTAATGGGATGACCCACGAGAACCCTCTGGATCACCTTGAGAACTTTGAGAGGATTTGCCAAACTGTCAAGAATGGAAATAACTCAGATGCATTCAAGCTCACACTTTTCCCATTCTCACTAGCTGATAAAGCAAGCCATTGGGAAAAGAATGTACCAAGCTCCTCTATCAAGACATTGTGGATCCCGGATCCAACACTCAAAATATAATGAAATGAAAATAAGAATAAGAACGATATTTCAACAATAATTTGCTAAGATAAAGGTGTAAAATATGAGTATTATTATTGAAAAACGATCGTCCCCTTTACACTTGGGTTGTCTTATATTTATACCCCTATTCTAGGACATTAATTGTATTTAATGCCATTATTACAATTATTTACATTAATGACGTCGGTTTTGATCTTGTCTTTATTATTGTAACAGCTATATTCAAATTCCCTTGTGGGCTTCGCGTTGTGGGCCTTCTTCTTCTGTCCGAGCTGATTCCTTCTCCCCGAGCTGCTTTCCACTCGGGCTCTGTTGGGCCTTGCTCTTGGGCTTCTGATTTGGATCCGTCTTCAGTTCGGGATGCGGTATCAACAATTGCCCCCCAAGTCTTCCGAGCTATTCAGCTCGGACGACTTGGAATTAAATGCTGATTTTATTTTGATTTTATCCGGATTTACTGTGTTTTCCATCATTGCCTTGATTCCCGTGACTACAGTGATTTGATCTCCCTGACCTTCGCCGATTTTGTCCTTGATTGGTGACTAATTTTTATATTAATATAGTGGGGAAACTGCTCCACTTCCCCACATTCTTTGTAGCGGTTAACAAAAATAAACTCAATCAAAAAGTTTTTTTTTTTATATCTTCCTCTTCCGTCTTTACTTTTACCCTTTCATTGAAAGTTTCGAGATGTCACCGCCTTGTTCTGCTGCTATTGTCCCAACGGAAGAAGAGCTTGCTATAATCGCTGCTGGAGATAACATGGCCAACCCAGGTGCCACTGAATGTACCCAACCAGGGGACGAATTCGGTCCGTATTGGTCAACCCTTTCCTCCGAAGAATCGCTTGATCTGCTCTGGCGCCTGTGCAATATTCCGAAGGACGTGGAACTTGTTCTTCCGGCGCCGAACGAGTCTCCGGAATCCGTGCGCCCCGGATATTGTTGTGCTTACGAAGTTTACTTTAAAGGTTGTGGCTTGCCTTTTCCTATTCCTGATTTACTGCTTCTGTACCTAGATGCTCTAGGCCTTGCCTTCCCGCAATGCACCCCTAATTTAATTAGTAATATCTTGTGCGCAATCACCGTGGCTATGGAGGCGAACTTCGCCATTGGTCTTGACGAACTCTCTGAGTTATTCAGCGTCCGCATCGCTCGTGGGAGCGGTACTTTCACGCTCCATCCTCGTACAGACAGAGCACTATTTGACGGTTTTCCTCTTAAAGATGAAAACTGGAGAAGATACTGGTTTTTGTTCAAGATTGACGAGTCTTCTGCCGGGAGTTTTAGCGAAATCTTCAGGACAAAATTTCTGTCCGGACCAGGTAAGGAGACTGTTCCTTTGATGCCTTCTCTTATCTGCTTAATTAGTACACTCTATCCCTTTGGATTGCTGAGTTCGGCATTCTTTTTTCTTTTGTTTCCAGCGGACAATAAGTTAAAACGACCTGAATTTTATCAAGGTTTCTTCCACTTTTTCAAGGCTGCTTCGGAGCAACGTATTCACTGGAACTCTTTTACTATTCAAAGGATTTATCGAGGTTTGGACATGATGAGGCGCCGTTTTGGCCGTAGAATTAAAGGTACTTTTGATGAAAATTGGAGTGAATTGGGTCTTCGCGAGCGAAGGGGCAAAGAGATTGATATGATGAACGCTGTTGCCACTATCAGGAAAGAGAAAAAGGCTTCGCCTAGTGTTGAGGTCCATCGTAAGGCTATTCTCGTTAACGACGGTTCTCCTGAAGCTCTCAGGGTCTTTGGTCGCCCCCCGTCTCCTCTTCCAGGTCCTGCCGCTTCTGAGGGGGATGACTTCGACGTCACTCTCGCTTCTCTTCCAAAGAGGACCTCGAAGAAACGGACTTCGGATTCAGCGGTTGACCCGACAGCGAGTTCCTCTCAGCGTTCAAAAAGAACTTGCCCCGAGATGCCTCTCCCACCTACTCCGATTCCTCAACCTTCTGGTGGTTCAGGCCAAGTCGGCTTAGACGAAGCTCTTATGGCTGCTCGTCATGAGGTGTCCTTTCCATCCGAGCTAATTGCACATGCTTCCGACGATTCACCTCAGGTCGATTCTGACAATCCAATAGCTCCTACTTCGGAAGCAAGGCCCCGTGTAGATAAGGACTCTCGCTCCCAAGGCTCAAGATCTAGCAGGCCGTTCCGTTGTGGCCCCACTCCTAATCCTGCCTTTACAGGTATCTTTATTAAACCTTTTGGTCTGTTTCCCCTTGCCGAAATGTAACAAAGATGTTTTTTTTATTTAGCTCGCGATCGTGCTGCGAATGTTTTTAGGCATCTCGGAACCCAAGCGGGTGACCCTATCCCTCAACTTGAGCGCTGGAGGCCTGAAATCCGTGACTTCTATTCCAACTACGCACTTCACGCGGCTCAGGTTTAGTTTTCATCATCATCATTTTTTTTTTTTTGTAATGAATCTCGTACATCCTCAAGGTTACTAAGTCTTAATTTCCTGAATCTTCCTTTAGTGTGCCGGCTTTGTTAGCAGCATGGTCAGCTATTATGAATCACGGATTATTCCCAGCATTGCTGGTAATGAGTCCCTGCAGAATAGGATTGCAGCTCTGGAGCGATCAGGGAAAGAACTTAACGAGGCATTGATCCAGTCAGAAGCTCGCGCTAGTTCGGTTGATGTTCTTAAAAAGGAACTTGAAAAGGCTCAGGAGCTCGGAAAAACTCAAGAACAGAGAATTCGATTCTTTGCTGCAAGTGCTTCTTCTTCCAAAGAGTCGTGTGAGGCCATGGGTATTGAACTTCACAACCTTAAGGCCAAACTGAGAGAGCAAGATTTGAAGAACGAAGCCTTAGTTAAACTCCGTGAGCATGACTTGAAGGTGTCTGCACACTTAGCCCGGAAAATGGTGAAATCCCGAGGTCAAATACTTTTTGATGACATTTCTGAGTACTTTCGTTGTGTTAAGGCGAGGGAAAGAGCTGAAGCTGACTTGGTGGAGATTAATAGCAACAAGATGCTCCTTGTTCAGATCGCTGAGGGCAAGATCTCTCCTGGCGATGAGCTCGATGCTCTAGACAAGATGCTGAAGGAGACTAATGAGAAGCTTTCTTCTCTTCCTCCAGCTGACTTTGATCTCCAGAAATATGCTGAATACTTCGCTGATTCTCCTCCTGTGGACGAAACTGGTCCATCCTTGGCTTCGCTGAACCTCGTGGAAGGAGGTTCTGGATCTTCGGAGAGAATTGACCCTTCATCTGCCCCGATTCCAGTTACTCTAGAGGTGAATTTTATAATTCCTTCTTTTATCTATCAGTTCGGTTCTAACTTTTATTTGCTCGGAAATAAACAGGTGTCTGAGCTTCGAACTGTTCCCGAGGCGACTATTCATCATGCTAGTTCAGGGTTGGGAGATTCAACTTCCGAAGTTCGTTAATTTTGCGGTTATATCCGCTTTTTCAGGGAAATTTCCCTTTATTGTTTGGACTTGTCTTTGTTATTTTGTTGCCCATGGGGGCTTTGATGACTTAATGTTTCATTTTTGCCTGAGGAGGCTTTTAAACCTTGAACTTAATTCGAATTTTTAGGTTTGCAAAGCCTTTTTATTCGATTCAAAGGTTTTGTTTGTTTGAAAGTGTTAGGGTTGATCAGGCCCATTGGTCTGTGAAAAGTGGATACGTTCCCATCTTTTTCTGACCTTTTGTCGTTTGTTGAATAATTATTTCGAGATTTTGAGTTCTCGGATTCAGGTTCCGAGTCCAGTGAGCTCGGAGCTCGGAATTAAGAAATTCCTTTGGTTTGAACTTGCGTGTTTTTATCTTACTGCAAAGCGAAACTATGTTCCTTTTCTTTGGGCCTGGCCTATTCCCTGACAAGCCCATCCACTATTGTTTAAATTTTGACTCCGAAATTGATTTGACGCTTGAGGTTCCCTAGACCCCCTAGGTTTTTAGGTTGGGAGGCTTAATTGCCTTCTTTATTACGCTCCCCTACCGCCTTAATCGAGAAACGTGATGTTATGATTGTTTCTTCATATTGAAGAAGAAGAGATACGAAACTGTTGTGGAACTAATTATCTTATTGATCCTCTTGGAAATATATATAAGTACATTGGGATACAATACACAATGAATAACCCTGATGGGCTTATTGGGCCCGGTTATAAGTCCAATATGATGTATTATAACACTCCCCCTTGGACGGAGTAACCGGACCTGATGGTCAATCGGGATCTCAATAATGCGCTGGGGAATGTTGCCTCATTAAAACCTTACCAGGAAAACCCAGTGGGAAAAACCATGGTGAAGGAAAAAGAGTACAACACGCATTACTCCCCCTGATTAGAGCATCACCGTAGATCTCTAAGTCTACGCATTCCTATTTGTTGGATGAGCCTCCGGGGTGTTGAAGCGGGCAATGATTTGGTGAAAAGGTCGGCGGAGTTCTCGCTTGATCGGACCTGATGAACGCTGATCGTACCATCCTTCTGTCAATCCGAGGTTGAGAATAATTTCGGTAGGATGTGTTTCGTCTGATCTCCTTTGATATAACCTTCCTTGAGTTGAGCAATACATGCCGCATTGTCTTCATACATCACCGTAGGCTCCTTGTCTTTGTCCATACCACAATCTGACCGGATGTGCTGAGTCATGGATCGTAGCCAGACACATTCTCTGCTGGCTTCGTGAATGGCCTAAAGTTCTGCATGGTTTGATGAAGTGGTAGTGATTGTCTGCTTCATCGATCTCCAAGAGATGGTTGTTCCTCCATGCGTGAACACATAACCAGTTTGAGACTTGGCATTGTGCGCATCTGATTGATATCCTGCATCAGCAAAACCAACTAGTCCATCCTTGTTATGGTTAGTGTAAAATAGTCCTAAGTCTTTAGTACCTTAAGGTATCTTAGGAGGTGTTTGATACCGTTCCAGTGCCTTTGAGTTGGACATGAGCTGAATCGAGCTAGGAGGTTCACGGCAAAGCATATGTCTGGTCTAGTGTGACTAGCCAGGTACATTAACGCTCCTACAGCACTGAGGTATGGCTTTTCAGGACCAAGGATTTCTTCATCATCCTTCTTAGGACCAAGAGGGTCATCGTTTAGGCTCCTAACTACCATTGGGCTGGTCAATGGGTGGGCCTGGTCCATATTAAATCGTTTGAGTACCTTTTCAGTATAAGCCGATTGACGCACAAGGATTCCTCCTTCGATGTACTCAAGTTGTAACCCCAAACAGAATTTTGTTTTGCCTAGGTCTTTCATTTCGAATTCTGCTTTCAAGCAGTCGACTGTTTGGGAGATCTCACCAGATGTTCCGAGGATGTTTAGATCATCCACGTAAACTGCTATGATTACAAATCCTTTGTTTGAGTATTTCTTGATGAAAATGCATGGACTGATGGGATCATATTTGTAGCTTTCTCTGATGAGATATTTAGCCTTCTCTAATGAGATATTCACTTAACCGGTTATACCACATACGTCCACTTTGTTTCAGTCCATACAAGGATTTGTTCAGCCTGATGCAGTACTGATCTCGAGATGTATGCTTATCTTTAAGCTCTATGCCATCTGGTAGTCTCATGTATATTTCATTGTCCAGGGGCCCATAGAGATATGCGGTGATAACATCCATTAACCGCAAAATCTAGATTTTCTCTTATGGCCAGACTGATGAGGAATCAGAAAGTAGTTGCATCCACCACTGGAGAATGAGTCTCCTCATAATCGATTCCGGGTCTTTGTGGGAATCCTTGTGCTACAAGCCGTGCTTTATAACGAATGAGTTCACTGAGTTCGTTTCTCTTACGCACAAAGACCCATTTATGGCCCACTGGTTTGATGTGTGATGGGGTCCGGATGATCGGACCAAACACGTTTCTGAGTTTGAGACTCTTTAACTCCACGTTTATGGCTTCTTTCCATTTTAGCCAATCTGTTCTATGAGTGCACTATGTGATAGACGTGGGTTCTAGATCCTCTTGCGTGAGCGCAATATCAAGTGCTACTTTGTATGCAAAGAGTGCATTTAAGTCGACTTTCTTTCTGTTCCATTGGGTTCCAGACATTGTGTAGACATTGTGTAATTGATAGAGATCTCATCGTTATCGATCTCTTCAGAACCTAGAGATTCGGCGTCCCGAACCTCTTCTGAGGGTTCATTAGAGTGAGTCTCAGCGCGCGCTATGTCTGTTATATTGGGAATCCCGGTTTCAATTATTGCACCTTTCTTTGATTTCCGTGGATTTTTATCTTTGGAACCTAGATGTCTGCCACGTTTATTTCGTGATGCAGACTCTGTAGCAGCTTGAACTTGTCCCGTTGGGACAGTGATTCGTACTGGTGCATTACAAGCTGGTATGTACGATTTGGTTACTTTGTTCGGGTCAGCAAAGGAATCTGGCATTTGATTAGCTAGCTTTTGATAGTGTATAATCTTTTGGATCTCTGAATCACATTCTAGAGTCTGAGGATCTTGCCAATTTAAGGATGTTTGATTCCATGATAGCTCTTTGACCAGCTTGTGTTTCTCTCCACCCAATGTTGGATATACCGATTCATCAAATTGGCAATCCGCATATCTGGCCCTAAATAGGTCTCCAGTGGTCGGCTCGAGATATTTGATGATGGTGGGAGAATCAAAACCAACATATATGCCCATCCTCCTTTGAGGTCCCATTTTGGTTCTATGTGGTGGAGCAATGGGTACATAGACTGAGCACCCAAATGTTTTGAGATGGGAGATGTCTGGCTCATGACCCTGTAATAATTGGGATGTCTAGCTTTTGATAGTGTATAATCTTTTGGATCTCTGAATCACATTCTAGAGTCCGAGGATCTTGCCAATTTAAGGATGTTTGATTCCATGATAGCTCTTTGACCAGCTTGTGTTTCTCTCCACCCAATGTTGGATATACCGATTCATCAAATTGGCAATCCGCATATCTGGCCCTAGATAGGTCTCTAGTGGTCGGCTCGAGATATTTGATGATGGTGGGAGAATCAAAACCAACATATATGCCCATCCTCCTTTGAGTTCCCATTTTGGTTCTATGTGGTGGAGCAATGGGTACATAGACTGAGCACCCAAATGTTTTGAGATGGGAGATGTCTGGCTCATGACCCTGTAATAATTGGGATGGGGAATATCTATGCTCACTAGATGGTCGGATGCGTATTAATTCAGCAGCATGTAATACTGCATGTCCCCAAGCTGAGACCGGGAGCTTCGACCTCATGAGTAATGGTCGAGCAATCCATTGTATTCGTTTAATGAATGATTCAGCAAGTCCATTCTGAGTATGGACATGTGCCACAGGGTTCAACGGTTACCCCCATGGCCATACAGTAATCATTAAACGCTTGGGAAGTGAATTCACCAGCATTATCAAGACGTATAGTCTTTAGTGGGAAGTTTGGAAACTGGGCTCGTAATCTGATGATTTGAGCCAACAACCTAGCAAAAGCTTGGTTCTGAGAAGACAATAGGCAGACATACGACCAAGGGGTCGAAGCGTCTATTAGTACCATGAAGTACCTGAATGTCCCAGAAGGTGGGTGAATTTGACCACAGATGTCTCTTTGGATTCTTTCCAAAAAATGTAATGTCTCTTTGGACACTTTTACTGGTGAAGGCCGAGTGATCAACTTCTCTTGGGAGCAAGCTGTGCACGTGAGGTGCTGAGGGAAGACTCGATTTTCTCGAAGGGTGTGTCCTTGAGAACTTTGGATTAATTTACGCATCATGGTCGTACCGGGATGACCAAGCCGGTCGTGCCAAATAGTGTAGTCTTGGAATCGGGCTTTGAGAGCATTATTGGCCTCAATCATACTGACCTTAGCATAGTAAAGGCCAGTAGATAATGCGGGTATAGTCTCGAGGACTTGTTTATGGCCAAGTGTGATCTTAGTGATCAGTAGGGATTCTTTGTTCCTTTCACCCTGGGTTTCTATGTGGAAACCATTAAGTATAATATCTTTAAAACTCAAAAGGTTTCTTTTTGAGCTGGGTGAGTATAATGCATTTGGAATGTCCAGATGTGTGCCGTTTGATAACAACACATAAGCAAGTATTCAGATGATAGAATCAATCGAGGAGATCTGAGATCTCGTAGTCAATTGGATCGGTCGGCTCGGTGGTGGTGTCGTCAGCATCAACTTGCTGGGCCATGTTAGCTTCAGCAGGTGCTTTCCCATGTTTCTGATACAAATCGCAATGAAACTTGGGAGTACGACAATTCTTTGTCTAGTGATTGAACATTCCACATCTAGTGCAGGCAGACTGATTGGTTGGGTGGGCAGGGCGGTTTGGTTTAGAGATACCACGACCCTTACCGGAACCATAACCGAGGTTATGTCGGTTGCCACGTCCATTTCCGCGTCCACGCTTTCCACGTCCATTCCCATGTCCACGGCCACGATCTGAGGATCTGTCTCGCTGGACATTGTATGATTCTTTGTGGGAATCTCGTACTGGAGCCGATCCCGGGGGCCTCTGGGCACTGTTCCTCATTAATAACTCGTTGTTTTTCTCGGCCAAGAACAAAC
This sequence comes from Erysimum cheiranthoides, assembly GCA_011420285.2. Taxonomy (NCBI): domain Eukaryota; kingdom Viridiplantae; phylum Streptophyta; class Magnoliopsida; order Brassicales; family Brassicaceae; genus Erysimum; species Erysimum cheiranthoides. Next base: position 10,737,440 of record CM022176.2, on the reverse strand, counting down.
AGATTACAAATCTTCGTACAATGTATGTTTCATTGCATGATATTGCTGCTGAAGCACAATGTTTTGGGTATGTAAGGTGGATAATGTTTTCTCGAGGAGATCATTATCAGACAACTCTTCAGCACATAATTTCATGATTGAAACTATCCGAAAGAGTTCGGAGTTGTAGTCATCCACAGATTTGTAATCTTGGAACCGGAGTTCCTTCCAGTCGAACTTGGCTTGTGGCAAGAGCACCGTTTTTTTTGGTGATTATACTGTTTTTTCAGGGCCACCCAAAGTTCGAGTGGGTTATCAAGAGTGAGATATTGCTGTTTGAGGCTCGCGGCCAAATGATGGCGGATATGAAATATCGCCTGGGACTGGTCTTTATCAGAGGCTTTGTTATCCGCTTGGATACACTCACCCAGTCCCTTTGAGTAGAGGAAAATCCTGGTGTCCAGGGCCCATTCGAGATAGTTTTCACCGGAGACCTTGAGGGCCTCGAACTCGACTTTCTGAATAATTGACATATGATATATGAATATAATAAAATTTTCGAAAAATTTTCTATTTTAGGCAAGTTTCTATTTGAGGAAACTTTATATTTGAGAAAAGTTTTTAATTTGGGAAACTTTCTAAATGAGGAAAGTTTCTATTTCGGAAAACTTTCTATTTAGGAAAATTTTCATGTCAGATCATTTGCTATTTGAGGAAAGTTTCTAATTTGGGAAACTTTCTTAATGAGGAAAGTTTCTATTTGAGGAAACCTTCTAAATGAGGAAAGTTTATATTTGAGGAAAGTTTCTATTTGAGAAAACCTTCTAAATGAGGAAAGTTTCTATTTCGGGAAACTTTTTATTTAGGAAACTTTCCCGGGAATCGGTTTTTGAATACGGTTTTTGGTTATACCGAACATAAGTTCGGTTTAATTGTTTAAAATTGAACCGGAATGTTAGATTCCGGTTTAGGAATTTTGGTTTTGGGGTTGGACCAGATTGATTTTCGGTTTAGAATAACCGGTTTGAACCGGTTTACCCAGATTGAGATCTGGTTATTATTTTTGGAACCGGTTTGATAGTCGGTTTAGATATATAACCAAAATGATTTTTGGTTTAAATTTATGTTAACCGGATTGAGATGCGGTTTATTAGTAAACCGAAAGTAAATTGATTTTGAGTCGGTTTAAATGATGAACCAAATTAATATATGTTTTAATTGATAAACAGTTTAACCGATGAACCGAATTGATATTCGGGTTTAGGAGTTTATGTTTCGATGATGAAAACAATTTGAATTCGCGATTGCATGTTGGGTGCGTTAGGGTTTCGACGTGCGGTCTAGCCGCGAAACATCGAGCGGTTTGAGCCGCGTTATATCGTGAAGCAAAACATGCGGTTGAGCCGCAATAGTTATTAGGGTTTCACGAGTTTTATTTTGGTTTTAAGATCGCGATTTGAAACAACTATTAGGGCATGCGTTTAAGGTATCGGTTATGCGGTTGAGCCGCTAATATGGTTTCAAAACGAAAACGGCGATTTAGGAAAACGGTTTCGTTAGGGTTTCGAGTGAAAAATTTTAAGGTTTCACATGCGATTTGTTTTGATGATTTCAAACACAAAAACGCAAAGATCTAGTTGGTTTCAAGGTTGCGGTTGAGCCGCTTATGCTTTTGATTAGATTATTGGTTCTTTAACTTTAGGGTTTTGGATTACCTTTCACCTTAAGGGGTTGTACGGATATGAACCGGGAGCTAAAGACCTCGGTTTTCAAAACTTGATCGAGCGTATGGTATATAGAATCGGGAAGAAGACAACATCAGAAATTGGCTAAGCTTTTGACCAAAATCTTTTACGTCACCACGAGATACCAATCATTCCTTCAACCAAAATATACACTTTGTCAAACCGATGATATACCAAACCAAAATCAATAACCAATAAAGCCAGATAATCAAAAACAAAACAATCAAAAATCAACAAATGTCTCTGTCATCAGGCATGTGTCATTAAACGATAACCATAAATCCAATAAACCAAATCAAATATTTGATCAAGCCAAAGAATAAAATAATGAATAGTAAGCTTCCACTATATAAACTCGTTGATGTTAAATTAGTGACAATAAATTATAGTGGAATATTAAAGCGTGAGCATCTCTATACAAATAAAATTCATTCCATGTTATGACAAAGGCATATGGCGATAAGTATAAAAATCATGGATACTTATCTCGATGAAACGAAGACGGTGTTAGTTAGGGATTAGTTATGTTGAGATCGGAGATGCCATCGATGAAGAATGTAGACGGTGTTAGTTAGGGATTTTCGGTAGAGATCTGTTTATCTTAGGCGGCTAGGGTTTTAGCTTAGTTTTTTTTCAGAGCAAAAGTGCTGATAACGTGTTGTGGAACTAATTATCTTATTGATCCTCTTGGAAATATATATAAGTACATTGGGATACAATACACAATGAATAACCCTGATGGGCTTATTGGGCCCGGTTATAAGTCCAATATGATGTATTATAACAGAAACCTTTTAGTTTCCCCATATGTTTTTCTTCCTCTTTCCCTCTGCACATATTTCGTTTTCGGTGATCATGTTTTCTTCTTCTTCCAGTGATGACAGCGCTGTTTCGGCCCCTCGTGAGGGCACTAGGGCGCCTGTTCAAGGTCGTCTCCCTTTTCCTCGACTTCCGACCAGGAGCAGAGATGCAGATGGCAAATTCATTCCTCTGGGCGTTCAATACCCCGACATGGAGATTCCCGACTGTGTCCACGAATGGTCTCAAGTCCAGGATTATATGGCTGAGGTTTATTCCCTCTTTTCCCTAACTTCTTTCTTAGTAACACCTGATGATTGAATTCTAGGTTTAGGTTCTCCTAGGACTTCCGGAACGTTTAGATGTTAGTCCTAGTGTCGAACCCTGATATATTTTTTTGTTTTAGATTGTTGAAAAACATGACGGTCTCGTTGCCAAGCGCTCGCGTTTGGTAGCTGAGAAGAAGAAGCTACAGGCTAGGATTTTAGACTATGAGAGGAGGATCAGAAGGCTTGAAACAGATCCAATCAATTGGAAGCGTCAAAATTTTGACTCCATCATGCCTATTCCAGACGTTTTCCGTGAGTGGATGAGGGGTGGAGAGAAGGCTTCTAAGGTTCATCGGAAACGTGCCAAGGCCACCCTGTTGGCTAGAGCTGCCCCTGCCAGTGCTACTCGTGATATCTCTATTGACCATCCACCAGAAATCCGCCGGATCGTTGCTGTTAACAGGCGCAGACGCGATACTCCTGGTTCTGATGCTGCTGAAGCGGGTCCCTCATCCTCTACGGCCAAGCGAGCTGACAAGCGTCCGGCTGATGGGCCTCCCCTCTGATCTCTTTTTATTTAAAACTTATGCTGTTAATGGGCCCGAGGCCAATTTCCTTTTTAAACAATGGATCCTTCCAAGGATTCGAAGATTTGGTTACCATATTTTGCTGATCTAATTTTTGCTCTTATTTCCTTTGTCGAGTGATAATTTTTATCGCTTTTACTCTTGATGGTCTTGATTCGCGCCGTAATTCTAGGAAATTGATTTTCCTTATTTAGACGATATCAGAGAAGGTTAAATAGAGCTAGTGGTGCAATTTTTCTTATTAATCAAAATGGGTAAAAGGTCAAGCGCTAAACGTTGTAGATCAAAGCGTTCCGCAAGCAGGCGTTCAGGTCCTTGGATCAAGGATGCTGAGACTTCCTTTCATGAGGAACTCTTCTGCTCCAATCCAGGGGGAGGTGAGTGTCGTCTTGGTATTGGCACTGGCATGCAGATTCCTCGGGGAATGCTCGAGCAACTCTCCCCTGGCCATTACATCTCTGCGCATGACTATCTCGAGAAGGTATGTTTTCTTGCGACTTGAACAACTCAGTTGGATATAAAGAAGATAACTGATTATAGCCGGTATTACAGCTCGTAAACAAATAGAAAGGTCTTCGAAGCGAAAGGGAATTTCTCCAGAGAAAGGTGTTTCAATTCGAAAAAAGGATGCTTGAGATTTCGAAAGATCTATGTGTTCTGGAAGCTCATCCCGAACACTGGCTTGATCTGGGTTTTGATCAATTCTTTGGTGGGATACCAGCTGGTCTTCGGGTGATAATTGACCTCGCTAGTCAAGGAGTCGAAGTGTTCGAAAGAGAAGACTAGATTCATATGAACCATATCCTCAGTTGTATTGTCCATGTTTTTCTTTTGAAATTTCCTGTAATGAAGAAGGTGGTATAACCCCTTCCCCCCCTTTTTTTTTTTTTGAAAACAAAATAAAGAGGATTTGATTTTATTTAATAAAATAGCTGAGCTCATCCGAGCTGCCTACGTACCCTTTGCAGGGATCAAGGCAAATCGTAGTTCATTTTACAAAGAAAAATTTAAGCATAAAACTTTTTCAAATTTAGGATATTCCAAGGACGTGGAACGTCTGTTCCATCCTGCTCCTTTAGCCGATACACGCCGTTCCGAACTATCTCAGAGACCTCGTAAGGTCCCTCCCAATTAATTCTGAGCTTCCCTGCGCCGTCTTCTTTTTTGTTTTCAAAAACGCGGCGAAGGACGAAGTCCCCGACTTTTAAAGGCCGATTTTTAACTTTAGAGTTATAATATCGTGCCGCAGTTTGCTGGTAATTCTGTAAACGAATCATTGCACGATCTCGTCGTTCGTCAATTGTGTCCAACGTATCTTCAAGATTTTGAGTATTCATTACTTCGTTACGAGGCAATTCGTTCCGACGTAATCCCGGTACCTCGTTTTCGAATGGTACGACCGCTTCCATGCCATACACAAGAGAAAATGAAGTCTCCCCAGTGGCTCGTCGTGGAGTTGTCCGGTAAGCCCATAGCACTGGTTGCAACTCATCGTACCAACCTCCTTTATAAGTAGTTAAGCGCTTCTTCAAGTTGGACAAAATCGTTTTGTTTGTTGCCTCTGCTTGACCATTCCCCTGTGGGTACCGAGGTGTTGAGTAGCTAATCTTAATCTTCCAAGAAGAACAGAAATTTTCAAAATCCGCTGAGATGAATTGTGACCCATTATCAGTAACTATCTCGGACGGAATACCATGACGACAGATGATATGTTTCCACAAGAAGGTCTTAACCTGAGTATCCTTTATCGAAATATAGGCCTCCGCCTCGACCCACTTGGAGAAGTAATCTGTAAGAACGAGTAAGAATTGTACTCCTCTAGTTGACCGATGCAACGGTCTGATGATATCCATCGACCACCGCATGAATGGGTAAGGAGCCGTGATGGAAGATAAAAGTTCCGAAGGCTGATGAATTAATGGTGCATGCTGCTGACATTTTTTACAACGCCGAGCGTACGTCTCACAATCCGTTACCATTGTCGGCCAATAATAACCTTGCCTCTTGATTTTGAACGCCATTGTTCGACCTGGCGAATGACTTCCACATAACCCCTCATGTGTTTCTGCCGTAACGACATATGTCTCTTCTCCGTGGATGCTTAATAAATACGGGTCACTCAGGCCGCGCCTGTAAAGTGTTCCGCGTATCAGACAATACTTTGCGCTTTGTATGCGTAATTTTCGAGCCCTCCATTTGCCCTCCGGAAGTTCTCCAAATTCAATATACCTCTTAATCGGAATTCTCCAATCACTCCCCCATACTTCAGGTGCCACGTCGAATTGTACCTCGCGGGGTTGCTGTTTCGGTTCTGGTGTCAAATCCGATGTATCAGCCTCAGTTGCTCCAGTTTCTATTACTTCATTATTTGCCTCGTGTGACTCGGGCTCTTCAGAAGGCTTTTCTATGAATGCTCGTTGGGCGGGGGTCTTTTGAACTCTTTTGTTCGGAAGTGATTCAGTTTGGCTACTCGGATTCGCCCTGAATTTTGATCTGGTAACAACAGTTACTTGGTCTTGAATTGAAATGCTCGGAGATATAATACTCTCAACCAGAATGATCCTTTTAAGATCTGGATCCGAAGTGGAAGCTAAGGCCGCTAACGCATCTGCCAAAGTGTTTTCACTCCGGGGAATCCGGATGAGTTCGAAATGTTTAAAGTTTGCAGCCAAATTTTTGACCAAGCGGAGGTAAGCTTCCATTCGCTGATCTTTAGCTTCATAATCTCCGTTAAACTGGTTAACTACGAGCTGTGAATCGCAGTAGACCGTGAGTTCGTTCACACCCAAGCCCGCTGCAAGGCGCATTCCAGCTATTAAGGCCTCATAATCTGCCTCATTATTTGATGCTGGAAAAACAAGTCGAAACGATTGCTCTATCACCTCCCTTCCGGGTGCGATAAGTCTGACACGAATTCCTGAACCGTGTTTAGATGAAGACCCATCAACGTGAAGTCTCCACATATTTTCCGCACCAGCTCATCAACTGAGCCTGAGGTTGGTAATACGGTTAGGAAATCTGCCAAAACTTGCGCTTTCGCACTGGTCCTTCCCTTGTACTCGATATCGTACTCACTTAACTCTACTGCCCACTTGGCCAATCTTCCTGACTGACCTCGACTGTGTAAAATAGCTCGTAATGGATGGGAGGTCAATACCTCGACTGGATGTGACTGGAAGTATGGCCGCAACTTGCGAGCTGACATCACCACCGCTAATGTTAATTTTTCCATCATCGAATACCGTGTTTCGGCATCAAGAAGAGTTTTACTAACGTAGTAAATCGGTTTCTGCTTGCCACGGTCATCTCGGACTAGAACGCCGCTGACTGAATGACTCGATACTGAGACATATAAATATAACTTTTCCTCAGCTTCAGGTTTGGACAGTATAGGAGGCGTTGTCAAATATTCCTTCAGTTGAGAAAAAGCTCTTTCGCATTCATCGTCCCAGACGAACTGTTTATTTCCCTTTAGTAACTGATAAAAAGGGAGACACTTATCGGTGGATTGCGAGATAAACCTATTCAGTGCTGCAATTCGCCCCGTTAACCGCTGGACTTCTTTAATATTCCGAGATGACGGCATACTCAAGAATGCGTTGATTTGAGTTGGATTTGCCTCAATCCCTCTCTCAGTTACAATATAACCTAGAAATTCTCCTGATGGTACCCCGATTGTACACTTCGCAGGATTCAACTTCATGCCGAATTGGTTTAATATTGTAAAACACTGAAGCAAATGGCTTATATGATCAGTTGCCTTTAAAGATTTCACGAGCATATCATCAATGTAAACTTCCATAGTTTTCCCGAGGAGGTCGTCGAACTTTTATTCATGAGTCGTTGATAAGTTGCCCCGGCGTTTTTCAACCCAAAGGGCATCACCTTGTAACAAAATGTTCCTCGATCTGTGATGAAAGATGTTTTTTCCTGTCATCGGGATTCATCATGATTTGATTGTAACCCGAATAGGCATCCATGAAGGATAACCTCTCATGACCAGCAGTGGATTCAACGAGTCGGTCGATATGAGGCAATGGAAAGCTGTCCTTGGGACATGCCTTATTTAGGTCGGTGAAATCAACACAGACTCTCCATTTCCCATTTTTCTTTTTTATTACAACTGGATTCGCGAGCCAATCTGGGTATTTTACCTCCCTAATGGATCCCATTGCTAGAAGTTTGTCTACCTCATCGTTGACTGCTTTTGCTCGATCTGGTCCGAGCTTTCGTCTCTTTTGCTTCACTGGTTTGAAACTTGGATCAACATGCAGCTCATGCGAAATCACTTCGACATCGATACCTGGCATGTCTTTCGCTTCCCAAGCAAAAGTTGCCTTGTGATCCTTTAGCATTTGAATCAATGCTTCCCTTTCGTTTTTATCCATTGCAGTACCAATTCTCACTTTTTGTTCGGGGTAATCTTCATTGACTACCACTTCTTCTGTAGTATCCGCGGGATTATGAACCTTAACAGTTATAGGTATAATCCCGAAGTTCTGTAATTGCTATCGTGGACGTAACTTGTGACTTGCAAGGTAACACGTTCGAGCTATTTGCTGATCTCCGTAAATGGTCTTTACCCCTTCGTTTGACGGGAATTTGATGCACTGATGGTATGTCGATGGTACTGCCTTCATTTGATAGATCCATGGTGTTCCGAGGATCACGTTGTAGGAAGAAGGCTTGTCGAAAACAATGAACTCGACAATAGTTGGCACTCCTGCTGCGAGAACTGGTAATTTGATAGTTCCCAGAGACATCGAAGTTTCGCTCGTAAAGGCTATCAATGGCATTGGGGTTCCCGCGATATCCGCTCGGGAAATACCCATTTTTTCTAGGGTCTGAAGAAAAATGAGGTCCACCGAACTGCCCGTGTCGATTAAAACCTTCGTTACTTCGAAGTTTACTACGTCCAAAGTTATCACGAGTGCGTCGTCGTGTGGCTTTGATAGATGAGAAGTATCCTCTTCTTCAAAGCTCACTACGGTAGTTTGTAGGCTGACGGTGGGTGCTCGAGATACACTCATTACCGCTGCCCGTTGATGTTTCTTTATTTCTCGAATGGAGTCATTAAACAACTTAGACCCTCCCATGATAACGTTTATCCGTTGTCTCGGACCTTCGGATGGAGCTATCTCCATTACCTTGGGCCGCTCATTGCTTCCTTGAGATTCTCCTGGATTTTCCTTCGCTTTGTGGTATTGCGCTATAAATTCATCAGTATTAAAATTTGCCAAAGTTCCAGCCGCCCATAAATCTGCAAGATGACGTTTGAGGATCCCGCAATCCTTAGTTGCATGTCCGTTGACTCTATGAATATCGCAGTAAGCACTCTCGTCTCGAACCCACGTGTTAAAGGAAGGTTTCTTTCCTTTTCCGAACTGGGGCTTCGAGACGTTGTGACTGTGTGGGTTTACTCCGAGGCGCTTTTGATCTCGCTGTTCTTTTGGTTCGAACTTCTTGTTCAGAGGCTGACTATTTGTTTTGACTGGGGTTTGCGAGTTTTTGAACTTCTTCGCATTAGACCTTTTGTCTTCTTCAGCTTCGATCCAACTATTAGCTCGGAATAACGCATCTTGGATACAATCCGGCTTATTGATGATTAGCTCTTCTCGGAACCTTGATTCGTGCCAGAGTCCATGTTTTAAAGCGGAGATTGCCGTTGAGTGAGATATGCCTGGTACCTTTGCAATGACCTCTTTGAACTTCGTGATATACTTACGAAGCGGATCATGTGGTCCTTGCGATAGCGCCCAGAGGTCTGCATCCGAAGTCCCTTTCTCAATGAACATTGAGTATTGCTTTAGGAATTCTGATGATAAATCCTTAAAGCTTTTTATGGATTCGGGTTTGAGTTGGGTGAACCACAGTAAAGCCGGTCCGGACAAATGTTCAGCAAATATTTTACAGTATCCTGCTTCCTGCTCGGATTCTTCTAGGTCAAAACGACCAACAGCGATTTGGAATGCTGCTAAATAATTCTGCGGATCACCTGTCCCGTCATAGGAAGGTATCTTGAGACGGCGTGGGTTCTTGAGCCGTACATTCGCGATCTCCGAAGTAAATGGGGTTCGGCAGGTCTCCTCAATGACACGATCGATCTGAGGAGCCTGGCTAACTGCCTGATGGAATTTAGCTCGCATCTCTTTGAGCTCGCGTTGCACGTCCAAGAAATCTGGATCCGAATGAGTCGTTCGTACGACCGTGTTTGGAGTTTCCTGTTGTCCGTCCGAACTAGTTGGATCGCGGGGATTTTCTTCCCCGTTCCGATGTTCTGGGTCCGAGCTCTCGGGTAAATCCATCGGAATTTCAATGTGTGGTGGTCGATGGATCGGTATAGCCGTAGGTATGGCCGCCGCTGTTATCGGATTGTTCATCGATGTAGCCAAAGAATCCAATCGAGCTGTTACAATGTCATGATTTTTCGAAGCATTTTCTTGGCCAGTGGTCAAGGCAGCAATACTATTTTCAACAGTCGTGAATTTTGCGGTTAACGCATTAATCGCAGCCACAACGGGATCTGCTTGACTTGAACCGGTATCATGGGACATGATGCTTTGCTGTTGTTGAATGAAATTACCACAAAGGTGGGAAGTGCGTGAGTGAAGACTATATTTCCCCCTCCTTCTAGCGCCAAAATGTGGATCCCGGATCCAACACTCAAAATATAATGAAATGAAAATAAGAATAAGAACGATATTTCAACAATAATTTGCTAAGATAAATGTGTAAAATATGGGTATTATTATTGAAAAACGATCGTCCCCTTTACACTTGGTTTGTCTTATATTTATACCCCTATTCTAGGACATTAATTGTATTTAATGTCATTATTACAATTATTTACATTAATGACGTCGGTTTTGATCTTGTCTTTATTATTGTAGTAGCTATATTCAAATTCCCTTGTGGGCTTCGCGTTGTGGGCCTTCTTCTTCTGCCCGAGCTCATTCCTTCTCCCCGAGCTGCTTTCCACTCGGGCTCTGTTGGGCCTTGCTCTTGGGCTTCTGATTTGGATCCGTCTTCAGTTCGGGATCCGGTATCAACAGACATGGGAAGATTGTAAGAAGGCTTTCCTCACCAAGTTCTTCAATAGGCAGCGGACCATCAAGTTCCGCAATAACATATCAACTTTCAAACAAGAGGCATGTGAAGACTTGTTGGAAGCTTGGGAGCGATTTAAGAGCTACACAAATCAATGCCCTCATCATGGTTTCAAGAAAGATCAACTGTTGAACACATTTCACCAAGGATGCTAACCCCAATGGAGGTTAGCTATCACTACTGCCAGTCAAGGTAGCTTTGCTGATCTTACTTTGAGCCAAGGTGAGAAGATAATAGAGAACATCGCACAATCGGAACATGGTCTAAGCAATCCGTGCATAAGAGAATCTGACACAACCGAGATGAAAGGACTCAAAGAGCAAATTGAGAAGATGGCCAAGAAGTTAGAGCAAGCTTTGCTTATGGGACAACAAGTCCAACCAAGCAAAAAGGCGATAAGCATGGTTCAAGAGGAAGAACTTTGCCAACTACAGGCTGAGGATGTTAGCTTCGTTGCCAACAACGGTCAATACTCCCAAGGATACAACAATCAAGGGGGTTACAACAAGTTCAATCAAGGGTATAACAACCAAGGATGGAACAGAAACCGAGGCTATAACAACTTCAACAACCAAAGAGGCAACAATCAAGGCCAAGCTTCAGGAACCCAGCACAATGAAGAAGGAACCAACTCCATCCTAAAGAAAGTGCTTGAAAGCCAAGGTAGGCATTCCATTGAGATGTCTACAAAGATGAATGAAGTAGCCGCCAAAGTAGAGACCAGTTTGGGGCTGATGAACAAGAGGATTGATGGGTGTTATAATGATCTAAATGGAAAACTCGAGAAGCTCTCCAACAACATAAAGCTCCTTGAGAAGACGGCTAATGAGCAAGGAAGCAACACCGCCACTTCTAGCTCATCTCTACTGGCCAAACCGGTTCAAAACCCCAAAGATTTATGCGCCGTGATTGGGAACTATTCAGGTGATGACTTTGGTGAGAACTACGCAGAGAATGATGGATGGTTGAGCAACCATGAAGACTATGAAGAGGACAATACCTTCATGGAGGAGTTTCTTGAAGAATACCTCGAGGATGAACATGTTGAGTATGAAGAGTATGATCGACCATTATCTCAAAGTGATGAATGGGAAATGTTTAAGATGGATGATGTTGAAAGGTTTGATGAAAGGGCTGAGATTGGCGAAAAGAATGTAAGCAGGAGGCCAGATATCGACCCACTATCAGGCGATATCTGCAGAGACTATGAAGAAGAGATGAAGCTCAGAAGGTTTTGTATCGACCCCCTATCAGGCGATACAAGAGGAAAAAGGCCAATATCGACCTCTCTATCGGTCGATATTGAAGAAGAAATGGGCATATCGACTGGTGTATCGGTCGATACCAATGCGTCTGAACTCGAAGAAATGATCAACCGAATGAAATTGGTGGAGGAACGAGAGAAGGAAGTGGGTAGATCATCTAGAAGCAAGAGGATTCCATTCCCCAGAGGTCCATACTCAAGGACCATCTTTTGTTTTGCATAATTCCAGAGATATTTATGGAAATTTTAATAAATTGGCAAGTTGCGAAAGTGTCACTATTCCTTCTTTTCCCCTGTATTTTAAAATCTGATCATAACACTATTCCTTTTCTAAACTTTCCGATATTCAATTTAAGCTAGGCAAACGGGTATTCGGTTCGGTTCCTAAGATTTATGATTCAATGGTTACTTTTACTTTTTTGGTTCAGTTTCGGTTAGGTTCGGTTCCTTTTCAGTTCGGTTCCACAATTTGAGGAACCATAAAGTACCCAATTTTTCGGTTCTCTACAGTCCGGGTAATTTGAGTACCCGAATTACAATTTTATACCTGAAATAACAGAAAAATACCCAAGACCCGAACCGAACATGTCAATAAATTATTCGAAATGCTAATAAAATACTCCAAATGACAAAAATACGTAAAAACCGATACCCAAAATTAAAATAAATTATCCAAAGTGTCAATAAAATACCCGAAATGCCAAGAAATTACATGAAATATCAATATACCATAATACTATATTTGTATGTGTATATATATATCTTCGGTTCCTCATTTCAGTTTCAGGGTAACTACCGGAACCGAACCGATACCCATGGTTCCCAAGCTTAGGATCCAATAGATATTTTGGCAGGAATCGGAACCGGACCGAACCAAAAATTTTCGCCGTTTCTGGTTTTTTCCCGAGGCCTAATGCAACTATTGGGTCAATGCGCCAATGAACAACATCAACATATTTACACTTTTTAACAAAAAAATAAAATAATAATAATATTTACATGCAAATTTATACGACTAAGATTTTTTAATAAAAAAATCCAAGTTACACTATTGGGATGAATGGTATGCAGTTTTTTCACGTTTCCACGTTTTGAAAACATGATTCCGCTATTTTTTACCATTAATAACATTCATCACTTTTCACGTTTTTACTTTTTTTGAAACGTGATTCCGCTATATGCAACTAGCGTATTAAACATATAACTAGAAAAAACCAAATGTGATTAATCTATTAAAACTAGATTTTCGGCGTTTTGTATTATTCCGCCGAAACTTTATTCAGTTCAGTTCGTTCCGCTAACAATTTTTCAGTTATTCTGTTATTCCGTTATTCATCTGACATACCACTCAAGCCCTATGAGTTCTAACAACATATGATACTGTAAACGATCAAATTTTGTAAAAAAATGATATCACAATATATTATCAAAGGGTATTTATATTTTTAAAGGGATTGCTGTTAATATGATCTCAAAATGGAAGTTAAACAAAGCTAATCTCTTTATATGAACACCCAAACACATCTTTAATTATCCTTATGAGCATTTAATAACCATTCTGTATACTTCTTCGGAAGTCTGTGGTATTAATAAATAGACAAAAATCATGAATTCTAATTTATTTACCAAAATGTCATCTTCTTCAATTCTCCCAACCACCATTAACAATCAAAACTCAAGCTCTAAATACTTCTCTCTAATCGATTTCATATTTGAGTTCACAACCTTCTATTCTTTCACTTCCTCTCCACTTTCATCAGAAAAACTCTCTAATTTTCGAATCTAAAATTCACGAAATCATAGATCTTGCGATTTTCAATGATTCTTGCATAAAAACGACTCAGTTTATTGGGTAACGGTGCCATTATAAGTTAAGGGCGCTTAACAAAGATTAAAACGAGCTCAAATCGAATCTACGTAATTTTAACTTGAAATCGTAGACTTTTAGATCTGTTTAGCGATCAGAAGAAGTCTGTAACTTTCTCTCAGACTTCACGTGAAGTTTGGTGGTCAACACGCATAGGTTAGTTTTGAAATTGACTATTTTCAGCTTTTTATAGTAGACTTCTTTTGTAATATTGGAATTCACCTTTGTAAACAAAAAAAAAATTCATTCAGACTTCAAAAAAAGTCTGAGTAAAAGAGAGATTACTTTTGCAATTGACCATAACTTTGACTTTGTGTAGCAGACTTCTTCTGTAGCTGACTAGAACTTTGAATTTTTATTGCAAACTTCAGCCGAAGTCTCTTCGGTAAAAAGGGTTACTTTGTAGTTGACAAAAATGTCTAAACATTGACATGTGAAAATATTAATTCACAGACTTCGTCCTTCCACTGTTGCAACAGAAAAGGGTTCCCAAATGTCAATGTGTAGCAAATCAAAAACATTTTCACACATATTGTTTTGAGATATGTAAGGAAGATGTTTTTGTTTTGCAAGAGGACAAATGGAACAATGGAACCCTTTATTATTCTGTTTAATGCCAAGAACATCCATAATACAATCAATCTTAGCTATAGATGGATGACTTAGTCTATTGTGCCACAAACTAGTATCGACAACTAAATGTACTGAACAACCAAGATCTTGAGAATCCGGAGTAGTGATAGAAGCTTTATCCAGCACATATAGATTGCCTATCTGTTCACCATGACCAATCGTCAATCCCTTGATATGATCTTGTATCATACAAGAATCCTCATCAAAAGAAACACGGCAATGCAGATCTTTGGTTAGCTGACTAACACTCAGCAAATTCAGACGAAAACCAGGAATGTAAAGAACATTGTTCAATACTAAAGTCTTATTCAAGCGAATTTGACCAATCCCTGCAACTTTGATGTCAGGACCAGTAGGTAATGTGACACTTTGACCAGAAATTTCATCTGACATACTCACAAACAAACTCTTATCATGTGAAACATGATGTGTAGCACCACTGTCAATAATGATAGACTTAGAAGACAGGACATTACCAGTAGCTCTCAAAATTCCAACAAAACGAAGTGTGGAAGTTGAGAAAGCCATACCAGGTAAGGCCGTGATAGTGCCACCAGATGTAGAAGCCATGTTTGCACTTGTGTCAAGTGGAGAAAGTTGTGAATTGAAGTATGCAATCACACCTTGAATCTGATCCTGTGTAAGAGTGTTGAGTTGACCTGTCCCAGTACTTTCATTCCCCTGTGATTTTGTGAGAGATAATTGAGCAACAACAGGCTTGCCCTGAGCTGTATTCTTCCCTTTGTGCTTGAAACCAACTGGATATCCGTGAATCTTGTAGCACTTGTCAACAGTGTGACCATTGTAACCACAATGAGAACATATAGGTCTAGGAGTAGGTTTCTGACCATTATAGGCAGCATTAACAGATGCTGGAATTGTCTCAGGTGCAGCAACAGATGTAGCAACATTAAACACTGAGGCATTCTGAACTGGAGTGATATTCCTTTGACTAAAGTCCTGATCAAGCAAGTTGTAGACTTCAGCAAGAGTAGGGACTGGCTTCTTCATAATAATTTGACTTCGAATACCAGAGTACGAGTCATTTAAACCAGCCAAGAACTTGATTATTTTGCTATGATCAGCTTTAGTAGCAACAGCTCGGCAACAATCACAGTTTTGACAAGTCTTCACACAATCTGCTCCATCAAGATTTCCCAATAGTGTCTTCAGTTTTGTGTAATAAGCTGAAAGATTGGTAGAGCCTTGTTGGAGAGACCAGATTTGTTGTGTGAGTTGATAGGATCTTGGTAAATTTGTGATTTGAAATCGAACCATCAGATCACGCCATATTTATGATGCATCATTGAACCTGAGAATGCTTCCATAGATCTCTTTAGTTACAGAGTTAAGGATCCAAGATTTTACCATGCTATTGCATCTCGACCAAATCCGATAATATGGATGTGCTTCTGATGGTCGAGGAAGAGATCCATCAATGAAAGGAAGCTTGTTCTTCGCATCCAAAGCGACAACCATAGCTATACTCCAGGTACTATAGTTATTTTCATCCAAGACCTCAGAGACTATAGAAACACCAGGATTATCGCTATTACTCAAGAAATAAGGCGAGTATTGAATTCCATCGAAGTTAAAGTTCTCATTCGGCAAGACTTGAGGCACTAAACCTGGAGCAACCTGAATTGGATTGTTCAAAGTGGTATTTGTTGGGAATGTCCTGAAATCATTCCTGTACATTCTCTAGACATAGTTGTTTGTCGAGATCAGACATTCATTTGATACTAGGTAATCATGACGCTTTGCTAAAAGCCGCTCATGACATGTGAGTTATGAACTCATTGCTAGTATCATTTGATCCTACAGGGTCACACACCTAAGCGAACAGGATGCACTTAAGCAAGGAACGTGTATTGAGGGAAGGTGTCGATCGATACCACTTTAGGCAGTATCGATCGATACCAGGCGCGGACCGAAATAGAGATTTCGGCCCAATGACTTAATTTGTTTAGGCTCGGCCCGTGAATAATTAGGTCTTGTCTCGTGCCTATATATAGGATATGTAGCACGAGATTAATGCAAGACTTAGTCGCCACCTCTCCAGAAAACACAGGTTTCCTCTGCAAGATCTGATTCCAGGCACTAGCATCCCTGCAGATTCCTGTTTGTGTGAGTGTGGACTACAGTAGAGGCGCAGCACGTGAGGCGCTTCCAGATCTCTGAATACCTGACCCTATTCCGCTGCGATCTCCAGGTATCATCGAGATCTCTGTGATTCATTGTTTACAAACCCTAGATCCTAGGCTTCAGGAATTCTGTAGGTTGTTTAATAGAGATTAAACTATGAGAAACCTGTTCAAATTCCTTCAGTGGTATCAGAGCCTTAGGGTTTAACTATTGAATCTGAAAAGCATGTAATTGAATTAGAGAATTCGATTTGGATACATATGATGTATAGGATGCTTCTGTGAAATTCGTTTCTGCTAAATCTCGTCGAACTAGGTTTCGTGGTGTCGATCGATACCATATTGATGGTGTCCATCGATACTTTAATAATTGATTAGGTTTCGATCGAAAGATTGAAGTTCCCGAAACCTAATGGTGTCGATCGATACAACCAGAGTTGTGTCGATCGATACAGCCTCGCGAATGGTTAGTCGGTTCAATTGGATTGAATCGATTATCATGCTTGGTCAAAAATCAATTTAAACCGGCTGATTGCGGTTTGGTGCGATTAAGTTGGTATCGACCGATACAAGTGTTGTATCGATCGATACCGACTGGTTATCGAGACGGTTCAATTTGATTGACCGGTTATCGATCCAGATCAATTGGATTGATTGGTTATCGCAAATCGATTTGGTTGGTTGAGCATCGATCGATACTAACGAGGTAGTATCGATCGACACTAACCAATTATCGAAATTGTTTTGGTTGCACAGATGAGTGTCGATCGATGCTAGCATCGGTGCACTGCAGAAGTCATAACCAAACAGAATTTCACCCACTTCTTAGATTAATTAAAATGATTGTTTTGATAAAATCTAAGCCTTCTTGAGTATATATATGATATGTGTCAAGATTAAAAGTTCTGTTCCTCAACTAAATATCAAGTGTTTCGGATGTCTTCCCGATCTTGTCAGCTGTCAAGACTCGTTTCACTGTGTGATAGGCTTGCACTGCAAGGTATCCCGGTTACATGAGTAAGGCAGTACGTAATTGTGTTGATGGGCTTGCAGTGCATGGCATCAATCGTTACTTGATTGAGAGATTGGTTTACTTGAGTGGGCTATCAGAAGTTCTGGGCCCATAGACATCAGGTGGACAAGACATAAGATGTCTTATCCACAACCAAGAGTCATATTGGATATGATTAGCAAAGCGTTGCTTACCTAGATAGCTAAAGTTTGGGTGACGGCCAGTGGCCCACTCAAGTTTTGGTGAAGTATGGGTCTTGGATCATTATATTCATTTGAGAAAACATTGTTTTGAATATAATGCGAGTTTTCTTAATTGTTAAGATTTCTCATTTCTTGAACATCATAACTAAACCATTTTATTTTGACTTCTAGTTATGTCTAAAACCCCTCATCAGAACTCTTTCTCGTTGCGATCCGTCCTTGAGAAGGACAAGCTAAATGGATCCAACTTCCTTGATTGGTATCGGAAATTGAGAATTGTTCTCAAGCAGGAGAGAAAGGATTATGTCCTTGAGAAAGTTCTCCCCGAGAAACTAAGGTCCAAATCACATGCAGTATATGATGCTTGGAATAAGCATTACTATGATGTGGTCGATGTGCGTTGTCTGATGTTGGCTACCATGGACTCGGACTTGCAGAAGCAATATGAGAATGTGGCGTCGTCCATCGAGATGATCACTAGCCTGAAAGCGATGTTTCAGGAGCAGGCTCGAACTGAGAGATACCGGACGGTTAAATCTCTAGTTGAGTGCAAGCTACCAAAGGATTCACCAGTAAGTCCTCATATCATAAAGATGATGGGTTATATAGATAACCTGAGGAGACTGGATTGTCCCTTTAGCCAAGAGTTGGCTACTGACATCATTCTACAGTCACTGCCGTCAAGCTATGATCAGTTTGTTGTGAACTACAACATGAACAAGTTGACGAAGACGTTGACTGAGCTGCATAGCATGCTCAAGACAGCTGAGCATGACATCACAAATGGCAAAAGGTTTGAGAAACCTGGAAAGGACAAGGGTAGAGGCAAGGCCGTCCAGATTGTGAATCAGGACAAGCCTATGTCTTCTTGTAAGCCCAAGTCTAGCATAACCGATGTTGAGAAGTGCCAGTACTGTAAGGAGCTTGGACATTGGAAGAGAAATTGCAAGAGATTTATGGAAGATGCACAAGAGATTGAGAAGATGTACGGGACTTCTTCTCAAGGTATTTGTGTTATGGAAGTAAATGTTACTACTTCAAGTTCTACCTCATAGGTATAAGATACCGGTTGTGGTGCTGATATTTATTCAAATATGCAGGCACTAAGCAACAGTAGAACGTTGGAGAAGGGACGAGTGGAATTTCACGTCGGGAATGAAGCAAGAGTTGCTGCATTGGCCGTAGAAAATTTCCATTTATAGTCGCCTCCAGGCTTGGCTTTAGAATAGAATAATTGCTACTATGTACCTTCTATGAGCAGAAGCGTCATTTCATTTTCTTGTAAGGATATGAATGATATTCATTTTGATTAAAGACAAATGTTGTTCTGTTGATCTTAATGAAATGTTCTATGGTAGCACCCCATTAGAGAATGGGTTTTATGTCTTAAACCAATCTATGCCTGTCTATAACATAAACACAAATCGGTTCTCTGGCATTGTCGTTTGGGCTACAGCGGATTCAGAAGCTCCATAGTGATGGGCTATGGGCTCGTTTGATTGTGAATCATGTGAGAAATGTGAATCCTGCTAATTGGGCTAAATGACTTAGGGCCCCTTTTTTGACAAATCAAATGAAAGGGCCTGTAACTTATTGAGCCTTATACATAGAGATGTATGCAGCCCGATGAGCACCAATGCCAGAGGAAACTTTCAGTACTTCATTACCTTCGCTGATAAGATCAGTAGGTATGAATATGTCCATATGATGAGACACAAATAGGAATCCTTTGAAAGATTCAAGGAGTTCCAGAATGAAGTACATAATCAAATTGGCAAAAGTATTAGAACTTTTCGATTGGATCGCGGAGGAGAACACTTAAAGCCAAGTGTTAAGTGATCATATGAGAGAGTGTGAAATAGTTTCACAGCTCACCCCTTCTGAAACGCCCCAATGGAATGGAGGTTCCGAGAGGAGGAATTGAACCTTATTGGATATGGTTCGATTAATGATGAGTCACACATATCTTCCATTATCCCTTTTGGGAAACGCTCTAGAAACGTCTGCGTTTACACTAAAAGGTTCCATCAGAATCAGTTATAAAGACAACACATGAGATGTGGATTGGAAATGTTCCAAGACTGTCTTTACTGAAATTTTGGGGTTTTGAGGCCTATGTAAAATGTTTACGATAAGATAAGCTCACACCCAAATCCAATAATGCTAATTCATTGGTTGTCTTAAGGAAACCAAGGCTTACTACTTCTACAACCGTTCTGAGAACAAAAATGTTTGTTGCTAAGAACTATGTTTTCTTGTGAAAGATTGCCTTTTAATTAAAGAAGAACAGTGGGAGCAAAGTAGAACTCGAAAACGTTCGAGAATCACAGGATGGTATCGATCGACACTAAGGTAGTATCGATCGATACTAGGCTTTCACCGAAGAGGTAAAGCAGCAAATGGATCTACAAAGAGTTGTAGAACCTATACCTGTGGTGCCTAAAGTTCGCAGATCCGGAAGGATACGTCACGAGTCCGAGAAATAAAGATTTCTCGTGACCGATTGTCATGACTTATTGATCATTGACAGTGACGAGGCTGTGAATTTTAAAGAAGCAATGAAGTAATCGTTTTGATGAAATGGTCAAAAGAGTTTGACTTCATCAGGAACGAAAAGGAACCGTGTGTTTACAAGAAGACTAGTGGGAGCGTAGTTGCATTTCTCGTAATGTATGTAGATGACATACTTCTTCTCGGAAATGATGTTTCGTTGCTTTAGTCTTTTAAGACTTGGCTCGGAAGTTGTTTTTCAAAGAAAGACATGGAGAAGCCGCGTGAATCTTTGGAATATGAATCTATAGAGATAGATTGGGTATGCTAATTCGATCGTGTCAAGATGCTTATGGTGATAAGGTCTTGAACAGATTCAATATGCATGATTCAATATGCATGATTCCAAGAAGGGCTTCATACCAGTGTCTCATGGCATTAATCTTGGCAAGACGCAGTGTCCTTAGACACTGGCTGAGCAAGAACGTTTAAATAAGATTCCCAGGCGTATGCAGTGGGATCTATCATAAATGCCATGACATGAACTCGTCCAGATGTTGCTTAAAGTGTTAAGCATGACGAGTAGATACCAATATGATCCATGTGAAAGTCACTGGACAGTTACCAAGAATATTCTCAAGTATTTGAGGAATACTAAGAATTGGAGTTTGGTGAACTGAGGAAGTAATGGTCTCTGTTGAGAGTGGTTAGACGGACAAAGACGATTTCCGGTCGGAAACTGGTTATGTCTTATGTCTATATAGCGGCGCGTTTTGTTGGAATGGGTTCTAAGCAGAGCACCGCAGCCTGCGGTTTGCTGGAAAGAGTTTCAAGCAGAACACCGCAGCCTCTCCCACGACCTAAGCATAAGTTTCACCCTTTTGTTGTAGGTATTTGAGATATTAAGATATGATCTTGATTCTAGTGGGAGTTGTAATGGTTTGAGCTATGTTATGATGTTCATGTAGACATACTTTGGTTATGTCATGATGAAATTGTTTCATATATTATTTGATTATAAGAAAATTGAATAATAGTCCCAAAGTAATTTATGGCATTTTATAGGTCATCAAGTTGAGGACTTGATCATGGAACCCTATAAGTGATAAATGACATAGATTATATTTGTCCCTGGTCAAGGTTGTTAAAGTGGGACACTGACAACCGCGTGAGACTGGTATGTGAGTTGACTGATGACTAAGTTTCATGGAGTCATTAATAAGAGTATTAAAGTCAATCACATAGATATGTGTTAGAGAACATAGGATCGGACATGACCCGCTAATGAGAACTCTACAGGATAGTTATATAAGTGTCATGAGAGGTTCTCATTACGACTATAGAGTATAGTCCTTAGACCTGAGTTCATCATGATTTCTTGCATATGGATTGATCCGCTTTGACTTTGTCAAACGTCAACCGTAACAGGTGGCTATTAAGGCATTGATTGGGTGTATCATGAAGTGTGTGTAGGAACAGGGATGGAACAAGATGGGATTTGTCCCTCCTATATAACAGGAGATAAATATCTCAGGGCCCATCGGAGATTTGATATTGAGAAATGCGTGGCCGCGCTCAAACGAGGTGAATGTCAGTTGTTTGTCTTATCAGTATAAATCAGAGTTCGATGAACATGATATTGGTTAAATAAGGGTGACACGGTTCTTGCCTTATGCAATATCGAGATATAGCGACGAAGGGATTATGGGAATAGATGATTCCAGTACAAGTGGGAGATTGTTGGGAATGTCCTGAAATCATTCCTGTACTTACTCTAGACATAGTTGTTTGTCGAGATCAGACATTCATTTGATACTAGGTAATCATGACGCTTTGCTAGAAGCCGCTCATGACATGTGAGTTATGAACTCATTGCTAGTATCATTTGATCCTACAGGGTCACACACCTAAGCGAACAGGATGCACTTAAGCAAGGAACGTGTATTGAGGGAAGGTGTCGATCGATACCACTTTAGGCAGTATCGATCGATACCAGGCGCGGACCGAAATAGAGATTTCGGCCCAATGACTTAATTTGTTCAGGCTCGGCCCGTGAATAATTAGGTCTTGTCTCGTGCCTATATATAGGATATGTAGCACGAGATTAATGCAAGACTTAGTCGCCTCCTCTCCAGAAAACACAGGTTTCCTCTGCAAGATCTGATTCCAGGCACTAGCATCCCTGCAGATTCCTGTTCGTGTGAGTGTGGACTACAGTAGAGGCGCAGCACGTGAGGCGCTTCCAGATCTCTGAATACCTGACCCTATTTCGCTGCGATCTCCAGGTATCATCGAGATCTCTGTGATTCATTGTTTACAAACCCTAGATCCTAGGCTTCAGGAATTCTGTAGGTTGTTTAATAGAGATTAAACTGTGAGAAACCTGTTCAAATTCCTTCAGTATTAGGAACAAGATTTACCGGAATTGGTAATGTCACCGGAATTGGCAAATTTGTTGTAATTTCCACCGGAATAGGTGTAGACGCCACCGGAATTGGAGCCGTCTTCGAACGAGTTACCCTCGCCGCCGTAGAACTCGAACCGCGACCTGTGCGCTTTGAAGCACCACGTATCGTAACCATCTTGACTTCAATTTCAGCGGAATGACTAAAATTGAGCTGAAGAAACGATTAATCGGAAGAAAAATCCGATTAATCTAGGTCAAACAAAGAAAAGAAAGAAGATCGGAAGCTTGTTGATCGAAAATGGTGAAGTTTGAGCTTCACCGCTCTGATACCATGTTAGTATGGGCCTAACTCACACCCAAAAGCTAGCTTATGAGTGGAGGATTGCCACATACATATATGTTGGCCACAAATCTCTCAATTAGTCGATGTGGGATAATTCCAACACCCCCTCTCACGTTCAGGATTGGACATCTGAAACGTGGAGTTTGTGGGACTGGACATCCACGGGTATGGGCCACAATCGAGCAAATTGAAACCTGGGCTCTGATACCATATTAGAAGAACGAGAGGAGAAAGAGTTTGTTGTAAAGAAACGGATTCATTCTCATTCAACTTGTTAATCTGTCTACATACAATGTATCTTGTTTATATAGACATTTTACATTTAGTTGGTTTACACATTAAACCAACGGTTTATACACTAAACCAATCTATACTCTAATAAAGCCCTAACTGCAGTTGGAGGTTCCGCACGTATGAAGGAGTACGTGATTCCCACGCGCCTTCGTCCATCTCCGCCGCGTGAGCTCAACCGACGGTTCAAAGCTGACGATGACGTTGACGTCTTTAGAGAAACCGAAGGTTGCTGGGTTAGAGGCAACGTCACGGCCGTACTCGAAGATTCAAGGTACATAGTGGAGTTTAAGGGGGACATTCGTCCAAAAACTGAAGTTGATCAGCTTGATCTGAGGCTTCATCGTGAATGGCAAGATCGTTCGTGGGTTCCTTCTCTTTTTCAACAGGTAATTCGGTTATTTCTCTGCGTTTGATTTAAAGAGATATCTAGGGTTTCAAGCAAAATTTATGTCTGATTATTATTATTATTTTTTGTCTAAGATTTTGCAAATTTTTGGTTTTGTTATTAATACTTGTATTGTTATATAGATGCCCATTATAAACCTATTAGAAGGTTCTAGGATATTTGGTTTTGATCTAAACCCTAATATTGTATTTCTCTCCCTATATATATATATATGTTCATTACAAGAAAACATGTCAAAATCCTACGAGAAATTTGGTAGAAAAGTACTTTTCTTACCGTAAATCTACGAAATTTTGACGAAAACGGTATTGGCCGTAGGAAATCAGGTATTTTCTAGTAATGGTTGTACATCTTCTGCAAATGATCAATAACAGATAAAATATATCCCGAAACCTTTTTGTTCACAACACGTTTTTATTTGTGGAAAGTATTTGACACCTTTAGACGCAGATTATGATTTTTTAAATTTATTCTTTCTTTGGCTTTTTGATGGCAAGTTATTGATGATTTGGAATGGGATTGGAGTACATTAAAGGTTTCACGACTTAATTCTTAGTTTCCTAATTTAGAATCATGGCACTGTGACTATATGCTTAGAGTACATAGAATCTATTTGGATATAGCTTAATATACTCACGCTATTTTTTTGGAATCGAAGCCCAAAAGTATTAAGCTGAAGATAAAAATCAAGAGAAGAGATCAATATGAGAAGGGAGCTCTTGTGGAAGTCAGAAGTGAAGAAGAAGCTTACAAGGGTTCTTGGTATTGTGCACGTGTACTTTGTTTATTAGGTGATGATAAGTACATTGTTGAACACTTGAAATTTAGTAGTGACAACGGTGAGTCATCAGTCCCTCTGAGAGATGTGGTTGAAGCCAAGAACATGAGACCAGTTCCTCCTGGCTATGAACCAGGGGATGTAGTTGATGCTTGGTTCAAGAAACGGTGGTGGACCGGTAGGGTTTCCAAAGTGCTCGAAGAAGGTTCTAAGTATTCAGTTTTTATCATCTCAACAGGTGAAGAACCGATAGTCCTAAATTCCAACTTAAGGCCACACAAAGATTGGATCAATGGACAATGGGTTAATTCCAAACCTCCATTTAAGAAGCTAAAATCTAGTGAGAAGGCAGAGAAGATGTTTAACAATGGAATGATGGTGGAAGTTAGAACCGATGAACAAGGCTACGAAGGCTCATGGTTCTCTGCGAAGATCATAAGTTACTTAGGAGGAAACAGATACACAGTGGAGTATCAAACACTGAAAACAGACGATGAAGGAGAGTTGTTGAAGGAAGAAGCAAGAGGTTCAAATTTAAGACCTGTTCCTCCAACACTGATTCCAAAGGCAAATCGATATGAACTGAATGAAGATGTGGATGCTTGGTACAATGAAGGATGGTGGTCTGGACGAGTTTATAAGATTAAAAACAAATACATGCGATATGGTGTCTACTTCGAGACGAGTGGTGAGAGATTGGAGTTTGCTTACAATGATCTAAGGCCTTGCCAAGTCTGGATAAACGGAAAATGGAGTCGTGCTTAAGGATGAGAATAAATTGACTCAAAAGTTACAGCTAAGGATAAGAAAATTGACTTGCTTCTGTAGTTTTTTTTTTGTTTATACAGTATAACATTTCTGAATTTGGGTGATGTTTTTAATTGTCTAATATATTATAATTCTAATTAAGAATATGTTTTCTCTAGTGCTTTAACATGTTTTTCACTTGCATTTTATCGAAACTAGGTTTTGAACCCAAAAAATTTTTAGTAAAAATTTTGTATGATTAATAATAGAGTGATTTTGGTAAATGACAAGATTTAATTAAAAAATTAGGTAAATGACAACGCAATAATCATTGTCTAAAAGGGTGACGAAAAGCATTAGAAAAATTGTTTATTTACGTCTTGTGTCATTACTATGCGCGTGGGGGTTTTATCAAGTGGATATTAATTGCAAGAGAGAGAAACGGAAATGACTTGGCATCTGAAGAGGTAGCAATATAACGTAAACATAAGTAGAAGGATTTAGAGATCCATAAAGAAAAATAACGATACAAAATGAAACAAAGCGATCCAAAATGAAACATAGCGATATAAAATGAAACATATAGATCCGTAAATAAACATAGAGATCCATTAATAATTTAGATGGAGATACATATTAATTTAATGCAACTTGATCATACAAAACTGGAAAAATTTGCCCGAGAACGATGGTTTCGAGTAAACATCGAGTAGTCTTCCAAAAACTGGCCTAATCTTCTCAAATTAATTATGACAGCTGCAAAGCTTTTAAAACTACTTTTTATGGTGTTGAGGGTGAAATAACTGTTAACTCGATCACCTACAAGTTCTTCCTTGTCAGCAAACATACGAGGAAGGTAGTTCTGATGAATCCATAAACATGTGAAGCAATACCATTAGTTTCAAAACGTATGCATCAGCATAAATAGATGACAATAAATATATATACGAGTCTATTTGGTTAATTCACTACAAGAAATTTGACTATTGATAGCAGAAAAAGATAGCGTTTTTGATGTTTATGCTATCTTTGAGTTTACCATGTACAAAGATAGCGTTTGGTAAACGCTATCTTTGGTAAACGCTATCAATGCTTGCAAGCGGGAACCAAAAAATTGAGGCGGGCCATTTTTTTGTTCTAAATTTTTAGTAAACCGCTATTTGATATGAAAAAGGGGGAAAATTTTTACCCTAAGGGTCTCACTCTCTCTCTCGATTTCTCTGATTTCTTTCTCTCTTTCTCGATTTCTCTTAGGCTCTCAACTCTCTCGATTTTTCTCTGGTTTCTCTCTCTCTCGATTTCTTATCTTATTTCTAAGAACTGCTATTTTTGTTCGAGTCTCTCTCACTTTGTATAGTGTCTCTCTCAGATTCATCTTCAAGGTCTGATTTCTCCTGGATTCTTGTGATTCAATCGGAGTGTCTCTGGAAGAATCTGGGCTCAGATCGAGATTTTGATTCTATTGAAGAGCAGAAGATGCCTCCTCGCAACCAGAATCGCGCTCCTTTGCCTAGTCCAAGCGTCGTAAGCCTTTTTTTCCCTTCTTCTCCTTCTTCTTCTTCTTCTTCCTTAAATATTTCATCCTGGCCTTTGAGCTTTTCGTAGATCAGATCTAGATGAGACCTAGATCTATCTCCGCCGCGATTTTATCCCTCGTCACCAGCGGCTTCGTCTTGTTATGTCGTCTTGTTAGATCAGATATAAATTCGTTCTATTTTCACTCTTCTTCAAGAAAAAACAGTGTTGAAATTGTGAGCTCACAATTCACAGACCTAGATTGTGAGCTCACAATTCACAGACCTAGATTGTGAGCTCTTCGTCCGACGTTAATCGAGAAAATTTATCGCCCCTTAGGTTACATTCTGAAATTTGCCAGAGAAGGAAGCGAAATGAGGTGGGACGAGGAGACGAGGTGCTACGGTGAAGGAATCGAGGTCGTCTCTCTTTTCTTCCATGTTTATTTACCTTCTGAGAATTATTATGCGAGATTTGATTTCTATTCCCTAAGAAAAAACAAGGATATGATTTTTGCTTGTGTATTTAGGACTGAAGATGAAAGACGATTTGGTGATGTGTTGGAGAAAAACAGTGTTGTTTCAGAAATCAAATCTGAAGAAGAAGATTGGGTATATCTCGGTTCATTTTCTTTTTGTTCTATTTTGAATTTGTGATTGTGTTAACTCTTTGCTAATCGGGTTCAAACGTCTTACATGCAAACAAATGATATTATATGGTTAAGTGTTACCAAAGGGAATCAAGAGGAGCAGCAGCCTGATTGCTGGTTTACAGGTTGTCCTCGGATCTGGACCGTTGGTGGCTTGGATCCTCCTGCAGGTTGGCTCGCCATTCTGCAAGGCAAAACCGAGTTAAAGCTGGTATATAAGTGTAACCAATCTCTGAGCTTGTCAATGATAGTTACCTTGTCTTGATTGCAGCAGTCATGGCCATGAAAGCTTCTTCGACATTGGTATGGTAGCATTCTTGGCACTTGTTTCCAAGAATGGGATTCCAAGTTCATCGGCTGACTGTTATGAGGTTTCTCAAGAGAGATTGCTGTCTCTCGTGGTCGACAGGTTGATTGATTCCAATAGCAAAGTCAATGTAATAAGCTGACCTTTTTTTTTCTTTCTTTGCATTATCTTGTTGCATGAATCGATGTGGAGAACTTATATTTATTTATCAATGGCAGAACAAAGATGAAGGATATATTGAGAATCAGCAACAGAACATTGCTGATGCAATTGATCTTCTCCTACGACTTACCACTGGAATTGATGTCAATATTAAATTCAGGAGGTTAATACTTTGTCATCTGATTCTACTTCTAGATATATTACTGTGTCATATGCTCTTCTTGAGTAATTAATAAACAGTATGAAGTCTCTAATATGTTCCCTTCTTTTGCAGGTTCCACATGTGATTCGTACTCAGTATCATCAGCTAAGGTATAATTTTCAGTGACTGAATTTTAAGTTAGTCAAATGTTAGGTGTGATCTTGAGTTGATCTTTAATTTTGTTCTGTGTTGTAGAGTATAAAGATTGGAACATCCAAAGTATGGAGACCAAATGCGGAAGTGGAATGTCTTGCTGATGCTTTAGGTACAACAGTGGCATAGCCTAATGATAAGATTGTAGGGTCTTGAGTTCAGCACACTTGTGTTAGAAACAAACTAGGGCCTTAGTTGGAACTTGAACTATTGTGTGGTGCTTATAAGTTTATTGAACTATTGTGTGGTTTGTTGGATTATGTTGGTTTGTTGGATTATGTTTGTTTGTTGGATTATAAAAGTTTTCTTCTTCTCTTCATTTTGTCATTTTGAATCTTTGATTACCAAAAATATTTGATCAGGAATCCAAACAAAAAGCATAAAACGAATGCTACAAATAACAATGTAAATATCACGGATATAAAAATGTTACTGTTTATCAACATTCAATAGCGAGCTAAAAACGTTATTGTTTATCAACATTCAATAGCGAGCTAAAAACGTTATTGTTTATCAACATTCAATAGCGAGATAAAAATGTTATTGTTTATCAACATTCAATAGCACGCTAAAAACGTTATCTAAAGTGACCGACTTTTTATCGCGGGGGATGACATAGCGTTTACCAAACCGCTATCGATACGATATATAGCGTTTTTCGGCTGCTATCAATAGTCAAATTTCCTGTAGTGATTGGATATGGAGAAAACATGAATGAAGCATTAACATTGACTAAACAAAAATATATATGTGTATATAAAAATAGATAGAGATCTAACTCATAACATGTATTTGAGTATAGATCTATATATGTTTATAGATCTATATGACATAATCTATAATACATGAATGCATCTCTATTTAGAAATTAGGAACTGAGAAAAAGTAAAGCACGAAGAACCTAATTGAGTGAGGGCAAGAGATACGAACAAAATTACAGATCTATTCACGAAGAAAGTCGAAAGGAACTTGGCAAAATTAGCGGCCGCAAAACGGACGGTGTCGCAAGGGACCCAAGACGGTTGCGAACGGACTGAAGACGGTCACGGAAGAGGCGGATTAAATATTCTCAATTTCAAAACATATATTAAGATTGGGCGACGAAACGGAAGGAGGCGTCGAAGTGAGAGACTACTAATATATATTATCAGATGAGGGAAAGAAACGGAAAGAGACATTGGAGAAACCGGCGAGAAATCGAAATTGAGAGGAAGAAGATGAACAGTTGGTGGAAAGAGAAATAGTGAGACTAAGGTTTCAATGTAGCTCTATCTATCAGGTACTTGGGTTTGGGCGCGTGTATAAGGAGAGGGTCATTTTCGTCAGAATTGATGGTGGATTACAATCTTGTCGAGGCCCATAAACTACTTTTGTCAAAAAACTAATTATGCCCAAAATACTTGTCATCTACTCAATTATCTCTTAATAATATTTACAGAAAAAATTTGAAGAAAAAAAAAATTGGTGGTTTCAACACATAAAAAAGTAAACGATCAGGAGAAGAAATTAAAAACTCTATTATATTTATTAATTTTATAGGACGTGAATATAAATTTATCATATCCATTGAATCTGTTAATGTTTTTTTTTTTTTGGTCGGATTGAATCTGTTAATGTTGAATAGACTTTCCTCTAACTTATGCTGTGAATGTTATCCTCTTGAATGGTAAATTTTGAGAGGAATTTTTTTTATTCTTTTCTTTCCTCTATTCATCTCTTCTAGTCACAACCTAACTCCTGGTGTCTAACTATATAAATAAAAAAACACATTCAATATAAAAGTAATATATAACTATATAATATTTTTAAAACAAAAACATGCATATTAAGATATTTTTCTTTAATTTTTTATTATTTTTTATTTAATTTTTTAAAAAGTCAACCAATGACTAAAACACTGCAAAATACTAATGGTTATAATGTAGAGAAATTGACACGTATATACATGGACCACTTCATATTTAAGAGATTGATTTATGAGATATTTGCATGAATAATAGATTTTTACACTCTAATTAGCTCTATGATAATTATTTGCAAAAGTAGAAGAGAGAAACATTTGATGCCCATATACTCCATCATTTACTTTGAGTATATCACCCTTAACTTTTTGACATGTTGATTTTTGTCAAAGACTTTTCATAATCGTTTTTAAAAATTAAAAACATAAAACTTCCCTCACCTCCACTTTTTCAGTTTCCGTTTTTTCTTCAGTTCTCGCTGCAGGCCTGGTCCATCTGTATTGAAGCTACCTGAAAAGTTTTTCAAAGCGGACCATGAACCATTCGAAAACAAAGTCAACATATACTACATGCTTAAGTATCTGCACATTGTTCTGAACTCTCTGGAAGACGACCACCACCGTTTGTTGATGAACTCGCAATTTGGGACTATGCTTCAGATGGGCAACACAATTTCGAGTTCAGTGAAATTCTTTCACCATCTGCTGTCCCGGCAATTGATTACCAACAAAAAACATGAGATATTGTGTCTGTTTTCTAGACAACCATTTCGTTTCTCACTTAGAGAGTTTGCTTTGGCAACTGGATTAAAATGCTCTCCGTTACCTAAACCAATTGTGCGTGATGTCAAAGTTGTGGATGATGGAATAAAGGACCTGTTTCGGAAGTATGCAAATGCAACCCCTGAGTGGATTGGAGGGAAGCTTACTCAAACTGGCAACGAAGGTAATTCTCAAAGACTAAGTAGATATATATTCTTGTCAGTAGATTACCAAAAACTTATGGGCGTAGTCAACTACTTATTTGCAGGAAAACCATATAAAGACAAGGAAACGAGATTTCGTCTAGCTCTATTATTGTTAGTGGACGGTGTTATATGCCCGACATCTAAGATTGCCAAAGTTAACACCAAACATATTGCTATGGTCCAGGATGTGAAAAAGTTTCTTGCGTATCCATGGGGACGTAAATCCTTTGATTTGAACATTGGAAGTATCATCAAGACAAGGATACCGGAAAATTATGTAAAGCCTTCTTTCACTATTCAAGGTTTCGCACACGCCTTATGATGTGCGTGAATGTTTTCACCTAAAACCTACTGTACCGCAAGCAGACGGCTATGCAGCTGTAGTATTTGAGGTTATCGATACCACAGGGAGCTGTGCTGGTTATCTCGGTTTAAACTAGGGTTTCGGTGTTCTTCTGCTAAACTAAACTCAACGCGAGAAATGACTAAAGGTTTCTTCTTTTGATGAGGGGGATCAGATCATAGGGAATCTTCTGGTTTCTCTTAGATTCGTTGGATGATTCAAAACTACAAGTTCTAGGTTTTCGAACTCCTTTCTCTTAAAGGTATCAACTTGTAACTTTCGTTCACTAAGTGATCTTTGCCTAAACACTTAAGATTCGATATTACTATTGAATCTATACTGATTAAACAAGCCTTACACGTTCAGGAAGGATGGGTTCACGGCCTACTCATGCAAATCCCTTTGCAAGAGACATAACCGCTCGATTAGGGTTTTTCTGGTGTAATCTATCAACCCCCGTTGCTAGATAACGACCTGAGCCCTTGAACTAGGTTAGCTACTCCTATTTCAAGTTCTGATCTACTGCCCTAATAGAAAAACCTAACACATGCATTCAACAACTCATCACAACGAATCACCGGGTGTTCTAAACCCTAGAAACCATAGGAAAACCCTAGATCTGAAAAGCTATATATTCTGACATGATCAAAGCAAACACAAAGAAAAGCATGGTCTCTGAATACTTCATTGAATCAAAAGCAAACAAAAACAATAATACCAGTATGCGTAATGAAAAGACAAACTCCTCGAATCTACGAAAATCACAAAGCAAACCCTAAACAGGTGTTTTTGATCTCTAGAACAACAAAGAGGCTATGAGGCTGTAAAAACTTGAACTCCCTGACCTAATGCCATCTAAGAACATAAATAGGTCGATCCATGATCGTCTTGGGCCTTTCGGGTGAAATTTTGGCCAAGCTGAAATGGGCCAGGCGGTTCTTTCGGCCGACAGAAGGCCCTGCCGGCTGGCAGAACTGGCCAGGCGACTTCTCCTCTTCATTTCTTCGTCTTTTGAGTTCCTTTTGCATTCCTTTTGATCAAAACACATTTTCTCCTTTATTCCTTGAAAAACATATGAAAATGACACTAAAAGACTCGATAAAGGACTCGTATCATGGCGGGTAAATTCCACGACACATCAAACTCACCCAGACTTAGATCTTTGCTTGTCCTCAAGTAAACTCAGACCCAAAAACTGGAAATGTTTGGAAAACGTTTGGAAATTCAGTTAGTCATAAAAGGAGCAGATTTAGCATTAACCAAGAACAAACACACGAAAGCAGGAATAGGGAAACCAGAACCACTATGTACTTCACCGTGAACGTTAAAACCTTTACAGTCCCGACCAACGACCATTCAGATCCATCCATTGCCCATCACGTAAATCGTCAAATCAAATCAGTACAGCCCAAAGAGTCAAGACCCTCCACATACTAACATTCAAGCATCCAGCCTTAAACACACAAGTTTCTTTTGGTTCTCTCCCATTTGTATAGACCGATTTCTCCTTACTTTTCTAGGGTATCATTTTATTTTTCTATCGGTCTATTTATTCTACATATTTTTTTTTCTTTTTTTTCTAACTGTGTTTTTGTTGTTTCAAATAACCTAGGATAGAGCAGGTGCTATTGAGTTTTCATTCCCTCACCCTTACTCTTCCATACCTCGGGGATTCCGAGCTTCCAGGACATAAAGTCCCAGGGGTTCTATTGAAACACACAAATTTGAAAACTTTTCTCTTCTTTTATTTTATTTTATTATTCTCTCTTGGGGAAGAAACCGAAACTATCACACACGGGCTACCTACTTAAATGCTAGATGGGGAACTGACCTTTTCGATGGGAGAGCCTACTTTCCGTGATATCAGCCTTGGCCTTTCACTTAGTGGTGTGGACGTTCTGTGGATCGACTTTTCCGCTCTTGGCTTTTCCATTAGTCCTTGGTTGTTTGCTAATCAAGCTTTGATGGTCATTCCGGTTCCTGCTTCTGTGGTCTACTTCTCGTAAACATGAATGTTTCCAAAATGTTTTAGTCCCGATAAAACCAAAAACACAGGGCATCAACAAAGAAAACTCGTTAGTAACGGATGAACATCCTCCCCCAGACTTAAATCACACCGTCCCGGTGTGAGAGAAGAAAGAAGAAGGATGATATGATGCACTGAAGGTACGAAATCGTCTGGAATGGATGATGGTACCGAAACGAGATGATCAAGAGGTGTCTGTCGGCCGACATTTGAGGCTGTCGGCCGACAAAATGTGCCATACACCTTCTTTTGAGAGTTTCCGTTGTTTTCAGGCCTGCAAAACAGAAAAACAAAAGTAAAATTCTAAAAATAAAAATGTACCAGTGGGTTGCCTCCCACTAAGCGCTTGGTTTAAGTCACTAGCTTGACTTTTGGCGGTTTTTAGCCGGATGGGCTTGGGGAATCGCGGAGGTACATGATTCGACCTTCCGGGATTTTCGTGTTAGTGTAGTACAGCTTCACACACTGCCCATTGACAGTGAACTCTTCGCCATTTTTGTTGCACAGCACAACAGCTCCGTAAGGCTTGACTTCCTTTATGGTGAAAGGACCGGACCATCGGGAACGATGTTTTCCCAGAAACAGCTTAAGGCGCGAGTTGAACAACAGCACCAAATCATTGGGCTGGATATCCTTTGGAATAATTGTCTTATCGTGCCAAGCTTTTGTCCTTTCCTTGTACATTTTCGAGTTCTCATACGCATGGAAGCGTATCTCGTCAAGCTCATTAAGTTGGAGCAAACGTTTCTCTCGGGCATTTTTGATGTCATAGTTCATCGCTTTGGTTGCCCAGAAAGCCTTATGTTCGATCTCGACTAGGAGGTGACATACTTTTCCGTAGACTAGGTGAAACGGTGTAGGTCCCAACAGAGTTTTGAAAGCAGTCCGATATGCCCAAAGAGCATCATCGAGCTTTTTCGACCAATCCTTTCGGGTTCTCCCAGCCGTTTTCTTTAGAATTGCTTTAATCTCTCGGTTGGAGATTTCGACTTGCCCACTTGTCTGTGGATTGTATGGAGTTGCCACTTTTTGTCTAACACCATTTTTGCGAAGACTCTATTTATGAAATGAGAGCCTCCATCACTTATGATCACTCGTGGTACTCCGAAGCGTGGAAATATGGTATTTTGAAACAATTTCACAACCACTTTTGCTTTGTTTGATGAGGAAGCCATGGCCACAACCCATTTAGAAACGTAATCCACCGCGACAAGGATGTATCTGTTCCCATTATAATCAGGGAATGGTCCCATGAAGTCAACTCCCCAGCAGTCGAAGACTTCAACTTCCAGAATGAAGTTTTGAGGCATTTCATTCCTCTTACTTATGTTGCCTTTCCTTTGGCATGTGTCACAAGATTAAATGAACTTGTGAGCGTCTTTGAACATGGAAGGCCACCAAAACCTGGCTTGCAAGACTTTTGAAACAGTCTTGAATGTTGCAAAGTGGCCGGCGTAGTTGGAGCCATGGCAATGATAGAGCAGTTGAGGCACCTCCCATTCCGGAATATAGCATCGAATGATGCAGTCAGCACAATTCCGGTATAGGTAAGGCTTATCCCAGAAATACCTTCGAGCTTCCCGCAAGAATCTTTCTCTTTTATAACCAGTGAACTCTGCGGGTTCGATGTCGGCGGCCAAAAAGTTTGCTATCTCGCTGAACCAAGGGGTATCAGGGACTGCGGAGTTCAAAATTTTGAACAATGTGGCTTCTACATACCGCTCGATGCTCAAGGTGAATAGTTTAGAACGTTCCTATTGGTCAACGGAATAGGCAGAATGACTAATAGGGGTATCAGCAGAAGTATCGGTTGACACCGAAGTGGTCAGACCGACGGATAGCAGATCGACTGACGGTGCCTGGGCGTCAGTTGACAGAAGTCTAGCAGTGACTTCGTTTGTCGAAGTGCGACTGCCGAAGCAATCCGTGATCCATCCGATCCCATAGACATGTTCTTCGGGAAGATGATCATTGATAGGCATGCTATCCTCGACTCGGATCCTCGAGAGATGGTCTGCTACACCATTTTTGATGCCTTTCTTATCTCGTACTTTTATGTCAAACTCTTGAAGGAGTAATATCCATCAAAGCAGCCCTGTTTTAACATCTTTCTTTTGCATTAGATACTTCAACGCTGCGTGATTGGTGTGTACCAAGACTTTTGATCTTACCAAATAGGAGCGGAACTTCTCGAAAGCAAAGACAACGGCGAGAAGTTCTTTCTCGGTCGTGGCATAGTTTCTTTGTGCTTCGTCGAGAGTTCTACTCGTGTAGTAGATTGCGTTGAGCTTTTTTTCCTTTCTCTGCACCAACACAGCTCTGACCGCGTAGTCGCTCGCGTCACACATTACCTCGAAAGGCAAATCCCAATCTGGTGGTTGGACGATTGGTGCGGAGACTAACGCATCTTTGAGCTTGTTGAAAGCAGCGTGACATTCAACAGTAAATTTGAAGGGGACGTCCTTACAAAGAAGAGCTATGAGGGGCCGAGCGATCTTCAAGAAATCTAGAATGAAACATTGGTAGAAACCTGCATGTCCGAGAAAACTGCGGATTCCCTTCACATCAGTGGGCGCGCGTAAGCTTGCCATCACTTCTATCTTAGCTCAGTCCACTTCTATTCCTCTTTCGGAGATTTGATGGCCGAGAACGATATCATCTTGTACCATGAAATGGCACTTCTCCCAATTAAGCACTAGGTATTTCTCATCACATCGGGCCAGCACCCGATAGAGATTATCAAGACACCCTTGGAAGGAAGGTCCTGACGGATTGTGCGATTATCTCTTGGTTTAATTCTTTGTCCATTAAACCTAATACACAATCATGATCTAGGTTCTTAAGAGAAGAAACTAAAAGATCTCGATGGTTACCTTGAGATTGCAGCGGAAGATGTGGTAACTGTCAGAGATCAGCAGAGAGCACCTAGGGAAGCTCCTCCAATGGCTCACACACGCTATGGCAGGACAACGGTTGCTAGACCTGTCAGGAAAGGAGGCGCAGAGAGAGAGAGCTCGAGTGGCTAGGGTTTTTCGCAAAAGCTTATGGAAAAATCGACCCACTTTTAGCTTATATAGGTCCGAAATTTTCTAGTCCTTCTGGACTTATGGGCCCAAGGCCCAATCTGATTAATTCCCTTAGAATTAACCAGGCCCTTTTATTTCTCTCTTATTACAGTAAATGCCTGGCACTTTTACTGTATTTCTGCTTCATACTTTCCATACAGTTTCCTGGTAGCTTAAGCGTGTGACCCAAATGGGATCATATAATAAAGGCAATAAGTCCAAGACTTATAGATCATGAGCGGACTCTAGCAAGCCATCATGACCCCCAGCATTATATGACTTATGTCTGATCAATGACATCTCTTACTTTCTAGAGACAGTACAGAGATTACTGGACATAATTCCAACAATCTCCCACTTGTACTGGAATCTCTGAATTCATAATCCCTTTCGTCTCGATATCTCGATTAGTCATAAGGCAAGATGAGTGTCATCCTTATAAAGCCTAATCATGTTCATCGGACTCTGATTTGACACTGACAATTCCAAACAACTCGGGAGAGTCCGTTTGAGCATGGCCATGCATTTTCCAGTTCAAATCTCCGATTGGCCTTGAGATATTCACTCCATTTATATTGGAGGGACAAATCCCGTCATGTTCCATCACTGCGAACTACTCACTTCGTAATGCACCCAAACAAGGTCCGTATTACTGTCGCTGAACGACAGCGTTAGACAATGATCAAAGCGCATTAGTTCATGTGCAGTCACATGCATGCGAACTCAGGTCTAAGGACTATACTCTATAGTCGCAGTGAGAATCTCTTATGACACAGATATAAATATCCTGAAGAGTTCTCACTAGTGGGTCTTGTCCGGTCGTATGTACCCCAACAACACACCTATGTACTGACTTTGATGCCGAGCATCTATGACACCATGAAACTTGGTCATAAGTCACGTACCAATCTAGTCTCCAATGGTTGTTGGTGTTCCAATTTCAACAACCTTCGACTAGGGACACGGATGATATAAATCATTTGTCAAATATAGGGTCTCATGATCAAGTCAAATGATTTCGATAACTCAAGACCAAATCATTTACTTCGATGACCTATAAAATGATTCACATCATTTTGGAACGATTATTTCATCACAGCTAAAGTAATCAAGAAATTTCAAATTTCATTAAACATAAAATGTTTTGCAATAACATATTCATATAACTAAAATAAACTCTCATACTCCCACTCAAATTGAGATTACATTTCAATATCTCTAATGCCTACTGCTTCAGTCAAAGACTCGAGCTTAGGCCTTGGGAGTGGCTTAGTCAACGGATCAGCTACATTATCCTCAGTAGGAACTCGGCTGATCTTGACTTCCTTTCTATCAATAATATCACGTATCACGTGATATTTTCTCTGAATATGCTTGGATTTCTGGTGTGACCTTGGTTCCTTTGCCTGAGCTATAGCACCATTGTTATCACAGAAAAGTGCCAGAGGCTCAGCCGCATTGGGCATCACACCTAGTTCCATAATGAACTTTCGTATCCATACAGCTTCCTTCGCTGCCTCTGAGGCGGCGATATATTCAGCTTCTGTTGTGGAGTCTGCAACGGTGTCTTGCTTGGAGCTCTTCCAGCTCACTGCACCGCCATTCAGACAGAAGATATAACCGGACTGTGACCGGAAATCATCTCTGTCTGTCTGGAAACTTGCGTCCGTGAATCCACTGACTTCTAACACATTACTCCCACCGTACACCAAGAACTTATCCTTAGTATGTCTCAGATACTTCAGGATATTCTTGACGGCAATCCAGTGGCTTTCACCTGGATTTGACTGGTATCTACTCGTCATGCTCAATGCATAAGCAACATCAGGACGAGTACATATCATGGCGTACATGATAGATCCTATAGCAGATGCATAAGGAATGTTCTTCATGTGCTCAAGCTCAGCAGCCGACGTAGGGCTCTGCGTCTTGCTCAGCGTTGTGCCATGCACCATTGGCGTGAAGCCTTTCTTGGAACCAGCCATGCTGAATCTATTTAGGACTTTGTCAATGTATGAATCTTGACACAAGCCTATCAGCCTTCTAGATCTATCCCGGTAGATTCGGATTCCAAGAATGTACGCAGCTTCACCCATGTCTTTCATGGAAAAACAACTTCCAAGCCAGTCCTTCACGGACTGCAGCATTGGAATGTCGTTTCCGAGCAACAGTATGTCATCGACATACAAGATAAGAAATACAATTTTGCTCCCACTAGCCTTCTTATACACGCATTGTTCCTCTTCGTTTCTGATAAAATCAAATTTCTTGATTGCTTCATCAAAACGAAGATTCCAGCTCCTAGATGCTTGCTTCAATCCATAAATGGATTTGTGAAGCTTGCATACTTTACCAGCATTCTTTGGATCTATATAACCGTCAGGTTGTGTCATATACACATTCTCCTCCAGAATACCATTCAGGAAAGCGGTTTTCACGTCCATCTGCCAAATTTCATAGTCATGAAAAGCTGCAGTTGCTAGTAGAATCCGAATAGATTTCATCATAGCCACTGGTGAATAGGTTTCATCGTAATCCACTCCGTGAATTTGCCTGAAACCTTTTGCCACCAACCTGGCTTTATAAATCTGGACATTTCCATCCACGTCAATCTTCTTCTTGAAGATCCATTTACACTCGATGGGTCTTGCACCATCAGGTAAGTCAACCAGTGTAAACACTTGGTTTACAGACATGGAGTCCATTTCGGAATCAGTGGCCTTGTGCCACAAATCGGAGTCTAGGCCCATCATAGCTTCATTGAAGTTCGAGGGTTCATCACCATCAACGATCAGAAGATCATGACAGTCAGTCACGAGAAAACCCTGATACCTA
Source organism: Erysimum cheiranthoides (assembly GCA_011420285.2). NCBI lineage: Eukaryota > Viridiplantae > Streptophyta > Magnoliopsida > Brassicales > Brassicaceae > Erysimum > Erysimum cheiranthoides. The sequence continues at coordinate 10,698,401 of CM022176.2, read as the reverse complement.
TCAGGTTCGTGACGGATCCTCCCGGATCTTCGAACTTCTGGTACTACAGGTTCAGGCTCTACAATTTCTTGTACGTCCTCCTGCTGCTCTTCCAAATCAGGTTGAGCAGTATCCTGTTCATCTTGAATTTCTTCAAGCAGTACCTTCTTATTCCCACCTACTTTCTTAGAGAGAAATTCTCTCTCAAGAAAGTTACAATCTCGAGCAATAAAGACCTTATTCTCGGATCGAAGGTAGAAATAGTAAGCTTTGGTTTCCTTAGGATAACCAATGAAGTAGCATTTATCAGACTTTGGTGTAAGCTTATCAGAGATTAATCTTTTGACATAGGCTTCACAACCCCAAATTCTGAGATAAGACAACACTGGTAATTTGCCAGTCCATAGTTCATATGGTGTCTTAGCTACTGACTTAGATGGCGCTCTGTTCAAGGTGAACGTTGCTGTTAGCAGAGCATATCCCCAAAGGGATAACGGAAGGTCTGTGTGACTCATCATAGACCGAACCATGTCCAACAAGGTCCGGTTCCTCCTTTCAGATACACCATTCCATTGAGGTGTACGAGGAGGAGTAAGCTGGGAAACTATCCCACACTCTCTCAGATGATCACTGAACTCTTGGCTCAAATATTCTCCTCCTCTGTCGGACCGGAGAGCTTTAATTTTCTTGCCAAGTTGGTTCTGTACTTCATTTTGGAACTCTTTGAACTTCTCAAAAGATTCCGACTTATGTTTCATTAGATAAACATAGCCAAACCTACTGAAATCATCAGTAAAGGTTATGAAGTACTGATAGTTTCCTCTTGCATTCGTGGACATTGGGCCACACACATCAGTGTGTATCAGGCCCAATAAGTCACTGGCCCTCTCATTGGGTTTATTAAAGGGGGCCCGCGTCATTTTGCCCATCAGGCATGACTCGTATTTCTCACATGACTCGAAGTCAAATGAGCCAAGAAGTCCACCAGAATGGAGCCTCTTAATGCGTTTTTCACTGATGTGCCCTAAACGACAATGCCATAGAAACGTTTTGTTCTCTTCATTAGGTTTGAATCGTTTGGTATTGATGTTATAAATTGGCGCGGATTGGTCAAGTATGTAAAGCCCATTCGAAAGAGGGGCACTTGCATAGAACATATTATTGCGATTGAAGGAAAATAACTTATTCTTAATAGAACAATCATAACCTTCCAAATCCAATAAAGAAACTGAAATGATATTTCTGCTTATCGCAGGTACAAAATAACAGTTATTAAGTTCAAGAACCAATCCCGAAGGTAAAGACAATGAATAAGTGCCTACAGCCAGCGCCGGAACTTTCGCTCCATTCCCAACTCGTAGCTCCACTTGTCCTTTCTTTAGCCTCCTACTGTTGCTGAGACCCTGCACATTAGTACAAATGTGAGCCCCACAACCAGTATCCAAGACCCAAGAGGTGTTATCAGAAGTAGTTGTATTAACTTCTATAACAAAAATACCTGATGAAGAAACTTCCAAAGTCTTCTTCTTCAAATCTTTGAGACCTTCCAGGAATTTCTTACAATCCCTCCTCCAATGCCCCGGCTCTTTGCAGAACCTACAGATGTCTGTGGGCCCAGCTTTAGACTTGGGCTTGGGTTTAGCCGTGTCCTTGTCCGAGACTTGGACAGCTTTGCCCTTTCCCTTAGCCTTCGCAGAAGGCTTCTTAAAGCCCTTGCCCTTTTGTACCATCAGTACATTAGGGTCCTTGGCAGAAGCCTTCTTCAAGCTGGGTTCTGCAGTCTTGAGCATTCCGTGAAGCTTAGGCAGAGTCTTAGTCAAGCCATGCATGTTAAAGTTCAGAATGAACTGGTCATAACATGCAGGTAAAGACTGTAGAACGATGTCACAGGCAAGTTCCTGGCTAATCGGACAGTCGAGTTTCTGAAGATGATCGAGATAACCCATCATCTTCAGCACATGAGGACTCACTGCCGCATTGGGAGCCATCTTACAATCAAGAAGGTTCTTGACTGTTTGGAACCTTTCGGTTCTTGCCTGTTCCTGAAACATCTGTTTCAGACTTGCCATCATCTCGATGGGCGACAGCACACTCTCGAACTGCATCTGCAATTCCGGAGTCATGGTCGCCACCATCAGGCAATAGACATCCGTCTCATCTGTCGAATGCTTTTCCCAAGCATTCTGCACAGCTCTGGCGGCATTAGCAGGAGGCAGCTCGGGGAGAGGATCACTAAGGATATACTCCTTCCTCTCCTGTTTGAGGACCAACCTCAAATTCCTTGACCATGTCAGGAAGTTTGTCCCGTTCAACTTCTCCTTGTCGAGAGAAGAACGGATGCTGAATGTGTTTTGATTGTTATTAGTTGAAGTCATTGCTGAAACATAAGATAAAAGGATTTTAGTTAATATGTTCAACATGAGTAATCTTTAAAACAAGAAAAACTCGCATTACATTCAATAACATAAGTTACCCTCAAAAGAATATAATGATTCCAAGATCCACATATAACTGAGATCAAAGTGGGCCACTGGCCGTCACCCAACCTTAGCTTATATCGGTAAGCCCTATATCGGCTAATTATATCCGTGATATAACTCTTGGTTGTGAATCTGGACCCAAGGCCCAATCCACTCTGATGTCTCAAGGCCCGGGACTCCCGATGGCCCAGTCAAGAAAACCAGTCTATACAGTCATGTAATCACTAATCTCTGGGACTCCCAATGAAATCAGTGAATCACAAACCGTTTTGCCCATGCAAGAGCAGTCACCCTCACACTGTAAGGCCATGAGTGCAATGGAATGGGCTTCAACAGCTGACATAGACCGGACAAGACATCCAACGCTTGATATTTATGAGGTTATAGGTTTTCCTAAAATTTCCCCCAAAATAGAAGATTACTATTTTGGGAAACTTTCCATTTATGGAAACTTACTAAATTTGGAAATTTTCTTAATCGGGAAACCTACTATTTTTGGAAACTTTCCATTTATGGAAACTTTCCATTTATGGAAACTTCCTAAAAGTGGAAACTTTCTAACTTAAGAAATTTCCTAAACATGGAAACTTTCTACTTATAGAAATTTCCTAAATCCTAAACGACAAATCTAGAAATTTCTAATTTGAGAAACTCTCTAATTTGGGATTTTAGGAATTTAATTAATTAAAATTTCAAATTTAATAAATAAATAAATTTTATTTAATGTTAAACCGAAATTAAAATTACCGGTTCGGTTCTAACCCTAAACCAACCTAAACCGGTTCGGTTTAGGGAAGAACCCTAATTGCAAAACCCTAGCCGCCGGTTGCTTGCCAAGCAAGCTAGCGAAATCGCTTGGCTTTCCGGACGGCTGGTCGTGGCGAGAGGAGGCTGGACAGCCGGCGATTCACTTCACCGCCACCGCCACCTTCCGCGTGCCACTCGCCGGAGACAACCACGCGACGCGATCCTCAAGCGATCGGTCCGTGCGTTGGTCCGACGCATGCCAATCCAAACTCGGATTCGGCCATGCGATTTACTTAGGTTTAAGTGTTTTATCTCATCAAGTTTTAGCACACAAAATTGATTTAAAGCACTTCTAGAAACAACCTAATACACGTTTCTTATCAAAAGAAACCTACAGAACCAATTGCTCTGATACCACTGACGGATTGTGCGATTATCTCTTGGTTTAATTCTTTGTCCATTAAACCTAATACACAATCAGGATCTAGGTTCTTAAGAGAAGAAACTAAAAGATCTCGATGGTTACCTTGAGATTGCAGCGGAAGATGTGGTAACTGTCAGAGATCAGCAGAGAGCACCTAGGGAAGCTCCTCCAATGGCTCACACACGCTATAGCAGGACAACGGTTGCTAGACCTGTCAGGAGAGGAGGCGCAGAGAGAGAGCTCGAGTGGCTAGGGTTTTTCACGCAAAAACTTATGGAAAAATTGGCCCACTTTTAGCTTATATAGGTCCGAAATTTTCCAGTCCTTCTGGACTTATGGGCCCAAGGCCCAATCTGATTAATTCCCTTAGAATTAATCAGGCCCAATCTGATTAATTCCCTTAGAATTAATCAGGCCCTTTTATTTCTCTCTTATTACAGTAAATGCCTGGCACTTTTACTGTATTTCTGCTTCATACTTTCCATACAGTTTCCTGGTAGCTTAAGCGTGTGACCCAAATGGGATCATATAATAAAGGCAATAAGTCCAAGACTTATAGATCATGAGCGGACTCTAGCAAGCCATCATGACCCCCAGCATTATATGACTTATGTCTAATCAATGACATCTCTTACTTTCTAGAGACAGTACAGAGATTACTGGACATAATTCCAACAGGTCCGTACACCAAAAAGCCATCCATGAATACCTCCATTATATCCTCGATCAGATCGGTTAAAATGGACATCATGCACCTTTGGAACGTTGCATGAGCATTACAGAGCCCGAAAGGCATTCGTCGATAGGCATACGTTCCATAAAGACATGTGAAAGTGGTTTTTTCTTGGTCATCGGGGTGAATCGGGATTTGGAAAAATCCCGAGTACCCATCAAGAAAGCAATAGTACTTGTGATTCGCGAGACTTTCCAGCATCTGATCAATGAAAGGAAGGGGAAATGATCCTTTCTGGTTGCCACATTTAACTTCCGGAAGTCAATACACATACGATGGCCAGTAATCATCCTCATTGGTATGAGTTCGTTCTCATCGTTCTTGACTACCGTCATCCCTCCTTTCTTCGGAACAACATGAACGGGGCTAACCCATGAGTTGTCCGAGATCTAGTATATGACATCAGCCTTAAGAAACTTTAGGATCTCTTTCTTTACGACCTCTTGGAGGTTCGGATTCAATCTCCTTTGGGCCTTACCGACTTGGACTCGTTTTCGAGGTGAATCCGGTGAGTACAGAGACCTGGAAAGATTCCTATGATATCTTTTAGAGAGTATCCTAGGGCTCTATGATATTTCCGCAGCTTACTTAAAAGCAAGGCGATTTCAGCATTGTTCAACTTGGCATTTACGATGACCAGGTAGGTCGAATTCGGGCCAAGGAACGCATACTTCAAAACAGCGGGCAGCGGTTTGAGTTCGATTTTCGGAGCTTTTTCCTCACTCCAATCATCTGCCTTTTCCTCCGAGGGTGGAGTGTTAGGCAATTCCAGCTGTGCGACAATTCGAGTCAAGGGTCCGCTAGAGTCAAGTAGCTTGGCATAGCCATTTTCTAGCTCGTCCAGATATCCGTTCTCTCCCCAAGGCACGGTAAGAGCGGTTTATAGCGGGTCATTGATCCTAGTTTCCTCGAAGACTTCTTCGGTGGTCGCAGAAATCACATCGATTGCGAAAGTGTGCCCTTCGATGGAGTATGATGGTCTTGTCTCTACCCTTTTCATTTGGTAGTTGAGGTGAAAATTGCCTAGCATGAGAAAGATCCTTCCGTTTTTGACATCAATGATTGCTTCAGCGGTATACAAGAAAGGTCTACCGAGAATAATCGGGTCAACCGGTTCTTTATCGAATTCAAGAACAACGAAATCCACAGGGATGAAGCAATCTCCTACCCGTATCAGTATAACCTCGGGGATTCCCTCGGGATAACGCACCGACCTATCTCCTAAGACAAGGGATAGTTGAGAAGGTTTGAAATCACGGAAACCTAGCCGTTTGGCTACAAAAAATGGCATCAGGTTCACGGATGAACCGAGACCACACAAGTTATGGTTGAATTGTTCCCCTTCGATGTTGATATCGAGAATAAATGGGCCTGGGTCCTCTAGCTTCCTAGGGATCTGATTTTGCAGTATGGCACTGCATTCTTTTGTCAACAACATCACACCCTCCTCCAAACTTCCATTATTGGAGACCATTTTCTTCACGTACCTTTTAAAGCACGGAGCCATTTTGCAAGCATCTAATAAAGGGAGTTTGATAACCAACTGTTCCATCAATTCTCTGCACTTGGTGTCCTCGCCATCTTTCTTAAACCTTTTGGTATTTTTGGGATAAGGCGGGGGTGGCTTACAGACGCGTTCTGGCTGCCTTTCAGTGGCCAATTTGCCTTCTGCTTCGTCCTGTTGGTTGACAAGAAAATCTTCCGGTCGACATGGGGTGTCAGCAGGGGGATCAGAAGATGGTGTGTAGGCCGACAGATGGTTCTGTCGGTCGACAGGCTCGTCCTTGACCTCTATCTCTTTGTCTACTTCTTCTTCTTCCTCCTCGTACCTGATCCTCTTGTCCTTTCGGACTGGAGAATTGTACGTCTTTCCACTTCGCAACCTATAGCATTTACAAACATTTTTGGATTGGCATTCGTCTTTGTGGGAAGAACACCATCCGGCTGTCTTACTGCCTCACCTGCCTGCGCCACTTGGTTATCCAAATATTTCATGTGCGTAGTGATGGACTCGATCTTTGAATTAAGATTGTTATACATCGAATCCATCCGCCCATTAATCTCCCCCGAACTCTTGTTTTGCATGTCAATAAGGTGTTGAAGCATAGACTTCACCTCTGCATTAGAGTCATTTGGGGTGGTCATCGCCTGAGAGTGTGGTACTACAGGGAGTGCTAAGGGTTGTTGGGCAGGCGGCAGAGCCAAAGGCTGCTGCACTTATTGGGTAGGTTGGAACGCGTATCCACGATAGCCTTGGTTTTGGCTTGGTCCTTGAAAGGACCTTTGTTGTGGTTGGTACGGTGCCCCATTGCCATTATTACCCCATTGGTTTTGGTAATAGTTTCCATAACCTCTAGGATTTTGGGGTCGAAACCCGTAATTATTCCTAAACTGGTTTGGTCTATCCATCATTGCGGCAAGATGCTTTTCTTGAGCGGGATCTTCTACATAATATCCATCTTGCATTGCGCTTACATCCCTTTCACTCTTCATTAACAGCTTACCCATCATCTCCTTCAATTTAGCGATCTGTGTAGCCTCCGCTGACTACGCTCCAGAAGAACTCCCGAGAGAGTTAGTGCTGCAACTCTTAGCATAAATCTTGATCCTCTTTAGAGCCTCATCAGGAACTTGGTTTTTAAAGTTTCCTCCGCTAGCTGAATCGAGTGCTGTTTGATGGTGAAAGACAAGTCCCTTAAAGAAGTTCTTCACAATCTACGACTTAGTAAAGTCGTGATATAGACAGTCTCTATGGTACTTGGAATACCGCTCCCAAGTTTCCCAAAACGTTTCATCATCCTCGTGGGTGTAGGCGGAAATCCTAGTCCGAATTTCTTTGGTTTTGTTATCATCAAAGAACTTATTAATAAATTCTTTCTTCGCCTCACCCCACGTTCTAAGCGATCCCGGTTCAATTCGCTTAAACCAACTTAGGGCCTTGCTACTTAGTGAATATGGAAACAACTTGTAGCAGAGCCAGTCTTTCGATAGGCCCTCGACTGCCGTGTTTCTCACCAAGTCCTCGAGTGCTCTGATGTGCTGATGAGTCTAGATTTTATCGTTTTTAATCTATGTTTTAGGATTGTATTTTGAGTCAACTAACCTATATTAGATAGATATTAGGACTATTTGCTTTACTTAGGGATTTTCAGGTCTACAAAGAGAGTATTGGAAAAGGAAGGATTTTGGATCAAATAAGAGTACAAATGGACCAAGCTTGAAGAAATGGGCCAATCGTGAAGAAATGAGAAAGGATCGACCGATCCTATTCAGGGATCGATCGATCCCTGAAGATTTGCGACCCACGGACAAGAGGCGGTGGAACCAACCGACTAGGCCCATGGACCGAGCGATCCGATCAAAGGCTTTGGCCCAAGACGAAGAAAGACGGTGGGATCGACCGATCCTACCCGAGGATCGATCGATCCCTGCTTGCCTCTTCCCCAAGTTTTTCCATTTTTTCGAATTTCCCTTTTCTCTCTTGTTTTCCTTTTGCGGCCTCTCTCCCTTTGCTATATAAAGAGAGGCTCGTCCCTTGTAGAAACACACAATTCATTCTCTCCTCTAAAAAGTTTGTAAGAGATTCCCATCTCAATACACTCTTAGTTTTATTTTATAAAGATGTTTCTTTATAGTTTCGTCTTTGTTTCCTTTTTTATGTTTGAGTAGTTTCCTTATTAGGCTAGGGTTTCCCTGAAGGGATGTGACCCGATTATTAGGTTGTTAGTTTGGAATTTATTTTATCGTTCTTCTTTTATACTTGTTCTTAATGCTAGGGCTTGAGTAGCTAACTTGTTCTAGATCTTAGGTGATTATTCGTGGCATCAAAAGTGTTGTTTAATTGCTGGAACTAGTATAATCGAGCAAAGTGATCCATGGCCAAAACACCCATTGTAGTCATGGCACTTTGTGAACATATCAATCTTGTTGATAATGCTAGCTTTACTTTGTTAGGATCACGCCAAAAGCCGTTTCCTAATTCTGTAATGCTAAGTTAGGCATTGGTAGTGACACGCGACTTGCCTTTATATTTGTGAATTGAGTTCATGAACATATCTTATATTTCCAATTTAATTACTTTAATTCTTTTGTCACATCCCGGATGGTTTCCCTATGCCTAATATTTCTTTAATATTTATTTGCTTTATTTTACCGTTAGGGTGTTAGAAATCAAACTTTTATTTTAATTTGTCTTAGCTTAATTTATTCTATTAATTTAAAGTGTATCTCTGGTCTCTGTGGATTCGACCCTGAAGTACTACTATGATTACCGTTTTGATCCGGTATAGTGTATGAAAGGTTTTTATTTGTTTTGCAAAGATCAAATTGGCGCCGTTGCCGGGGACCAATAGATGCCTTTAGAGATTTAGAATTGAATTTAGTCTAAGATTTTTATTTTCTGCATTACACTAATTATTTTATTTTTATTTTTATTTTTGATTTCAGGTGCATGCAATTGAGAAGCCACAAGGCTACCGACTTAGTTGCACTCTCTAACGAAGAACTTGGGCGTTTGGAACGAAGTAAAAGGAAAACTACTAAGTCCGCTGAGATGAATCCCTAGGATGTGCAACCTGCTGCTGCCGGTAACCCACTTGTCTTTCTAGCTGCCGAAGGAGGAAACAATCCTCCACCCGTCCTGCCAGTTACTGCCGGACCGATCGGTCCACAACTCGGACTGATCGATCCCCGTGATGACAGACCGATCGATCCACCACGAGGACCGGTCGATCCTCCCGCTGCTGATCAACGAGCTCGTACTCTTGGAGAGCAAGACACACCGGACCGCTTCTATGCTAATAGGTCTGCGCTTCGTCCTCCGAACCCCACTCGTCAGGACTATGAGATCAAGTATAGCTTGATCAACCTCGTCCAAAACCGTTGCTTTAACGGCTTGCCTATGGAGAACCCGATGGACCACATCGAGGCTTTTGAAGCACTGTGCAATACCACGAAGGCTAATGGCGTGCCTTATGATTACCTGAGGCTGACTCTGTTTAAGTTCTCACTTGGAGACAAGGCGTATCGATGGCTCAAGATGCTAGAGCCCGGTTCCATTACCACTTGGGAAGCGTGTCGTGCTAAGTTTCTAAACCATTTCTATACAAAGGCAAGATCAGCACGCATGAGGAACCAAATCGTTGCGTTCAAGCAAAAGAGTACCGAGACTTTCAATGAGGCTTGGGAACGATTCAAGGAGTACGTGAAGGACTGCCCCCATCACGGCTACACTCAAGAAAGCCTCATGACCACTTTCTATGGCGGGATTGATACTCAATATCAGATGGCCCTTGACACTGCTAGCAAGGGAGATTTCTCGACCAATACGGTGGCACAAGCGACGGCTCTCATCGAGAATTTGGCAAGGAGTAATAGCGATCATGCCCCGGAGTATGACCGATCAGTTAAGGTGAAGGCAGTTGAGACGGATGCACTTAAGGATCTCACGCAGAAGGTGAACCTTCTTCTTGCGCGTGAGCAACGACCGGTGCAAGTTTGTGGAGATGAAGAAGATGAGGACATGGAAGATCTTAACTACGTGGGAGGTTACCGTGGTGGTTTCAACCCCAACTATCGAAACCATCCAAATCTCTCCTATCGAAGCAACAACGTGGAGAACCCCCAAGATGTGGTATATCCCCCACGCCAACAAGGAGCTTTCAACAAACCAGCTGCTCCTCAAGAGAACAAGCTGGAGGGGATGATGCAATCACTGATTGAGAGTCATAAGAAGAGTGCATCCGAGATCAATGCTAAGATTGATGGGATGTATGGTGATCTTAATGGGAAATTCACTACTTTGGCGACTAGGGTTGATTCTCTAGACAAGAGAGTTTCATCTATGGCTTCCAGTTCCAAGGGAAAAGAAACTTGCAGTGCTGTCATGGCTGATGAGTTTAGAGGTTTATCGAGTTTTCAGAAGCCAGGATCGACCGATCTTCTTTCCAGATCGACCGATCCGCCTGCTGGTTTCACTCTGTTGACCCGAGAGGTCAGATCGACCGATCCCCATCTAGATCGATCGATCCGTGCTGCTGTTCCTGACCATTCCGACTTGTTTTCAAATGCGAGTGATGCACATTTCATTGCTAAGACTGATGTACCTCTCTACAAGCCTCAGAGACCTTATTCATCAACGCCCAAGGCCAAGATCGATGATGAGAAGTACAATAGGTTCAAGAGCATCATTGGCGAGTTGATTAAGGAAGCTACATTCTCCGAAGCTTTAGGAGATATACCGTTCTTAAAGAAGATCTGCAGAGATGTCATTAATGGTGTCGAAGACGCTGCCGAAGTAGATGCTTATTTGGCTAAGCGGAAGGAGGCTAGAGCTCCAAGGCTTGTCAAGGTGGAGAAGCTAGAAGACCCGGGCAAGTTTGTGGTGCCATGTTCGATTGATGGAGAAGTTTTTGCTAATTCCCTGTGTGATTCGGGATCGAGCGTGAACATCATGTCAATGGCGACTGTCCGTAGGCTTGATCTCCAAGGGATGGAGACTTCTAGATGCTCGTTGAAGTTTGCGAATGCATCCACAACAACCCCTCAAGGCTTCATTGGTGACGTAGAAGTGCGTATTGGCAATCACATAGTGCCCACCGATTTCCATGTTGTGGAAATGAGTGGAGGATCCGAAACTCCCCTTATCTTGGGACGTGCTTTCTTGACCACGATTGGAGCCGTGTTTGACCTTGAAGAACCCAAGATGACTTTCACTAAGATTGACAAGGACGTGGCTTACTACCCGGTGCTTGAAGCTAATCGCTTGGGATCCAACTCTGCCGATGTGTTCGTTGTGATGAAAAGGACGCCTCGCAAGTATGTTAATCGCCAATGGCCTTTTCCTAGAGTCAAGAGGAATTGTACTTGCAATCCTCCATGCTTTCCCGCCAACGATAACCAAGAAGAAATGAGCGATGAGATTCATCCTCATGATCTCAACATGTTCGAGATGCGAGTGAAGATGGTGCCGGATGCTTATAGTTTCAAAGAGGCTTGGTTCAAATATCCATGTTTGCAAAAATATTTTGGAAAAGTAGAGAGCCTCTCTATGCAATTGAAGCACACTTCTATAGAGCGCGTGAGAGAAACACGGAGAGGACATGCCTTCCTAAGATGGAAGATCCCGGATGCTTTGTTATCCCATGTGCTATCAATGGAACTTCGGTGTACAATTGTCTTTGCGACTCCGGAGCCGGGACAAGTGTGATCCCTACCGCCATTGCTTCTCGGTGTGGAATCACCAATTGCTTCCCGTCCACTTCAAACATCTACATGGCTGATGAGTCTATGGTGATACCAAGAGGAGAGCTACGTGATGAAATGGTGCGAGTTGGAGATGTGTATGTTCCCACGGACTTCAAGGTTATGGATGTGCCCGGGAAGCGTCAACAAGTCATCTTCGGGAGATCTTTCTTGAACACTGTTGGAGCTGTCATGGACATTCCCAATCACCGCGTATGCTTTGCCAACGTTGACAAAAGGGTTTTCTATCGCAGTAAGCCAAGGGAGAATGCGGTTAGGCCCATTCGTATCCAAGAGGAAGAGCGCAGCGTACGCATCTCAGGAGAACTAGGTCCGATCCCTCGACCAGACGCCTAGAAGAAAAGAAAGTCAAGCTATAGACTTTAAACAAGCGCTTCCGGGAGGCAACCCGATGATTTTGTACTAACTATTATGTTTTGAGCTTTTGGTTTTTGTTTCTTTTGCTTTTAAGTTTAAGACTATTTATATTTGAGGATACTTAATCAGAGGATTAATGAGGATTCCTAAGTGTTTCAGGAATAGGTTTTTAAACGTATTAAGATGCGATATTTTGGTGATCAGACACTTAGGATCGATCGATCCCCTTGAAGGATCGATCGATCTCGCCTGGAAAATGAACCGAGGAACAGAAGCCTCGGGATCGACCGATCTGCACCAGGGATCGATCGATCCCGACTCAGGTATTTCGAAAAAAAAATGGATTTCCGGTTTGAATCGGTTCATCCACTTGATTCAAACCGGTTTAAACCGGTTTAGGGCCAATATATCGATGGAGATCGAGCCCTCTCTCTCCTCCATCGATCCCCAACCTCCATTGCTCTCTCTCTCTAAAAACTTCAATCCTCTCAATCTCTTTCAATTCTCCATCGATTTTGTTGCTTTTTGGTGCTAAATCACACTATTTTTCGAGCTCTATCTGATCCCCTTATACCCAGCTCGATTCGACCAAGGTACTGAGTTCGAATTTTTGAAAGAAGATTTCGGGTTTTTAGACTTTAAGGTGTTAGAGCTTTGTAATCTTTTGAAACTAGGTTGAATTAGGTTTTTGGGAGTGCTATAGGGTTGATAGTTTCTTTGTTTTGCAATGCATTTGATTTGATTGTGAGAAACTTGAAAATTTCGTGTGATAAGCTTTAGAATCTCGGTTTTGGATGTTTAAAAATGCAATTTGATGGATTGAGAGAGACGATTAAGTTCGAGAGAGTGCTAATTGATGATTGCATGTGTTTAATGCCATTACATGTATCGATTTTTCTGATTTGCATTTCGCGAGTGCGATAGAAATTTCGATTTTGTGTTTAATTGGATGTTGTTTGCTTGCGTCGCACTGCTTGATTTTTAAAAGCTTCTAAAATCATTTTGATTTTTGTTAAGTTTTATGCAAATGCTGATTTGTGTTTGAGTAATTTCTGTTTTCAGGAAATGGCTCCGAGACGACGTACCGGCAAAGAACCAGCCACTAGCGAGAGAGAGTGGAGTAGCAAGGACAACAAGAACACCCTAGCACTCCGAGCTTGCAAGTTTGAGCCCACACGGTTCTTGGAGACCGATGTTTTAGAGGCGTTGGGCATTCTCGACGATGTGACGGCATTTCTGCGTAATGCCGGTTTTGGCAGCTTCCCTGAGAAGCGTTGGCCCCTATTCCCTGATGCAGCGGCAGAGTTCCTCGCCACGGTGGAACTTCACTACCCGACTGACACACTTGATGCCACCGACGGGTTCATTTCCTTTTTCCTCGCTAAGAGACCATTCACCGTCACGCTTAGCCAGCTCTGCGATCTCTATGGTTTCCCAAGGAGGGAAAAGACCAAATTTGATGGAGTCACGGACGCTTCTGACTTCTGGCAGACCTTTGGGTCCGGAGACTATGTATCGCGCGGTGCCAAGCAGGCACTAATCCGCAACCCGGTGCTCCGCCTTGCTGTTCGCTTCATGAGCAGTACCATCTTTGCCCGTGCAGAGATGAGTACCTTGAAGCTACCGGAGCTCGCCATGTGTTTCTATGGGCTCCACCCGTTCATCACCGATCGTGCTTCGGCGAACTACAACAAGACGCACCGCGTCAACTTCGCCGCTCTGCTTTGCCAGGAGTTCATCCAGGTGCGCAACAACGCACTTCGTTCTTCGAAGAAAGTCATCACCATTGGTAGTATGGTGACTCCCATTATGGCTTTCTGTGGTTTCGGTATCACACGTCCTTCACCAGAAAACAAGGCGCGATTCATTGACAGGGAGCACCTGTATGCCAGCGAGATCCTCATTCGTCACTCGTTGGTTTATCGTTTCCAGGACCATGATGGCCTCTACAGGTACATCCGTCTCCCCCGCATCGATTTGACGTCTCTCGCTATTCCAGGCAACATCGCCTTCCATCCGCCTGCTGGGGCGCTTTGCGAGAGACCTATTCCGCCGAAGACCAGTGGCGTTAGGAGAGCTGCTCGCACCAGACGTACCGATGAGGCTGGCCCTTCTGAGCCTTCTGCATCTCAGCCTCTGCCATTTCAGCCATTCTCCGGCCATGTGCCTCCTTTTGAGCTTGACGTGAGCGCTTACACCGCTACAGATCCGCCAGAGCCGACTACGGAGCACGAGAGATGGGTCTGCGAGACGACCAAGAAGAACAACACCCTGCTGACCAAGATTGCCACTTGGTTATGTTGCGTAGCACCACCACCACCACCACCTCCACGTGAGCCTACTCCGGTCCATGAGTCTGACACTGAGGAGATTGACCACGCCGCTGTTTCTACTGCCCGCGTCGATGATGATGAGGAGGATTCTCCTACTTGGCTTTCATCCCCGAGCCATGACACCTCCGCGACTTATGAGCAGGACGATTTCCGCATTCGTACCAGGCGAGGCCCCGGCGTCTTTGACACTCCACCATCTCCATAGACTCGTATGCACTGGTTCTATCCTCTGTATTATATGCTTTTCGTTTCTTTTTGCGACTATGTATTTTTAATATTTGGATTTGTGTTACTAACGGTAGGATCGACCGATCCCCCTTAGGGATCGATCGATCTCTCTTATGTTTTCTAACTTTGGCTTTCTTTTAATTTGCATTTCCTTTCTTTGATTTTTCTTTCCCACCGGGACGGTGTGAAGTAAGTCTGGGGGGATTTGTTACTATTTATGCTAGCATTTTTCATTTTATTTGAGTCGTTTTATTGAGTCAAAATGGTTTAGAACTTGGAACTTCTTTTGTGAATCGCGTGTTCGTACTAATATCTTCTGCTATCCGTTATATCCTTTTGAAGAGCCGAAGATTGGAACACCATAGCCGAACAACTCACCAGAAGTCCCTATCTCTTGGAAATCCGATTGACTTGGCGTTGACTCCACCCATGACAAGACGCTAATTTGGACTTAATCTTCTCAATTTGGGGCTTGGTATACATCGAACGCGACCTCTGAATCAAGCTTCCCGAGACACGCATAACTTCTAAAAAGATGTGGTTCCTCACTCTCCTCGCAAAAGAAAAAGAAAGAAAAAGAAGAAAAGATGAAAAGAAAAGGGATGTGGTAAACAAAGAAGTGAGCTGAGGGATGCATGGTTACCCCCTTGCATACTTCGGATTCATGAAAACCAACCCCGGGCTAAAGAAGAAAAAGAGAGAAGAGATCGATAAAAAAATAGAGTGATACCCTAAAGAAGGGAGAAATCGATCTCAAAAGAATAAAGAGGAGAGGAGAAAAAGGACCATAAGAAGAATGTCTTGGGAGCTAGAGGAAGGTAAGCGTCTACGCGATCTTTGATCGATACTCCCTCGTTGAGACCACATGCTTGTAAAGAATGAATGTAGGGAGTCAACAAAGGAGATTTTGGAGCTTCTTTGAGATCTCGGGACATCAGTACGGAGAGTTGCTAAGCCAATGGTTAATACATGTTGTAAGCTCAATCCTTTGAATGATGGAAGAAGTACGGAGATTCTCGAGAAGTTGTAAGTTCTTGTTTTCAAACCTTTCCTTTAAGATCTGTCTTTTTGATTGTTCTTGCTTGAGGACAAGCAAAGATTCAAGTCTGGGGGAATTGATGAGTCTAGATTTTATCGTTTTTAATCTATGTTTTAGGATTGTATTTTGAGTCAACTAACCTATATTAGATAGATATTATGACTATTTGCTTTACTTAGGGATTTTCAGGTCTACAAAGAGAGTATTGGAAAAGGAAGGATTTTGGATCAAATAAGAGTACAAATGGACCAAGCTTGAAGAAATGGGCCAATCGTGAAGAAATGAGAAAGGATCGACCGATCCTATTCAGGGATCGATCGATCCCTGAAGATTTGCGACCCACGGACAAGAGGCGGTGGAACCAACCGACTAGGCCCATGGACCGAGCGATCCGATCAAAGGCTTTGGCCCAAGACGAAGAAAGACGGTGGGATCGACCGATCCTACCCGAGGATCGATCGATCCCTGCTTGCCTCTTCCCCAAGTTTTTCCATTTTTTCGAATTTCCCTTTTCTCTCTTGTTTTCCTTTTGCGGCCTCTCTCCCTTTGCTATATAAAGAGAGGCTCGTCCCTTGTAGAAACACACAATTCATTCTCTCCTCTAAAAAGTTTGTAAGAGATTCCCATCTCAATACACTCTTAGTTTTATTTTATAAAGATGTTTCTTTATAGTTTCGTCTTTGTTTCCTTTTTTATGTTTGAGTAGTTTCCTTATTAGGCTAGGGTTTCCCTGAAGGGATGTGACCCGATTATTAGGTTGTTAGTTTGGAATTTATTTTATCGTTCTTCTTTTATACTTGTTCTTAATGCTAGGGCTTGAGTAGCTAACTTGTTCTAGATCTTAGGTGATTATTCGTGGCATCAAAAGTGTTGTTTAATTGCTGGAACTAGTATAATCGAGCAAAGTGATCCATGGCCAAAACACCCATTGTAGTCATGGCACTTTGTGAACATATCAATCTTGTTGATAATGCTAGCTTTACTTTGTTAGGATCACGCCAAAAGCCGTTTCCTAATTCTGTAATGCTAAGTTAGGCATTGGTAGTGACACGCGACTTGCCTTTATATTTGTGAATTGAGTTCATGAACATATCTTATATTTCCAATTTAATTACTTTAATTCTTTTGTCACATCCCGGATGGTTTCCCTATGCCTAATATTTCTTTAATATTTATTTGCTTTATTTTACCGTTAGGGTGTTAGAAATCAAACTTTTATTTTAATTTGTCTTAGCTTAATTTATTCTATTAATTTAAAGTGTATCTCTGGTCTCTGTGGATTCGACCCTGAAGTACTACTATGATTACCGTTTTGATCCGGTATAGTGTATGAAAGGTTTTTATTTGTTTTGCAAAGATGGTATTGGTTTTGATCTCGTGAGAATCTTTCCCCTTTGGAGGCAGCACCGGCGCTGACTCGTTCGAAAAGTACTGATCAGGCTTAAGTTCGTCCATGATCAGCATGTCATCTTCACCTGCAAGAAGGTTACCATTATGATCTAGATGGTTTCCATTCCCGTCTACTCTCTCTCCCTTTTCATTCAACAGAATAGGATTGGCTTGACCAACCATCTTATTTTTTTTCTAAGTCTTTTTGTTTTAGATTTGGAAAGAGGGGTTCGAAACGTACCTGATTCATCGAACGTACCTGGAATCTGCAAGGCAACAGAGTCTCTGTCGGCCGGCAGGGGTGTTGTCGATCGACAGACTGGGTTGTCGGGCTGCTGGTCGACAAGATGCTTCTGTCGGTATGGAAACTGCTTCTGTCAGTATGGAAACTGCTTATGTCGGCTGGAAACTACTTCTGTCGGCCGGCAGGATGCTCCTCGGACTTTGACCTAGTTTTTCGTTCTTCTTCGATCTTCAATGCTCTGCTCCTAGTCGTGGTTGTCATGCACTGTAGAGACAAAAGACAAACTAAACTTGATGTTAGTCCAGAGAAAACAAGAAATGAAATAAAAAACAAAAGAAATGAAAGAAACGAAACTAAAAACCTAATTATCTAAAACCGATCTAACACTGAAGCTCCCCAGCAACGGCGCCAGAAAACTTGATGTGCGTGAATGTTTTCACCTAAAACCTACTGTACCGCAACGGATGGCTATGCAGCTGTAGTATTTGAGGTTATCGATCCCACAGCGAGCTGTGCTGGTTATCTCGGTTTAAACTAGGGTTTCGGTGTTCTTCTGCTAAACTAAACTCAACGCGCGAAATGACTAAAGGTTTCTTCTTATGACGTGGGGGATCAAATCATAGGAAATCTTCTGGTTTCTCTTAGATTCGTTGGATGATTCAAAACTACAAGTTCTAGGTTTTCGAACTCCTTTCTCTTAAAGGTATCAACTTGTAACTTTCGTTCACTAAGTGATCTTTGCATAAACACTTAAGATTCGATATTACTATTGAATCTATACTGATTAAACAAGCCTTACACATTCAGGATGGATGGGTTCAAGGCCTACTCATGCAAATCCCTTTGCAAGACACATAATCGCTCGATTAGGGTTTTTCTGGTGTAATCTATCAACCCCCGTTGCTAGATAACGACCTGAGCCCTTGAACTAGGTTAGCTACTCCTATTTCAAGTTCTGATCTATTGCCCTAATAGAAAAACCTAACACATGCATTCAACAACTCATCACAACGAATCACCGGGTGTTCTAAACCCTAGAAACCATAGGAAAACCCTAGATCTGAAAAGCTATCTATTCTGACATGATCAAAGCAAACAAAAAGAAAAGCATGGTCTCTGAATACTTCATTGAATCAAAAGCAAACAAAAACAATAATACCAGTATACGGAATGGAAAGACAAACTCCTTGAATCCACAGAAATCACAAAGTAAACCCTAAACATGTGTTTTTGATATCTAGAAAAACAAAGAGGCTATGAGGCTATAAAAACTCGAACTCCCTGACCTAATGTCGTCTAAGAACATATATAGGTTGAGCCATGATCGTCTTGGGCCTTTTGGGTGCAATTTGTGTTGGGAATGTCCTGAAATCTCTGTAATTCTCTAGAAACCATGATGTGTAGAGATCACATATAGTCATAAAGTCTGGGGTTCATGATGTTTTGCTAGGCCGCTCTTGATCTGTGAGTCTCAGTCTCACTGCCAGTTCTTTATGATCCTGTAGGGTCACACACTTAAGCAACCAGGAAAATGATATGTTTATTTATTTAGTGAAATAATATTTATTATTTACTAAGTTAAATAAAAGAGTTATGGACTTTAATTAAATACATGGGTATTTAATTAATTGAGCTTTCATTAAAAGCCCCGCACATCATGCAGGGTTAAGAAACCCTAATGACTATAAAAGGAGTGCAGGGCTGGCCGATTTTCTCATTGCTTTTTGCAGAGAGAAATCGCCACCCATACAGCTCAAAGAGGAGAGGAAGTTAGTAGTTCCTGATTTCCTGGTTAGTGTACGTGTGGATATCAACAGAGGAGTTCAACGCTCTAGATCTCTGCAAGAACATCGATCTCCGCTGCAATCTGAACTGATAAGGTAAATAGATTCTTCTCTGTTTTATGATTCAACTCAAAACCTAGATGATCCGTTATGCATGTTTAGGGTTAAAACAGAATTAAACCTTTGAACAAACAAGCATAAAAACCTTAACAGTGGTATCAGAGCCAGGTTAGATTAGGTTTTTGTTTTGAATCAATTAGTTGTTAAAGTTGTTGAATCTGATTTTGATAAAAATAGATTTAAAAGTTTTAAAACTAGAAAAGAAAAAAAAATTTCGTGTGAATAGTAACCGCGTGAATAGTAACCACGTGAATAGTAACCACGTGAATAGTAACCGCTGGTTCCACTTGTAGATCGCCTTGAATCTTCCCGATATATTCGGTTGAAGATTCTCGGGATTTGTGGTTATCCAAAAAAAATTAAAATTTATTCGTTGCGGTTTCCATATTTAATTAATATAAATAAATATGGTTAAACCGCAATTAGAAATCCGATGTCGTAAAATCGGGTTTAGTGCCTAAACCGGAGTTCCTTAATTTGATCCGGTTGGACCGGGTAAATTGTTGGAAAACTGGTTTAGTAAATATCCGGTTCCCTTTCGTAGTAATTAATCCCTAGTTGCGACCAAATTAATGAACCAAACCGGATATGTCATTTAATTGGACAATTGGGTTATGTGATTACATAGACCAATTCTTGGGCCACGGGCCTAGAAGTTAAAACAATTGGGCCAATTATTTGATTCATTTTTCCTAAGATTTTAATTAAATATCTAATTTGTGATTTATATATATAAAATCGATTTTGAAGTGATAAGGTAAATAAATTAATTTCCAAAATAAATTAAATTAGAAAGTTTCTTAAATTAGAAGTTTCTAGATTTGCATGTTTTGGAAAATTAGGAAATTTCTAAAAGTAGTAAGTTCCAAATTAGGGAATTTCTAAAAGTAGAAATTTGCATGTTTTAGGTAATTTCTAAAAGTAGTAAGTTCCAAATTAGGGAATTTCTAAAAGTAGAAATTTGCATGTTTTAGGTAATTTCTAAAAGTAGTAAGTTCCAAATTAGAGAATTTCTAAAAGTAGAAATTTGCATGTTTTAGGAAATTTCTAAAAGTAGTAAGTTACCAAATATAGGATTTACTAAAAGTAGAAAGTTTCCTTAAATAGAAAGTTTCCAGAAATAGAAAGTTTACAATGGAAGGAAATTTCTAAAAATGGAAAGTTTCTAAAAATAGCAGGTTTCCCAAAATAGAAAGTTTCCACATTTAGTAAGTTTCCAAAAATGGAAAGTTTCCAAAATAGTAATATTCTAATTTTGGAAGGAAATTTAGGGAAATCAACTTATCCTCACCGAATATCAAGTTCTGATGTCTTGCCCAGTCCTGTCAACTGACTAACCCCTTTGACTATAGGCAGGCCATACAGTGTGTGGTGCCTAGACTCGAACGGGCAAACCAGAGTGCGGTTTGTTGCGCCATCGGGAGTCCCGGGCCCAACAACCGCCTTGACCGAAGGGATTGGTTTCCTTGACTCGGCCATCAGGAGTCCCGGGCCTTGAGACATCGCGGTGTATTGGGCCAAGGGCGCCAATACACAACCGTAGAGTCATGTCAGACATGATTAGCGTGCTCGACATGCTTACCTTGTCGAGCTATAACTGCGTGATGGCCAGTGGTCCACGTTGGTTTTAGTAAGACTTGGATCTCGGAATCGTTGCATTCATACGAGGATAAAATTAAAACTTTGAATGCAATGCGAGTTTATCTTAAGAATATGATTACTCATAATGAACTAAATAACTAACTAACTACTATCTCGATTTTTAGCTATGACTAGCACAAACACTTCATCGATCAGATCCGTCCTTGAGAAGCACTCGTTGGATGGATCTAATTTCTTGACTTGGTATCGGAACTTGAGAATGGTTCTCAAGCATGAGAGAAAGGACTATGTCCTTGAGAAAGCTCTCCCCGAGAAGCTAGGTCCCAATGACTCACATGCTGTTTATGATGCTTGGAATGAGCATTATAATGATGTGGTAGAGGTGCGTGGTCTGATGTTGGCTACCATGAACTCAGACTTTAAAAGTCAGTGTGAGAAAATGGAATCGCCAATAGAGATGATCACACACCTGAAGTTCATGTTACATGGACATGCACAAATTGAGAGATGCCGGATGGTTAAGTCTCTAATTAGGTGCAAACTACCACGTGATAGTCCAGTAAGTTCCCACGTCACTAGAATGATTGATAATATCGATGTCTTGGGAAAATTGGATTGTCCGGTTGGCCTAGAAATGGCAACTGTTATGATACTGCAGTCACTGCCGTCGAGCTATGATAAGTTCATCAAGAGCTATATCAAAAGTGGCTTGACAAAGACATTGACTGAGTTGCATGGCATGCTCGAGACAGTTGAGCGCGACATCAAAAAGGGTAAAAGGTTGAAGAAACCTGGAAAAGACAAAGGCAAAGACAAGGCTGTCCAGATCTCGGATCAGGACAAGTCAGTGTCTAAGAGGCCCAAGTCTGACCCATCTGATGTTGATAAGTGCTGCTACTGTAAGGAGTATGGGCATTGGAAAAGAAATTGCAAGAAATTCATGGAAGATTCACAAGAGTTGGAGAAGATGCACAGAACTTCTTCTTCAGGTATTGTGTTATCGATTCAAGTTCTACATAAGTATTGGATACTTGTTGAGGTACTGATATTGTTAAATATGCAGGACATGTGCGACAGTAGAACGTTGATGAAAGGACAAGTGGAAATGCGCGTAAGGAATGAAGCATTGGATGCTGCATTACCATAGGCATAGTCTACTTATAGGAACCTTTCAGGCTTGGTTTTAGAGTTATGTAATTGTTACTATATACTTGCTGTATGCAAGGATGTTTTCATTTTCTAATTAAGAATTTGAATGTTTTCATTTGATAAAAGACAATTTGTGTTCTTTTGATTCGAAATGAAAAATTTTGAGGTAGCACCCCGTTGTAGAATGGGTTTTATATCTAAAACAAGCGCTAAATGATAACACAAGTATGAAATGGTTTGAGTCTGATGATTGGAACCATATTTTCTGGAAAACTCATTTGAGCCGTAAAAACGTAAAGCGGATTCAGAAGTGCCATAAGAATGGACTTGACTCGTATGAGATATGAATCCTGCTTACAAGGCAAAATGAAAAAGGCCCCATTTTAGCACAGCTAAATGGGCCAAAGACTTATTAGAGCCTCTCACACATTAGTGTATGCGGTTAAGATGAGCATGATTGCCAGAAAAATTAAAAGATCATCAAAAATGAGAGTGAAGCTCCTTCACTGCTCGTTTCTCCTGAAAAACCTAAGAGGTGTTTCTGTGAGAAGTGATCGGGCCTTGTTGCATAGGTTCTGATCAATGATGAGTCAGATAGATCTTCCGATATCCCTAATAAACAATGTTCACACTAAAACGCGTCCCATCGAAAGCAGTAGCAAAGACACCATATGAGTTATGGACTGGAGTCACTCCAGGACTATCTCATTTCAAGATTTGGGGTTGTGAAGCATATGTCAAGAGATTAATCTCAGACAAGCTCACGCCTAAATCTGATAAGTGCTACTTCATTGGTTATCCTAAGGAAACCAAGGCTTACTACTTCTACAAACGATCTGAGAACAAAGTTTTTGTTGCTCGAGATTGTTACTTTCTTGAGAGGGAGTTCATCTCTAAGAATAACAGTGGGAGTAGTGTACTACTCGAAGAAATTCGGGATGGAGAGGAACCTGTTCAAACTAGTGAGACTGTTGAGCAGGGAATTCAGCAAGAAATTGCTGAGTCTGATCCTATAGTACAAGAAGTTCGAAGATCTGAAAGGATCCGTCGCGAGCCTGATAAAAATCAGGGATTCCTCGTGACTGACTGTCATGACCTTCAGGTCATTGATGGTAAAGAACATTCGAACTTCGCGGAAGCCATGGTGGGGCCAGATTCCTCAAAGTGGCGTAAGGCCACTGAATCCGATAAGGACTCCATTTCGGTCAACAAAGTATTTTTGTTGGTAGATCCGCCTGATGATGTAAGACCCATCGAGTGCAAATGGATCTTCAAGAAAAGATCGACGCAGATGGAAATGTCCAGATTCATAAGGCCCGAATGGTGGCTAAAGGTTTCAGACAGATTCATGGTGTAGACTATGATGAAACCTGTTCCCGGTGGCAATGATGAAATCTATTCGGATTCTCCTAGCAACTGCAGCTTTTCATGATTGTGAAATCTGGCAGATGGATGTGAAAACCGCATTCCTTAATGGAATACTAGAAGAGGATGTGTACATGACACAACCTGAAGGTTTTATAGATCCTAAGAATGCTGGGAAGGTGTGCAAGCTTCATAAATCCATTTATGGAGTGAAGCAGGCATTGAGGACTTGAAATCTTCGTTTAGATGAAGCGATCAAGGAATTTGACTTCATAAGAAACAAAGAGGAACAAAGTGTGTACAAGAAGACTAGTGGGAGTAAAATGCATTTCTCGCATAGTATGTAAATAACATACTGCTTCTCGGAAACGACGTTCCAATGCTGCAGTCGAAAGGACTGGCTTGGAAGTTTCTTTTCATGAAAGACATGGACGAAGCCACGTATGGAATCTGGATCTACAGAGATAGATCCAAGAGGCTGATAGGTTTTTGACAGGATTCTTATGTCGATAAGGTCCTGAAAAGATTCAGCATGGAGAATTCCAAGAAGGGCTTTATCCCGATGTCTCATGGCATAATGTTAAGCAAGGGCAGGTGTCCGCAGACACCTGATGAGCTTAAGCGAATAGGATCTATCATGTATGCCATGATCTACACTCGCCCTGAAGTGGCTTGTGCACTAATCATGACAAGTAAAATACCAGTCTAATCCAGGTGATGATCACTGGATCGCCATAAAGAATATCCTATAAGATTTGAGAAATACTGAGTATTTGAGAAATATTGAGGATATGTCCTTGGTTACAGAGAAAGTGAGGTGCTAAAAGTGAGTGGATTCACAAAAGCAAAGTTTCCAAACAGACGAAGATGATTTCCGGTCATAGTCCGGTTATATCTTGTATCTGAATGGCGGTGTTGACAGTTGGAGAGGCTCCAAGCTGAGCACTGTTGCTGATTCCACTACTGAAGCTGAATACGTCCCGGCTTGTGAAGCAACGAGGGACGATGTTTGGATAAAGAAATTCATAACTGAACTTAGTGTGATTCCTGATATCGCTGAGCTTGTGGTATAGCTCAGGTTAAGGAAACAAGATCACACATTATATCCAAACACATTCGAGATAGTTAGTAAAGGTAAAGTGAAGATCGAAAAAAGTTTCAATAGATGAGAACATTACTGATCTACTTACCAAGCCGCTCCAAAGGCCTAAGCGCGAGTCACGGACTGCTGCTGTAGGCGTAAGAGATATTGAAATGTAATCTCATTTTGAGTGGGAGTTATTGAGGGCTTTTAGTTATTATCGAGTTCATGTAATAAAACGTTTAAATTTAATGTTTTAATAAAATACATTTTGGATTATTTTAACTGTGATAAAGTAATCGTTCCAAAAATTGGTTTGTGTCATGGAATGGGTCATCAATGTTAATGACTTGATCATGAAACCCCATTCCTTATAAGTGACGATAGATCAATCTGTCCCAAGTCGAGATTGCTGAACTTGGAACACCAGCAATCAGGAGAGACTTGATTGTGACGTGACTCTTTGACCATGTTTCATGGTGTCATAGATTCGGAGATATCAAGAGTCAGTACATAGGTATATGTGGGGAACATAGTACCGGACACGACCCGTTGTTGAGAACTCTTCAAGATATGTAAGTCATAAGAGATTCTCAAATGCGAGTATAGAGAATAATGCCTCAGACCTGAGTTTATCACGTATAAGTGACATATGAATCGATGCGCTTTGACTTAACGCTGTTCCATAACTGGCAGTTATAAGGGCTTTGATTGGGTGCATTGTGAAATATGAAATTTACAGTGATGTTACAAGACGGGATTTCTCCCTCCCTCTAAAGGAGTAAATATCTCACGGGCCAATCGGTGATTGTGATGACTGTGGAAATGTGTGGCCACACTCAAACGGACTTACCCAAGTCGTTTGTATCGTACATTATCAAATCTGAGACCGATAAAAGATGCTTGGCTATAATAGGTTGGCGTTTATCTTGCCTTAAGTCAAGATCGGGATATTGAGAGAAAAGGATTATGGAAACAGTATATTCCAGTACAAGTGGGAGATTGTTGGGAATGTCCTGAAATCTCTGTACTTCTCTAGAAACCATGATGTGTAGAGATCACATATAGTCATAAAGTCTGGGGGTCATGATGTTTTGCTAGGCCGCTCTTGATCTGTGAGTCTCAGTCTCACTGCCAGTTCTTTATGATCCTGTAGGGTCACACACTTAAGCAACCAGGAAAATGATATGTTTATTTATTTAGTGAAATAATATTTATTATTTACTAAGTTAAATAAAAGAGTTATGGGCTTTAATTAAATACATGGGTATTTAATTAATTGGGCTTTCATTAAAAGCCCTGCACATCATGCAGGGTTAAGAAACCCTGATGACTATAAAAGGAGTGCAGGGCTGGCCGATTTTCTCATTGCTTTTTGCAGAGAGAAATCGCCACCCATACAGCTCAAAGAGGAGAGGAAGTTAGCAGTTCCTGATTTCCTGGTTAGTGTACGTGTGGATATCAACAGAGGAGTTCAACGCTCTAGATCTCTGCAAGAACATCGATCTCCGCTGCAATCTGAACTGATAAGGTAAATAGATTCTTCTCTGTTTTATGATTTAACTCAAAACCTAGATGATCAGTTATGCATGTTTAGGGTTAAAACAGAATTAAACCTTTGAACAAACAAGCATAAAAACCCTAACAATTTGGGCCAAGCTCAAAATGGCCAGGCTGTTCTGTCGGCCGACAGAAGGCCCTGTTGGCCGGCAGAACTGGCCAGGCGACTTCTCCTCTTCATTTCTTCGTCTTTTGAACTCCTTTTGTGCTCCTTTTAATAAAAACACCTTTTCTCCTTTATTCCTTGAAAAACCTATGAAAATGACACTAAAAGACTCGATAAAGGACTCGTATCGTGGCATAAAACGGGTAAATTCCACGACACATCACCTTACAGATGGTTGCTTTAGCCTTTGTCCCTACTAAACTGCCCATGGAAATAAGGTCTAAATCCACAGTTCCCGAGTTAGAGGACGAGGAAGTCCAAGAGGAAGAGGAAGTCCAAGAGGAAGTTGAACTCAACGAACAGGACGCTGACATCATTGAGCAGGACGCTTTGGCTTTACTACCTCCTGGTGTACCGAAGCCAATCAACCTGTCGATGCCTCACGTGAGAAAATTAAACAGCAAAAAGGTATTATTAGTTACATATCTTGTATAGTAGTTTAATATATATATATATATATATATATATATATATACGAAGTAGCCGCATACATACTAAGTACATGCAAATATACGCTACTTTAATATGTAAGTACGAATCTACTTCATGAAATACCTATCTACTTACTGCATTGTGATCTAGTTTATCATTTTATCAACAACCAAAGGGGTCCCCAGTGAAGAATATCATGGAGCCTGAAGAAGGTGGAATTGAAATCAACGAAGATGAATTTACGTACCCAAAGGATACGTTTGATGTGTGAGTTGAATACATGCTTGAAGTGATAGGTTTAGGTGATAAGTTTAAATCATGGCCAGGTGGAGTGAAGTGTGTTGTCATACCACTGAAAGAGAAAAAATGGACAGGCTCTACCTCATTAGGCCTTGATCATCAAGTTCTTGTCGACGCTATTGCCGACAAGGTATCTGATTTGAATTCTGATCTCTTGACCCAATTTGGGAATTTGAGTGCAGAGTTCTCAAAGATGAGGGAAGATATATATTCCAAACTTGGAATTGCTCTTCTTAAATCCACTCATGTCTCACCCACCAAACCTACCAAATCATCAACCATGTCTCCAACTACGCGAAGCAAAAGTCAAGCAACTAAAAAGGCTACCCCTGGCACGAGGTATAATTGCTCAAGCTCATCATCCAGCAAAGATGATACATAGAAAAAAAAGTTATTGCTAATAATGATCACAACGGCGATGGTTCTTCCGAAGATGAAGACTTTCACATATCTCCGATGGAAAAGCCGAATGTTATTTCACCCAAACATTCAGGCGAAGCGAAAGCAATAATATCTACTGTTTGCACATCCTTACAAACTGAATTCAATAACTAGGTTCCCCTCATTATATTCGCTAATAATAATGAGAATGGTTCACGTATACTTAAATTTTTGTGTTTGCAGTTCACTTATAATTTATCTATATGTTTGCAGGACAAAGATCTCGATGAATCATTTGTTCAAAACTCTGATGAAACAAAGCAGACCCATAACGAAGAAGATGCATCTACTGGAACGAATGATGTAATGTAGAAGGTATACCCATCTACTTTTTGTAAGTTGCAATTTGACTACTTCAAATAATAGACAACTACTGGCTGATACGTATGTAAAATGTATTTGGTTATAGGCTACCAACCCAAACATGATTTTGAAAAACATATCTCCCACTAGAAAAGAGACCCCATGCCAGTCTCCTTCTGCCAACCCTGCTGAATCAGAGAAAGCTAGGGCCAATGATGAAATTGAAAAGGTTTACCCTTCTAGTTTTATAAGTTGTTTTATATATTTTTTATAATAGACAACTACTTATGCTAAATGTACTTGTTTTAGGGCACCACCCAAAACATGTTTTTGAAAACCATTGCTTCTAATGAATCAAATAAAACTGGGGCAAATGATGAAATGGAAAAGGTAAAAACTTCTACTTTTTACAATTTGCACGTCTTCTATATTGTAATAGTAGACATCTACTATGCTAAATATACTTGTTCAAAGGCCACCAACCAAGACATGCTTCTGGAAACCATTGCTAACACTAGCAAAGAGACCCCAGGCAAGTCTACCTCTGCCAACCCTACTAAATCAGAGAAACCTGGGGTCAACGATGAAACGGAAAAGGTATACCCTCCTACTTTTATATGTTGTTGTATATATATGTTTCATAGTAGACAACTACTTATACTAATTGCACTTGTTTCTAGGGCACCAACCAAAAAACGCTTTCGGAAACAATTGCTTCCAATAGCAAAGAGATCCTTGTCATGTCTGCCTTTGCGAACCCTACTGAATCAGAGAAAGCCGAGGCAAATGATGATCTAGGAAAGGTAAACCCTTATACTTTTATAAGTTACATGTCTTTTATTTGCGTTAGTAGTTATCATACTATGCTAAATATATTTGTTCATAGGCCACCAACCAAGCCATGCTTCCGGAAACCATTGTTCCCAGTACTAAAGAGACGCCAGTTCAGTCTGCCTATGCGCACCATACTGAATCAGATAAAGCTGGGGCACAAGCATTAAACACCTTAGCACATGTAACTATACACTAAGTCAGTAGGATTCTACTTTACGTTGTTGGGAATGTCCTGAAATCCCTGTACTTCTCTAGAAACCAAGATGTGTAGAGATCACATACAGTCATAAAGTCTGGGGGTCATGATGTTTTGCTAAGCCGCTCTTGATCTGTGAGTCTCAGTCTCACTGCCAGAACTTTATGATCCTGAAGGGTCACACACTTAAGCAACCAGGAAAAATGACATGTTTTATTTATTTAGTGAAATAATAATAATTATTTACTAAGTTAAATAAAAGACATATGGGCTTTAATTAAATACATGGGTATTTAATTAATTGGGCTTTGATTAAAAGCCCCGCACATCATGCAGGGTTAAAAAACCCTGATGATATATAAGGTGCTCTATAGGTGGCGATTTCTCCAGTTGTTTTTGCAGAGAAGAAATCGCCACCTTGCCCAGAGATACAGAGGGATTAGCAGTTCCTGATTCCTGCTTAGTGCACGTGTGGATACAATCAGAGGAGTTGCTCCATAGAAGCTCTAGATCTCTGCAATACATCTAGTCTCCGCTGCAATCAGAACAATCAGGTAATTGGTTCTGAAACTCTTAGATCTAGTTGATTCTTACAAAACCTAGAAAGATCTGTTTGCATGTTTAGGTTGAAATCTGATAATTAAACCTGAAAAAACTGCAAAGAACCCTAACAGTGGTAGCAGAGCCAGATTGTTCTAGGATTTTTGTTTAGAATCAATCAGTTGTTTAAAGTTAATTGAATCAGATCATGAAGATGTTGATTAATTAGTTAAGCTTTAAAAAACTTGAAAAACAAAAAAAAAAAAAATTTCGCATGAATAGTAACCGCGGGAATAGTAACCGCGTGAATAGTAAAAAGATTTGGATAATTTCCTTTTTGGATCGCCTTGAATCTTCTAAAAGATTTGGATAATTTCATTATTTGAAGATTCTTGGGAATAAAGGAAAAATCAATAAATAATTAATATTTATCGTTGCGGTTTCCATATTTAATTAATATAAATAAATATGGTTAAACCGCAATTAGAAACCCGATGTCGTAAAATCGGGTTTAGTGCCTAAACCGGGTTTCCTTAATTTGATCCGGTTGGACCGGGTAAATTGTTGGAAAACTGGTTTAGTAAATGTCCGGTTCTTTTCGTAGTAATTAATCCCTGGTTGCGACCAAATTAATGAACCAAACCGGACATATCATTTAATTGGGCAATTGGGTTATAAAACCATTTCTTGGGCCATGGGCCGAGAAGCTAAAACAATTGGGCCCAATTATTTGATTCATTTTTCCCAAAATTTAATTAAATATTTAATTTGTGATTTAAATTAAATAAAATCGATTTTGAAATATTTAATTAAATGAAAAAAAAAATTCCGAAAATTTAATATATATATATATTAGGCAATTTCTAAAAGTAGTGAATTTCTAAAAGTAGAAGTTTCTAAAAGTAGAAAGTTGCATGTTTTGGAATTTTAGGAAAGTTTCTAAAAGTAGAAAATTCCAAAAGTAGGAATTTCTAAAAGTAGAAATTGCATGTTTTAGGAAATTTCTATAAGTAGTAAGTTTCTAAATTTAGGATTTACTAAAAGTAGAAAGTTTCCCAAAATAGAAAGTTTCCAAAAATAGAAAGTTTCCAATGGAAGGAAATTTCTAAAAATGGAAAGTTTCTAAAAATAGCAGGTTTCCCAAAATAGAAAGTTTCCACATTTAGTAAGTTTCCAGAAATAGTAATCCTCTATTTCTGGAAGGAAATTTAGGGAAATCAACTTATCCTCACCGAATATCAAGTTCTGATGTCTTGCCCAGTCCTATCAACTGACTAACCCCTTTGACTAGAGACAGGCCATACAGTGTGTGGTGCCTCGACTCGAACGGGCAAACCAGAGTGTAGTTTGTTGTGCCATCGGGAGTCCCGGGCACAACAGCTGCCTTGACCGAAGGGATTGGTTTCCTTGACTCGGCCATCGGGAGTCCCGGGCCTTGAGACATCATGGTGTATTTGGGTCAAGGGCGCCAATACACAACCGGAGAGTCATGTAGGACATGATTAGCATTTGGGTCAAGGGCGCCAATACACAACCGGAGAGTCATGTAGGACATGATTAGCGTGCTCGGCATGCTTACCTTGTTGAGCTCTAACTGCGTGATGGCCAGTGGTCCACGTTGGTTTTAGTAAGACTTGGATCTTGGAATCATTGCATTCATACGAGGATAAAATTAATACTTTGAATGCAATGCAAGTTTATCTTATGATCAAGATTACTCAAAATGAACCAAATAACTAACCTACTACTATGTCAATTTACAGCTATGGCAAACAACAACAACAACACCAACAACAATGACTTCAGCATTCGATCCGTCCTCAAGGAGGAAAAGCTGAACGGGTCGAATTTCCTCAACTGGTCTCGGAACCTGAGGATTGTCCTCAGGCAGGAGAAGAAGGAGTATGTGCTCCAGAATCCTCTCCCCGAGAGACCGCCAAACAATGCCGCGCAGGCTGCAAAGAATGCTTGGGAAAAGCATTCGAATGATGCCAATGACGTGACTTGTTTGATGTTGGCAACCATGGCTCCAGACCTACAAACGAGGTTTGAGAGTGTGGTGTCTCCGATCGAGATAATCACGGCCCTGAAAACTCTGTTTCAGGAGCAAGCTCGCACTGAGAGATACGAGACTGTAAAGTCTCTCTTAGAGTGCAAGATGACCAAGGACGCCCCAGTCTCTCCCCATGTGCTGAAAATGATGGGTTACATAGATAAGCTGGGGAAACTGGATTGTCCTGTCAGTGATGAGCTTGCTGGTGACATCATTCTGCAGTCACTGCCACCAGCCTATGATCAGTTCATTCTGAACTTCAACATGGCTGGCTTGGCTAAGACGCCTACTGAGCTGCACGGCATGCTCAAAACTGCAGAGCCAAATGTGAAGAAACCCAGCTCGAGTGTACTTATGGTACAGAAGGGGCGGGGGCACAAGAGGGCTAGCAAGGGAAAGGGTAAGGCTAAGGACATCCCTGTCAAGGACAAGGGCAAGTCCAAATCCGAACCAAGGCCAAAGGCTGGGCCAAATGATGTGTGCCACTTCTGCAAGGAAACGGGGCATTGGCGGAGGAGTTGCAAGAAGTTTAAGGAAGGTCTGGAAAAGCTGAAGAAGAGCTATGAGACGTCTTCTTCAGGTATTTTTGTTATTGAATTTAATGGTATAACTTCCGATAGTACCACTTGGGTACTTGATACTGGATGTGGGGCTCATATTTGTACTAATATGCAGGCGCTCAAGCACAGTAGGAAGCTGAGGAAAGGAGAAGTAGAGCTTCGAGTTGGGAATGGAGCAAAGGTTCCTGCACTAGCTGAAGGCGTCTATTCTTTGTCTTTAACCTCAGGATTGGTTTTAGAACTGAATAATTGCTATTATGTACCTGCTATAAGCAGGAATATTATTTCAGTTTCATTGTTGGATACATAAGGATTTGATTTTTCGATTAAGAATAAAGTCTGTTCCTTTTATCGTGACAATGTTTATTATGCATCAGCTCCTCTTACGAATGGGCTTTATTTGCTTGACCGATCATTACCTGTCTATAACATTAATACAAAACGGTTTAAATCAAATGACGAGAACCAAACATTTCTATGGCATTGTCGATTAGGCCACATCAGCGAGAAACGCATCAAGAGGCTCCACTCAAATGGGCTTCTTGGATCTTTTGACTTCGAGTCATGTGAGAAATGCGAAGCATGTTTGATGGGCAAGATGACAAGGGCGCCTTTCACCAAGACGGCTGAAAGGGCTAGTGATCTTTTGGGCCTGATACACACAGATGTGTGCGGCCCAATGTCGACAATGGCTAGAGGAAACCATTTGTACTTCATTACATTTACTGATGATTTCAGTAGATATGTCTATGTCTATTTGATGAGACATAAGTCGGAATCATTTGAGAAGTTTAAAGAGTTCCAAAATGAAGTACAGAACCAACTTGGCAAGAAAATAAAGGCTCTTCGGTCAGATCGAGGAGGAGAATATTTGAGTCAAGAGTTCAGTGACCATCTGAGAGAGTGTGGGATCGTTTCCCAACTCACTCTTCGATAAAAATTCATTGATTTTTAGTTGATTTATTTTAAGATTATGGTAACATATAACATTATATATTATTTTTATTGATAAATAATAATATAAAATTTGTCATCAATTAAATATGGTTAATATAATTATAATATTAACAGAAAATTAAAAAAACTTATAATCGTAAGAAATATAAATATCATTTATATTAGTTGATATAAAATTTATTATCACTTTTTGCAACTGATACTAATTGACATCGATTAGGACAACTGACAGAAGTATTTACATCAATTATCCAAATTTACTAAAGAATTTGCATCACCACTCCTAGAGTCACTTATTTAAATGATGTAAAATTCGTTTGCATCACTTATAAGTAATGTAAATATATAAAATAAGTGATACAACAAACCCTTTTTTGTGGTGATGGCACGTACCTTTACTGTTCTTTATGTAAACACAATGGTCATATTCACTTCTTTTGAATCCATGACTCACAACAAACTGATCAAAACACTTGTTCCATTGTCTAGGCGCATGCGTCAGTCCATACAACGCCTTCTCCAACAAGCACACGTGATCTTCTATTCCTTTGACCACGAAACCTTCAGGCTGTTCCATGTAGATCTCTTCTTCAACCAAACCATGAAGAAACGCAGTCTTAACATCAAGCTATTCCAACTCAAGATCTAAATTCACAGTAATAGATAGGAAGAATGATGCATCATGGAATTTACCGGTTTTATGCCATGATACAAGTCCTTTATCGAGTCTTTTAGCATTGTTTTCATAGGTTTATCAAAGAATAAAAGAGAAAAGGTGTTTTGATCAAGAGGAGTGCAAAAGGAGCCCAAAACATGAAGGTTTAAAGAGAAGAAGCCGAGTAGAGCATTCTGCCGGCCGACAGACCCTTCTGTCAGCCGACAGAAACACCAAGCCCAAGTCAATCAGGCCCAAAACTCATCCGAAAGGCCCAATTCGACTTTGGCTCGACATATATAACTTCTTAGACGGGTTTAGGGTTCAGGGGTACGTCATTTTGCAGTTTCATTCATCTTTCTTGTTGTTCTCTAAGTCAAAAACACCCTTTAGGGTTTGCTTTCTGATTTCCGAGGATTCAAGGGTTTGTTCTTTAATTCCGTGAATTGGTACAAATCGTTTCTACTTGTTTTTGCTTCAATAAAATACTCAGAATCCACCATGCTTCATTTTGTTTATGCTTTGATTATGTCTGAGTAGATTATTTAGGGTTTCTGATGGGTTCTAGGGTTTAGAACAACCCGCGGTTCGTTAAGGTGAATTGATGAATGAATGAATTAGGTATTTCCACTAGGACAGTAGGATCAGAACTTGAATTCGGAGTAGCTAACCATAGTTCGAGGGCATAGGTCGTGATCTAGCAATGCGAGTTGATAAATCCGCCGGATTTACCCTAGTTGAGCAGTTCGAATCTCAGAGCAAAGGGATTTGCATGAGTCGGCTGTGAACCTATCCTTCTAGAACATGTGAGGCTCGTTTATCCGCTGTAGGTTCAATAGGAATATCGAATCGAAATTAGTTAGGCAAAGTTCACTCAATAACGAAAGTTACAAGTCGATACATTGAAGTGTAAGGAGTTCGAGAACCTAAAAACTCATAGTTCTAGATCACCCGCGAACCTGATAGAAACCACTAGATTCCCAACGATCTGATCTCATCCATATACGAAGAAACCGTTTATATTCTCCGCACATTAGGTCTAGATTAGTTAAACCCTAGTTTTAAAACCGAGACAACCAAACAGCTCTCTGTGGGATCGATAACCTTAAGTACTACAACTGCTAGCCGTCCGCTTGCAGTACAGTAGGATTAGGGTGAAAACTATTCACAGCATCAAGTTTTCTGGCGCCGTTGCCGAGGAGCTTTGGTGTTAGATCGGTTTTAGCAAATTAGGGTTTTAGTTTCATTTCTTTTGTTTCATTTTGTTTTTAATTTTAATTCTTATTTTCTCTGGACTGATATCAAGTTTAGTTTGTCTTTGGTCTCTACAATGCATGCCAGTCATAACTAGGAGTGGAGCATTGAAGATCGGAGGAAAGCCAAAAGTTGAGCCAAGTTTCGAGGAGTATTATGCCGGCCGACAAAGCTACCTGCCGATCGACAGAGCTGAAGTCCAGACCGACAGAACTGACCTGCCGACCGACAATCCGTCTGCCCAGTCTGTCGATTGATAGACACATCTACCGATCGACAGAAACCCTGTTGCTCAGCAGATTTCAGGTACGTTGATCGACGCAGTTACATCTCAAACCCCTCTTTCCAAATCCAAAAAGAAAAAGCTTAAATTGAAAAAGAAAAAGAAAATGGCCGATAACGGTAATGTCTTGTTGAATAAGAAAGGAGAGAGAGTAGACGCGAATAGAAATCGTCTAGATTTGAATGGTAATATTCTCGTAGGAGAAGACGATAAGATGATCATTGACGAGCTGAAGCATGATCAGTATTTTTCGAATGAGTCGCCCCTAGTGCTGCCTCCCATGGGAAGAAAATCTTACGAGATCAAAACCAGCACGATTTCGCTGGTTCGAGAAAAAAATTTGGTGGAATGCGTAATGATAATCCCATGTAGCACATCAAAGCACTCGAGGACTTAGTGGGAAACATAGCAGCTGATGGCCTCTCGAAAGACTGGTTTTGCTGCAAATTGTTTCCATACTCACTAAGCAATAAGACCCTAAGTTGGTTCAAGCAACTTAAACCAAGATCGCTTAAAACATGGGGTGAGGAAAAGAAAGAGTTTATTAATAAATTCTTTGATGATAACAAAATTGAAGAAATTCGGAATAGGATTTCCGCCTACACCCAGGAGGATGATGAAACGTTTAGCGAAACTTGGGAGAGGTACTCCAAGTACCTTAGAGATTGTCCACATCACGACTTTACCAAGTTGCAGATTGTGAAGAACTTCTTTAAGAGACTTGTCTTTCACCATCAAACAGCACTCGACTCAGCTAGCGGAGGGAACTTTAAAAACCAAGTTCCTGATGAGGCTTTGAAAAGGATAAGGATCTATGCCAAAAGCTGTAGCGCTAACTCTCTTGGGAGTTCTTATGGAGAACAGCCAGCCGAGGCACGGCAAATCGCCGAGTTGAAGGAGATGATGTGTAAGTTTTTGATGAGTGAAAGGAAAGTGAACGCAGTGAAAGAAGGGTATTAAGTAGAAGATCCAGCTCAAGAGGAGCATCTTGCTGCGATGATGGATAGACCGAACTAGTATAGGAACAATTATGGGTTTCGGCCCCAAAATCCTAGAGGTTATGGAAACCATTATCAAAACCAATGGGGTAACAATGGCAATGGAGTGTCGTACCAACCACAACAAAGGTTGTTTCAAGGACCAAGCCAAAACCAAGGCTACTGTTGATACACGCTCCAGCCTACCCAACAAGTGCAGCAGTCTTTGGCTTTACCGCCTGCCCAACAACCTTTAGCGCTTCCTGCACCTCCACATTCTCAGGCGCTGGCCACCCCAAATGACTCGAATGCAGAGGTGAAGTCTATGCTTCAACACCTCATTGATATGCAAAACAAGAGTTTGGGGGAGATTAACGTGCGGATGGATTCAATGTATAATGATCTTAATTCCAAGCTCGAGTCCATCACTACGCACATGAAATACTTGGATAACCAAGTGGCGCAAGCGGGTGTAGCTGTAAGACAACCTGGTGGTTTTCTTCCCTCAAAGACAAATACCAATCCAAATATGTTTGTGAACGCTATTGGGTTGCGAAATGGGAAGACGTATGATTCACCAGTCTGAAAGGACAAGAGGATCATATACGAGGATGAAGAAGATGAAGTAGATGAAGAGATAGAGGTTCTGAACGAACCTGTCGACCGACAAGTTTCTCTGTCGTCTAGCACTGCTCCTTCTGATTCACCTGTTGATGCCATTTGTCGACCGATAGATCACTCTGTCGATCGACAAACTAATGCAGAAGGCGAATCGGAAGCCGAAAGGCAACCGGAACGCGTCTACAAACCACCCCCACCTTACCCTGGGAAGACCAAGAGATCTAAGAAAGAGATTGAGGACACCAAGTGAAAAGAATTGATGGATCAATTGGTTGTAAAACTCCCTTTCTTAGAAAATTTCAAAATGGCTACGTGCTTTAAAAGGTACGTGAAGAAAATGGTCACTAATACTGGGAATCTGGAGGAGGGTGTGATGCTGTTGAAAAAAGAATGCAGTGATGTACTGCAGAATCGGATACCTAGGAAACTAGAGGAACCAGGCCCGTTCATTCTCGATATCAACATCAAAGGGGAACGATTCGACCATAGCTTGTGTGATCTCGGTTCATCCGTGAACTTGATGCCACTTTCTGTAGCCAATCGACTAGGCTTCCGTGATTTCAGACCTACCAAACTATCCCTTGTCTTAGGAGATAGATCGCTGCGTTATCTCGAGGGTATCCTCGAGGACGTACCGATAAGGGTAGGAGATTGCTTCATTCCTACGGATTTCGTTGTGCTAGAATTCGATAAGGAATCGGTCGATCCGATTACGAGTAGATAATTCCTGTATACCGCTGGGGTAATCATTAATGTCAAAAACGGAAGGATCTTTCTCAAGTTAGGCGATTTGCACCTCAACTACCAAATGGAATGGGTAGGGACAAGACCAATGTCATCGTATTCCATCGAAGGGCACACTTTCGCCATCGATGTGATTTCCGTAACCACTGAAGAAATGTTAGAGGAAAATAGGATCGATGATCCGATAGAGACCGCTCTTACCGTGACTTGTGGAGAGAGAAAATACCTGGAAGAACTAGAAAATGGCTATGCCAAGCTGCTCAACTCTAGCGAACCATTATCCCGAGTGGTCGCACACCTGGAACTGCCCGAAACTCCACCCCAGGAGGGAAAGGCAGACGACTGGAGTGAAGAAAAAGCTCCAAAAGTCGATCTCAATCCGCTTCCCGCTGGTTTGAAGTATGCGTTCCTTGGCCTGAACTCGACCTACCCGGTCATCATGAATGCCAAGTTGAACAATGCTGAAACAGCTCTGCTTTTGAGCAAGTTGCAGAAATATCATAGAGCACTAGGATACTCTCTAGATGATATCGTAGGAATCTCTCCAGGTCTATGTACTCACCGGATTCACCTCGAAAATGAATCCAAATCAAACATTGAGGCCCAAAGGAGATTTAATTCGAACCTCCAAGAGGTCGTGAAAAAAGAGATCCTAAAGTTACTCAAGGCTGATGTCATACCCAATCTTGGATAGTTCATAGGTTAGTCCCGTGCACGTTGTACCGAAGAAAGGAGTAATGATGGTAGTTAAGAACGATGAGAATGAACTCATACCCATGAGGACGATTACTGGCCATCATATGTGTATTGACTCTTGGAAGCTAAACGTGTCCACCAGAAAAGATCATTTCCCTCTTCCTTTCATTGTTCAGATGCTGGAAAGGCTTGAGAATCACAAGTACTACTGCTTTTTTGATGGGTACACGGGATTTTTCCAAATTTTGATTCAGCCCGATGATCAAGAAAATACCACTTTCACATGCCCTTACGGAACGTATGCCTATCGACGGATGCCCTTCAGGCTCTGTAATGATCATGCAACGTTCCAAAGGTGCATGATGTCCATCTTCATTGATCTAATCGAGGATATAATGGAAGTCTTTATGGATGACTTTTCGGTGTATGGACCTTCCTTCTAAGACTGTCTCGATAATCTTTGCCGGGTGCTGGACCGATGCAAAGAGAAACACTTAGTGCTCAATTGGGAGAAGTGCCATTTCATGGTACAAGATGGCATTTTTCTTGGCCATCAAATCTCCGAAAGAGGAATAGAAGTGGGCCGAGCTAAGATAGAAGTGATGGCAAGCTTATGCGCACCCACTGATGTGAAGAGAATCCGCAGTTTTCTTGGACATGCGGGTTTCTACCGGTGTTTCATTCAAGATTTTTTGAAGATCTCTCGTCCCCTCACAGCTCTTCTTTGTAAGGATTCCCCCTTCGAATTCACTGCTGAATGTCACGCTGCTTTCAACAAGCTCAAAGACGTGTTACTCTCCGCACCAATCATCCAACCACCAGATAGGGATTTACCTTTCGAGGTAATGTGTGACGCGGGTGACTACGCAATTGGAGCTGTGTTGGCACAAAGGAAGGACAAAAAAACTCAACGCGATCTACTATGCGAGTAGGACTCTCGATGAATCACAAAGAAACTACGCCACGACCGAGAAAGAACTTCTCACCGTCGTCTTTGCTTTCGAGAAGTTCTGCTCTTATCTCGTAGGATCAAAAGTTGTGGTACACATCGACCATGCAGTGCTGAAGTGTCTGATGCAAAAGAAAGATGCTAAACTTAGGCTGCTTTGATGGATCTTACTCCTCCAAGAGTTTGACATCGAATTAAAAGATAAGAAAGGCATCGAGAATGGTGTAGCGGATCATCTTTCAAGGATCCGTGTCAACGATAACGTGCCCATCAATGATCATCTTCCCGAAGAACATGTTTATAGGATCAGATGGAGCACGAATTGCTTTAGCAATCGTAACTCAACAAACAAAGTCACTGCTAGACTTATGTCGGCTGACGCCCAGGCACCATTAGTCAATCTGATTTCCATCGGTTTGGCCACTTCAATGCCTTCCGACATTTATGCTGATATCCCTGTCAGTCATTCTGCATATTCTGTCGACCGACAAGAACTTTCTGATCTTTTTACCTCGAGCATCGAGCGGCATTTAGAAGCCACAATATTTAAAATACTAAATTACGTAGTCCCTGACACCCCTTGGTTTAGTGAGATAGTGAATTTCTTGGCTACGGACATCGAACCCGCATAGTTCACTGGTTACAAAAACAAAAGATTCTTGTGAGAGGCTCGAAAGTATTTCTGGGATGAGCCCTACCTATATCAGAATTGTGCTGACGGCATCATCCGATGTTGTATTCCAGAATGGCAGGTGCCTCTATTGCTTTATCATTGCCATGGCTTCAACTACGCCGGCCACTTTGAAAAATTCAAGACTGTTTTGAAGGTCTTGCAAGCTGGGTTTTGGTGGCCTTCCATGTTCAAAGACACTCACAAGTTCGTCTCATTTTGTGATGCATGCCAAAGAAAAGACAACATAAGTAAGAGGAATGAGATGCCTCAGAGCTTCATTCTTGAAGTTGAAGTCTTCGACTGCTGGGGAGTTGACTTCATGGGGCAGTTCCCCAATTCTCACGGGAACAGATACATCCTTGTCGCGATGGATTACGTTTCCAAATGGGTTGAGGCCATTGCTTCCCCCATCGAACGAAGAAAAAGTGGTTGTGAAATTGTTTCAAAACACCATCTTTCCATGCTTCAGAGTACCACGAGTGATCATATGTGATTGAGGCTCTCATTTCATAAACAGAGTCTTCGCGAATTTGCTTCGCAAAAATGGTGTTCGACACAAAGTGGCAACTCCGTACCATCCGAAAACAAGTGGGCAAGTCAAAATCTCCAACCGGGAAATCAAATCAATTCTCGAGAAAATGGTTGGGAGATCTCACAAAGATTGGTCGAAGAAACTCTACGACGCTCTTTGGGTATACCGGACTACTTTCAAGACTCCATTATGAACTACCCCGTTCCACCTAGCCTATGGAAAAGTATGTCATCTTCCCGTCGAGATCAAACATAAAGCTTTTTGGGCAACCAAACTGATGAATTACGACATTAAGAATGCCTGGGAGAAACGTTTGCTCCAACTCAATGAGCTTGATGAGATACGCTTTAATGCGTATGAGAACTCGAAAATATACAAGGAAAGGACAAAGGCAAGGCACGATAAGAGAATCCTTCCAACGGATATTCAGCCCAATGATTTGGTGTTGTTGTTTAACTCACACCTTAAGCTATTTCTAGGAAAACTTCATTCCCGATGGTCCCGTCCTTTCACCGTTAAAGTAGTCAAGCCTTATGGAGCTGTTGTGCTGTACAACAGAAATGGCGAAGAATTCACTGTCAATGGGCAGTGTGTGAAACCGTACAATGCTAACACGGAAATTCCAAAAGGTCAAATCATGTACCTCCGCGATTCCCCGAATCCATCAGACTAAAAGTCTCCAAAGTCAAGCAGCAACTTAAACCAAGCCCTTGGTGGGAGGCAACTCACTGGTAAGTTTTTCTTTTTAGGATTGTATTTTTGTTTTTCTGTTTTGCAGGTCTGAAAACAACGGAGACTCGTCAATGAAGACGTCTGAAACATTTTATCGGTCGACAGCCCCAAGTGTCGGTCGACAAAACCATCTGATCACCACCATTTCAGTACCCCTTTTCACCTCAGACGTGTTTCTTCCATTTTAAGCTTCATTTCATCCTTCTTCTTTCTTCTCTCACACCGGGTCGGTGTGATTTAAGTTTGGGGGAGGATGTTCATCCGTTACTAATGAGTTTTCTTTGTTGATGAACTTGTGTTTTCACATTTTTGTTTTATCGAGTAAAAAACGTATGGATTTAAGGATGTCTACGAGAAGTAGACCACAAAAGCAGGAACTGGAATGACCGTCAAAGCATGATTAGCAAACGACCAAGGACTAATGGAAAATTCAAGAGCGTAAAAAGTTAATCCATAGGAAGACCGCACCACTAAGTGAAAGGCCAAGGCTAATATCACAGGAAGTAGACTTTCTCTTCGAAAAGGTCAGTCCCCCAGCTATCAATTAAGTAGGAAGCCCGTGTGTGATAGTTTTGGTTTCTTCCCCAAAAGACTTTGAAAAAAAAATATTAATAAAAAGCTTTCGAATCTATGTGTTTTAATAAAACCCCTAGGACTTAGTGTCCAGGAAGCTCAGAATCCTTGAGGTATAGAAGAGTAAGGGTGAGGGCGTGAAAAATCAATAGCACATGCTATATCCTAGGTTATTTAAAACAACAAAACACAGTTAGAAAAAGAAAATAAAAATAATAAGTAGACCGATAGAAAAAATAAAATGATACCCTAGAAAATTAGGGAGAAATCGGTCTATGCAAAAGAATAAGTCTGGGGGAGAACCAAAAGAAACTTGTGTGTTCAAGGCTGCATAGTTGAGTGTTAGTGTGTGGAGAGTTTCGACTCTTTGGGCTGTACTTATTTGTTGGGACGGTTTACGTGATGGGCAATGGATGGATTTGATTGAGCGTTGGTCAGACATGGAATGGTTTCTACGTTTGCGGTGAAGTACATGGTGGTCCTGGTTTCCCTAACTCTTGCTTTCGTGTGTTTGTTTCCGGTTAATGATAAATCTGGTGCTTTTATGACTAACTGAATCTCCAACGTTTTCCAAACATTTCCAGTGCTTTAATCTGAGTTTGCTTGAGGAAAAGCGAAGATCTAAGTCTGGGGGGTATGATGTATCATGTAATTTACAGGTTTTATGCCATGATACAAGTCCTCTATCGAGTATTTTAGCATTGTTTTCATAGGTTTATCAAAGAATAAAAGAGAAAAGATGTTTTGATCAAGAGGAGTGCAAAAGGAGCCCAAAACATGAAGGTTTGAAGAGAAGAAGCCGAGCAGAGCATTCTGCTGGCTGACAGACCATTCTGTCGGCTGACAGAAACACCAAGCCCAAGTCAATCAGGCCCAAAACTCATCCGAAAGGCCCAATTCAACTTTGGCTCGACATATATAACTTCTTAGACGTGTTTAGGGTTCATGGGTTTGTCATTTTGTAGTTTCATTCATCTCTCTTGTTGTTCTCTAAGTCAAAAACACCTTTTAGGGTTTGCTTTTTGATTTCCGAGGATTCAAGGGTTTGTTCTTTAATTCCGTGAATTGGTACAATCATTTCTACTTGTTTTTGCTTCAATGAAATACTTAGAATCCACCATGCTTCATTTTGTTTATGCTTTGATCATGTCTGAGTAGATTATTTATCGGATCTAGGGTTTTTGATGGGTTCTAAGGTTTAGAACAACCCGCGGTTCGTTAAGGTGAATTGATGAATGAATGAATTAGGTTTTTCCACTAGGGCAGTAGGATCAGAACTTGAATTTGGAGTAGCTAACCGTAGTTCGAGGGCATCGGTCGTGATCTAGCAATGGGAGTTGATAGATCCGCCGGATTTACCCTAGTTGAGCAGTTCGAATCTCAGAACAAAGGGATTTGCATGAGTCGGCTGTGAACCTATCCTTCCAGAATATGTAAGGCTCGTTAATCCACTTTAGGTTCAATAGGAGTATCGAATCGAAAGTAGTTATGCGAAGTTCACTTGTAACGAAAGTTACGAGTCGATACAGTGAAGTGTAGGAGTTCGAAAACCTAAAAACTTAAAGTTCTAGATCATCCGATAACCTGATAGAAACCAAAGGATTCCCAAATATCTGATCTCATCCATATAAGAAGAAACCATTTAGAATCTCCGCGCATTAGGTCTAGATTAGTCAAAGAAAACTGTAACCCTAGTTTTAAAACCGAGATAACCAAACAGCTCTCTGTGGGATCGATAACCTTAAGTACTACAACTGCTAGCCGTCCGCTTGCGGTACAGTAGGATTAGGGTGAAAACTATTCACCGCATCAAGGAACTTTATAGAAACGTATTTCACAATTGGTGAAAACACCTCTTGATAATCAATACCCTCTCTCTGCGAGTATCCCTTTGCTACCAACCTAGCTTTTTATATTCCCGGTTTAAGTTGGTATACCCAATTATAGCCAATAACCTTTTGGTTCTTTGACCTTCTCACCAATTTCCAGGTCTTTTTCTTCTCTAAATAACGCATCTCTTCATTCATACCACTATTCCAGAAAGTTTTATCCCTACTTTCAATGGCTTCTTGATCGTTTCTTTGGATCCTCAAGACTCATCTCTGTAACTGCTATCAATGCAAAACTCTCCATATCATACTCATTATAATGTTCATGCAATTTCATCACTCTTCTAGGACGATCTCTAGCCAACTGATAATCTCCTAGAGGTACTTCTTCACCTGACTCAGAATCTACAACATCTATATTCTCTTTAACTTGATTCTCATTCTCAGTCACTCTACCTAGGACTTGAGCTTCTACAGCTCCACCCAAAAAAGTATTTCGTCCAGGCTCTTCAGAACTATTTTTGATCCCAGACGTCACCTTGAACTCAGTCTCTCTCAGAGATTCTGAGTCTGTGCCGTTTTTCTCCTTCAGGTCCTTGAAGACCTTGTCTTCAACAAATACCACATTCCTAATTCCAAAGCTCCCGATTTCAATTTTCCTTGATCTATATAGACGTAAACCAAATAACCAAACCGCCTCGTATGATTGTAACCCAATTTTATTCCTAACCACAATTCCTTAGTAATGTTTCCATCT
The DNA here is from genome assembly GCA_011420285.2 of Erysimum cheiranthoides. Classification (NCBI taxonomy): domain Eukaryota; kingdom Viridiplantae; phylum Streptophyta; class Magnoliopsida; order Brassicales; family Brassicaceae; genus Erysimum; species Erysimum cheiranthoides. The sequence goes on along the minus strand of CM022176.2, from coordinate 10,654,467 downwards.
ATAGCCAATGAGGGACTTCTATTAATCTGGTACAGAGCTGTGCTAATCGCATTAACCCGAAACACCTCATCTAGACCACTCTCATTGAGAATACATCACACCTTTTCCATAATCGTTCGATTCATGCGTTCATCCACTCCATTTTTCTGTGCAGTATAGGCACACATTCTATGTATCTCTATCCTATGCTGTCTGCAAAATCCATCAAATCCTTATTGCAGAAATCCAAACCGTTCTCAGTTCTCAGACACTTCACCTTTTTGCTAACTTGGTTCTCAACAAATTTCTTCAACTTACAGAACTTCGCAAAAGCTTCACTTTTAAAGGAAAAGAAGAATACCCATACTTTCCTTGTGAAATTGGTAATAATAGACATAAAGTATTGCTTACCAGACAAACTTGGAATCACAGATAGACACCCCCAGAGATCTGTGTGTACATACTTCAATGCTACACAACTCTCGCAGAAACTTATCTCACCAATTCATCTTTTGTCAATGATACCTCTTTTGACCAAGATCATCAAGTTCTTCATGCTCATGTGTCCCAATCTTTGATATCATAATATGTCTCATCATTGGTAATCTTGGACACAACATTATTGGACTGATTTGTAACAGTCTCACCATCAAGCAAATAAAGAGAACTAGTCAAAATACCTTAAAGTGCCAATTTCCCGTTCTTGTATAACCTTGTCTTTCCTTTACCACCAACATGGTCAAATCCTAGCTTATCTAATGTACATGTAGAAATCAAATTTCTCTTAAGCTTAGGAATATACCCGACATTGGAACTTCTTCACCATGCCACCATGTGCCTTAATGTTGATTGAGCCGATTCCTTTAACCTCACATGAGAAATCGTTTCCTAGTAGAACTTGTCCAGTCTTGATCTCTTCAAACGTGTCAAAACAGCCTCTTCTAGAAGTCATGTGATAAGAACAACCATATTCTATCACCCACTTCTATTGATGCCAACTATCTGAGACTTTTAGAGCATCTAGACCAACCAATTATCAATCACCACGACTGCCTCAACTTGATTGTCGTCACCCATGCTCCTTTTCTAAGCAACACAATCAAATTTCTTGTGACCTTATTTCTTTCAGAACCAACAAGTAAATTTTGTACCCGATTTTGACCTGATTCTGTTTCTATTTCCCATGTATCTAGAATTTCTATTTGACGATCTACCACGAATTGAATATGCATCTGCGATATTCTGTGAAGGTGTTATACCCTTTGCCTTTAGTTTAGTTTACTTTGATATCGCTGCATTTATCACATCATCCATATAGATGGATTCTCTACCATACTTCAATGTCTCCTTCATAGAGTAATAATGTGATGGCAAGGAACCCTGGAGAAAAATTGCTTGTACTTTATCTGGGACTGTAACTTTCACACTAGCCAACTCTAAAACAGTCTTCAAGAAGTCATCAATGTTTTGATCGATTAACTTCGTCTCATCCATTTTGAATATATAGAATTGATACAAAAGATGAATTCTACTAGGGAGAGTCTTGGTATTGTATAACCTTTCTAGTGTAGCCTAGAGATCATTGGATGTTGTACATTCCTCTTTTTTTTAGGACAAGATCTCCTAGATGGAGAGTCAGCATGTTCATCGCCTTCTCAGCTCGTTCATGCTTCTTGACTTCATCTTCCTTAAGTTTTTCCACGAAATCCTCTGCAGATTCGTCCTTCTTCTTTTCCAGCTTTGGAGGCTCTATGGTTGGTTTTGTTAGTTCATTTTTCAACCCCGAAAGGGACATATGTGCTAACATCCTTCTCTTCCACAAAGAGAAATGTCCTTGCCCATAAAAGATGGCTATCTTCACCTTTGAAACCTTTTGATCCATTGTGTCTAAAACCAAAAAATCGGCTAACCCTAAACCAAATTTAACTGATGAACCAAACCAAACTAAAACCTAGTCCTAACCCATGAAAACTAAACCAGATCCACCTAAACGAAGTCCTAAACTAGTTTCAAAACCAACCAAATTAAATCGATCACTAAACTAAACCCTTTTGTGACCCAAAACCCTAAACCAGTTTTCCCGAGAAACCTTAAACCTAGCCATCCACTAAAACCCTAACTGGCTGTAAACCACTAAACCGAGCTCGACGAGATTCTTAAACTCCAAGCCGCCATAACGCTAAACCAATCACAAATCAAAATGCAGCCGTGATCCCTCAAAACCCTGTGAACCCTAAAATCCAGTCGCCACTAAACACCGCCACAAAACCCTTAATCAGTCGCGAAAAAAACCTAGATAACGCCAAACTAAACCGTTTCAACTAGCTAGCAACCACCATACAAAACCGTTCTACTATAACCTAAACAAGCCGTCGATTTCCCTTAGGCTGGACCAACCCTAAATCTCTAAACCCTGATTTTTTCTTTACCTTCTCCTTGCTCTCCAAGCTCTGAACCAAGCTCTAATACTAATTATAGAGTTTTATCCCACTCTATTATCACATATTATTATTTTTTGAGCAATAAAGTGAAAAGCACAAGAAATTTTACGCGTTCAGATCACGATGTGTGAATCCTACATCTTGGCCTGGAGCTTTCCAGTAATTCACTATATCAGGGATTACAAAGCTCCCTCTCTCTCTTTCATAAATCGAATACATGTTAATCTAACCCTCACACATGCTTAGCTTTATGTAGGCTACTCTAAAGAATAAGGCAATCCTAAATCAAAGTCTAAACCCAAAGAAAAAAGGAAACAAAACCCATTCCTAATTCTAATTGACATTACAAGTCATGTGCCTAAGTTATATTGGGATTTTCCATCACCAAAGCCCAACACTTCACCTCCTTCCGAAATGTTTTTGTTGCAGAAATTTTGAACATGTTTTGTGCTATAAACCAGAGGGCGAAAGTTAAAAAAACTAGTTCAAAATCTCTTGTAAAAACATTGGTTACTATTGAAAATTATGTTCCAAATTCCACTAATGGAAAGCAAGCATGTAGTGGAAAGTGAACTTGTAATCCAAGCCCAAAACTTTATAAAAGGTTATATTTTATTTTATTTTTCATATAAATATAAAAGTTAAGAATCTTTTTTTTACAATGAGTTCATCCATCAGCAGTTGCTTCATCATCATTTAGAGCTTGATCTCTTGAGGAAGGGATTGAGTGAATTGGTTCCTTTGGCTTTGTTGCTGCCCTTGAAAACCTGACTGATACCTAGAAAATCGGTTTTGTTGTGGTGCTTGGTTCCTGTTGAATTCCCTCCTAGGAATTGTCTTTGTCTTGGCGAAAATCCTCCCTAGTTTCCTTTAAAAAGTTTAGGGGGTTGAGAAAATAAATGGTCTTGTGGGTTATCAACACCCGAGGTGTTTCTTCAATTGAATCATGGATGGTTCCAATAGTTCTGGCTGTACTCTCGGTTTTGATATTTCCCAACATAGTTGAGTTTAGTTATTCATCAGTGAAACATCATTTCCAGCATCTTGGATCATGAGATTTGACCTTTGTATCAACTTGGTTCAGGCCTTGTTGATGAATCTTAAGTAGCTGGTCGATTTTGGCACTCATCTTGTCCATCCTTTGAGAATGATACTCTTCACTCTTTGTCCCATTGAGCTCATTCCCCAAGTGCATATCTGATGAAGCAAGATTTTTTATGAGGACCTTAGTAGTAGTAATGGATTTGTTCTTGAAATCACCTCCACTTGCAGCGGTTAACAACCCTTATAACTTCACATATATTCTTTGATAGAAGCTGTCTAACCAGCTCACTTCTTGGAAACCATTGGTGCGGGCAATCTCAAAGATAATCCTTGAAATGCTCTCATGCATCATGGAGTGATTCATTGGATCCTTGAAAAAAATCTTGCTATCTTATTTCACAGTTGTGTTGTCTTTTTTTGGTTAACGAACGGTTGAGAGAAGCAACTCTTGTAGCTTCCAAAGTACTCAAAAATCCAGGATCCAACGTTTCCAAACATCTCATAGCCTTGTCTTCAAGTGAGATGCACGTAGCCACCAAGTACTCCATTTGACTTGGTTGTGAAACACACCATCTCAAAGGTTTCGATATGCTCCATTGATTTCTTGTTGGGAAATCCATATAACTGATTCCATTTCACCAACACAATCATTCGAGGATTGATCTTGTACTATTTGCCTCTCAATGGGTAGTGTGTGAATTGCATCTCGATTCTCAAAGAATGCATCGGGCTAATCATAAGACGATAAAGTTAGATTGGGATCGATATACCCAAGTAGCTGCACGCATTCATTAGCCCCTCTGCTAACAAAAGGTCCTGGTGGAATGACTCCATTAGATCCTTATGCAGGTTCTTGACTGTTGTTGTTTTGTGACAAATTGACGTTGTTCACATTTTTTGCCATTTCAGCTCACTTTGATTCTTTTCTTATTTGGCCTGCGGTCTTCTCAGGTTTGGAATCGAAGGTTCAAGTTTTCTAGACTTCTTTTCTTCTGGCTATACACTTGAGATCACCAAAATCAAAGAAATAAAAGTAAGAACAAGTAAAGTATAAAAACTAGACTAAGTTTTAAGTAAAACGAGTAGGTAACCATATGGCTTGTCCCCGACAACGAAGCCAAAAACTTGATGTCCATGAAGGTAGTCCAAATTTTAAAAGCCTTTAATTCCTATTAACTATTTACAAGTGCACAACCTTTTCAATCGTAGTATAAAGGGTATCGAATCAACATGGACCAAAGTTGATGTCCTACGTGAATGCAAAACCTAAAACTAATCTAGCACCTAATATGATATTTGTGGGATTGATCTAAACTAGATATGAAATGAAATGCGACTAAAAACTTAAGAAAATGCGACTAACAACTTAAGCAAATGAGATTAATAATAAAAGAACATTGAAGATAGGGAATCGTCCTAGGGTTCATGATATCTAAGGTTTAAATGTTAATCATGGGAAAACATTTCATTAAGCACCATACGAACTATGAATCACTGTTATATATCAAACTCTTCTAGATTTATCGATATCTATCCCAAACAACCAAATTATTACCTCCCAATCTCAAATTAGATAATTCAACAAGCATTCATAAACAAGTTGGATTGGCTGACCATGTCTTCTACTCTCTCCCGAGTAATAAAAGTACATGAATCATATAAGGTTTGATTTGAGATATCTAATCACCCACCGCTCTAATATAACTCTAAAGGCACATATGCAATTTATTAGTCTGATCTAAGCATTAAGGACCACATACATGAAGATCAAATCAAGAGATCTCATAGACCTAACATGGAAAACTCTAAACAATCACGAAATCCCTATTGGAGACCCAATCTCCAATAAAGCAACCACTCACACATATTAATCGAAATAAAACATAAAATCATGGTGGAAATCATAGATAAATAAAAGATAGAGATGATAGAAAACTTCTCCACAATCGAGGAAAAACGATGTCTCGATGTCTCTTCGATTAAAAATATATGAAAACCCTCAAAACTATGAATTGTAAATCACTTCAAAAGAACATCTCTGTGGTCTTTATATTCTAAAAAATTCTAGAAAGAGTGTAGAGCGTGGATATCAATCAATATTAATGTATAGCGGTTAGTATTGTGGTCTTCTCGGGATTTATATCGATCAATATTGAAGTGTCCATGTCGGTAGGACCTTTATGATGCTTGATTATTGAGGCATAAATTGGTCGGCACTGGCCTTTTTTTCTTGGCTTCTCCTTGGTATTGGTTGGTATTGGCTTGTAAGGATCAATATTTACTTTCACTTCCATCTTTTACTTGACAACTTTGACGCACCTCACGGGAATTGACATATTATGGAGAACAGTAACTCATAATGACTTTAAATCACTTTGATATCGAAGCTAACATTTATATCTTTCTTTTGGTATGTATTTGGTCTCTTAGTTCATATAGTAAGATTTACTTAAATGCCAAACATCTGGATCATTGGTTTTGTCCTTCCATTCACATCTTGTTGTAAGTGTTGATCAATCCTTAGTCCAAATTGATGCTTTGAATGTTGAGACACTACAACAAATGTGGTCATTGACAGCTCACTGATAGTGCTATCATAGGGGTTTTATAGCGTTTCCATGAATGCTATGTTAGCCGCAACTATCTTAGACCCCCCCACCTATTATAGCGTTAAAATGTCCTGCTATTATAGATCAATCTACGATAGCGCGAGTTTTACTACTATAATATTATTTACGGTAGCTCAATATTTTCGCCATTTTATATTTTATAATAGCCTTTTATTGTGTCGTAGTAACGTTTATAATAACAAATATTTAGGGCTATTTTATATTTTGAAATAGTTTTTTAAAGTTCCGTAATATTTTCTATAATAACGAATAATTAGGGCTATTTTCTAATTTATAGTAACTTTTTATTGCTATATTGGATTTATATAATAAGAAATAGACTTGAAATTTTAGAAGATGATTTCATTAATAAACCAAAACATTTCTTATACAAACAACATTACCAAAACATATCTTATACAAACAACTCTATTTTGATCTAAGAAACTCATATTACAAAGACTAACTCTATTTTGATCTAAGAAACTCATACTACAAAGACTAACCGAAGCAGATTCCTATGAACAGCTAAGCTAATCATCACTAGCTCGGTAAGAAACTGTGAATCCCAAGTTCCATTACATCCATCAATCGTTTCACTCCCACCATAGTCTTATCTTCTTGTCATGACTTCAATCCTGGAAGAAACAAAAATAATACAAACCCACTGCTAACCATCACAATGATCATCCCATTCACAACTTCACAGATAACAAAGAAGTATGTAATGTGAAATGCTAACCATCACAATGGAAACAAGAAGAAGAGATGACTACTTACAAGGAGAAGGTTAACTAGACCAGATTCACAAGACTATAAGGACTATGAGTGAAGTCCTCTTTCTTGTATCTTTTTTCTTTTCCTGGAAACCCAAAACAAAAAAAACAAAAAAATCATTGAAACATTTATTTTTTTACATAAAAGCTGCCAAATATCTAGCTCAACTTTCTTGTTCCATCTAGCTCAGCATTTCCAATCTTAGCCGTGTTCTTGATTTCTGTCACATGGCTAACGAGTCTTGGTTACAAAGTTTAGGGCGTCATGGGAGACCAATGGAGCAGCTTTACAGGTTGTACTCTTCCCAAGAGAACCTTCAAGGTCTCTAACTTCATCTACTACGTCGCCTGATAAAAATCAAAACCAAACACAAAACTTTGATTTAGCTTTCTTTGAATAAGGAGAGAAAGAAAAAGAAGAAAAAGCAAAACAATAAGAGAGAGCATATTTGATTCTGATTGTTGTTCCTTTAGTTTCCATCTACTGAATGATGTAAGCTCCAGAATGTAACTTTTCCTAAAACAATGAATACAACTTTATGTCAATAAAAAAAAATTCAAACCTTTCTTCTTTCAATCAATCAAAAGCAAAAAACAAGGTTGTCTCACCTGATTTTCTTAGTAAGAGGGGAATCACATTTCATATTCATAACAACTTCATTCACCATTGAAAGCTTTTTCTAAATGCTTACAAAGCAATAAGCATCACTGAAACTCCCACAAGCTCAAGCCTCTGCCTTTTAATATCTTACTTATAGAGGAGTCCCTATCAAACACCATACTTGTAGAGGAAACTAGAAATGTAAAACCCTTATCTACTCCATGTCGCATTGGTAGCAAGGTGATTAGAGGAGCACTCGCTGATACCGGAGCTAATATTAATGTTGTGACTCGTAGCTTTCTCGAGAAGTTGGGTATAACGAACATCAAGCCACAATCAATACCAATCGTTTTAGCGGACCCAACAATGAGAACGCCGAAAGGGATAGTCAAAAACTTGCTCTTATGCATTGAAGGATGGGTAGTACCCACTGCTTTTATTGTTGTGGAAGCCGTGGCGAATGAACCGGTACCGCTTGTGCTACGCCAACCTTTTCTAGCAACGGTAGGTGCAAGAATCGACTTCTCACTTAGAAAGATAATCTTCACCAAAATGAAGTATATCTCTTTTCCACTTGCAATGACATCTCTTGAGTTTTGTGGAACCATAAATGTGAGAAGATACATTGATAAATCCATTGGGGAAAATGAAATTGAAAAACAGATACAAGACTTTGAGCTTGAGAATGTGGTAATCGATCCGCAGTGTTTGTGTGACTCGATAATGCAAAATGAAGAAGATGAACCGAATCAAGAGGAGCGAGTCACCAAATACCATGCATTTATTGAAATCCTTGAAGAGATACTCATCAACGATCCTTCAAAGGATAACAAATTCAAACTACTTCTCAAAGCTCTTCACAAAGTCATACCGAGATTACCGGTAATGGTTCAAAGAAGAAGAGTGTCACCACTCAAGATTTTCTTACACAAGTTCTTTGCTAATCTTGAAGGAGCGAATTGAGTCTTTGAATCTAATGAGTAGAAGAGTCAAAAGCAAAGAACAAAGAAGTATTTGACAAATGCTCTTCCACACCGAAGAATGCCCGATACACAATCTTAGATGGAAGATGCCTTGATACTCTCTTCACCACCACTGAAAAAGAAGAGAGATCAATCTCCATACCCTCAGTGAACCAAGAACCGAGATGCGAGCCAATATGAGCCACACCTATCTCCTACACTTATAAAATCCTGACTCTCGCAACCAAAGCGACTCCCAAAGAAATGACTCTCATGCTCAAACCACAAGCATTTTATGACGGAGCCATTCACTACCGCATCATGAACAGAGGAAATAGGTTACCATTAGTCAACATCCAAGCAACAATTCACAAGGACCGACTAGACGCCGAAAAAAGAGCACACTTGCTCAACAACCCAATTAAGGTAATCCTCACCAAAGGCAATGAAGATGATGCCGCGGTCCCAAAATTCCATGGATCCAATTCTAGATCCAACCCGAGATGCAAGTAAGTCTTTTTATCCTTCGTTTCATTGTAAATACCACTAGCTTTAAGGTTTTTATTTCAATTTGGCCTCTTCTCGATTTAGTGTCACCGGGACGGTGTCATTTAAGTCTGAGGGAGGATTTCATATTTTACTAATCTCATTTTATGTTGTCTTATCTTTATTTTAGCATTTTTACCTTTTTAAGTTTTAGAAAAACGCAAAAAATTGAAAAATTAAAAAGATTTTCCCAACAGTGCCCAAATATCAGTCGATATTTGAGGTAGATATGAAAATATTGATCTCTCATATCGGTCGATACAAAGGCTCTGTGACAAAACGAAAAATTGAAAATCAAGGATTTAAATCATTCTTCAGATTTGATTGCATAATCATGCTAGTATTAGGTTAGAATCGAGTCTAGGAAGCATGTATAGTGTATTGCATGAGCATAAATCAATGTTTTGAAAATCCACCAAAAGAACAAGTTTTCGAAATGGCTAAGTGTTTTGATGAGACTTGGATTTGTTTGATTTCTCCAAAAGCAAAAGATATTCTTATCTTTCAATCAAAGAAACTTAAAACCTTTTCGATTCTTGAAGCAACGCATGAAGTGAACTTAACCTTAACACCATATGGCTTAAAACTTGGACTTCATGCGAGCCTTGAAATGTTTGAAAAAGCACCTTTGCGGGTACCGATATACACATTTGGGTCTTCCTTTTATCCCTTTTTACCACCCTCTTGAGGATCCTAATGGTAACCTTTACCCCCTACCTAAAGCTTCTTTGAAACCAAACATTACTCTTGAGTAAATCGAGAGGTCTTTTTCCATGAACACTTAATTTTCAAAACATGTTGAGCTTGGAGAACGACAAGGCATGGTTAGTCATGTGGAAGCTCATTCACCATTGAGGGTGATGATAGGTTAGGATAGAGTAGGATGGGAATCTGGAATCGGTTTTGTAAAACGAAAGAAAAATAAAAGAGAAAAGAAAGGGGAAAGAAAAATCATGAATAAATGGAACATGGTCTACCTTTAAAAAGGAAAAGAGCTCTATAAGTTTAAAAAGAAATCCTCTATAATAACCTTGGAAAACAAACTTGAAAGTTCAAAATAATGTAATGAGAGGGTAAGTGATCAAAAGAGAGCTAGATTCAACATGAAAAGACCATAGTCCCCAAATCAATTGAATCCCCTAAGTGTTTAAAAGAAAACACGGGTTGTGAATGTAAATGGAAACATTTTGGTAGATTAGGACGGGTAGAGTATACTTTTGTGGATCAAATTTCACACACTAGGAGTAAGACAACTTAGAATTGGGCAGGTAGATGACTATCCAACCTTGTATGCATCGGTTGTTCTTGGCTCTTAGTATTTTGTAAAAGTACTGTTCCTTTTCGAGAGAAACCAAAATGTATGATAAACCCCTTCAACATAAACCTTTTCTCACCAAACCAAACAAAGTGGCTTTGATAATGTTTCATTGGCAAAACTTCACCATTGTTCTTAAATAAATGAGCTTAAGGGAATGAATTACGTGTGGATCAAAAAGACTTGGTGAAACAAGTATGCTTTGAACGAATGGAGAATGCGCTTTTTGGAAAAAGTAATCCACATGTCCATCACGTTTCCTTATCTAAGCCATTTATTTTGGATTTATCAATCGGATATAAAACCTTCTTCTTGGAACGAATCTTAGTTTAATTGAGGACAAGCAAATGTTAAGTCCGGGGGATTGATGAGATGGGAAATCAAGGGTTTTGACACTTGATTTACATGGAATTTATGCCCTTTAAATCCCACTTTATCTCACTTATCATGCATTTAGGATAGCTTTATGTACATAGTGCCTTGGAAGTCCGAGGAACTTGCATTTTGTGCATGTTTGTATATATTAAGATCTTATCAGGTGTTCCAGAATTCAAAAAGTCCATGGGGAAGAATGTTAGGTTTTCATACATGTTTGTTCAATGGTTCAATTCCAGATTAACCTAAACATGTATTTTAGATCTTCTAGGTTTTATGCTTGAATCAATAAAACAGAGATTCGAATCTATTACCTTGTAGATTCGGATTGCAGCGGAGAATTTGATGTCTTTTGCAGAGATCACTAGAGCCTCAAGAAGCTGCTCCTCCTAGGTATCCACACGTACACTTCCAGGAATAGGGATTGCTAGATCCAGAGAGAGATGGAGAGAGCTGGTGGCCGATTTTCTGCAAGCAAAAGATGCTTCAAAAAATCACCCCCTATGCACATATATATACTCCAGGGTTTTGACTTAACACTGCGAGTTGTGCGGGCTTTTGGGCCCAAAGCCCAATTAATTAAATACACATTTATATTTAATTCAGCCCATTAGCTCTATTATTTATCTCAGTAAATAATTAATATTTCACTGAATAAATAACTGAAACATTTCCTGGTCGCTTAAGTGTGTGACCCTATGGGATCATACAATACTGGCAGTAAGTCTAAGACTTACAGATCAAGAGCGGTCTCTAGCAAGGCATCATGACCCCCAATATTTATGACTTGTATGTGATCTTTACACATCATACTTTCTAGAGAAGTACAGAGATTTCAGGACATTCCCAACAATCTCCCACTTGTACTGGAATCCTCTGTTTCCATAATCCTTTTGTCTCAATATCTCGATCTTGGCATAAGGCAAGATACCTGTCATCCTATTTTAGCCAAAAATCATTTTATCGGTCTCTGATTTGATACTGACAGAACAAACGACTCGGGTCAGTCCGTTTGAGAGTGGACACTCATTTCCTCAGTTATCACAATCACCGATTGGCCTATGAGATATTTTCTCCTTTCGAGGGGAGGGACAAATTCCATCTTGTAACATCACTGCAAATTACACACTTCACAATACACCCAATCAGTGCCGTTATGATTGCCAGTTATGGGAACAGCGTTAGACAAAGTCAAAGTGTACTAATTCATGTGTAACTTACACGTGATAAACTCAAGTCTAAGGACTTATTCTCTATACTCGCATTTGAGAATCTCTTATGACAATTTTATCTTGCAAAATTCTCAATTGCGGGTCATGTCCGGTTATATGTTCCCCACATATACCTATGTACTGACTTTTGATGTCTCCAACATCTATGACACCATGAAACTTGTTCAAAAGTCACGTCACAATCAAGTCTCTCACGATTGCTGGTGTTCCAAGTTCAACAATCTTCGACTTGGGACAGGTTGACTTTATGTCATCTTTCAAATATGGGGTTTCATGATCAAGTCCTCAACTTCGATGGCCCATAAAATGACATAAATCAATTTGGAACGATTATTCTATCACAGTTAAAATAATCCGAAATGATTTTATTAAACATAAATTTAATGTTTTACATGAACTTCTCAAAAATAACTAAAAAGCCCTAAAACTCCCACTCAATTCGAGATTACATTTCAATATCTCTAATACCTACAGCAGCAGTCCGCGACTCGCGCTTAGGCCTATGGAGCGGCTTTGTTAGCGGATCAGTAATGTTCTCATCCATTGAAACTTATGCTGATCATAACATCTCCTCTTTTAATAATCTTACGAATGTGTTTGGATTTATTGTGTGATCTAGGCTCCTTAAGCCTGAGCCATACCACAAGTTCAGTGACACTAGGAATCACACGAAGTTCAGTTATGAACTTCCATATCCAAACACCGTCCCTCGCTGATTCACAAGCCAGGACGTATTCATTTTAGTAGTGGAATCAGCAACAGTGTTCAGCTTGGAGCTTCTCCAACTGACAACACCGCCATTCAGACATAAGATATAACCGGACTGTGACCGGAAATCATCTTCGTCTGTCTGGAAACTTGCATCCGTGAATCCACTGAATTCTAGCACCTCACTTTCTCCGTAAATTAAGAACTAATCCTTTGTATTTCTCAAATACTTCAGGATATTCTTTACGACAATCCAGTGTTCCTCACCTAGATTTGACTGGTACAGGTTATAGCATATACGATAGATCCTATTGCTGACGCATAAGGAATCCTATCCATTCGCTTAAGCTCATCGGGTGTCTGAGGACACTGTTTCTTGCTTAACGTTATGCCATGAGACATCGGGATAAAGCCCTTCTTGGAATTCTGCATGCCGAATCTATTCAGGACCTTATCGATATAAGAATCCTGACATAGCCCTATCAGCCTCTTGGATCTATCTCTATAGATCCAGATTCCAAGAACGTACGCGGCTTCACCCATGTCTTTCATGGAAAAACAACTTCCAAGCCAGTCCTTTACCGACTGCAGCATTGGAACGTCGTTTCCGAGAAGCAGTATGTCATCAACATACAAGATGAGAAATGCAACTTTACTCCCACTAGTCTTCTTGTACACACACTGTTCCTCTTCATTTCTAATGAAGTCAAATAGCTTAATCGCTTCATCAAAATTAAGATTCCAACTCCTCGATGCTTGCTTCAATCCATAAATTGACTTATGAAGCTTGCATACTTTCCCAGCATTCTCTGGATCTACGAAACCCTCAGGCTGTGTCATGTACACATCCTCTTCCTCTCTTCCAGAATCCCATTCAGGAAGGCGGTCTTCACATCCATCTGCCATGTTTCATAATCATGAAAAGCTGCAGTTGCTAGGAGAATCCGAATTGATTTCATCATGGCCACTAGGGAATAGGTTTCATCATAGTCAACACCATGAATCAGTTTGAAACCTTTTGCCTCCAGTCGGGCCTTATAAATCTGGACATTTCCATCCACGTTGATCTTCTTCTTGAAGATCCATTTTCACTCGATGGGTTTTACACCATCAGGCGGGTCAACCAACGAAAATACCTGGTTGACCGACATGGAGTCCATTTTGGATTCAGCGCCTTTACGCCACTTAGAGGAATCTGGGCCCATCACGGCTTCCGCGAAGTTCGAAGGTTCATCACCATCAACGATCAAAAGATCATGACAGTTAGTCATGAGGAATCCCTGATATCTCTCGGGTTCGTGACGGATCCTTCTGGATCTTCAAACTTCTGGTACTACAGGATTAGGTTCTACAATTTCTTGTGGATCCTCATGCTCCTCTACCTTATCAGGTTGAGCAGTTTCCTGTCCTTCTTGAATTTCTTCGAGTTGTACCTTACTCCCACTATCTTTCTTAGAGAGAAATTCCCTCTACAGAAAACTACAATCTCGAGCAATAAAGATCTTATTCTCAGATCGCAGGTGGAAGTAATAAGCCTTGGTTTCCTTAGGATAACCAATGAAGTAGCATTTATCAGATTTTGGTGCAAGCTTGTCTGAGATCATTTTCTTGACATATGCTTCACAACTCCAAATTCTGAGAAGAGACAATACTAGAGCAACTCCAGTCCATATCTTATATGGTGTCTTTGCTACTGCTTTTGATGGCGCTCTATTTAGTGTGAACATTTCTGTTAGCGGAGCTTATCTCCTAAAGGGATATCGGAAGATTCATATGACTCATCATTGATCGGAACCTATGCAACAAGGCCCGATCACTTCTCACAGAAACACCTCTTAGGTTTTTAGGAGAAACGAGCAGTGAAGGAACTTCATTCTCACTTTGATGATCATTTAATTTCTCTGGCAATTATGCTCATTTTAGCTACATACACCAGTGTGTGTGAGGCCCAATGAGTCTTTGGCCCTTTCTTTAGCCGTGCTAAAAAGGAGCTTTAGTCATTTGGCCCTGTAAGCGGGATTCATCACTCATATGATTTAAGCCCATTTCTATGGAACTTCTGAATCCGCTTCACATCTTTACGGCCCAAATGACTATGCCAGAAAAATCTGGTTTTAGTCATCAGACTTAAACCATCTTGTACTTGTGTTATCATTAAGTTCATGTTTTAGATATAAAACCCATTCTACAACGGGGTGCTACCATAAACCAAGTACATGGTAGCTATTACTTAATTCTAAAACCAAGCCTTAAATGTTCCTACAAGTGGACAATGCCTACGGCAATGCAGCAACCACTGCTCCATTCCAGATGCGCATTTCAACTTGTCCTTTCTTCAACGTTCTACTATTGCATAGGCCCTCCATATTTCAAAAATATGAGTACCACAACCAGTATTCGATACTCATGTAGAACTTGAATTGATAACACAATACCTGAAGAAGAAGTTTCGTACATCTTCTCCAACTCTTGTGAATCTTCCAAGAATTTAATGCAATTTCTCTTCCAATGCCTAGACTCTTTACAGTAGCAGCACTTATCAACATCGGATGGGTCGGACTTGGGTTTATAAGACACAGAATTGTCCTGATCCGAGATCTGGACGGCCTTGCCTCTACCCTTGTTTATTCCAGGTTTCTTCAACCTCTTACCCCTTTTGATGTTGTGCTCAACTGTCTTGAGTATGCCATGCAACTCAGTCCACGTCTTCGTCAAGTCTCTCTTGATACAGCTCTTGATGAGCTTATCTTAGTTCGACGGCAGTGACTACAGTATGATCTCAGTAGCCATCTTTAGGCTGACTGGACAGTCCAGTTTCCCCAGGTTATCAATGTAACCCATCATTTTTAGTGATATGAGGACTCACTGGAGAATCATGTGGTAGTTTTCACCCAATTAGAGACTTAACCATCTGGTATCTCTCAATTTTTGCTTGTTTCTTAAAACAATATTTTCATGTGTGTGATCATCTTTATTGGCGACTCCATATTCTCACACTGACTCTTTAAGTCTGAATTCATGGTAGTCAATATCAGACCACACACATCTACCACATCATTCAAGCATCATACACTGCATGTGAGGCATTGGGACCAAGCTTCTCGGGGAGAGAACTCTCAAGGACATAGTCCTTTCTCTCATACTTGAGACTTATTCTCAAGTTCCGATACCCAGTCACGAAATTTGATCCATTCAACTTGTCCTTCTCAAGGACGGATCTAATCGAGAAGTGTTTTAATTGTTTGTGCTAGTCATAGCTGAAATTTGAGATTAAGAGAGTTTTAGTTATTAAGTTCATTATGAGCAATCTTAGAATTAAGATAAACTCGCATTGTATTCAAAATTTTAAATTTTATCCTCGTATGAATACAATGATTCCGAGATCCATGTCTTACTAACACCAAAGTGGGCCACTGGCCGTCACCCAGCATTAGCTTAACTAGGTAAGCATACCACAGCTAATCATGTCCTATATGACTCTCGGTTGTGTATTGGCGCCCTTGGCCCAATACACCCTAATGTCTCAAGGCCCGGGACTCCCGATGGCCTAGTCAAGGAAACCAATCTCTTCGGTCAAGGCGATTGGTGGGCCCGGGACTCTCGATGGCGCAACAATCCGCACTCTGTCTTACCCGTGCAAGAGTAGACACCTCACACTGTAAGGCCTGCCTACAATTGAAGGGGCTTCGACAGTTGACAAGACTGGACAAGACATCCAAGCTTGATATTATTTGAGGATAAGAGGTTCTCCCTAAATTTCCCTCCCAAAAATAGAAGATTACTATTTTGGCAAACTTTCCATTTTTGGAAACTTACTAAATCGGGAAACTTTCTATTTTGGGAAACCTACTATTTTAGGCAACTTTCTATTTTAAGAAACTTCCTATTTATGGAAACTTTCTATTTTAAGAAATTTCCTATTTCGGGAAACTTTCTATTTCGAGAAACTTCCTAATTCGGGAAACTTTCTATTTCGAGAAACTTCATAATTCGGGAAACTTTCTATTTCGAGAAACTTCCTATTTATGGAAACTTTCTATTCCGAGAAACTTCCTAATTCGGAACCTTTCTACTTTTAGAAATTTCCTATTTAACCAAAACATGCTAAATCTAGAAATTTCTTATTTTAGAAACTTTCTAATTTAATATTCCTATCTTGGAAATTATTTAATTTAATATTTAATAATCAAATAAATAATTAAATAAATATTTAATTTAATCTTTGGAAAAATGAATCAAATAATTGGCCCAATTGTTTTAACTTCTCGGTCCAAGACCCAAGAATTGGTATATGTAAATCACATAACCCAATTGCCCAATTAATTGAGATAACCGGTTTGGTTCATTAATTTTGGTCCAACCAAAAATTAATTACTACGAAATTAACCGGTTATTTATTAAACCAGACTCTCTCAATTTATTCGATCCAACCGAATCAAATTAGACCAGTCTATTGGTTTAGGCACTAAATCCAATTTAACCGACATTGGATTTCTAATCGCGGTTTAACCGGGATTTATTTATATTAATTAAATCCGGAAACCGCGACGGGAATTTTAATTAAACCGAAACCGCAACTCCCGAGAAAACCACAATCAATCGAACAATGCGTCCAATGCGCGTCGAGATCGCAGTTTAACGGCGAACGGCGGCTGATTAGGGTTTATGAATTTTTTTTTACTGTTCATCGCGGGTTACTGTTCACTGCGGGTTCACCAACGGTTACTGTTCACCACGGGTTACTGTTCACCGCTGGTTACTGTTCACCAACGGTTACTGTTCACCGACGGTTACTGTTCACCAAAATTTTTTTTTTTTTTGTTTTTCAAGTTTTAATCTTGTTAATCACTTTTCAGATTCAACTTATCAGATTCAAACAGAAAAACCTAATCAACCTGGCTCTGATACCACTGTTAGGTTTTCATACATGTTTGTTCAATGGTTCAATTCCAGATTAACCTAAACATGTATTTTAGATCTTCTAGGTTTTATGCTTGAATCAATAAAACAGAGATTCGAATCTATTACCTTGTAGATTCGGATTGCAGCGGAATTTGATGTCTTTTGCAGAGATCACTAGAGCCTCAAGAAGCTGCTCCTCCTAGGTATCCACACGTACACTTCCAGGAATAGGGATTGCTAGATCCAGAGAGAGAGGGAGAGAGCTGGTGGCCGATTTTCTGCAAGCAAAAGATGCTTCAGAAAATCGCCCCTATGCACATATATATACTCCAGGGTTTTGACTTAACACTGCGAGTTGTGCGGGCTTTTGGGCCCAAAACCCAATTAATTAAATACACATATATTTAATTCAGCCCATTAGCTCTATTATTTATCTCAGTAAATAATTAATATTTCACTGAATAAATAACTGAAACATTACCTGGTCGCTTAAGTGTGTGACCCTATGGGATCATACAATACTGGCAGTAAGTCTAAGACTTACAGATCAAGAGCGGTCTCTAGCAAGGCATCATGACCCCCAATATTTATGACTTGTATGTGATCTTTACACATCATACTTTCTAGAGAAGTACAGAGATTTCAGGACATTCCCAACAAAGAAACCACAAGCAAAACGAAGGTCGAAGATGTGATTTGGGCTAAGAACCACTGGAATATCGAGCTGGTGTCGATCAATACAAGTTAAAGAGTGTGGATCGATATGTGTAAGAAGAATCAAAGCCACACCACCATTATCGACCAGCTATCGATCGATATGGAGCTGGTATCGACCTCCCATATCGATCGATATTAAGGCATCATTTCAAAACAAAATGACCATAGTGCCCGTAGCCAACTTGAAACTCCTATAAATAGTAGATAGGCTCGACAAGACAGAGAAAGGCCTTTTTTAGACTTTTTCCTTTGTATTTTTCTTCCTTTTCATCTCCTCTTTGGAGGTAGCTTTCCTTTTGTCCTTTTGTGCATTAACTTTTGTCTTATAATGTAATTAACTCTTTAATCATGATTTCATCTACCTCTTTTGTCTCTTATCTCATGTGTGAGTAGTTAATTAAGTGAGTTAAGAGAGAGAGAGAGAGAGAGAGATGGGTTAGTAGGGTAATTAGTAAAGTGATTAAGAGTTAGGTCAATGATGAGGGTTAAGATTAGTTAGTTATGGGTCAAGAAGGAGGATTAAGAGTGAGGACTTGTGACAACCTCTTCTTCTTCTTTCTCCTTCACACTCTCTTCGCATATAATGTGATAAAGGGAAGTGTCTAAGTAACTAAACTAAATGTGAATCTCGAATTTAAGGCACTAACACATCATTAGGTCTTTACACTACAGGAAATGTGGGTATTAATAGCGGCCGAAAAATGCAATTATTCATCTACCATAGCGTTGCGTAAAGCGCTCTCTGATCGCCCGTTATAGAAAGTCGGACACTTTTGATAGCGGTTTTTCGTTGTGCTATAGTTAAGTTTACAACGATAGCGCTGTTTTGTTGTGCAATTGTTAATGTTTATAATAGCGTTATAAAGATGTTATTAAAACTGGTTAATTAGATTTTACCTATAGCAAAGATAGCAAATATTTTGTGTTATTAGTGTGTTTTTAAATTATTCAAAATAATAAATAATTACGGATTATTTTTTAGTTAAAATATAATATTTGTAAAAAAAAAATAATTTCGAATATTTGTAAAAAAAAACCATTAAAACTAATACAAAATATATAAATATTAAAATGTTTAGTAAACCATTTCAAATTTCATTGTTTACAAAAACCACAAACATACCTATCAATCTACCACTAACAAGCCTTCACAATCATCCCTAACATAAACAATATCATCATCAAAAGCTTCATCATCCAAATCATCGACTTCTTTGATCAGTCTTGATCCATCTTCTGGGATGTTGGAGCCGAACCCATATCTTCCTGCAAACTCTTGATGTGTCAAACGAGTAGGATATCCTGATCTTGATATTCTAACAACTTCCAATACCCCACAACATCTAAGCTGTTGTAATACAAGACCCTCTTCATAAACTCTGGGAAGCTGCTTCGAATTCGGTTTTATGCATCGAATGAAGTGAGGACTTGTGTTCTCTAACATGATCATCAACTTGAAAAGTTGACCCTGTAAGAGATGATTAAACATGAGATATGCAATGTGCGTCGAGGAAGATTGCCATTGAACAAAACTGCAGGATTCAAGCTTCTTTACCTTGAACTTAGTTCCAACAGTTTGGTTCGTGGAGTCCGATAACATAAGTGGCTTCTGAGATTTATCACGCATTTTAGTAGAAAACAATTTCAGCAACTGACAGTCGCATGATGATAAAAGATTGATAAGATCAGCAGGTAATGGATCCCTGTTCTTCTCCAAAAACCCATTTGTATCATACAGAACCTGTAAACAAAATCATCATTCGAAAAATAAAACGTAAATACAAGAGAGAAGCAGTACACACAGAGATCCATATAAAAAAGCCATTCAATATACAGAGTCTTGTTTTGTGAACTAACCTCTCCGACATAATGATTAACTCTGAAGGCTCGACCTCTCTCTCCTTTGAAGCAAGAGTTGGTCTTTAAGTGTTGTTTGAGCTTGTTGGCAAAGGTTAAATCAGTTGCTTTCGGAAAATTTGATTCCTCGTCTAGTAGAGACAACAAACCAATGGGTTTCTGCAAAAGCAAACAAATGCAAGAGATTCTTTTTCAAAACATGCTGAAAGTTTCTTACAGGACCATAAAAATCTACTGAACCATAAAAAGATTGAAACTCAAATCCGTAAGAAGAGGGTAACAATTACAACTCAAAATCTCCAGTAAATTCTCAAAATTTATTCATTTCAAGAGTCAAGAAGCAAACGAATTGAATTTCTTCTCTGTTCCTGCTTCTGGATTGAATTTCCTCCTGAGACGGAGGCGACGGCGTCACCGGAGCTGGGAACGAGCTAACCACCATAGAAGGGGATTGGGATTCTAATTGCCGTTTCGAAATGGAAGACGGAGAAGGCATGGAGGCTGCAGCGGCGGAGCTTGAGAGACTCCAAATTGAAATCCTCCATAGAATCTCCGTTCTCGATAGCTCTTTTCTCCCTCAGAGTTCCACGGCGGCTCCGTCTCCTTCTCTACCGGTTGATGAAAGCGAAACGGTGGCTCGCCTCTCATCCATTCTCCGGCGTTAACGATTTCAGCTTCAAGAGAGATCGAATCCCGTCGTAATGTTCTCGGCGCTTACGAAGAAGGAGAAAAGGAAAAGAAGTTTTAACCAAAAAAAAAAGAAAAAGAAGGAGAAAATCTTAACCGTTGGATTTAATTCATCAATGGTGGAGAATAAGCCAAAGTTCAATCTTGGTAGTTACTGCTTATTGGCTAAGAACATGAACGGCTCAGATCAAATCAGCGACACAGATCTAACGGATCAGATTAATCGCGTCAACAAAAAAAAAGGACGGCTCAGATTAAAGTCGGCGCGATCTAACGGCTCAGGATTCGTCCCACATTGTGGGAGGTGAGTTCTCATTGGCTAGTAATGAAAAAATCATAAAATTATCATATAAATTTTTTTATTAATGAAAAAAATATAAATTATTTCTTTAAAAATACAATATATGTATTTCAATTTTTAAAATATTTTTTCTTATAAGTATAAAAATTTTAAATTAACAACAATTAATATAGGTTAGTATTCCAACTATCTAACTTATATGTTCATATACACTAGGGCATAGTTTAGGGTTTAGGGTTTAAACTTTGGGATTTAGATTTTTTTACTCAAGTATTTATGTTTTATAGATTAAACTTCAATTTAGAGTTTAAAGATTTAATTTAATTAGGATTTTAACTTTAATATAGAGTTTAGAGTTTAGGGTTTAGGGTTTAGGGTTAGGGTTAAGGGTTAGGGTTTAGGGTTTAAACTTTGGGATTTAGATTTTTTTACTCAAATATTTATGTTTTATAGTTTAAACTTCAATTTAGAGTTTAAAGATTTAATTTAATTAGGATTTTAACTTTAATTTAGGGTTTAGGGTTTAGGGTTTAAGGTTTAGGGTTAAGGGTTAAGGGTTAGAGTTTAGGGTTTAAACTTTTAGAGATTTAATTTAAGATTTTAACTTTAATTTAGGGTTTAATCGCATTAATTTAATTTCAGATTTTAAATTTCATTTAAGATTTTAACTTTAATTTAGGGTTTAATTTATATCATAATATTACAAAATATTATAATTAAAAATTTATTTTTTTTTGAGATACAGTAAAACCTCTATAAATTAATACTCGATAAATTAATAACCTCTATAAATTAATAAATTTATTCGGTCCCGAGTTGGGACTAGTGTAAATTTTGACACAATTCGATAAAATAATAAGATAATAATTTTTTTAGAAATCCTATGTAAATATATGGTCCCATTAATACTATAAATTAATAATTTTATAAATATATCAAAATATATTTATAGATATGTTATATATATGAATATATTTAGTGAAGTATGACTCTTGTGTTGTTTGGTTTTTCTTGAATTTGCATTAGTTTTTGTTAAAATATATTTATAGTACTTTTCACTGCATCGAAAACTTTTGATATTATCTGTTAAACATGATAATTATTTTCTTACTTGTAATTGGTTCCAAAAGAGTATTGATTATAACAAAAAACTTAATTTTTAAAGTATTTTTTTTAAAAAATTATGAAATAAGGCAAAACTCTCTATAAATTAATAAATTATTAATTTATGGATAAATTAATACCTCTATAAATTAATAAAATTTCACGGTCCCAACGTTATTAATTTATAGAGGTTTTACTGTATTTGGTTATATTTTAAAAATCTTAAAAAAATCTTTAATTCATTTAACTTGAAACCTAAAGTACATGCCTTAAAATAATTAATTCAATTTTTTTCTAATTAAAATGTTTTAAGTATGTGTTTTTGTGATATATTTTTGCCAAGGAGTTCAGACACTGCTACAGAAAAATCAAATCAACAAATATAGAATTATAAACTGCTAAAATTGAGGTTTTTCAGATATTCAAAGATACAAACCAAGATCCTAGACAAGCCTTATAATCTATGATGCACGATATATAGCCATCAACTCAGTCACCAGCTGCTTGTCATCGTGATTCTTCACATATCTCTTTAAGAACACCAGATTGTTACATACTAAGACATATGATATGGAAGGGAGTTCACTTCCGATCAATCCTTTGGAGCTGAGAGCTGTGATAACGTTGAGCTGCTCAGTTAAGGCCCTCTCCATCACAGTTTGCTTTGTCACCTTCTCCTACAATTAGTTAAACCCAACCAATATTAGCAATACGCTAACCAGTGAACTATAATAGCTAACATATTATATTGATAAACTTACTCCATCTAAAAGATGCTTTACTTGGGACAGGATACATCATAGCTCTTACTTTGCTCAAAGACTCGGCAAAAACAGCCAGATGATCCCTGAGTCCTCTGCAGATGTTCTATCCCTCCTGTCCCCATGCTTAAACTAACATGGATTCCTCTTGTACTTCAAATCCATACCTCTAATAACTTAACTGATCAGACACTCACATCTGACACAAAAAGTAGAAAAAAAGACAGAAATAATATCTTACACAAGTAAAACAACAAGGTAGCAACAGACAAGAAGTTTGAAGATTAGGAATCAAGATTCTGCAAAAACAAAACGAGATGAATTATCAGAATCATCAGTGAGATTAAGCTCTTCTCAAAAGCAAAGATTACAGTACACTTGGAAATAAGAACCTTCAGGTTTAACTCTCTTACGTCGTGTCGAGCGGCCACCAGATATTAACTCTCTTACCGACCAAATCCTCGCCAAAGCCATTCATATCATACTCCTGAAAAAATGAAATCCATACATCGATCACATGGTAACAGATAGGTGACAATCAATGGCTAGTAATGGATAGAGAATGTGACAAATCTTATTATACCTTGATTATAGACCTAGCTGTTTAAGCTTGTTGGTTTCTTGTGCAGCAGAAATTCCACCATCAGGATCAAAATTTTGGACAATTAGCCGGCTGCAATATTTATCATCTCTGAACAATTAGCCACAAGCCTAAAACATACCAGAGAGTCGCATTGGCTAAAAGTTAATCTACTTTTAGTCTCTTGGTCTCAGACAATGCTTCAAATAGTTATACAAAAAATTGGAAAACTCAGATAACATCTCATCAAAAACAAGTGCATATAAAGTTGGGTACACAGTGCAGATCCAGAGTTGAACCAATTTGAACAAAGAACTGCTACTCTAATACTTAATAGTTGATCACAAAACAACCAAATCAACATTCACAAAACAAAATCCATATCTATGCAAAAATACATCAATGATAGCTACAAAGGAAACACAATAGAGAATACCAAACAGCAGAAATCGAATCCATGGAAACAAACAGCAGAAATCGAATCCATGGAAACGAATCCATGGAAAAATACATCAGTGAGAGAGAAACTAACCATGATCGAAATCTTTCTCCAAGGTACTGATTGTGGTAACTTGCATCTGCTCCTCGACGGAGACCTTCGCAGCGTGATCCTCCACATCTAACCTCAATCGAATCCATGGAAACAAATCGTCATATGCAAATTTCAGTTATAATCGGAAAAATCAGAAGCAAAGAGGAAGATTATACCAGTCATTTGAGAACGGAGAGTCTTCATATACTGTAGATACTCTTCCCTCACTTCTTCACTCTCCGATTTCAATTCAAACCTATCAAATACGATTCAAATCAGAGGCGTCAGAATCAGATCTTCCTACGAATCTGATGAGTAGAGAAGAAGAAAGCTTTACGCGATCGAATGCTATTAGGTCGTAGAAAGTGAGATTTTAGGATCACAGACAGAGGCTGAGCATACAAGGTCTGAGATTTTACTGAGAATATTTGTGTGGGATAGAGTCAAGGTCGAGTGAAATCAAGTGAGATGCGTTGTTGACAGTGAGAAATCGAGAGACATCGAGAGAGAAAGTGATTTTTTTTTGCCTTAGGAAAAAAAAGAAAAAGTGATTTTTCTTGTTTTAATTTATTTTGCCTTAGCCAAATTTCTCATTTTTCCCTCTTAATATTTTTAATAGCGGGAATTACACTTTAGTAACCCGAAACTTGGCCGCGTGAATTTCGTTTATCCCGCTTCAATCATTTATAGCGTTTACAATTCACAAAACGCTATCGAATAAGTCAAGCATAGCAGAGACACTAAAAACGCTATCTTTTAGTGCTATCAATACCCACATTTCCTGTAGTGTTAGGTTTGAATTGTGAATGTATGCATGAGATAAAGCTTCTAATTGTAGTGGTGTACTTATAAAGGTCCCTCTTAATGATCACTAGCACATCACTAGGTTCTTAAGAGCAATTAGAAAGTGTTAGTCACATCCCTAAGAAATTGTTGGGGTGATTAACTAGGTTAATAAAGTGAACCAACACATTAAGAATCATATAGGTTGTTTATAGGTCTCAAGGCCAATAGTTGTTTCTCTTGCGAAGTCATGAATTGTCAATTAAAATAGCCAGTGAACCGGTTCTCACCGACACATCATCGGCTTAACCGAACATTAGGATGAAACAAACCCCTAAACCAAGTTCTTAATAGCCTCTCTCTAAGTTACTTAGCTAAGAGTCTTACTAACCAATCTATTTTCTCTCTCTCGCGACTCACATCTTTTATATTTGATTTCAAAGTTCATAACCATTTTCACCAAGTTTACCACTCACCAATCAATCATCTAAAATCCCAATTTACAACCGAATGCTTTGCGCTTTAAACCATTAGATTAACCATCCTAGCTCATGTGGGTTCGATCCCTCATTGCTACAATTGTCTATGTGCTTATACTTGGGCATGCTTTGAGGTGTTTTATAAATTTAAAGCTTGAAAGGTTTTGTAGATTGAAAACACCGCGAAACCAACACTAACAAACACCCAAAACCGAACAACATTCAGTTTTCAAGTTTATTATCTTTTTCCTTCTAATTGAGTGGACCAAATTGGTTGGCATTTACTGCCATGGATTCCAAAAAAAAAGCTTTTTTCAGATCTCTAGTTCCTCTCTTCACTCTCTCCTTTCCTTTGCTCTGTTTATGAATTACCTTTTCTGAAGTTTTAGACCAATCACGGAAATTAAGAGCATGATTTCACAGAAATTTGTGAGTGAATTTTTCCTTTTTAAAGGAAACTTTTCCTCAATCACAGTCGACCTACTCCTTACTCACAAAGATCCGACAATGGGTACCCCGGGAAACTTCATTCACCGATAACAATGGCAGACCACCTTTCTAAAGCCATTTGCAACCTTTTCATTGTTGATGACGACCAAATTACGTTAGAGAATGATCCAAAATTTCATGTTTTTGATGCTAACGCCAACAGTTTTCTTGGTCGGATGCTCAACCCAGATTGCTAAAATATGGCAAAATGATCGATTGGATGCCCAAGGCGTGGAATTTTTATGATAGGGTACGTGGGATTGAGCTCTCAAGAGATAGATTCCAATTTGTTTTCAACGCGAAGAGAACCTGTTGATAGTGATGAGAGACCGGCCATGGTTGTACAACCACTAGACCATGATCTTGGAACGATGGGTTCTTGTTATCCCAAGAGATTTTCCCTCCTGGTATGGATCCAAATTCTTGGAATTCCCGTTAACTACTATAAAACTCAGAAGATGCATCGGGTGGCTAAGGCGATTGGGGAAGTCAAATTAGTGGCTTATAATCATAAGGCTTCCCGTAGCACATAGTATATAAGAGTCATGGTGGTATTCAATGCTGAGAGGCCAGATACAAATGTAAAGGTTCTGAATGCCTCTTCTACGTAGTCTGTATTGACTGAGTACAAGTACGAGAAGATTAAAAAAAGGTGCTTTCATTGCTTGCGCCTCACCCATGAAAAACAAGTATGTCCTTGGCTCAAGAATAAAGGTCCTTCATCATCTCAGACTGGAAAGAAACCGATGCTTATAGTTTAGGCAGTGAATTTAGTTCAGCCGGCTTCATCCCAAATCCTAAAAGCTCCACCAATTTTTGCTCGTCTGTTCCCTGAATTGGCTTCAGTGGAAAGGAAAATGGATATCCAATATGTGTCCCACTCAGACCCCACTGAAAGAATGGAAAGAATTGAACGCATTCGCCAAATGATTGAAGAAAAAAGCAATAGACCAAACGCCCATTCACTTGATAATCTCTCATGATGTTAACATCAACAAAGGCTATGTGTTCGATTATGAAGAGGAAAATGACAGGAACCGCCGGAAGAATCAACACCATCTCATTCCTGCTTCCTCAGCTCCGCTGTTCCTTAAACCTGATGATAATCTTCAGGACATCTCCTCTGCATTGCCACCACTTTCTATAATTGAGGTTAGAGATTCGATGGTTTTAAAGTTGGTGTGGATCCCAAAACACCCTCTACCTGAATCTCACACCAGGTAAGAAAGTTCGTGGGCGTCCTGATGTATCACAGTTTTTACTGGTTTGCATGAGACAGTCCATGAACAGATCCTTCCCACTGATTAAATTTTATCTTTCCGCTGTAGGTTTGATAGAGATATCGAACAAAAATCCTTTAGGTAAAGTTCGCTCGACAACAAGAGTTGCGAGTTGATATAGTAAAGTGGAAGGAGTTTGAGAATCTTAACCTATAAACCTAGAGTTGTTCGCGCATCATTAGAAACAAGAAGAATCCCCGATGATCCGACCATTTAGCATATTAGGTAAACCACATTTAATTCAACGCATTTAGATTAGGTCAATTAGCATAGAAACCCGATAACCCTAAAACGATAAACCGAATTAACCAGCTAGCTCTCTGAGGGATCGATAACCTTGAGTACTACAACTGCATAGTTGTCCGCTTGCGATATAGTATTTGGGTGAAAACTCACCACACATCATGTCCACAGGTCTGGAAGAGGAAAATACGCGATTTTGCTTCGTATTCAGCTGCAATTGCGGATGAAACTACAGAATCGGCCCCTGATTTTGGAATGAACAAGAGGAAACAAGGTGCAGTCAATGATAAGAATCCTACCACATCTACAAAACCCCAAGACAATATGATGGCTTCCAATTTCAAGATGCAAGCCCAATGAGCGTATTGTCTTTGAACTGTCAAGGAGCTGGAAGCACCGAGATAGTTCAACGTCTCGAGAAATTCACAGGAAACATGGACACTAAGCAGAAGTTTGATTTTATTTCGAGTTTAAAATTTTGTTTTGGATATGACGATTGTGAAATGGTTAAGCCTATAGGCTAAGTGGTGGGTTAGTGATGGGGTTGTGTTTTGATCTACAAATCTCAAGTTTTACATTTATAAAAACACCTAGATTTGTTTTCCCAAGTATAAGCAATAGACAATAATAGTAATCGAGAGATCAAACTCACAGGAGCTAGGATGGTAAAACTAGTAGTTTAAAGTACATATTCAATCGGTTGTATAAACAGTGTTTAAATTGATTTGGTTTTGTGAGTTTAACTCGTTGAAAACGATTATAAAACCTAGAAAACAAATGATAAAAGATGTGGATCTTATGAGAGAGATGATAAATGACTGACTAGTGAAGATGCTTAGTGAGACAATTAGGTTAGGATTCTTAAGGACTTGGTTTAGGAGTTTGCCTAATCTAATATTCGGTTAGCCTGATGACGTTTCGATGAGAACCGGTTCACTTAGACATTTACCTACCAATTTAAGCCTTTGAAAGGGAAATGAACAAGATCTTAAACACTACAAACATCATATGCATATCTTAATGTGAAGGTTCACTTTCTAGATCCATTAGTCACCTCAACAATTTCTTAGAATGACTAACACTCATTAATTGCTCTCCTAACATTTTAACCCTTTGAAAGGATACAAACGCAACTAAAGACTTTAACCCATTCAAACATGCATCACAAATCATGCTTAAGAACCTAGTGATGTTCTAGTGCTCTTAAGTAGAGAAATACACTTGATTAATAATTTAGACACTCTCTTTAACACATCATATGCAAAGAGAGTGTGGAGAAGAGATAAGAGAAAGAGGGTGTCACTAAACCTCACCTTAATCACCTTCTTGGACCCATGAGTAACCAACCTAAACCCTAATTATTAACCCTAACCTCAATCATCTCACTAATCACTTCCCTAATCCATTTCTCTCACTTAATCCACAAGAGTGATGACTCATTCATGGGCAAGAAAACAAAAGAGGTAGATGTGATAATTAAGGATGCCATTATGCAAATGTTTGAATTCAAAATAAGAAAATAAATGTCCACAAAGGGATAAAAAGGTTTGTACATAAAAAAGGGAAAAGGGAAGAAACAACAAAAGCTAAAAGTCTAAAAAGATATCCTTTGATTATGTCAGCCTAGTGGGGTATTTATAGGGTCTAGAGTCAGTCAGGGGTAGAAAGGTCATTTGTTTATGAAAAGACGTCTTTGTATCGATCGATATGGGGGTCAATATACCCTCCATATCAATCAATACTTTGTCGATATTGAGAGCACATCTTCAAATCTTCCACGTGTGTCTCCCCTAAATATCGATCAATATTCCTTTGTTGCTATCGACCGATATATGCTCGATGTCATCGTGATGTTTTTTCTGAATCGTGTCTATGGCCTTTGTTATCTTCGTGACTCTTTCCCCAAAGACTTTTTGGCTTCCCACATACCTGATTGAGTCCTAATATATACAAATATGCACATTAATGCAAACTCCTAGGACTTCTAAGACACTAAGTACACAAAAATATCCTAAATGCATGAGAAATGGAGTAAATATGGGTTTAAAGGTCTAAAATCAATGTGTATTAAGTGCTAAAACCTATAAATTCCCATCTCATCAATCCCCCCCCCCCCAGACTTAACCTTTGATTTCCCTCAAGCAAACTTAGATTAGACCAAGAAGAAGGTTTGAAATCCGAATGATAAATTCCGAGATAATGGCTGAGATAAAGAAATGTGATAGATTCATGAACTCATCGCCTTTCCCAAAAGCATATTCTCCATTCATTTTAAGCACACTCATATCACCAAATTTTTCAATTCATTCCCTTAACCTCATTTAATCCAATTAAGAACAAATGGTGAAGTTTTGCCAATGAAACATTATCAAAGCAACTTTGTTTGGTTAGGTAAGGAAAAGGATTATCAAGAAGAGAGTTTATCATTCATTGAGGGTTCTCTCAAAAGGAAAGGTACTTTTACAAATTACTAAGAGCCAAGAACATTCGATGCATACAAGGTTTGATAGTCATCAACCCGCCCTATCTCAAGTTGTATCCTACTCCTAGCGTATGTACTTGATTTACAAAAGTATACTTTTCCATCCTAATCTACCCAAAATGTTTCTTCTTATGTACACAACTCTTCTTTTCTTTTGAATACTTAGGGGAACTTTTGAAACATTAAGAAACTATAGTCTTTCATTAAAATCTAGCTCTCTTTTGATCATTTATTCCTTTCATATCACTCTTTTGAGTTTTAAAATCGCTTTTAAGGTTCTTTTAGAGGATCTATTTTAGATTATAAAGCTTTTTCCTTTTAGACTCTAGACCAAGTTTCTACTCATTCGTCATTTTTGTTTCCCCTTTTCTTTTCTTTTCTTCCATCTTCTTTTTGCTCAAATTAGAAAAACAATCCCAATCCCACCTTACTCTAATCCTAATCCTACCATCAAACTCAGTAGTGAGTGATTATCTACATGACTATCCAAGCCTTGTCATTCTCCAAGCTCAACATTTTTTGCAAAGTAAGCGTTCATGGAAAAAGGGCTCTCAATTCATTCGCAAGTAGGATTTGGTTTCAAAGAATGGTTTAGGTAAGGGGTAGGGATAGCCATTATAAAATGGCCATTTGGATCCTTAATAGGGTGGTAAAAAGGATGAAAGGAGGATCCACATGTGTATTCCGGTATCCACAAAGAGGTTTTTAAAATATTCCAAAGCAAAACATGTTAAGTCCAAATTTTAAACCATATAGATGCGAGGTTAAGTTCACTTCAAGCAATGCTTCAAGAATCGAAAAGGTTCTGAGTTTCTTTGATTGAAAGATAATAATTTTTCTTGCTTTTGGTGAAATCAAACAAGTTCAAGTATCATCAAAACACTTAGCCATTTCAAAAAACTTTTTTTTTGATGGATTTTCAAAACCTCAATTTATACTCATGCAACACATTCTACATGCTTTCTAGACTCAACTTTACACTAATCCTAGAATGAATATGCATAAAAATCCAAAAAATTCCTTGAAATCTTGTTTTTCATTTTTTTTTGTTTTGACAGACACTTTTGTATCGACCGATATGGGGGTCCATACGTTTGTATCTTCCTCTATATCGACCGATATTTAAGGGTCTGTTTGGAAAATCCTTTTGATTTTTCAATTTTTTGTGATTTTTCTAAAACTTTAAAGTGCAAAATTACTAAAATAAAGATAAGAAGACATAAAACATGATTAGTCACTATAAGAAAAAGGGGGTTTTAATAGCTTAGGAGCATAGCATTTTTTGCGATTGTGCTATTGTTGACATACATGTGGTTTTTAGATAGTGTTTGTATGTTTTGAAACGCTATGGTAGAGTGTAGATGTTAAAAACAAAATTATGCGGGTCGTTTTATTAGTGTAACGGTTATGTTTAATAGCAAAACCTTAATTGAAACGTTATGGATGTGTTAGGTGGGTAACTTATTCAGTCCCGCGAGACTTAGAGAAATTTAGGCTCCAAAAAAACCCCCCAAATTTTCAGATCTAATTTCGTGTTCTTCCCTCTCTTACCTCTTTGGCTCCATTTTGCTCGATTCTCACAATATCCGCCTTTTCCGACTCTCTCTCACAGAAATTCGAGTTTCAATACCTAATCTCCTTCCAGATTTTGCTCCAATTTCTCACAATTTACACTGTCAATCTCTCCGAAAAAGCTAACTCGTTCGATCCCAAACTACCGCAACTAAACTGCAATCAATCTTACCCTTTTGCCTTTCCGAAGCTCTGAAACACAAAACCAAGTAATTTTTCGTTCCTGAAGACACCCATTTTGAATCTAAGCGAAGGTGAACCCTAGTTTTTATCTTATGTTTTTTTCGTTTCTGAGAAGAAAAAAAATCGTTTTTACATCTTGAGTTATAGTGATATAGGGTTACTACATGTTGAATTGATTCGTTTTGGTCGTGTTTACTCTTGTGCAGGACGATTTCGTTTCATATCTTGTGAAACTGCTTCCTTTTAAAGGTACTAGTGTTGCGAATTTGTTGGTTTTTTCTTTCAATTTGGATTTTCTTTAACTGTTTCTGTGATTTCAATCTATTTATACCATTACTTTTGTTTTGTAGCTCGATTTAAAAAAAAAAGAGTAGACACTTTATCAGGTAAAATCAATGAAACTTGATTCTTATATCAGATCTCGTTGTGTTGTTGTTGTGGCTTAAAGTAACTATCGTTGGTTTTTACGTGTATGCACATTTGGAGCTGTTATAACATGGATAAAGTGTGGGTCTGGTTACCGAGGTATTAATTTAATTGTCTTTACACATCTTTATTGATTTCATTTCATGAATTGTGATTATAAAATTTTATTTCTCACGTTCTATCAACTTACAGGAATAGTCTTGAGAATGAACAAGGAGAAACTGCGTTTGTGTCTGATTCAGCAAGACGTTTGGGTAATCCAACATTCCTGTCCTTGCCTTGATTGCCGCAATGTTTGCCATCAATCAACTGAGATGATTTTTGAGCATCTAGTGATTAGAGGGATGGATCAGAAGCACAAGAGATGTAAATATTGGAGTAAACATGGGGATACAAGGGATAATAAGACAACTGATGTTCACACGTCTGAATATGAGGCTTATGAGTTGATTAGGACAGCCTTTATGGCGACTGAAGGCCATTAACCATCTCAGAAGCAGAATGCAGAAGGGTTTGAGGGTATGAAAGTCCAGAAGAAGCTGAGTTTAAGAAGAAGTTAGAGGATGCACAAACTCCTTTGTACTCAACATGTCAGAACTACACAAAGGTTGCTGCAACCATGGGTCTATACCGGATAAAGGTCAAGAGTGGGATGTCAGAGAGCTATTTTTATCAGCTACTGACACTAGTTCATGACATGCTACCTGGAGACAATGTTCTACCTAAGTCTACTGATGAGATGAAGAAGTTTTTGAAACTGTTTGGTTTTGGTTATGATGTCATCCACGCATGCAAAAATGATTGTATCCTTTATCGGAATCAGTATGAGTAGTTGGTGAGCTGCCCAAGATGTAGTGAATCAAGATGGAAAAGGGATAAGCACACTGGTGAGGATAAGAAAGGGATTCCAGCTAAGGTGCTTAGGTATTTTCCGATAAAAGACAGATTTATGACGATGTTTAGATCAAAACGGTTGGCTGAGGATTTGCGTTGGCACTTCTGTAATTCTACTATAGATGGTACTATGCGGCATCCAGTGGATTTATTGACGTTGGTTTAGTTAAACGATAAATGGCCGGAGTTTGGTGGTGAAGCAATTTCTAGGTCTTGCAAGAAACCTTAGACTAGGTCTTTCTACAGATAGCATGAATCTGTTTTCTATCCAGAACACCAAGTACAGCACAAGGCTTGTTCTCCTAGTCAACTACAATATGGCTCCAACTCAGTGTATGAAAGCAGATAACATCATGTTGACGATGTTAATATCGGTACCAACCACACCTAGCAATAGTATTGATGTATATCTACAACCATTGATAGAGGACCTAAAGGATTTGTGGACATAGGGTATTAATGTTTATGATTCACTTACGAAGGAGAGTTTTACTCTAAAAGCTATATTGTTATGGAGTATAACAAACTATCCAGGTTTAGGGTCATTAGCTAGATGTAAAGTGAAGGGGAAGCAAGCATGTAATGTATGTGGGAAGGATACAACTTATAGATAGTTAAAGTTTAGTCGCAAGCATGTTTATATGGGCAATAGGAAGCGACTCATGCCTGGTCATCCTTACAGACATAGAAAAAGGTGGTTTGACAACACTCTGGAGGTTGGTACCGCAAAGAGGATTCAGAGTGGAGCAGAAATATTTGAAACCCTTATAGACTTAAGGAATGAATTTGGAAGACATTTAGATAAGAAAGGTAAGCATAAAAGGACTGAAGCAGATGATGAAGATGTTGATGATGATGTTGAATATGAAGAAGACGATGATATGTGGCGGTGGAAAAAAAGGTCAATCTTCTTTGACTATCCTTATTGGAAGGTTAGTTTTGTTGACACTTTATCTGACTATGAGATTTACTGATTTAGTTTAAAATACTTAAATTTGGTTTCTGATTTGTACATTATGTTGCAGGATATGCCTGTGAGGCATAACATATATGTAATGCATGTGGAAAAGAATATCTCTGATGCATTATTGTCTATATTGATGTATAATTCGAAATCAAAGGATGGACTGAAAGCAAGAAAATATTTAGAAGACATGGGAATTAGAAGCAACTTACATACAGAATTACGTGGGACGAGAACTTACTTGCCTCCAGCTGCATTTTGGCTTTCTAAGGAAGAAAAAAAGAAAATTCTGCAAAAGGTTATCCAACTTTAGAGGGCCTGATGGGTATTGTGCCAATATATCCAACTGTGTCTCAATGGATCCTCCTAGTATTGGCAGCATGAAGTCACATGACCATCATGTTCTAATGCAAAATTTGTTTCATGTGGCATTGAGAGGTTTACTAAAAAAAGGACATTGGATTGCAGTGAATCGTATCTACAATTACTTCAATAGAATGTGCCAACGCGTTATTGATCCATAGAAGCTACTTACACTATAATCAGAGGTTTTGGAAACAATGTGTCAGTTGGAGAGAAAATTTCCGCCTTCACTGTTTGACATCATGTTTCACCTTCCCTTACATCTAGCAAGAGAAGCACGCATGGGTGGCCCTGTCCACTTTAGATGGATGTATCCTTTTGAGAGGTAAACATTTTTTTCTTGTTAAATACTTCAATAACAAACTGATAGTATATGTATTCATTATAATTTTACATATTGATTTGTAGGTACATGAAGACACTAAGGCTTATGTCAAGAATTTTGCAAGACCAGAAGCTTGTATGGCCGAGGGATACTTGTCTGGTGAATGCATTGCATTTTGTATGGATTTCCTACAGAAATCTGTTCCAGTTCAAGAAGCAATTAATAGAAATGAAGATGTCGAGGCAACACAAATTTTCCTTGAAGGCCGACAACTGCATAAAGCTACAGAAGTGACTCTTATAGATAAGGAGAGAGATATAGCTCATCGCTATATTCTCATGAATACAGCAGTCATGGATCCTTATGTTGAGTAAGTGCAAACCTGAAAGTGTATTAGATATATATTTTTAAATATTTGTTGCATTGGAGACTAACTTAATGGAATACATATTGCATTTAGAAGAACTGCAAGCTACGAATGTAAGATGCGCAAAAAAATGTAACCATTTTGTGGAAAAACCATACAGAAAGGTTCACACAGTGGATCAAAGAAAAGTTTAGAATGAATTCCTCTGCTTCATAGTAATGACATGTGTTTAGTTTTTGATAATGACTTGCGTTTAGTTTCATGTTTCATGTTTCATGTACCATGTTTAATCATTTTGACTTGTTTTCTGTTTCATGTTAGATACCAAATAACTCAAAGGACCATTCGAAAAGGCTGAGATGGCTAGCTTTTGGACCAAGAAATATTGCTCAAACCTACAAGGGGTATATAGTTAACGGACATCGATTCCATATGGACGTTGTAAAGCAGAAGACTCAGAACAGTGGTGTTACATATGAAGCATTTTCCATGTGTAGAGCTAGTGCTAAAGATTCTAAGCAAGTAGCATACTATGGAGTGATAAAGGATATCATATTTCTGGACTACCGCATGTTCCCGATTCCATTTTTTAAATGTAATTGGGCTAACAAAGGGAAATGAATGAAAGAGGAAGACGATTTCACACTTGTGAATCTCCATATGAACCAGTCATCATTTGTAAATGATCCTTAAATTCTGCCATCTCAAGCTAAACAAGTTTTCTACTCTAGATAAGATGACAGCTCCCCTTGGTATGTTGTTATGAGAGAACCAAGAGGATCTCATGAGTTAGAGACAAAAGAGGAGATTGTTTCTGCACCTTCATCGGTCCAGCAAAGTGAAGATTTAGGAGATCAATCATCTGATGACGAGAGTTTCTATGTTAGGGATGATTGTGATGGTGTTTTAATAGATGATTAATGCTTAGTTTGGTTGTGTTTCAGGTAATCTGATACGATGAAATCAAAAGTTGCTATGGAAAAAATCCGTTGAAGTAAGCGTTAAGCAGGGCTTGATGTGAGTCCTGAAGTGTCTTTGGATCAGAAGAAACACAAGAAAGCTTCTCAAGAGGTGAATGAAATAGAAAGACATTTGAGAATTTTCCTGATAAAGATGCTATCGCAAACGAAGAAGATGAACAAGAGGAGGATAATGTGAATGAAAGAGATGTTGAAGAAGAAGAGGAACAAGATTTCACAGGAGTTAAGAATAATTAGAAAGACAAAGTTGTTTAATCAGAAAAGGAACAAGCTATCACAGGAATCAGGAATAATGAGAAAGACAGAGTTGTTTGATCAGAAGTGGAACAACACTCACCTAGTGAACAAGAAGAAGCCATCCCTACTTTTACACAGGGAGTCTCCAACACATCTGAAACACATACATAACAATCAGAAAACAAAAAAAAGGAAGGAAAGAGGTCCAACAAAAATGTGCAAAGTGGTAAAACATATAGAGGAAAAGGTAGAAGTGGAGTTTAATGATCTAGGTGAGTATGTTGGTAGTGGATCATTGACACTCTCCTCCTTCCTTGGTCCACTAGTGAGAGAGCATGTGCCAGTACTTCTAGATGATTGGAGACATCTTGATGAAAATACAAAGGACGCCTTGTGTGAGGAAATTCAAGTTATTTTCTTGGCCTTTTTTGATTGAGTATGAGTTTAAGAAAATTGTTTTAGTGTATAACTTGTCAATATTTGACAGGGAAGATTCAACTTGACAGAAGAATGGCAAAAAGATGCAGTATTTAAGCAGATGGGTGGTTTGTGGAGGGCCTCTAAATCTAAGCTTTCTTCCAAAGTTCGAACTATTAAAAACAAGGTTCAACTACAGAAAATTAAGCCTACCAACATCCATTTTTTATCAGCTTGTAACGGCTGGGTGAAAGGAAGAAGTACTACAACTTTTCAAGTTAAATATAATGTGGATTGATTACTTATAAGCCAATTTGTTAAGGAGAATAGTTGTGTCAAATGGCTGTTTGTCACAGTAGGAACAAAGTGATAAATACAGGAAACTCAGGAAAGGTCAAATACCTCTTACAACTAGCCGTAAAGGAATGAATCGGCTAGCTCATGAGATGGTATGTTTGTATGTCTACATAATTGGTTAGTTGTAATAGTAATTATTTAATTGGTTGAAAACTATTATTTTGTACTAGTAGAAAAGAAATAGTTCGGATCCAAAGAAAGTTACTAGAACTAAAGTTTGGGTAGCAGGCCATACACATTTTGATGGCAGACATGTTAGAGAAGAATTCGCAGATACAATTGTAAGGATTATTTAAATTCTTATTACTTTTGCTTCTTCTATTTGTTGTAAAAGTAATTCTTCTATTCTGATGGCATTCTGTGTACTGTTTTTTGATTGCAAGAGAAGATCAAGACAATTGACAGTGAAACGGACTCCAATTCCATGGATAGTATCAGAGAAGATGTTGTGAGTCAGGTTCTAGGAAAAGACAAACCAGGAAGACTTAGGGGGTTGGGCAGAGGGGCCACAGTTACCAAGTTGGCATACTTAAGGCTAGAGACTCACATGTCCAGAAGCTAGAATCTACTCAAGCAGAATTACTTAGCAAGGTTGAAACGTTGCAACATTTGGTTAGTGACTTAGCCGGTATAAAGGTAACTTCAATACAATTTTTGTTTCATTAAGTGCACTTTCTGTTGTCAGTGAGATTCTAACTTATATGTTTTTTGTCATGTTAACCTTGTTAGGGACAAAGTGATGTTTCTAGGTCTGAGTTAAGCGATCTTAGCAAAGGAGGAATTAGGTGCCAGCTATTGGATTGGTATTCGACTGAAAAGGTGGTTGTTGGTGAAGGAGAGTTCTGCTCTAGTGAACCAACATATAAGATTGGTCGAATTCCCCTGGGTCCTAATGCGGCTGCTGTCATTGTGAAGTCTGTATCAGTCCTAGAAGCATCTGTCTGGAGACCTACTACAACCATTTGCTCACTTGCTCAGGCTATAGGAGTTAAAATTGCATGGCCATATGACAAGATAATCTTGGACGATGATATTAACTTGTCACAACATGTTAACATTGTCGGATCAGAGGTAAGTTGAGATTTATTTCTTGATCCTCTGAAATTCACTTTTAGTAGATTACTAAAATAGATTTATTTAGGCTACAGATACATCAATAGGAAGAGTTCAAATCTTTGATTACTGGAAATGAAAAGATGAATTGATTGCTGAGGGTATATTATTGTCAATTGAACCTTCATATTTGGTCAACGATATTCCGCTTGGACCGAATGCTGCAGTTGTTAAGGTTGAGTTGGTTGTGAAAGTTATTGATTTACTATGGAGACCTATTCCTGGAATGTCAAAGATGGGAGATGCACTACATGAGACAATTGCATGGCCTACTGATACGGTACGACCTCATGAACCTGCAGTGGATGAATCACCCAAGAAGTCCACTCACATAAGTTTTAGAGACTATTTTATAGTTGGATAATAGTTAGTGTTGTTAGGTGTTTAGATGAGACTGAAAATAGATATTAGTTGTCTTCGAATTGTTGATATTGCCTAGATGTTATTGTGATGAATGTGTTTTATCATTTTTTGGTTTTGTAGTGGTAGTCCTAGCATTGGAAGTAGCAGCAAAGGTGCTAAACCAAAATGCGCTCTCTTAGACGTTGATAACTCTGGACAGACAGTTACAGTGGGTCGTGTGTTTTCAACTGATCCATTAGAGAAGGTGCATTTCGTCCCATTAGGTCTCAATGCTTCTAAGGTCTGGGTAGAGGTTTCCAAGGTTGATGGTGCTCGAGTGTGGAGACCAAACTCTGAAGTTGAGATCATAGGTGATGTTGTAGGATCCACAGTTGCTTGGCCAAATGAAAAGATTGTTTTCTTCTGAAAGAAATGTTAACATTTGTGTTTTGTGTACCTAGTACTTTGAGAATCTTTTATGTGTAATTTGAACCTAAGTTTATATTACATTTTCTCTAATCCCAGAATCGCCTATATAATATATATATATATATATAATATATATACGTATAAAACAATACTCATAAACAATTGCATTATTAGAACCGGTATATTAATATTAACAATAACAATTCAGAAACGCTGTTAAAAATATACTACAATAGCAAACTGAACATGCTATTAAATAATATTTAATTATTTAATAGCATATCCAAAACCGCTATGTTAGATAGAAATACAATAGCAGAAACAAAAAACGCTATCTAAAGTGGCTGGCCTATTATGACGGGCGATGACACAGCGCTTGTTAAAACGTTATGGTATCGTTAGATAGCATTTTTGGCTGCTAAGAAAGGACTTTATTCTTGTAGTGTGTAAAAGATGATCCCCGGACTTAGTTGACACCGTCCCGGTGACTCTAAATCGAGAATAGGTAAAAACCAAAAAGAAATCCTAAAGCTAGTGGTATATACAATGAAGTAAAGGATAAGGAGACTTACTTGCATCTCGGGTGGGATCCAGAGTTGGATCCAAGGTATTTCAGGACCGCTGCATCTTCATCATCGCCTTTTGTGAGGATTACTTTGATTGGATTATTGAGCAAATGCGCCCTTTGATTGGTGTCTATTCGTTCCTCATGAATTGTAGCTCGGATGTGGGCAAATGGCGAGATTTTTCCTTGGTTCGTGACCTTGTAATGGATTTATCCATCGTAGAAAGCTTGTGGCTTGAGTAAGAGGGTCCTTTCATTGGTGGTCGCTTGCATAGCAAGTGTTGGAATCTTGTAAGCATAAGATATTGGTTTGGCGTGGTGTGGCTCACGTCTTGAATCTTTATTCACCAAGGGAATAGAGATTGATCTTTCCTCCCTCTCCTCAGTGGTGAAGAGAGTATCGAGGCTTCTTCCATCTAGAGCTTGTGTATTGGACATCCTTCTATGCATGAGAGAATTAGCTAGGTAGTTTCTTGTTCTTTATTTTTCGCTCTTTTCTTTATGGCTAGCGAAGAATCTCTTTGCTTCCTCCATGTTTGTGAAGAATTTGTGGAGGAAGACTTTGAGTGGTGCTACTCTCCTCTTTTGAACCATACCCGGTAATCTCGGGATTACCTTGTGTAGAGCCTTTAAAAGCAACTTGAATTATCTTCTTTTGAAGTATCATTGATAAGGATCTCTTCAAGGCATGACACTTGGTGACTCTTTCTTCATGTTTTAGTTCCTCTTCTTGGTTTTGCATTACCGAATCACACAAGCATTGCAGATCAATATCCGCGTTCTCAATCTCAAAATCTCAGATCTCTTCTTTAACCTCATTTTCTCCAATGGATTCATCACTGTATCTTCTTGAGTTTAGAGTTCTGTAAAGTTCGAGGGAACTTGGTGCAAGATGGAATGATATATGCTTCGACTTGGTGAAGATAATTTTCCTTGTTTCAAAGTCAATTCTTACACCCACGGTGGCTAAAAATGGGCGTCCAAGAACAAGTGGGACTGGCTCGTTTGCAACAGCTTCTACAACTACGAAATCAGTTGGCATGATCCACCCTTCAACACGTATCGGTAGATATCTTACAATCCTTTCAGGAGTTCTCATAGTTGCATCCGCTACGGCTATTGGTCTTGAATGCGGCTGTAGCTCGGTGATTCCCAAATTGGCGAGAAACTTCTTGTCACTACATTTATATTAGCCCATGTATCATCTAAGGCTCCCCTGATGGCCGTATCACCAATGCGACACGGAACAGTAAATTTTCCTGGATCATTTCTTTTTTCAAGTATTGTTGGTGTTGACTCATGTGGTTCACCCATGCCAAAATCATTCATAACTCCTTTGACTTTTTCTTTGTTCCTGACCACAACTCGTACAAAGTTTCGTACTTTAGGCATAGCCGCTATGCTTACTTTAAATGGTAGTTCAATTGGCATCTTCGAGGGCTTGCTTAAATCGTTTGAATTATTTCTTTTGAGCTTTGGTGTATTTCACCCTTGGGAAGGGTTCTTCTTTATTGGTTATGGGTTCTTCAGCTTCCTCCTCCCTTTTGGTGTCGATCTGGAGTTGTTCAAGCATCTTTCCCACATTAGGCAGTGTAGTATCGACCGATAGGGTAGTCGATACTTGTGGGTTTCTTACAGCGTCGTCTTCAATATCGTCTGATGTGTTGGTCGATATTAATTCCTTCAGTATCGACTGATACATCAGTCGATATAATCTTTCTGAGTTCAAATCGATTTTTGGATTCTTAATTTGGGCTGATCTCTTCGATGTTATCCATCTTAAACACTCCATACTCATCATCATCAGACCATGTATCATCGAATTCAGCATTTTCATCTCTTTCGGTGCAATTTTCAAGAAAATCCAAGATGAACTCTTCATCTTCGAAGTATTTTTCGGGGTCACTCATCAACTCTTGGAGAACATCATAGCTCAAATCATCTTCCTTATCATCATAATATTTATCCATCATTCCGCAGAAATCCTTCGGGTTCTGAAGTGGTTTTGCATGCAAAGAATATATGGATGTTCTTCCATTCTCCGAGGTATTCTTCTCGAGGTTCTTAATGTTGTTTGTAAGATTCTCTAGCTTACCATTTAAATTTGTGTAACAGCTATAGATTATCTTATTCATCACGCTCAGACTCGTCTCAGCCTTAGCAGCTACCTCATTGAATTTTGTAGACATCTTAATGGCATGCTTTCCTTGGCTTTCTAACAATTTTTTCCAGATGGCATTGGTTCCTTCATCTTGTGGATTGGGAGGTAGGTTTTGAAAAGTTCCTTGATTTCCAAAGTTGTTGAACCTTTGATCTCCCCTCCAACCCTTGTTGTTGAATGTTTGATTGAACCGGTTGTAGCCTCCTTATTGGTTATACCCTTGATGGTATTGCCCTTGGTTTGCAGCAAAACTCATGTCTTCTTCTTGAATTTTGACATAGATCTTCTTGCACCATACTCACATTCTTCTTAGTGGCTTGCAATTGTTGTCCCATGAGTAGGGCTTGTTCCATCTTCGTAGCCATTTGTTCAATTTGGCCGGCTTCTCTTGTGTATGGATTTGTGAGGTCATGTTCTAATAGGGCGATGTTTTCTATAATATTTTCTCCTTGGCTCAACGTCAAATCTGCGAAGCTTCCTTGACTAGATGTTGTAATAGCTAGTCTCCACTATAGTTGGCATCCTTGATAAAAGGTATTTAGCAACTGATCCTTCTTGAAGCCATGGTGAGGGCACGCATTTTTATAACCCTTGAATCTCTCCCACGCGTAGAATAAATCCTCACTCGCTTCTTGGTGGAATGTCGAGAAATTGTTTCTGAATTTTATCCCCCTTTGACGATTAAAGAACTTCTCAAAGAAGGCTTTCTTGTAATCATCCCACGTTTTGATCGAGGCGCTTGGGAGATTCTTTTCCCAACGACTTGCCTTATCCGCTAAGGAGAACGGAAATAAGGTAAGTTTATACGCATCACCGTCAGGCTCTTGACCTCCAACACCGTTAGCTTCTTCGAGATTGTCATCCAATTTTTCTGCTCAATGAGTCTTTCTCGGTTTTTCCTTGACTTCCTTATATTGCGCTTGAGTTTGGTAATATCAACAGATGGAGTGAGGTTCCCGTCACTATTACTCCTTCTCATATGAAATGAAAGAGCAAAGGAATGCAAAGAGACTTCAATTAAACTCAAATTTCAATAAGTTAAAAATTCATGGATGATCAGACAGTTTATATCGACCGATACAGGTGGTCGATATTATAGATATTGACCGATATGGTCGGTCGATATGCAGTAAAACCAAAAATAAAATGAAAAATCGATTGATGTCCTTCTTCAAACTGGTTAACTTGTGCGTAGCTCCTTGGCAACGGCGCCAAAACTTGATGGGTGTGTTTTGATCTACAAATCTAAAGTTGTACATTTATAAAGACACCTCAATTTGTTTGCCCAAGTATAATCAATAGACAATCGTAGTAAGCGAGGGATCGGCCCACAGGAGCTAGGATGGTTAAACTAGTAGTTTAAAGTGCAGATTCAACCGTTTGTAAAAACGGGGTTTAAGTTGATTTGGTTTTGCGAGTTTAACTCGGTGAAAACGATTATAAAACCTAGAAAACAAATGATCAAAGATGTGGATCTTATGAGAGAGATGATAGATGAGTAGTGAATATTCTTAGTGAGATAACATTAGGTTAGGATTCTTAAGGACTTGTTTTAGGGGTTTACCTAACCTAATATTCGGTTAGCTCGATCATGTTTCGATGAAAACCGGTTCACTTAGACATTTACCCTAGTAATTTAAGCCTTGTAAAGGGAAATGAATAAGATCTTAAATACTACAAACATCCTATGCATTTGTTAATGTGAAGGTTCACTTTCTAGATCCATTAGCCACCTCAAAAAATTCTTATAAATGACTAACACTCTTTACTTGCTCTCCTAA
Source organism: Erysimum cheiranthoides (assembly GCA_011420285.2). NCBI lineage: Eukaryota > Viridiplantae > Streptophyta > Magnoliopsida > Brassicales > Brassicaceae > Erysimum > Erysimum cheiranthoides. The sequence continues at coordinate 10,611,206 of CM022176.2, read as the reverse complement.
CATTTTAAGCCTTTGAAAGGATACAAACGCAACTAAAGGCTTTAACCCATACAAACATGCATCACAAATCATGCTTAAGAACCTAGTGATGTTCTAGTGCTCTTAAGTAGAGAAATACACATGATTAATCATTTAGACACTCTCTTTAACATATCATATGCAAAGAGAGTGTGAAGAAGAGATAAGAGAAAGAGGGTGTCACTAAACCTCACCTTAATCTCTTACTTGGACCATGATTAACTAAACTAACCCTAATTATTAACCTAAACCTTAATCATCTCACTAATCACTTCCCTAATTCATTTCTCTCACTTAATCCACAAGAGTGATTACTCATTCATGGGCAATAAAATAAAGGTAGATGTGATAATTAGAGATGCCATTATGCAAATGTTTGAATTCAAAATAAGAAAATAAATGTCCACAAAGGGACAAAAAGATTTGTACTTAAAAAGGGAACAAAAGGAAGAAACAACAAAATCTAAAAGTCTAAAAAAAGCCATCCTTTGATTATGTCGGCCTAGTGGGGTATTTATAGGGTCTTGAGTCGGTCATGGGTAGAAAGTTCATTTGTTTGTGAAAAGGCTTCTTTGTATCGGTCGATATGGGGGTCGATATACCCTCCATATCAATCGATACTTGGTCGATATTGAGAGCACATCTTCAAATCTTCCACGGGTGTCTCCCCTGAATATCGATAAATATTCCTTTGTTGGTATCGACCGATATAGGCTCGATATCTTCGTGATATCTTATCTGAATCGCCTCTTTGGCATTCGTTCTCTTCGTGACTCTTTCCCCAAAGACTTTTTGGCTTCCCACATACCTGATTGAGTCCTAATATATACAACTATGCACACTAATGCAAACTCCTATGACTTCTAAGACACTAAGTACACAAAACTATCCTAAATGCATGAGAAATGGACTAGAAATGGGTTTAAGGGTCTAAAATCAATGTGGATTAAGTGCTAAAACATATAAATTCTCATCTCACCAGTTAGCGATCTTATGGAAAAAGAACCTCATTGTAGAAATCCTTTCAAAAGACAAGTGTATTATGAATTTAAAAACAAAGATGGGGACTGTTGGTTTTTACTTGAGTTGTGTGTATGGAAAACCGGTAAGATCAGGTCATCGTGAAGTGTGGGATCAACTTTTTGAAATTGGCCTCATAGGAGATCATGCATGGATGCTTGTAGGGGATTTTAACAAACTTCTAAGTAATGAGGAAAAGCTAGGAGGAGCTGTTCGAGTAGAGTATACCTGTTGGGATTTCAGAAATATGGTGGAAAACTGTAAATTGAAAGAAATTTTCAGTTGTGGTATGTCATGGGCGGGATGGAGAGACAATGTGTGTGTTCAACGTCACCTTCACCGCAGCTTCGGGAATGATAATTGGTTTCGTTTGTTTCCGCATGTGCAAACTGAATATTTGAACCTTTGGGCATCAGACCATCAACCTATAAAGATCTCCTTTTGCAGCAGAAGGTGCATACCAGAATAGAGGCCGTTTTCAATTTGACAAAAGACAGTTGGATCACGAGAATATTGAGGAGATTGTTCTCAAGGGCTGGAACAAAAACGCATAGGATGAGGACACTATGTTATTGGATTGAATCAAATGGGTTTGACAGGGATTGGTGAGATGGACATGAGATTTTGGGCTTAATTTAGCCAATCGAATCGATAATAACAATCGATTGTTACAAGCTGAACTTGCCAAAGAGTTCCTTGATCAGAGCAAAATAAATCATCTTAAGTATATTCTTGCAATGGCTTACTGCGATGAAGAGCTTTTTTGGAGACAAAAGTGTAGAGAACTTTGGCTAAAGGCGGGAGACCGTAATATTACTAAATATTATCATAACTGTGTACATGGATGCGAGTCTCAAAACCGGATTCTGATGTTGAAAGACGAGCTTGGAAACAGACATTTCTCTGAAGGATCTAAAGGTCAGATCGCTATTGACTTTTTTACCAATTTATTCACAAGCTCTAATCCTTTAGAGATGGACTCCTTGTTTGAAGGATTTTAAGAACGAGTCACTCCACAAATGAACCAGAATTTTTTTTCTCCAATTTCCTCAGTGGAAATAAAACAAGCAGCTTTCAGTATTAGTAATAGTAGCGCTCCGAGTGAAAATGGTCTCACAAGTACTATCCACAAGAAATTGTGGTACATTGTTGGTCCTTCATTTATTAAATAGGTCAAAAGTTCTTTAGATACGGGTATTATGCCTTCAAGCTGGAATCACAAACAACTATACATTATTCTGAAGATTAATAACCCATCTTGATGACAGATATGAGACCCATCATTTTATGCACGGTGCAGTACAAGATAATTTCCAAAACCATTTGCAACAAATTGAAACGATGGCTTCCGATGATTATCTCTGAAATGCAAGGTGCTTTTGTATCTAGACGCCTTATTTCTGACAACATCATCCTCGCCCATGAGATAATTCATGCACTACAAATGGATGATATAGTTGTTGATGACTTCATGGCCATTAAGACGAATATATCAAAGTCATATGACCGAATTGAATGGTGTTTTTTTGGAAACACTCCTAGAGAAGATGGGGTTTGATCGTGTATGGATTCGATGGTTGATGTCTTGTGTCACAATAGTTTCTTTCTCTGTTTTACACAATGGACAGCCTCATGGATTTATCAAACCTGAATGCAGAATTAGACAAGGAGACCCTCTGTCTCCTTTCATCTTTATCTTGGCAGCGGAAGCTTTAATACATACTCTAAACCGGTTAGAATCAATGAGGTGGATCAAGGGCATTAAGCTGTCGGAGAATGGTCCCTCTATTCATTATATGCTCTTCGCGGATGATAGCTTACTTATGTGTAGAGCTAGAGTATGTGACGCCATGGAAATTAAGAGATGCTTAAAAGTCTATGAAGAGGCTTCCGGTTAAGTTATCAATCTCTCTAGTATTCGCTTATGTTTTGGCTTAAAGATACCTTTTTATGCCAAAGAAGCGATTAAACCGTGTCTTTGTATCTTTCAAGAGGGAGGAAAAGGTAAATATCTTGGTTTACATGAGGATTTGCACGGTTCAAGGAGGAAATTGTTAGGTTTCATAAGAGAAAAGGTACAAGGTCGATTACGTGGGTACTTCTCTAAAGCCATATCTCAAGGAGGAAAATAAATCCTATTGGAATCTATTAGCTTAGCTCTACCAGTCTTCACTATGCCAGTTTATAAACTGCCCAAGGATCTTTGTTCTGGGTTAACAAGCGCAATGATTAAATTTTGGTGGAATGATAAAAACAATAAGAATAAGATTCCATGGGTGGCTTGGTCACGGATGTGCAAAAAGAGGAGGGTGGCCTTGGTTTTTGCGATATCGAAAGATTTCATCATGCCTTATTGGGTAAACATGCTTAGAGAATTTGGCGTAAACCGGACTATCTTGTTTCTCGTCTTCTCAAGAACAGGTATTTTGAAAACAGATCATTCCTTGAAGTTGTTGGGAAACGGCCTTCTTATGCCTAGAAGAGCATCATATTCGGTCTTGAATTGATGCTTAAAGGATTAATTCAAGTAATAGGAGATGGAAAAGGGACGTGTATATGGCTTGATAATTGGATATTGGATTGAGTACCTATATCGCCAATATGTCGACAAGGCAATTTACTGGATCTCACTCTTTCTGTTTCAGACCTCATGATCGAGCATACACCATTTTGGAATATAGCCCTGATGCGACAATTATTTGTTGAAAATGATGCCAATCGAATTCTTAACATCTCTTTCAACTGTGTAAAGGACAACCTAGTATGGAGTTTCTCAAAATCTGGTAATTATGATGCCAAAAGTGGCTACCTCGTTATAGAGAAATTGAAGGCAATTCATGAAGGAACATCTCTGTTACCTCCTCTTGAAAGTAATCTATGAAGAAACGTTTGGAAAATTGAGACAAATCCAAAGATTAGACATTGTCTATGGTAGTCATTTGCAGATGCCCTTACTGTTCGAACTCGTATCCAAACCAGAGGCATTTTAGTCGAGTTGCAATGTTTGTTATCTGAGGAAGAAGATGAAATTATTTGTCATGTCTTATTTCACTGTCAATGAGCTAAGAGAGTTTGGGAGCTATCACAGGTTCCTCTACCTTCTCATGAATTCTCACTCAACTTTGTTTTTTTAAATCTTCATCACAAGGTGATGCAAATTAAAAAGAAGCTAGCTCCCACATTGGTCCTTCGTCAAGTTCCATGGATTCTATGGCATTTATGGAAGTCGAGTAACGAATTCCTTTTTAAGAGGAGTCGATATGAACCCCATGCCATCTTATCCAAATCAGCGGAAGACGCAGAGCTCTGGTTCTTCGTCAATGGTCCAACTTACAATCTAAAGATGCATCTGCAACGAATCCTTGGTTATCGACAGGTTTGGTCTAAACCGGATCCTCCCTTCCTAAAATATAATTTGGCTTGTTGTTGGGTATCTCATGATAGGAACTCAGGAATTTCATTGATATTAAGAGATTCATCCGATTCACCTTTAGTGCATGGACGACACTTGTACTCTCGCGTCATATCCAATTTTGAGGCCGGATTATTGAGTTTATCGTGGGATGCAACTTCACTGAAAACCATGAGATACAAAAACATTTCCTTTGAAATGTCATCTGGATTAGTACAAGAGGCCATTCTCTATCTACAACGATTTCCTCAAACCCAATACACGATTGAGAGCATTCGGAACTTTCTTCCAAACATTGAGATATGGAATATCTTCATTGTCCCTCGCCAATGCAATCAACCGGCTTTTGAAATAGCTGAGGGCATCATACGCCTCAATAAGTTTCAAATGTATATTGCCTCTGTAGGTCCGCAATGGCTTCATCATATGATCACCTTGGAAGAACAACACACATAAGGATTTCTTACTCCCTGATGTATGGTTCCGTTCTAATCTCAAAGGAGTTTCTTCTCCTTATTTTCTTACTTAGCCTTATTATTATGGTGCCTATTGGCTTCTCTATTTCCTTGTAAACCATGTCGACTGTTCTGATTTAAGTTTAATGGAATAAATATGTGTTAAAAATTAACATTTAAGGATTTTGAAATTGGAATACTTTAAAGAGTATACGTTATTTATTGTTTACATTGTGTCGATGATATAAAATAAATTGTGTCGCTATGTTATCAATATAACATCATAATTTACGTATTAAACACATGTGAACTTTATGAAGTGTGCATGTTTGTGGTATACGAATAATGTAGACATAGGATGATCTCTTTATATACATGTAGATGGAGATGCATATCGAAAAGTATAGTTAGTAGAAAGAATGAATGTAATTATATATTTGTAATCAATATGCTTTATGCTTTAAAAATTTATTTACTGTAAATAAAACTAAGTAATTCAGTAAACAAAAACAATTCGTCTGTTTTAGTTTGATGGTGATACAAATATTTTACAAAATAAATCTAAAAGTATTATTATAAAAGCTATACTCACTAATATGTTTGGGTCATCTAAGAATCATATATAAGTAAATAAAAAATATGGAAGCATGAATTGGCAAACAACACTTGAAATTATAGATTGTAATTCTGAGACAAAGTAATAAAAAGTTTCAAAGGAAACGAAACAATGAGATTATGTTCTTAAAAGTCTTCTGCATTCTAAAAATAATAGCAGACCACGCCACATTATGTTGCTGAAAACTTCTCTGAATACAACGTTCTTAGTCTTCTTATGAGGTTTCCCATCTTTTCCATGATTAGAATTTTCATTCCAGCATTCGATGTGACTCTATATATAGCCACATATAACTGGTCATAAGAAAAATGGGCCTTGGTATAAATAATCCAACCTTATCCAATGTTAGACCTTGACTTTTGTTTATTGTCATTGCGAATACAACATGAATGGAAATTTTATGCGTCTCATTCTGAAAAGAAACAAAGTTTTAGTTGGCGTAATCAACATCCGGTAAATGAAACCTTTTCACTGATCTTATTATATGCAATAACAACAGTTTGCACAACATGTTCATATAGATGTGCGATTTGAAATCTTGTTTCATTGTACAACCCGTTTTAGGGTCGGTACTTCTCAAAACATCACATGAGAGCCAACTTTAAGCCGCAAAATATGGCTTGGAAGTCCACCCATTTTGATACTATTTAGAAAATTAGGTGAAAAGAGGCTAGCGTTGATTGGAATCGTATCGGTAAGAAAAATGCTCTTTGAACTACAATAGTTTTTTTCATCACATATAACATAAATATAAAATTATTCATATTAGAAAATGATCTAAGTACCAAGACTTGTATTCATAGCAATATTTAAAATCGTAACTAAACTTTTAGTTTTGAGAGCATGTGATTGTTAATCATCTCAATTTTTTCGTTTGTCGGACATTTAACAACACGTTCTTGGAAAAATTTAGGACGACGAAAATCACCAACAGAATTTCTATGAAATCGCATAAACTATGGACTCTATATGATAACCAAGTTGATCAATTATGAGAAATTCTTCTTGAAAATCAATCATAACTTCACCATTATTAGAAGCATTGATTTGCCATCACCAGTTGGAATCCACTATGAGAATTCATTTATATCTTGTGCAATAGTCGGATTTTCTGATGTAAAAAGACTCTGTTTTTGTGAATTCTAAAATTGTCACATGATCCCATAAACTGGATGAATTCAATGCAACTGTTTTTTTGGCCAGCCTCTTTAACTATAGGTAACATGTCAAAAATCTCCACCAAAAACAGCTACTTTGCCACCAAAAGGCTTATCATGTGAATCTATTGTAATATCTCGCATACTCTGGTCTAATGATTCAAAGCAATACTTGCTCATCATTGGAGCTTCATCCCTTATTATATGTGATGCTTTTTCCACCAAATTTCGCCGATCTGATCCACATGACATATTACATGTTAAGAAATCGTTTGGATTGATTGGGATCCCAAATATTGGTTGAGCAGTTTTGCCGCCTTCATGTAAAAGTTAAGCAATTTTGCTACCGTAAAATTTAACACAGTTTTTTCTCTGTATCGAATAACCCCAGACAAAACTTTCCAAAAAAAATGTTCCCAGGTCCTCTAAAACCATACATAAAGAAAACTCATCATATATTCTTTAAGACTGCATATATTACCTAATCATATATGCCTTTTTTGTTATGTTGCTAGTTGTTTGGCCAATTTTCATGGTCACTTTTCAGCTTAAATCTATTGTAACTAAGTTCATCGAAAATTAAATTGTTAACCAATACATCATTAACATTTGTTAGGGGTTGAGACATTGATGGATATCTAGTTAGGAAACTCTCATTGATGCGCATAATAAGATCAATCTTTCTAAAGCAAAATTCTTAATATGCTTCTAGTTCAATTTCAATCCTATTAAAACAAGAAAAATAACACTCAATTAGCGTGATCGTAAAAATCCTTAATATAAACTTCACTCCATATCCTAGTTTCTACGTATACTTAAAATAAAAGAAAAACAAAACGTCAAAAAGTGCTTTAAATTTTTTGAAACAAATTTTCCATATACAAAAGTATATAAATATATTTCAAATGCTAGAGTGTTCCGTCCATTGGTAACGCACACTGTCCACGTGACCTGGGTTCGAATCCTAGGTGGTGTGGATATATTCTCAAACCAAATTTTTTAATCGGGTCGGGTTCGGATCGGATCCGGGTCGGATTTTTAATCGGATCTTTACTGGTTTAGTCTTGGTTTACTATGATTTGGTTAACCAGAAACATGGTCAAGAGGTCTGGTCAACGATCAAACCAAGATTTTGAAATTTAGGTAGAATTTGAAAGAAACTATGTGCAATAGGGTGGAATTTGGTCGATTTTCAAACTAGGGTGAAAGTCCATGTAAAAGTTTATTGAGGGTGGGGAAAATGACAGTTTTCCCAAAATATAACAATTTAAGTCAATATCATTCACATGCAGTGTAGTCTCGATTTCATTCACATGCTATCGAACCACATAAAAGGACACTGAAAATAAACAATAGATGCGAATGATCTTAGTAAGAGTGGACAAAAAAAATGTAAAAAACAAAAAAATTCAAATTAAATATTTAAATGGGTAATAAAAAAGATTTTAAAATAAAGGGAAAGAATTGAGCTTTAATTTAATTGAGTATCATTTGGCTAATATTTAGATTTTGTAATTAGAGTTTTAATGACATTGTCTTCTCTTGCTCATGTAAATCGATCGGAAAATGTAATAGTTGATACTTTAGAAAGAAAGGCCTTTGAAGAGCAATCAAATTATTATTTAAATTCACTACCAGCTTTGTGGATGATTAATTTGTTGTAAGAATTTTGATTATTAATAAAGAAAGCTGATATAAAAATATAAATAATATTTTTAATATTATTTAATTTCAATTTCATCAATTAAAAATGAATTTGAAATAATAAATTAATTAAAACGAATTTTTTAGTCATAATACAAAAAAACAAAGGATATATATATATATTAAATAACCCAAATTAAAAACAACTAAATAAATGTTAAATAAACATTAGTATATTGAAATTAAGGGAAAAAACACTTTGTAAATATCTTTGTAAAGATATTTTGCAGATTTTTTTTATTTAATTAATTGTGTATAATAAGAGTTTAATATTATCGGGTTTTTGAGGCATATATAAATTAAAGGGGTCTAAGGGCTTGTATTATGTAATCCACACATTAATAAAGAAACACTAGACAAAAAGTCACATTAATAAAGAAACACTAGACAAAAAGTATTTGTCCTAATATTACGTTTTCTTTCTAATTCTTCACATACAAATCGTTCTTCTTCATTAGGGTTTTTTGCTCGATATTTACAACACCAAGCATGGGGTTATTAGAGGATTTCTTGAGTGGGGTGGTATTAACTGCTTAACAGGTAAAATGTATTACTCTAAAAATCTGATTTCTTTATCTTTAATTTGAGTTTTGCAGAATCTGCAAGTAGAAATTGTCTTGTAGTAAACAGCATGCAAGCAAAAGCATATAACGAATGGAACTAGAGCATGTTTCGTCTTTGGCAATTGACCAAGTAGGAGAAAATCATTTTTTTTTATAGATGTTAACCATTGACTTCTTCTTTTGAGAGTGTTGTGGTCAGATAAAAATTTAGGACGTTTAAGGAAAGATCTGATTTTTCTTCTAAAAACAAATAAATCCAAAACATAAGCAAAATAAATTAGTTGGTTGACAAAGAAAATATAAACTTCTTGTTTATCCCGACACTTCTACTTCACTTTCAGATTCTTCGTCTTCACCTTCAGAGTCGTCATCTTCAGAGTCTTGTACAGTGTGCCACAATTTAGATTCTTCTTTAAGTGAATCAGCCAGAGTCTTCAACATGTCATCATCTATGCTTTCTCGGTTGGGACGCCATTTTAGCTGTAGTTATTAAGAATTTACAATACATGAGAGAGCCATACCACATTTCAATATGCATATCCTAGTTTGAGAATGCATACTTACTTGTAAGAGACGCAAATCTTTCCCTGTTGATTTCCAATAAAGTTTCTTTCCCTCCAAAGACCAGATACAAAACCCATTTTTAGGATTAGGAGGATCCGTGGCTACAGAAAACCCGCACTTGAAACTTGTATCCATCTCCTGAGGTATTGTATACGCAGTTGCAACATATCTGCAGAAAAAAAGATACATCATTCCCTTGTAATTGGAAGTAGAAGAAAACCAAAGTGGGCACCTTCCAGTTGGGTCCCATGCGATATCGGTGGCCATAAAATGTTCATCCTTGCTCAACATCTTAAGGTTCTCGACGTCGAAAAACTCAAGCTTTCCTTTGAAGGAGCCTTTTAATCCAGCTAAAACTATGTGCTTCCCTCTGGGTGACCAGAAGAGGGAATCAGCTTGCTTAGTCTGGAACCTAGCTAGCCTTGAAACTTTATCAGGATGCATAGAGTAGAAACTGACAAGTGGCTTTGATTCGTCGTCACCGTAAATCATGGCAAATCTGTCACCACTGGGCTCCCACGCGAAAGCAAGAATCTTCTCGTCCACATTAAGAACCTCCTTGCTGGGAGTATCATCAATGCCTTCTCTGATGCGGAAAAACACAAATTCAGAGCTTTTCACTTGGACAGCAAGATATTCTCCATTGCTCTGCCAATACATCTTGCAATCATCGTCACAAACAACATCCGTTTGCCTCAGCACCTTCATGTTAGGGATTTTAACAAGGACAACGCTATTAGCAGTCTGCTTGCCACACCTTTTCAACAGTGCAAGGATGGATTCAGTAGGAGACCAACACATGTTGTGGACATCATCAAACTTGTCGCCTAACGAGTTGAAAGTCTGAGTCTCATAGATGCATACAGTCTTCTTTATAAGCATGGCAAAGTAGCTATCATCTTCTCCCCCAGCCCATCTGCAGAGAACAAGTTTACATCAATGAATAACCTAGATAATAACATTTTTTTAGGGAAAATAAATCTGCACTTCACCTAATTAGAGGCCAAGAGACGTCAGCAGGACAATGATATCCTCCCATCAATATTCTCCCACTTCTCACATCAAAGATTTTCAATTCCTGCAAAATCAGAATACTTAACGTCAAAATGAAATGCAAATGCAATTATAACAAGAGAAGCAAGATGCACTCACACTTCGGACATTTCTCTGTGGTCTGTTGTAGGTTACCAAGTATTTCTCTCCGGGAGAGAAATCAACTAGATTTACCTTCAATAACAAAAAAAAAAACATCAAAGTCAGTCCTACAAAACAGAAGCACAGTTTTTTTTTCTTTTCAAAATCAAATATTTAACTCAAACCTTAGCATGCACATAGCACATGAGATCAGCACGTTGACGGCGAAAATCACCCTCAATAACTGCCAAATTTTTAAATTGTAACAAGAGGTATGAACCTCGAGGAGACCAGTGCACATCACCGGTAATGTTTACATCCTGCACAGGACGAGACGATTACATTACACAATAGTGATAGACAGTCAGGATGCACAAAAAAGCAAGGCTACTTACACAACTTTGATAAACCCTATAGGCCTTCTTACGAGTTGGATTAATCAGTAAAACCTCGGTAATTGGGCCATAACGAATCACTAACTGATTCAGGTCGCCTTTACCAGTAAGGCACTTAAAACAAAAAACAAAACACAGTCAGTCATCCGATTAGCAAAGGATTGAGCAATGATTTTAGATTTCAAAATACTAGACAATTGTGCTACATACTAAAACCATCTATCATCCATTATATTTGTTGCTCAGCCTAGAAAGCCAACCTAGAAAGCCAAGTTATAAGTGTGTGCCAAAGTGAAGGAATCAGTGATCCGAATATTAACCACAGCGTAGGCATGAGGAAAAGTAGACGTACCTCTTCCACATTGAATGGATAGTAAAAACTATTATTTGCCTCGTAGAATTCAGATTTTCTATAAACGCCCTGCAGAGAAACAAGATATGGGAACAATGAATTTTCTTCTACTTGATACAAGTGAGGCTAATTGAGGCCAGCGTATATACCTCGGATTTGAAGTTACAAAGAGTAAATACCGTCTTCTTCTTCTTCTTCTTCGTCTCAGAAACAGCGTTACTAGATCCACGTTTGCTACAAATACAGGAATCATTGTTCAAAACCACAGCCCACTTTTATTCGGACATTACCATAAAACTAGTTGAAATCATTGAAACCAATCATTCGAGGACGAGAAAGCATAGAAATCACACCTCTTAATCCTATTAGATTGTCTGGTGCCCAGATCCGCCATGCTTTCGAAATTTGAATCGACGAGAGACAGAATGAGAATGGCGATCGCAGAGTCGTTTAGGTTTTCTTTATCGCCGTAGGGGTCGTGAACCTCCTTCACCTAGGACAATATTAAACTCGTTGGGCTTGTGGCCCATATAAAAGAGATGGAAAGAAAGCCCTGCCCACATAATTAGGACTTGGCAAAATACCCAAATCAAATCCAAAGTTCCAAACCGAACCCCATCCGGAGAAAGAATACCGAAACTCACAAAATACCCGAACAGGTCTTTGATATCCGAAAACCCAAAACCGAATGAGTATCTAAAAACTCTTAATTTCGAAGTACGTTTATTCAGACACCCTTATTTTGTGATCTTATTTACATTTTATGCCATTGTATTTCTTTACCAAATTTGAATTCATTAAAGGTATTTTAGGGTTAATTTTTTTATTAATCCTTAGTTTATGCCGCCGTATATCCGAATAAACTTGGATATAGCGCGGATCCGTTTTAAAGTTAACACGCGGGTTAACTTACCCATATCTTTTGACCCGACCCGATATTGAGAGAAATACCTAGTGATTTTGTTTTCATGCTCCTCGCCGTCTCCGAAGAAAAACCTAAACTTAACACGCGATTCGCTTATGCTACAAGTGGAAGAACGTACATCAAGAATCTGCCGCTTATCTGTGTCGTCAGAGGTCCTAACTCCAACGATTATGGCACCGAACGTAGTCTTCGTCACACCATCGGATTACCTGATTTCTCCCAAGAGCTTCGCTGCTTCCAGACCGTCACTTGCTATCAGGTATCAAATCAAATTCATCGGAATCTCAATCTGGTGTATTAGCGTCGGATTTTGATTTGCGCTATTGGTGTTTTATTCTCAGGCGGTGGTGAACAATTTGGAGGATGCTCATGAACAGATCGACAAGGCGATATCAACAGCTCGAACAGATCGAATAAACTTGGATATAGCGTGGATCCGTTTTAAAGTTAACACGCGAGTTAACTTACCAATATCTTTTGACCCGACCCGATATTGAGAGAAATACCTAATGATTTTGTTTTCATGCTCCTCGCCGTCTCCGAAGAAAAACCTAAAGTTAACACGCGAATCGCTTATGCTACAAGTGGAAGAATGTACATCAAGAATTTGCCGCTTATCTGTGTCGTCGGAGGTCCTAACTCCAACGATTATGGCACCGACCGTAGTCTTCGTCACACCATCAGATTACCTGATTTCTCCCAAGAGCTTCGCTGCTTCCAGATCGTCACTTGCTATCAGGTATCAAATCAAATTCATCGGAATCTCAATCTGGTGTATTAGTGTCGGATTCTGATTTGCGATATTGGTGTTTTATTCTCAGGCGGTGGTGAACAATTTTGAGGATGCTCATCAACAGATCGACAAGGCGATGTCATCAACTCTGAAAGAAAGCAAGCTTGTGTATATCAACGTTAGCCGCGACTCCTCATCCTACTTTCACCCGCGATCCAGTCCCCTTTTCCTTAACTCTCAGGTAAATTTTAAACTATCTCATCAAAATCTCATTCTTGAATCAAAACATTTAGACAAATGGATCTGTGTGTTTAGATTGAGCAATAAGATGGGTCTAGTAGCTGCGGTGGAAGCAACATTGGAGTTTATTAACAAATCCGTGAACCCAGTCATGGTTAGTGGCCAGTTACGCATGTCTAAAGCCGGTGAATGCTTTGTGGAGCTAGACGGTGCTTCAGGTTACGCCATGGCAGTGATGCCCTCTGCAAAGGGCTTATTACCGCTTTGTAGGAATGTTGGGTGCATATTAATTTAGTCTTAGATATCGCGGGATACTAGATTGAGCAAAGGGCTGAAGATGAGACGATATATTCCTCTCGACTATGCTCTCTTCCAACTCTCACCAAAGAGGTAAGAATGATTCTTTAAAGCTGTTAAAGTTGTTAGTGTTGGTGCGTGTATGAGACGTTCTTGATGTTTTTCTCTCCAGCAGATGTGAATCGTTCGTCTCTACTGCGGGAAATACTGTGAAAATTGCTTCTGGACTGATGAAATCATTTGTTGTTCATTTGAGAGTTGCGGAGAGCAGATCGCACGGGAACTTTAGTCAATGTTACTTCTTAAGCTGAGGTATTTGAGCATACCACGAAAATTCTGTTTAGAAAAAGAGGTCAGTTTTATGAATTTTAATATGTTTCGTTTCACGTATTTTGTCATGCTTGTGTGATGCTCATAGAGTCGCAGCGGAGCTGAAGATGAGACCATCTATTTGATGCTCAAATGGGGAAACTTGAGCGAAGGGATGAAGATGAGACCATCACTCCAGCGCAAATTACCATGAAGGTAATTTTTTGTATACTATTTTTTAGAATTTCTTTTTTTGTTTTCTATGATTAATATTACTCCAATTGGCATTTTTCTGTTTTGTTTAATGTTTGGATTAGTTCTCATTGATTCATCTTTTGATATTGGCTTGGATTTTGATTGAGTTCATCCTTAAGTTACCTTTGTCACATGTTACTTGCAGGTTTTCAATTGAGCAGAAAACGACAAGCTGAAGCATGTCATGGAATCCACGTTTTGAATAATTTATTGTCTGAAATGGTAACAAAATTTTCATCATTTTTCATGCCATTCACACGCATGTTTGATCTTAATAGTTTATATCATGTTTTGTGTTGTTTTGAAGAGCATGAGAGATAAAACAACTACAAGATGAAGAAACATAGATGAAAAGGACCTGCAAATCGAAGCAAAGCTGGAAAAAAACAAAGACGAAATTGATCGAAGAGACATATTGTTTATGCTTTTTCCCTGTTTCTTGGTTAGCGTTTTGGAATTCTTACGCTTGGTTTTAATTTCTTTTGACAGTGAAAATCCTTGATTCGCTTATATGCTCTTGAATCTCACCAATTAGTTTACCTTTGGATTCGCTTATATGCTCTTGAATCTAGCCAATATTGTGATGTTAATCTGCTTTTTGTTTTCTAAAATTATTTGTTGCTACAATTTGGTTTTCTTCGGTTCAGATTGAATGTGGCGAGACGGATGCATGGTTATCTATGGAGCTCATGTTTCATCTAAGTGTTCTTCCTCTCACTCTCCAGCTTACTAACATACATGGCAATCTTTGGGGAAAAATTCTTCATGTAATAATGATTCCTGTTTCAGCTCTCTCTCCGGAAAGTTACGTGTTTGGGACTCATGCTTTTTTCTTTGGTTCAGGGAGCGAGGGCGCTCTACGGTTGTTTTCAAACCTTTTGAGATTATTCATAATGATATTTGGACCTCTCCAATTTCAAGTGTTAGTGGTTTGAAGTACTATGCTATTTTTCTTGATGACTTTACTCAATTTGTCTAGGTGTAACCTTTCCATCGCAAAAGCGGCCTTTTGGGCTGTTACCTTCATTTTACAGCTTATGTTAGGACGCAGTTTGGTACTGAAATTCAAGCTCTTCAAAGCGACAATGGGGGAGAGTATACAGGCTGGTAGTTTTATGACTACTTAGCTTCACGGGGTACGATTCAGCGGTTTTCGTGTCCACATACGTCTCAACAGAATGACAAAGCTGAACGCATGATCCGAACCAATATCAACATGATCCGCTCTCTTCTTCATCAAGCGTCCATGCCTCTCTCTTATTGGGTTGAAGCATTCTCTACTGCAGCACATCTTCTCAACATTCTTCCATCAACTGCGGTTCATGACAGTATCCTTACACTCTCCTTTTTGCTGACCGGACTCTTATGATCTTCTGCGTGTATTTGGATCACTATGATACCCCAATCTGCTTCCTACATCGCCACACAAGCTTGCTCCTAGGTCCACTCCGTGTGTATTTCTCGACTATCCCACTGATCATCACGGTTATCGATGTCTCGACTTGGCTAAAAATCGGATCATTCTCTCACGCCATGTCACCTTCGACGAGAATGTGTTCCCGATTGTGACATACTCCCCGTTTCTACCATCCACTCCACCTTTGATCCCTGAACCAGTTCCGCATATTGTCGTCGATCATGCTGGCTCACCATCGCTACCTCCGTCACCACCGGATACGCCTCGTGCTTCTCCGACGTCTACATCTGCATCATCTCCAACGATCACACCATCATCGACTCCTCTTTATTCTCTACCACTCTACCAACACATATCCCAAGGTCACTCATGCAGAGGATGGCATTCATGAACCCAACGACGGTTATGCCTTCATACCACCACCGTGTCACCTCGATCACATGTCCATGATGCGAAAGACCCTAACTGGACACATGCAATGAAAGAAGAATATGATGCTTTTATTAAAACGGGAACGTGGTCTTTAGTACCACGGCCCCCGAATACTAACATTATTCGTTCTATATGGTTATTCAAGCATAAATTTGATGCAAATGGCAAGCTGGTTCAATACAAGGCTCGGTTGGTTGCGAATAGGAAATCACAACAGGTTGGAGTGGATTGCGATGAGACTTTTAGTCCAGTTGTTAAGCCAGCTATGATTCGCACTGTTTTTGGCGTCGTTACTTATCGCCAATGGCCGCTACATCAACTTGATGTCAAGAACGCATTTCTTCATGGTGACCTCAAAGAGACAGTTTACATGCATCAACCACTAGGTTTTCATGATCCTTCTAAACATGATCATGTTTGTCTTCTTCATCGCTCTCTGTATGGTCTAAAGCGGGTGCCTCGAGCATGGTATACTCGATTCGCATTTTATGCTCAGAAAATCGGTTTTTGCCAGAGTCTATATGATCCATCTATCTTCACTTTGCGTCGTGGTTCGGGTATTGCTTACTTGCTTTTATATGTTGATGATATATGTCTTACGGCCTCGACACAGTCTCTTATTCAGTCGATTATTGCCTCTTTCCACTCGGAGTTCTCTATGACAGATATTGGATTGTTGCATCATTTTCTCAGTATTAGTATCACTACCAATGTATATGGTTTGTTTCTTCATCAACAAAATTATTCATCAGATCTTCTTCATCGGCTACCATGACATATTGCAAACCATGTCTCATACCTGTTGATACCAAAACCAAACTCGCCGCTGATGACAGTCCACCAGTCCCAGATCCGACATACTATCGCAGCCTTGCTGGAGCGCTTCAATATCTCACCTTCACATGTCCTGACATCTCCTATGTTCATCAGGTCTGTCTCTATATGCATGATCCTCGTGAATCTCACTTTGCTGCTCTCAAACGCATTCTTTGGTATATTAGGGGCACTATTTCTCATGGTTTATAATTATACTAGTCCTCAATTACTGGTTTAATTGCTTATTATGATGTTGATTGGGCTGGATGTCCTTTTTCTCGCTGGTCTACGTCTGGTTATTGTGTTTTCCTTGGCGATAATCTCATCTCTTGGTCTGCCAAACGTCAGAATACAATCTCTCAATCTAGTGCTGAATCTGAATATCGAAGGGTCACGAATGTTGTTGCTGAACTCACCTGGATTCGCCAACTCTTGCAGGAACTAGGTATTTCGCTTGCTAAAGCCTCAGTTGTTTATTATGATAATGTGAGTGCGGTTTATATGTCTACCAATCTGATTCAGCATCAGCGCACCAAACATATAGAGATTGACATCCATTTTGTACGTGAAAAAGTAGCGTTGGGACAAGTTAAGGTGGTTCACGTTCCTTCAGCTCTACAGTATGCAGACATTTTTACAAAAGGGCTTCCGGTTACACTCTTCGAAGATTTTCGGTCCAGCCTAAGCGTCCGGAAGCCTACCGATAATGCCAAATATGTAAAGAATATCTTTAGACTTGTAGAACATTCTTATGTAACGCCTTTATAAAGGCTATTGTGAATACATAACTCTCCACGGACATTCATAATTTTATAGATAGAAACAGCTTTCCCTTTTGAACCTTTTGCTTGAATCGGCAGCTTTCTGTTGGAGCCTTGATCTTTTGAATTTGAACTGCTAATATCATGTGACTCGGTTTCGTCGAGAAAAAAAGTGCACTAGGCACAGTGGCGGATCCAGAAAAATATATTGCCGGGGTCAATTTATTATATTATTTATCAAATTTTTTATATTTAATATCAATAAAGTATAAAATATCACCAAACATTAAATTTATCATCCATATTTAAATTGTATATAAGCTCTCAAAAACTAGGGGGAATTGCTAAAAATAGACCCTTATTTGAGTTTGAATGCAAAACTAGACCCCAAATTGAAACAAATGCAAAACTAGCTTCTAAGGGTAGGGAAATTACGTTTACCCCCTTATTTACAAACAAAAAAACAGTTACCGCATTTACCGTTTTAACCCTCGCTATAGCTGAGACTTCGAGACGAAGTCTCGTATAAGTCTCCTATGAGACTTCGTCATGAAGTCTGAGCTAGAGAGATTTCTGTAGGAAGTCTCAACTATAATTAAAGCTTATATTTAACTTAGGAAATAAAATAAAAATACTTTGGCTGATTTTTGTTAAACAAAAATTAAGTTATGTCAATTATGAACGTTTAAAATTATAATTTCAAAAAAATTGATAATATTAAAACATGTTTGGTAAATTCATTTATAAACCTCAAAAACATCCTGAGACTTCGTAGTGAAGTCTACTTTAGGGTTTCGGCAGACTTCGCAGTGAAGTCTCATAGTCGTGACTGAATTGACACTGTAGACGTGACTACTCGGTGTCTTTAATTATGCAAATTAATGCATGCATTAAATTTCGACAACCAGTTTATCTAACTTAAACAACGCGACTCCTTGGTATCTGTAAGGGCATTGATGCAGTTTATTTTTTCGTGTATATATCTAATACAAAGCGTTTTGTCTTCCAACCTTTTTGTCTTGAAACCTCTTTGTCTTCAAACCTCTCTGTCTTCAAACCTCTCTGTCTTCAAACCTCTCAACACCTTCAAATCTTCCATGGCGTATTTCGATTTCCCTAGACTCAACGATGATTTGTCGCTCCGAATCATCACGCTGGTAGGGAACGACGGATTTCGACACCTTGGATCATTCATCTTAAGCGGAACGGTTGGGAGAGATGCGGTTCTGAGGCCTGAAATCTTGAAAAACCTTCCCCTTACCGAGTTTCTGATACATCCTGATAGGGCGTATCATGACTCTAATGCCAGAATCTTCTTCCAGAAGTGCGTAGATGCTGGCAACGAAACAGCATGCTATTTAGAGGGGATCAGGCTGCTAGCATGAGAAGGACGGGTAGGAGAGGCAATCAGAACCCTTGCTCGCCCAACATCAAATGCTCCACACATTGAGTTTTCTAAGGCAATCTTGCTCCTTTGCGCTGGTCGTAATGCTTTTTCGACCATACGCCGATTGGAACGCGAGATAAACTGCTTCGATGCCATGAATGCTTATGGAACACAGCTTGTTGAGTACATCCTGGTGATGAGAGTCCAGGATAACATCGTCCGAGCTCACAATTGGAAAAAGGCGTATGAGCGAGAAGCAGCCCCTGCGTGTTTCAGTACCAATCCATGCACATACGAAGGAAGATGCCCACTGTGCTACGTTTGGCATATTTGTCTTAAGGTGGAAACACTCACATAAGACCGTTTTGCCTCTATCTTCGTAGTTGCTATGATCTCGTGTCTCTTCACCCTCTTTTTTTTAACCTATGTTTGTAAAACATTTAGCTTATGTTAAGGAAGTTTGTTTGTTTAAATTTTTTGGGGGTCTTGAATCAAGCAATGTCCCAGCAAATACTGTCTAAAGAATTCCCGTGTTTACCACGTTAGCGTTCAGGTATCAGCCTGAGACATCGCAGTGAAGTGTACTTTGAGGTTTCGTGAGACTTCAGATTGAAGTCTCTTTGGAGACTTCAAACCAATGTCCCTGATTCGTTAAATTTTATTTATAAAAACGAAGGAAAATAATATGATTAAAAATTTTGAACAGAACTTAAGTGTGATAAATTCTGATTTATAAAATATGAAATTTCATAAAAATGGAGTAAATAAAATCGTTTATGGTAAATATTATTCTTAACCACAATAAAACAGTTTGAGACTTCGCCGTGAAGTCTCAAACTGTAATAAATCATAAAATTTAATTAGTAATTTTATAAAAAATATTTAGGTAAAAATAGTGCGCAGATAAATTATAATTAATCAATGTTGAAGTAATAAAAATAAAATTTCATTATAACTCGTGAAACAGAACCATGTGAGGTAAATCAAGTAAGGATTGGCATGATGGGTTTAGGTTTTGATATAATGGCTTAGAAACCATGTATATGTCTATAGGGTTAGACTTATGCTTGGTATTATTTTGTTATAAAATTGAAAACGTGGCAAAAGTGGATAGATTTAAGAGACATTACACTAATCTGATGTCTGATGTTATTATTTATGCGGGATTGATAAGTTAAAGTCGTTTTAAGGTTTTAGGGTTTGGCGAGACATCAGATTAAAGTCTCGTCTGAGACTTCAAACCGAAGTTCCTGATTCCTTAAATTTTATTTTATTGAAATGAAGGAAAATAATTTGATTTTAAATTTTGAACAGAACTTGAGTGTGATAAATTTTGAGGTATGAAAAATGAAATCTCATAAAAATGGAGTAAATAAAATCGTTTATGGTAAATATTCTTCTTAACTAAATAAAAAACAGTTTGAGACTTCATCTTGAAGTCTCAAACTGTAATAAATCTTAAAATTTAATTAGTAATTTTATAAAAAATACTTAGGTAAAAATAGTGCGCAGATAAAGTATAATTAATCAATGCTGAAGTATTAAAAATAAAATTTCATTATAGCTCGTGAAACAGAACCATGTGAGGTAAATCAAGTAAGGATTGGCATGATGGGTTTAGGTTTTGACATAATGGCTTAGAAACCATGCATATGTCTATAGGGTTAGACTAATGGTTGGTATTATTTTGTTATAAAATTGAAAACGTGGCCAAATTTGTTATATCTAGGATATAGAAGTCTAGTTCGTGGTCACCTATAAGTACTTATGAGGGATTGATAATGAAAAAGATGATTTAGATTTTAGGGTTTGGCGAGACTTCAGATGGAAGTCTCATATGAGACTTCAAACAGAAGTCTCGTAGACAAAATCGACAGATGATTCTTTTGGAGAGTTCCTTTTGAAGTCTCGATACCCTAAATTATAATACGAGATGTCAAACCGAAGTCTCAAAATGCGGAAACTGTTAACCTACAGTTTAGGGGTTATGTAGACTTCAAAACAAAATATATTTCAGCGAGAAATTTTTTTGTCAAAAAAAACAGCGGGAACGTTTAACCTATATTTTTCTCAAATATTAGCCCGGCAAAATTCCCTCCAATTACATCCAATTCAACCTAATGAAAACCTAAAACTCCATATATATCGGGAAAAAAAAATTAACCCATTAGATTCTTAATTAAAAAGATCATGTCTTTCTCTCTCGCTCAGATCCGCAGCCGCTCATATCGTCGTCTCTCTCTGCCTCCTCTCTATCCGGTAATCCTCTTCGCTCTCTCGTTCTCTCTCGTCATCTCCCCTTGATTCCACTCATTCCAATAGTCCGCTTCTCTCTCTTGCCCTATATCTAAATCTCTGAAAAATTTGTCAAATCTTAACTCTTTTTTGTTTATGATTGCGAGATGGGGTCCGACGGCGACGATGACTCTTCCGTATCCTTCGAATCCGATACTGTTTTGGTTTCCGCGTAAGTGCTCCGATTTTTGCTTTTTAATTCCAGATCTGTTAGGGTTTTTATCGCTTTAATTTTAGTTCAGATATGTGTTTCCTTTTTAAACTCTCTAAGTATTATTCATCACTATGTTACAGGTATTACCAGTTGGTGACTTAGTGCGTGCTGGACGAGGTTGGGGTTAAGATGTACAGACCATGAAACCCTCTGCGAGATGTACATAGGAGGCAACAGGTCGGAGAACTGCAATAAGAAGAATGAGATATGTAGTCTCATCAACGATACCCCTATCAGGTTTTCAATCAACGAGTTCGAGCACATCACCGGGCTCAACTGTCATTACGTCGAAAACCTCTTGCGTCCAGAGGCTGAGGTCACAGAGGATATGGAAGAGTTCTGGAAACGGCTAGGAGTGCATGTTGACCTTGGACCAAGCTATGACGAGCTGGTGTGGGCGGCTGCAAACTGTGCTGAGTGGGAACGGGAAGATCGGGTGAGGTTGGGATATCTTGCTATCCTCGCGAGCTGCATTGACGCACACTCGCACACTCAGGGAATCAAAGTTCACCTTGCGAGGCAGGTGATGGATCTGAATGAGTTTGTTGAATACCCTTGGGGAAGAGTAGCATTCAAGATCCTGATTGAGTCGGTGAAGGAGACGGATCTAACGAGGTCTGCTTACCACATCAACGGATTTGTCCAAGCATTACAGTCTTGGGTCTTCTATGCTCTACCAGACTTTGCTAAAGGAATGGGTCGACCATACCAAAATCCAGCAGGTCCACCTCTGCTTGCTTACGGAGGAGCCAAAGGCCGGAAAAGCTTCAAGAGCTGCATGCTGAAACAGGTATATTAAGACTCTGAATTCGATTTTTCTTTACAAATTGATCTCCCGGTCTAATTAAACTTCCTACGCAACTCGTTTTTTGTAGACCAACATCAACAGCTTTGTTTGGAAAGATATGGACCAGATGTTCCAACGGTGGGATGATGACACTGAGGATGAGAGGATTGAAAACATTGTGACAGTAATGTTTGGACAGGGGGCGAAGAAAGCTTGGAAGTGGAAGATAACCCACTGGCCTACAGAAGGATTGAAGCCCTCAAACAACCAAATTAAGGTGAAGGTGGAGAAGGTTCATGGTATCAAAAGGGAGATTATAGTAAAAGATGAGGGCCCTGCAAAGAGACCTCGTTTTGAATCCTCTTCAGATACGTCCTTCGAGCAGCGAATGCTTGAGTCAATTAAGCTCGCAGTGGTAGATGTGCTCATTCCAGTCAATCTGAAAATGCAGACTATGTCAACCCAGCTGGAAGGAATGGTGGCTGAGATTGTGTCTATGAAGGATCAATTCATGGATTTGAAGAATCTACTTGTTGAGGATGAGAGAGCTGAAGAGAAAGAGGTTAATTTAATGGAAGAGGCAGAATCAGAGAATGGAGTGCCAGTGAACAAAAATAAGAAAGAAGAGATAGGGAAAGGAGGGAAGGGAAGGAAGGGGGATAAGGGTGAGAAGGGAGAGGACAAGGCGAGGAAGGCGAAGAAAGTGAAGGGAGAGAAGAAAGAGGAGGGAGAGGATACGGCGAAGAGAGAGAAGGAAAAGGAAGAGAAGAAAAAAAGGAAATGAGAAGAAGGAAAGAAAGAAGGAAAAGAAGAGAAGCTAGAAGGAGCACAAGGAGAAGAAGGAAAGAAAGAAGGAAAACCAGGAAAGGAAGGAGGAGCACAAGGAAAGAAAGAAGGTGCAGAAGGAAAGAAAGATGGAGAAGTAGCTGATGGTTGTTCTGTGGTGTCAGCAACTACAGATGATGATGGGGTTAGTGTTACTCCCCCTCTCACTCAGTACGTAAAAAAGAGGAAAAGTAAAAGACTAGCTAGGAAGAATGCAGCTAAAGGGAATTGATGATGTTATCGATAATTACTAGCGTAACGATTTTGTCTTTTCTGCTTCTGCTATGTTTTTCATGCTCTGAACCTAGTACTTATGAGGATGTTTGTAACGTTGTGAAACCTGATTATGCTGTATTCTAGTATCATTGATGTTGTATAAATGTTTGTTTTCCTAGAAAATGCAGTGCAAAGGCAACGACGAGGAACCTAGCCTTGTTGTGTACAATGCAAAACAACCAGGTGTAGATTATCAGCAAGTAAAGGTGACAAAAAATTCCAAGAAGTTGGAAGCAGCAAAAAAGGTGGAAAGGGCAGCGGCTGCGAAGGAGAAGCAGATTGAAGTTCAACACCAAGTTGAAGCAACACCTTGCCCACCCGCTGGGAAGCGCGTCACCTATAATCCTTTTGGTAGTTTAAGCAGGACGAAAGCACTAGCTTTGGCTGCTTACTCCAAACAATGCCCGTAAGTCTCACCATACCTTGTTTTGACTGTGTATGAATGTTAACTTCGTTGGGCTAAGTGATGAGAGTTTTTCCTTGCAGAGACTTTAAGAATGTGAAAAAGTGGCCTGATCTGAAAAAGGAGCCCGAGAAGGTCTTGACATCGTACTGGTATTGGGTGTTGCGGACCCCCAAGAAGTGGCTATATGATACGGTGAGACTTCATTCTGAGACTTCAATCTGAGACTTCAATCTGAGACTTCAATCTGAGACTTCAATCGGAGATGTCACTTTGAGACTTAATTTTGAGACTTCCTTGTTTAAACTAACATTGAATCTGCTCCTTGCAGCACATGGATGCTGGGATTAACATGCTGAGAAAACGGCACTATGATCATCCAGAGTGGTTTAGGAGCGAGAGGATTTGCTTTCTTGATACCATGTTCTCCTCATATTGGCGTCATAAATACGGTGACTATAAGACGCACGGCGTACTCCCTCCAAACGCATATGATCTCCGTTTAGGCGAGCAACCAAAATTCTGCCAAACGTTTAAGTTTTGGGGTCGTGACATAGATGATATCTACTCCACCCTACATGTTAAAGGAAACCATTGGGTTGGTATGTGGATTTCAATTAACGACAGGCACATCACTCTTTGGGATTGTGCTCCTAAACACGCAAAAGAAGCTGAGATTGAAGAAGCTGTGGCTCCCATTTGTGAGATAATGGGTAGCGTCTTGCACCAAGTAATGTATAAGGACCAACAAGAATGTTACCCCGACAAAAAATTCACTGCTACGCGCTTGTCCGGGGGAGAAGTTCCACAAAACCATCAAAGCAGTGACTGCGGAGTCTATTGCCTCAAGTACATCGAGTGCCATGCACTTGGAATTCGATTCCCTCGTGATGAATTATATGATGCAAAGATGAAGCACATAAGGACGAAGCTAGCTGCAGAGGTGTATGACGAGATGAAGGTCACAGGCCTGGAGCCACGGGACTACGAAGGGTGGGATATGTATGAGGAGAAATGATATTTCATCGCTTTGTATTTGTGCAGGGTCGTAAATACTCTTTTGTATGCGTATTTTGAGACTTCGGTAGTTAGTTTTTAATCTAACAACTGGTCTTTACTAAAGCATCGATTTAACACCAAGATCGAAAACATTTAGTCTACATGAGGAGACTTCATGCAGAGACTGCAGTATGAGACTTCATGCGGAGACTGCAATATGAGACTTCATGCGGAGACTGCAGTATGAGACTTCACTGATTCATCAGACTGTACACGGAGACATCCTTTTGAGACTTCCTAACGAGACTTGAACGTCAGAACTTATAACTCTTGCCTCATTCCAACACCTCTACTTTCCCTCCACTTTGAAAACCTAATTTACACGGGAAAATCATTGGTTTTACCCAATATATAGAGTTCATAACACATAACATGTGACTTTGAGTTTAACTTACACATTTAGTTCGAGTGTGCCCGGGTTGTTTGCAATTCGAACAACTGTATTGCTTGTGTGCCTTCCGCGGTTTGTCTGAACACTTCTTAGCAATTTCAAGCCACGTTTGCCACCTCGACTTCTTCTGTCTACCAGGTTGCCGCCTAACTAGGGGAGGAAGAACCTTAATAACCTCTGGCTCCTT
The DNA here is from genome assembly GCA_011420285.2 of Erysimum cheiranthoides. Taxonomy (NCBI): domain Eukaryota; kingdom Viridiplantae; phylum Streptophyta; class Magnoliopsida; order Brassicales; family Brassicaceae; genus Erysimum; species Erysimum cheiranthoides. The sequence continues at coordinate 10,585,807 of CM022176.2, read as the reverse complement.
GATTTCGTCATTTTTGGGGAATATATTTCCGGAATACGTGGAAAACAAAAAGTCTTTCCTATATGACGGGCATATGAGCGTGGAAACGTCCATTTTAAGCAAGGGAGCAGCAGCAATGGCATGCGAGCAAGGTATCTTCTCAACATCATACACGCCACATTGACATTTCAATTGTTGGAAATCAACGATACAATCTCTTGATCCACCCGTCACACAACATCTCCAACCATCTATTCGTTCAGCCGTCAAGTGTCTGTCCGCATAATACTGACGAATAGCGAGCAAATACTCAACCCCCTGCTATGAATTGTTGTGAGACTCAAGGCATCTTCACGCCATTTATAATGCCACCTTCCGAGCTTCTCCCGTACAAACTCCAAGAGAAATGGTGTGGTAAATCCTCGAGCTGGCTTAAGAGCGGAGTTTAAAGATTCAGCAATATTGCTCGTTTGTATGGTGTACCTATTTCCCGGAAAGTGAACTCTGGCCCAGAGTTTCACGTCCGCACTCTCCAAGTAAGCTGCTAGTTCGGGTTTTGTCTCGCGTATCGCATCCATGTACCGATTAAAATCATTATGCGTATAAGCATGCGCAGCGCCTTTGACCAAGTACATCAAATGTTTCCCCTTGAACTTTGTTTCTATGTTATTTTGCAAGTGGTAATAACATATCCCTCGTGTTTCCCATGGAAAAACCGTCTCGATAGCCTTCTTAATGGACGCGTGCCTGTCGGAGACTATGGGCAATGAGAATTCATCGCTAACACATCCTCTCAACTTGGTGAAAAACCAATGCCATGATTCGTCATTCTCAGAATCTACAATAGCAGACGGTAAGGGGAATAACTGAAAATTCCCGTCTTGTCCGCAAGCCACAAGAAGAACACCACCATACTTCCCCGGTAGATGACACCAATCCACAACCAAAACTCTCCGGAGATACTGAAAACCGGCTATCAAGGATCCAAATGCAAGGAACATATATTTGAATATGTTCTCATCATCAACTACGAGATCAGTTATGGTTCTCGGATTGGATTGTTGGATGCGGTAAAGGTAAGAAGGTAGCTGCTCATATCCTTCTTCCGCTGTTCCCATCACCAACTGTTGTGCATAAACCAAAGCTCGGTGTGAAGTGGTATAATTCATCTTCACGCCAAATTTCTTCTTCATTGATTTTCTAAGAAACTTGGTCGTCACCCCATCGATTGTTCCATTTTCCTCATAGAACAGCTTGGCGATATATTTCGGAGCGTAACGTTTGCGTAGGGATATTCGGTCAGCCACTGAGCAAGTATGATCTTTCAGATATTTGGTCACCCAAAACGTCTTAGGTTCGTTTTTCGTAGCCGCTCTAAACCTCCATTTGCATCCTTTTACACGGCATATAGCTACAAACATCTTTCTTGTAAACTTGCGCACTTTAAAAGCAAATTTTGACATAATCGCGGTCAAACGCAGTTCGTCATGAAGCGCATTCTTTGAAGGGAAACTCGCGTTCACTTGTACACCGTCTGACCATGTCATGTTGGGAGTCCACTTACCTTCACCAACAAAACTTCCTTTCGCACCTACATCATCATCATCATCATCATCATCATCAGCAACATCATCATCATCAGCACCACCATTTTCACTGCCATCCTCATCCTTAACTTTTCCAAACACACTGTAATCCAAATCGTTCTCCTATGCATCATCATCATTTCCATCTGCATCATCGGGTACCCAAGTTCCATCTGCATCATCGCCAATATAATCATCATTTCCTATAACATTCGTGTCCAAGTCGGAGAAATTTACATCTTCAAAGTTTATTGCATCTTCATCGGAGTCTACGTAAGAAATACCATCAGAATTATCAACCAAACTGTGGTCCGCATCATCAACCTCGACGTTATACCCACAAGCCATCCCGAAGCGAGTTGACACACATAGGCGTACAACATGTGTTTTACTTAACTCCAGCAAAGACCGCACCTGCCTATCATTTCGGACATAGATAGGTGGTGTGGGGGGAATCCTTATCCATGCCTTGAAGCATTGAATCCGGTAACGCATAGCTCAGCTCAACCACAATGTTCTTTTCCAGCTCGTACTCGTCTTGTGCCATCTCTATGAGGCCACACTGTGTACAACCATCAGTCAAGAAGAACATTCTCCCTCCTTTGGGATTATCCATCTGAAAATGCCACTTTGAATCTCTTAACACCCATTCTCCAAAGAAAGCAGGTACTTGAACCATTATCTGTTTTAAAAAAACACGAATAAACCACATTAGCGTTCAGGGAGACATCAACACGAAGCCTTAATTGAGACTTCAAGCTGAAGTCTGCGAAATATTAGCTAACTGACTAAAAAGTTATCAATAAAGATTTGAAAATAATTATAACAAACTAGCTTCTCAAACTCATACAGAGTCAAAAAAGATATGTAACACACATGGTAGTACAAGAAAATAAAAATAAATAAATAAAAGAAAGTCTAAATTTCATTTTTACTAAATTAAACAAAAGAGACTTAATGATGTATTCTCAGTTGAGATATGTTGACGAAGTCTCAGGAGCATATTTCGGGAGACTTCGACATGAAGTCTCAAAAAGGGGTCTATTTTTTTGCAATTGACCAGGATTTGACTTTCTCGTGAGACTTCTCGGTGAAGTCTCCCTATATCTGAGACTTCAGCTTGAAGTCTCCGGAAAAGTAGGGTTCAGTTTTGCGATTGACCAGATATTTGACTTACCTTGGACACTACATCACGAAGTCTCACGAGTTCTGTGACTTCGTCGTGTTGTCTCACCAAGCAGGACACTTCATATATGTGATCATAAGACTTTAATGTGAAGTCTCCCGACAAAGACGGGTCCAGTTTTGCAATTGACCAGTGTGGACTTTTTTCCTGAGATTGCAATGTGAAGTCTCAGTGAAAAAGGATTACTTTTGCATTTGACCAAAATATTCCCTCTTTTTAACTATTTTTCTCCGTAGACTTCATCGCCAAGTCTCGACATGTTTCCGATGCGTTCAAACTTCACCGCGAAGACTCAACATTTTTCCGAAGCGTTCAGACTTCCCTGCGAAGACTCCGTAAATAGTCAATATTTCCAGATTTTGGTCAAATGCAGAAGTAACCCCATTTTAACACGGAGACTTCAGAACGAAATCTCGGAAAAATGTCAAACTTCCAGTCAAATTAAAAACTCACACTACCTTTACGGAGACTTCCGTTTGAGGTCTCAAATAGAGTCCAACTTCCGGTCAAATGCAAAAATAACATCATTTACAGAGACTTCATCGGTGAAGTCTCACATATCATTTTTTTGTTATCGAAGGAGACTTTGAGACTGCATGGTGAAGTCTCTGTAATAAATGTCAATTGCAAAACTAACCCCCAGTTTACCATGAGACTTCATGGTGAAGTCTGGCTTAAGGAAACTGTGCGAAAACCATTGAGAATTTACCTTAATCTGGTTTCAGCTCGTTTAAAAGCGTCGTCGATGGCCAAAACCTGCTTCCGCCACCGATACCCCCGGTAACCCACTCGTAATTATCCACGAATCATTCTAATTCGCCAGATCTGAGATTTGGGAAGTTTAAAAACGAGATTTTCTGATTTTAGGGTATGAAATGGTTGAGGAGAATGACGAAAATGAAGGTTTAAGCTTATTAACATCTCAAATACAGGTTGTTGTAAGCATTTACACCCTGATTTAGGTTGGTTATGGTCGTTGCAGAACATTGATGACGATGGCAGTCTCGTAAATACGTCTGTTTATGAGGTTAATTTAGTCCTTCAGTATTTCGAGACCCAGAATTGAGACTTCAGGATGAAGTCTCAAGAAGGTTCATTCGTTATTATTAAAGCTGGGAAGGGCAGTTTAAGGCATTTTGAAAGTTTGGAGAAGAGGGGTGTAGTTTTAGCATTGACTTCAAATAAGGGTCTATTTTTGCAAACAACCCTATATATATATATATATATATATGAGTATAAATTAATTTATTTTGATAAACAACAATTTTTCTAATTTTAAAATTATATACTTGTGTAAGGGAAATAAAATATTAGTTTATTTGTTTATTCATAAAATAATTTACAAAAACAAATTTATCATATATCTTAAAACTATCTTAAAACTATTAAGTTTGAAGTCCCTTTTAAAAAGAAACCTTTAATTTGTAGAAATTTACATGTAATGCCATTGTTTTTAGTAATCATAAATATTCTCTCATTAAGGCTACTATAGATATTAGTCATCACTATTTTTAGTAATTAAAAAACAAAAAGTTTGTAAATAAAGCTTTGTTGCTTTTGTTATTGCTTTTAGTACATGTAATGATTTTAGTAATAAAAAAAAGTTTTCTAATCTTTTTATGTTTTGTTAATCACTTGTCATTCTAGAAGTTTTCCTTCAACTCTATCAAAATAATCATACTTCCCACCATATTTAAAATATATTTGTGCAACTTTTAAATCTTAAATAGTTGGAATAGAAAGATAATACTTGAATTATAGTTTATATAGTATTTACTTTAATTAGAAAAATTAAATCTTTCTAATTTTCCATAAATTGAATTTTTCGTAAATTTTATCCATTCGAATATTAACTGAATTTTTTTTATTTCCGCAACCTTTCTATATAAAAAAAGTTTTCTAATATTTTTATGTTTTGTTAATCACTTGTCATTCTATCTATTTTCCTTCAACTCTATCAAAATAATCATTCATTTCACCATATTTAAAAGATATTTGTGCAAGTTTTAAATCTTAAGTAGTTGGAATAGAAAGATAATACTTGAATTATAGTTTATATAGTATTTAATTTAATTATAAAAATTAAATCTTCCTAAATTTCCGTTAAATTGAATTTTCGTAAATTCTATCTATTCGAATATTAACTATTAAATATTTAGTATATTTTAATTGAAATATTTTATTTCCTCAACCTTTCTATATACGCACACATATACATCAAATATTTTTGTTAGTATTTAAATGTCTTTTTACAATCATTTACTTTATTACATTTTTTCAATTAATAAATAATGATATCTTGATTATTTAACTTGTGTATTTACTGTGTTACTTTGATATAAAAAAAATGATACATATACAACAATAACGTACAATCAACATAATTAGTCACCAATGTTGCCGTTCATAAATTTCATATAACTATTCTTTTGTTTTCACAATTTATAAATATTGAAAACCAACAACAACTAACATTTAATAAAAAATACTGGTTGCAACAACAAATAAAAATACATTATTCATGCATATCATAATAACATGAAAGTATAAAAAAACTTTCCCCGCGCTGTAGCACGGGTCAAAATCCTAGTGTCTATTATAGTTGTTCTTATATCATTAATTTCATTTTGTGAGGTACTAAATGCAATAATTTGGCTTTACAAATGGACGTGTGTATACACGATAACAACATAAATGGATTTTTCTGTATTTAGTGGGTTTTTATTTAATCAAGAATTTATTAGATGAATAAGAGAAGAAGAAAAAGAAGATGAAAACAAATTAAAAAGTTAATAAAGCAATTTACACAAAAAAAAGTAAATAAAGCGTCTGGTTAGGTCTCCGAGACTTAACAAAAAATGAGTGGGTTCAGAAAATAAAATTTAAGGGGTGCATTCAGACCATCTCCAATAGGAAGACAAATTTCTCATCCTATATTTCTTTCACATCATTTTATTCTCCTTCCACATCATCTCAATTTTTTAATTCAAACACAACTCCACAATAGGAAGACAAAGCATTTTCTTTTTCCTCCAACTCATTTTATTATTTTATTTATGTTAAAACTTTAGATTTTTTTTGGGTGTCCAAGTTATATAAACCTAGTCTCTATTTATAGAAGTTAAAAAATAAAAAAAATGGTGAAATTTTTATTTTATTTTAGATTAATTATTGGGTAAAAAATAGCATTTTACAAACAATGGTTAAAAAGAAAAAAAAAAGAAAAAAAATGGACTAATCACAAGCCACCACAACTCAAATGATGTGGGGCCTACATAAATTTGGTCCAAAGGCAAATTTTGCCTATGTCGATGGACTTGTAATTTGCCTTTTGCAAATGCCTTGGTATTGGATATAAAAACACCCAATTTGCCTAGCTATTGCATATGGTCTCAATGTTATGCCTAATAAGTATAGTAAACTTTTGTGATTATTTGTGGGGTCAGCTGACCCCTCTTGGCTATACGTGGGTCTGCCTTTGCTAGGCAGAGCAATTTTCAGGACCAAAAAAAAGGCAGAGCAATTTCATGTCGTCTTAAAATAAAACAAAATTAGTTTGAAACTAGTTCTAATTCCAAACTTTTCATATGACGGGAAAAGATAAACGAAAGTGAGAAACCAAAATAAGAAACAAAAGTTAGAGCATGTAATTCTATCTACAATCGTCTATTAGGTCGTGAAGGAAGGAGAACTTTGTTTGGAATTAACTTTTATTTTTCTGTCGGGGTGGGGGTTTTGGTGGAATATGGTGGCTGGTGGTGGTGAGGAAAGAGAGAGTATCCTAAAAATAGCATAGGAGAGAAATAGAACATTTTTCTTAACAACTAGGTTTGTACCCACGCTACGCGTGGGGTTTTGTTTAATATATTTTTAATAATAATTATACATAACTAATATTTTTATTGAAATCATGTAAAACAAAACAAAAAATAAAAAAGTTGAAAATTATTTTAGTTCCTCGGATAGTTTCATCAATATATACAATTTTTTCGACATAAACTACAAATCGAAAAGCAAACTAACATGCAGAACTCTTGCTTCATGAAAAATTAGAAAAACATTACACCCCACAAATATTGTTAATCTCACTTGAAACTAAACATAAGAAACACCATGTACGCACTAATCGATCAATGTTAAAATTCTCGTATTTTACCTATCTAGTGACAATGAAATTGTAGCATATAGAGTTTGACATGTTTGCTCCTCCACCGATTGTCATCATTTGCCATATTAACATTTTCTTAACTCATATTTTTCATTGTTCCCCTTCAACTTCAAGATCATGCCATTATATTCATGATCATGCTTTCCTTATAGGTTGGTCCATTGAGTTGTCACAATCTAATGGTGTTTTGGTAGTCAACTGAAGATTATCAAAAGTGGACCTAAAAACATGAAGGTAATATAACTTTACATTTCTATAATCAATTACTTTTCATAAAAATGCTTGAGAAACAAGTACCACTAATAAATTTTCATTTTTTATATAAGAGACAATGAAAAAGGATAGATAACCCAATTCTTTTAATTAGAGCTCGTCGTAGTAAATTTGATATTTTTTTTGCTGAAAACAATAAAGAAAACAAAATATTCTACAAAATAAAAATAAAAATCTTTTATCCATGATTATGTTAAAAGCATAAGTATTATCGTCACACTGCTAGTACTTATGAAAAATTAATAAAATCATCAAAAATTAGAAAATCATACGAAATTATGAAAATAATAAGTTTATATGTTACAGTATTATGGAAATTTGTTTTTAATATTTTTTTAAAAGTGAAATCATTTTCAAAAATCAAAACATATGGAAATTAATAAAAAAGTTTATTATGTTTTTAAGGATCATAAGAAAAAAAGAGAAACATATAAAAACGTTTTGTAAAATTAAAAAAATCTAAAAATGTATAAAATACAAAATTACCTATCGCAACACTATTTTAGAATTTAGAAAACTTCCTAATACAACTATTACTTAATTTTGGAAACTTAGGTGGCATATGCTTATTGTGGATTTAAATATGGAAAATTTTCTTTTTTTTGTGAGTTTTCTATTTTCTAAAATCGGAAAATATGGAAATTAACAAAACCGTTTATTATTTTTTTAAAGATCATAAGAAAAAGTGAAAAATATAAAAACGTTTTTTTTAAAAACACTAAAAAATTAATAAAATGCAAAATTCCCTATCTCAATACTATTTTAGAATTTAGAAAACTTCCTAATACAACTATTGCTTAAGTTTGGAAACTTATGTGGCATATGCTTATTGGTGGATTTAAATCCTATGTTGATGGAAAATTTATTTTAATTAGTTTTCTATTTTATTTTTAACTGTTGATGTGTAATGATACGATTGGTGAACTTAAATCATACGTGGACATTCTTATAACACTATAGCTCCAACTTTTATATAGTATAGATTGTTTTCTCCTTTTATTGCAATGAATTTTAATTATTTTAAAATACAGTAATTCACATTTTTTTGTAAACTTAAGGAAAACTTGTCTACTTCCTTGGGAATCAATCTTGTCACTCCTTCTAAATCTTGTCTATGTGCATACAACTTATCTAAAATTTATCTTAAATAGATTTATTAAATGTTTATAAAATTGGCAAGTTGTAATGTAGACAAATTCGACTTCTATATAAATTAATGTTTGTTGTTCCAAGGTGATAAATTAATGTCTTGTTATCCGTTTTTTTATTGTATCAGATTTTGGAACTTATATAAAGGGGTCAAGGGTTTGTAAATATGTATCACACGCATTAATAAAAAAACCCTAGACAAAAGGGTATTTGTCCCAAGTTCGTTTTCTCTCTTCTTTCGCATATGATTCTTTAGGGTTTTACTCAAAAGGAATCCACAACAATGTCTCTTATTGAAACAGAATTTGTCTTTATTAAGTTTGCTTTTTACAGGCTAAGTGGGAGCGAGTCAATCAAAATGAAGATGGAGGACCCTGGAACATTTTTCACCGTTAATGAAAAATTCCACCGAGTCAACATGGTATCAACTGATGATCCAATTCCATCAGAGAGATTGAATCATTCAAGAGAAGTTGAATCAAATGGAAAAAAAACCTTCTCTCACGCTGATGACATGAGCCATTCACCACCCGCCTGATCAAATCAAAAAGTCAAGCTAATGAGAAGAAAAGCAAGCGCTAAGTGGGAGGCAACCCACTGGTAAGTTTTCCTTTATTGATTTTTCATGATTTTATTTATTTTCTTTTATTTTCTTTTGCAGAACACAATACAAATTGGGAAAACGAGCATGTTTGTTCCGGACTATCGGTCAACACCTACCACCAGTCAACTGACATCTAGACATCTGAGGTTACACGATTTTCATCTATATTTGTCAAAAAATTACTAGCTTATTTATCTATGCTATTATCCATTATTTTCCTTTCTTATTCCCAATGAAGACAGTGTGATTTAAGTCTGGGAGAGGATGTACATCCGTTAGTGATGAATTTTTCCCTTTGATATTTTCTTTTGAGTTTTATTCGCTTTTATTGAGTCAAAATCAGTTTGGAAACAATTTTTTTGAGGAGCAATCACTTTTACAGGATCATATGTGAACGTTGGAGTGAGAACTAGCAACAATCTATGACTAATGGAAAATCCGATTGTGCTTTAGTCAATCAGAAAAACACACATGCCTCTGGTGATGGATTGGGAGAACCTATGGTTCTTTTTGGATTGACTATGATGGTAGACTGATGAATCTGGTTGATTGTGGAGCGAAAATGGAACGATTATTTCCACTTGAGGTGGATTTCCCCTATTTCTGTTTTATGTGGATTACTATTGAGATCGTGATTGTGATGTTCAAATGACATTTTGAGTTTCCTATGTTTTAAAACCTTGCCCGCTGATTTTGTTTATGTTTGATTGAGAGCAAGCAAAGGCTAAGTTTAGGGAAGTTGGTGTATCATGATTATTACCGGTTTTCCATCATGATACAAGTCTTTTATTGAGTCTTTTTTAGTTCTTTTATATGTATTATGCATGGATATGCATGGATAACACGTGTTTGGTAATTTGAGCATAGAATTGAATAACTGAAGCATATTGGAGCGAAAACAATGCATTTTGGGATTTTGTCTCCAAACAGTGGACCGAAGGCATTATGGTGTCAACCGATAGCAGTCCGTAAAAGGAAAAGAAGAATTTCCATATTGTCTTGAAGAAGTTATTAATAGCAATTCAAGCCTTCCATATTGTATTCAGAGTATTAGGGTTTTTTAAGTTATATATATATATTGTTTTTGAGAGAGAAGAAAGTGTGGAGACACAAAGAGGCACACAAACTTTAGATTTCTTTTACTCTTTTGCTTTTGTGGAGAGTAGATTGTTCTTGTTTAAGTTTCATATCCGAACCCCCGTTGGATTTTATTCTTTATGTTATTCTATTCTTCTTAATGATGTTTTCTATTCATTCAGTTATGTCTGAGTAGATCTGTAGTTAGATTTAGGGTTTATCGGAAGTGTAACTTTCATATCATGTATATGGATTGTTAGATTGAGAGCAATATGTATTCTTTATCGCAGTAGTAATTGATCTCTTGAATTAGGATTAGATACCCAAGTTTAAGGCCTAAGTTTAAGTCGAACAGTTCAAGCGAGAGCTGTTCAATTTGCCGGACCATTTCTGTGATGAGCAAATGGAAAAGCTGATTGATGATAAAGGGAAATCTCACTGGGATAATGAGGCTAAAGGAAAAGTGGCCATTGACTATTTCTGCAAATTGTTCTCATCGACTGGCCCAAATTCCTTCAAAGAGGTTTCCAAGGTTTTTCTCCAAGAGTCTCGACTGAGATGAATGAGGTTTTGGTGAAACCAGTGTCTAAGGAGGAAGTGAGAGAGGTTATCTTTTCCATTAGCTCTACTAGTATACCTGGGCCTGATGGAATGACGGGTTTCTTCTTCAGACACTACTGGGCTTTATGTAAGACCAGATTACCAAGGAGATTCAAAACTTCTTCATTATAGGTGCCTTCCTTTAGGACTAGAATTACACACTGATCAGTCTGATCCCTAAGGTGGAGAATCCAACGAAGACAACTGACTTAGATGACTGACTTAAGACCTATAAGTATGTGCTCTGTCTTATACAAAGCAATCTCCAAGGTCATGGTGAACAGGTTAAAGCCTCTGTTGAATGAACTGATCTCTTCAGCCCAGTCAGCTTTCACTCCAGGTAGATTGATCTATGACAATGTTTTGGTGGCTCATGAAGTGGTTCATGCTCTCCACTCTCACCCAGACATCTCTAAGGAGTTCATGGCTTTAAAGACGGACATGTCTAAAGCTTATGATCGTGTAGAGTGGGATTATTTGGAGGAAATCCTGAAAGCTATGGGTTTTGACTCAAGGTGGATTAGGTGGGTGATGTTCTCAATGTCCACAGTCACATACTCGGTTCTGATTAATGGGCAAAGTAAAGGAATGATAGTTCCAAAAGGGGGATTAAGGCAGGGGGACCCTTTGTCTCCTTTCCTTTTTGTTTTGTGCACAAAAGGATTATCCCACCTGCTCTTCAAGGCTGAACAGTCAAGCTTAATCAATGGCGTGAGGTTTTCTAGAGATGGTCCTAGGGTGCATCATCTTCTGTTTGCGGATGACTCTCTTTTCTTCTATAAAGCCTCTGAAGAAGAATGTTTGGTCTTAAAGAACATCCTGGATAGGTATGGGAAGGAGTCTGGGCAGTGTATTAACTTCCAAAAATCATCAATAATTTTTGGGAAAAAGGTTCCAGAGGAGCAGAAGGTTATGTTAAAGAGCTTATGGGGGATATCTCAAGAGGGAGGAGAGGGGACTTACTTAGGGCTTCCAGAATCCTTTTCTGGGTTAAAGGTTAAAACTTTGGGTTTTGTCAAAGGGAAGGTAAAGTACAAGACATCCTGTTGGTTCAACAGAACACTCTCCCAAGGAGGAAAAGAAGTAATGGTGAAATCCAATGGTTTAGCTATGCCAATCTATTCAATGGGTTGCTTCCATCTCCCTCAATCTATCCTGAATGGGATATCTAGTGACCTTTCTCACTTCTGGTGGGGAGCTGAAGAGCACAAAAGGAAGCTTCACTGGATTGCGTGAGAGAAGATGTGTCTGCCAAAGCAGCTGGGAGGTATGGGATTTATGAACTTGGAAAGCTTCAACCAGGCTCTGCTGGCCAAGCAACCTTGTAGGCTTCTTCAGGATCCTTCTTCCTTCTTTGCCCGGGTTGTGAAGAGCATATACTATCCAGAGGGACACTTCTTGCAATCTACTCTAGGGTCTAGGCCATCATTTGGATGGAGGAGTATTCTGTTTGGAAGGGAGCTGCTAGAAGAGGGCATCTCGCATAATCTGGGGAATGGATCGTCTTTGAGAGTCTGATGTGATCCCTGGATAGCTGATGGTGGCCACCCAATCCCTTTGATGAAAGAGGCTTCCATGGATCTTAACTTAAGGGTATCAAGGCTGATGGATAGGAAGACAGGAGATTGGAACCATGACACGTTGGAGATGATGTTTTTCCCAGATGACATCATGAGAATTAAGGCAATTACGCCTAAAATGGACTCGGAGGAGTTTTGGACGTGGGATCATACCAAATCAGGGGAATATTATGTAAAGTCTGGTCATTGGCTAGCTGCCTAATTTGACCAACATGAGCTTATCCAAGAAGCCTACCAACTTCCATCCATTGTTGGCCTTAAAGACTCAGCCTGGAACTTCAAGACGGCTCCAAAAATAAAGGTTTTCCTCTGGAAAATTCTATCTGGAGCTATCTTAGTGGGAGAAACACTGACCAGGAGAGGTTTTAAAGGAGACCATTGTTGTCAAATTTGCGGGAAGGAGACAGAGGACATAAAACATGCTCTTTTCTCCTGCTATTTCCCTCGTCAGGTGTGGGCTATAGCAGAAATTCCCTTGCAAGATGGTGGGATGGAAGGTAACACTCTTTTCTCTAACTTTTATCACCTAAAGGCTTTAGTGGATAAGTCACAACTTTTGGAAGATTTGAAAAGATCGGTTCCTTGGGTGATCTGGTACATTTGGAAAAAGAGAAATAAGTTTTTGTTTGAGGGAGAGCCTCTGAGTCCGGAATGGGTGGTTAGTGATAGATAAGATTTTTCGTCTTATATGAAGAGTATCAATCCTCCTATCGATGTAGTATAGAAGGTTCGAAATCCAAGCTCGTTATGTATTGTCACCTAGAGTGAAAGGAGCTACTTAATCTAAGCCTAATGAGGTTTGTTTGTTTTGTTTTCTTTTCTTGACTAAAAATGACTAGCAAATACTAATGCAAATGATCACAAAATACTTAAGATTACAATGGCTAAAGAAGGGCTTAAGATAGGTTAATATTGATTCAAGAGTCACCAAACATAGTTTAGAAAGTCTATTTCATCTATTCATCTATCCCTTTGGTTAAATGTCCAAATTGTAAGCTAACTCATTCTCATGACATTAACTTCTTCATCAATCATCAAGCTCAGCAATTTCTCACTCCTAAGCATGCAAAATCGATGAGCACTAGGTTCAATATTTCTTGAATAACCAAATTTAGTTCTTAGACAACTAATCTCTTAGGCTAAGAATCTAAACCCCATATTCTAAGACCTCTTAGACAACTAATCAAACACTTTGGTGTTTAATCTTGGCCTAGATCAATTCTTTCACTCTCATGTCAAGAAAGCATTATTTTGACTTAGAAATGGAAGGTTATTTGTGAATCTACTCGTAAACTAGCCTAATCTATGCTTGGATCATCTCTCCTATTAACCCATCTTCAACCCTAGAGAATCTACTCACTACACATAGTCAAATACACAAAAGCAAAACTCATAACAACAAAAATCATGATCAGAATCGAAAACTAAAGAAGATATAAGAAAGAAACTTCAATAAACTCAAAAGATTCAAAGTCAACACTCAAGAACACAAGAGAAAGTTATGAAGAACACCAAGAACAAAAGAGAGAAAATATGTTTTTCAAAGATAAAAGATAAAAAGTTAAGTGAGAGTAGCTGCAGAATATCTCTCATTTCCGTGCATAAGTGCCCAAATAATTGGTGCACAAAGATAAAATAGATTAGATAGCTTGTAAGCTTCTTTTTAGGCTCAATATTTTTTTGCACGCGCAGGACCGCAACGGTCTGATTCGCACCGCTGCGACAGACCGCTGCGGTGACTGCATGATTCTCCATCCCATTTAAATGCAATCTTCATTCCAATTATGCTCCAATGCGTCCTAGCTCCACCATACACCTCTTTGGTACCTGAAAATCACCCCTAATGCACCAAGACTCTACTAGGACTTAAAATAAACCTTAAACTCTAAATGCAACCTAAAAACTATACAAAAACACAAATTTCTACTCTAATGTGACATGAAATGCATCTAATGCAACCTATATGATGCATGAATTATTACAATATCAGTTAGGAAAGCCAGAGAAGCTTCAGACCAATGGCATCAGGCTCGGTCTATTGAAGAGACTGTAGTAAGTGTTGAGGAAGGACCAAGGAAAGTCCAGAAAAAATGGGAAAGACCTTCTGTAGGCTCAGTGAAGTGCAATATAGGGTGCTTTTTTGAGAAGAAATCCAAGTCACTGGGTGCAGCATGGGTTCTAAGGAACCATGGTGGTGGGGTGCTTTTACATAGCAGGAGGTCTTTCATGGGGGTTAAAACGCAGAAGGAAACAGTTAAAGTAGTAGTGTTATGGGCTATAAACTCCATGGCGGTACATGGTTTCTCTAATGTAGTATTTGCTCTGGATGATGCGGATGTGTTTGGGAAGATCAATAGACCCAAGGTTTGGCCAAACTTCAAGGCCCAGACTGGGGACTATCTTTTCTGTCTGAATAGCATTCCCAAATGGCGAGTGGTTAGGGAAGAAAAATCTTCTAACAAAGGAGCATTTCACATTGCTCAGAGCATGGTCACCAAAGGAATGTGGCAATCCTACGTCGCGTCTGGCTATCCTCAGTGGCTTAGAGGCTTTTTTTAGGAAGAGAAATCAGCCTCGGCTTGATAGGCAATGGATTCTTAGAAGTGTTTGGGTTTGGGTGAAGTCTCTATATATTTGCCTCTCTCTCTCTCTTTGATATATATATATATATTGCTAAGTGCAGGTGGGGTTTCTATGTCTCCGTCTTTCGAATTTGAGTATTATTGGGACTTTAGGGAACCTGTTATGGGCTGAGTTGGTATCTGTGTTTTTTTGGGCCTTTCTTAGGGCCGGGCCACTGTAACAAACATTGGGTGGTTTATCCACTCTCCTCCTTCTCTTCCCCCCCCTTCTCTCGTATTTAATATATATTTTGGGCTCCCAAAAGGGGTATTTGTGAAAAAAAATAGCGCACTTGTGTTATATGTTCCAAAGGTGGTCAAATGCTCAATATATATAGACAAAATCTAGTCGTGATAACAAGATTTCTCAAAGGCTCACTAATGATAGACAAGATTCCAGGTACTGTTCTATACACATAGACAAAATTTAGTAAAGAGACAAGATTTCTAATGAAGTGGATAACCTTTCCGATAATATAAGTTTTACTTATAAGTTTGTGCACGTCCAAAACTAACATATACGATACTTCTCAATGTTTGTTGCACGCAGATAAAATTTACTTAATACAGTCAAGATTTCTAAGATGTTCAATGTGGTATATAGGGACTTATGTTTGGAGTTTGGTATATTGGGTTAAAAATCTAGTACATTACACTTACACCATCTACTCAACCTGAAATAAAAATTTGTCTATTAGGTTTGTAATCTTGTCTATTAGACACTTGGCTCTACAAATAATATATGCCGATCCTCAGACCATTTACTTATGCAAGTAAAACCAATGAAAAGATTTGGATATCCACGATACTTGCATATAGAGATAGCATCTAGATGGTGCTACATCATATACCTTCTGCCTCCGTTAAAACTTGGTGGTACAAATATTTCTTTCCCTGGGTAGTTAGGATTGCCTGACCTTTCTCACCTACTTTCTGAATTGTTTTATCATAACGATGTTTATTCAGTTTAAACCACTGATAACGAAGACGATTTGATTATATCATAGTATAAGAATCCACCAAAAACTTCCAGATCTAGTAGTAGAAGGAGCTTCTCCACACCATTCGAGAATTCTGTACTATTAGAACTCTCTCGTTGTTAGCGAATGGCGTTTTCTCCCTTCTAAGACCTCATGGCCAATTGGGTTTTCTAATCTGAAACCATCCATGTGACCACAAAGTCCGTCTTTAGATTTGGTCTTTACGATCTGACCTACGACATCTTAAAACATATATAATAATAGCAAACTATCAATAAAATATTTAAATTCTGAAAAATCCATAAATACAAATAATACACATGTAATCTCAGCCGGGAAATCATCGGATGGTTTTATTGTCGAAGTTCTAAGAAGATGTAAATTATAGAGCAAGGGACTTGGCCTCAAGTATCCATCCCAAAGAAGAGGATTGAAATCATTGATGATTATTGATTTTCCTTCTTGAAGCACGTCTATTCGAAATCAACTCGTATTCGAAGTCCTAACTCTAAACGCAATCAGATGATATTTATGCAAAAAATGGTTAATTACATCCTAAAACGGTGATTTAGGCCTTTAAAATGTACAAACGAGGCACAAACGAGGCCTAAAAACTGCTAAATTCTAGACTCATAAGTGTTGATCTGGACAAAATCTGGCAACTTTTACTCTTAAAATCGCGTCTGACGGAAGCCGTGTGGATCGTCATGGCTTTATCTGTCGATCGTCATGCTCCTAGTTAGATTAAAATTCTTCAGCTCGCGGCAGATCAGATTTGGTCACCGGTTTGGTCAAATTTCAGGAAGGCCTCCTACGAAAGTCAAACTTCTGAAAGACATATCCGAGACTCCATCTCCCATTTATTGATTTTTTCTCTACTTTCTCCAAGTCATCCCAAATGTTCAAAACATATATTATAGAGTATATAGACCTACAATACACTCTAAAACTAACAAAAACATGGTTTATAAAACCCGAAAACCACATAATATCAACTCCCCCAAACTTAACTTTTACTTTCCCTCAAGCAAAATAGAAAACTAAACCTGTGGAAGAGGTTTGAAAATGCGGGAAACTCATCATATCATCATAACGCTATATCATCGCTCACTATTATAAACCATATAAGACAAAGATCATACAAGTCTAGACCACCATGTAATTCCCCTAAGCTTAGCAACTTAACAATCCATGATCAATAGAAGATGAAAGAATCGGGTTAGATCGTTCATCATACGAGGCAATCTCATTAAAGTCACCCATAATTTCCCATCGTATTCTTCTAAATATGTTAGAGTTGTGGTGACTTCTCAAGTTATTCCACAAAACTTTATGTTGTTCCAAGGTGATTAAATAATCTAAGTGTAGTGGCAATGGGACCCTTCTCGAGTGAGCTGAGAAATGAACTCAAGTGTTTCTTCAGTTTCAAAAGTTAGTCGAACCAATTTTATAAGAAAATCAATGTATTTCAGAGTGATGGTGGAGGCGAGTTCTTGAACAAACAATTTCAAAACCATTTATTATCAAGTGGTATTACACATCTCATCTCTTATCCCTGATGCGGTGAATAGTTTTCACCCTAATCCTACTGTACCGCAAGCGGACGGCTAGCAGTAGTAGTACTTAAGGTTATCGATCCAACAGGGAGTTGTGCAAATTGATACTTAGGTTTTTGCAACCCTTTGGAGGTATCAATTCCTCCTATCGATGTAGTATAAGAGGTATCGAACCAAAATCGATATGACTTGACAACTAGAATGCAAGGTGACACTTAATCTAAGCCTAATGAATGTGGTTTTTGTTGTGATTTCTACTTAACTAACTGTAAATAAAGCTAAATGATTAACTAGTTGATAACAATGATAAAAGAAGGGTCTTAAGATGGATTAATTATGAATTGAGATCACCAAGCATAGTTTAGGATGTCTTCTAACTTCTATTTAGCTATTCCTTTGGTTAAATGCCCAATTGGTAAGTTAACTCATTCTCATGCAATTAACTACTTCATCAATTACCAAACTTAGTAAATTCTCATTCCTAAGTATGAAAATCGATGAGCCTTAAACTCCAATTACTTGACTAACCAAATCTAGATCTTAGACAACTAATCTCTTAGGATAAGTATCTAAACCCCAAATTATAAGACTACTTAGACATCTAATCAAACACTTTGGTGTTCAATATTGGCCCAAATCAATTCCTTCATTCTCATGCAAGGAAAGCATTAATATGTCTTAGAAATGGAAGGATTGTCATGATTCAACTCCTAACTAGCCTAATCTATGCTTGGATCTTCTCTCTTCTTAATCCATCTCCAACCCAAGAAAACTACTCACTACTCATGGTCAAACATACAAAAGCAAGGGTATTAGATAGAGAAATCATCATGAGAATCAAAAACTAAAGAGATTTAAAACAAAAATTGCAATAAACACAAAAGATCCAAAGTTTAACAAGACAAATCTAGAGAAAAAGATGTTTTCTTCACACAAAAACTAGAGAGAATAATGTCTAGATAGATGAAAAGTTGCAGAATAATGAGTAAAAGAGAGGTTATGTATGCCAATAATTGGTACACACACATATTTTATGGTAAAAACTCGTAGGCATAGCTTGGTAGGCTGCTTTACTTTTGGTACGCGGAGCATGCAGCGGTCACCCCCTGGACCACTGCCACAGACCGCTGCAGTGGCTGTGACTGCCTCCATGGAGTTCACATAGTTCACAGCGGCCAGGTGTGGACCGCTGTGGGTGGCCGCTGTGGGAAAAATGCAATATATCCAAAATTATAAGTTCAAATCACCTGATTCCAGATTCAGTAGAAAGATAGCTCCCTCCTCTACAACTCTTATGAAGAACTTGGAGGCTGAATCGGATCGGAAGGCCTTCGTTTTGATGGTTCTTTGGACAGTGTCATCTTCTTTCGTCGAGATAGACATACCTTCAGTAAATCGGCCATATCTCTTGAACCACATGTCTTATTGGTGTGAATATAATTTCTATGGATAGAGGACTCATTCAGCTACAACTCTCATGAATGACACCAAGGCTGAATAGGCATGGAAATCCTCCGTCTGATCGGATCTTTGGGAGGATCCGGATGGATTCTATCTTCTCTTTTGCATCCATGCTTCATTCCTTTGCTCCAATGCACCTAATAAACATACCAAAAGACTCTCTTAGGACCTAATGCAACACCTAGAACCTAAATGCAAATGAAATCCGTGACAAGTGTAACAAAACTAGCTGAATATGCAATGTAATCCTACTCTAATGCAAACCTAAATGATGCAAAATGATAGAATATCAACTCCCCCAAACTTACTCAATTGCTTGTCCCCAAGCAATAACATGTAAAGACCAATTTCCAAAGGAGTGACATTCTAAGAAGGGAAAATAGCCTAAACATAAAAGCATCACAAGAAAAAATCAAATCAACATCCTTGTTACTAATCCTAAAATGCATTAAGGTTCTCTACTCAAAAGAGGATAGCCATGCACATCTCAACACAAAATCAAGACCAAACTCGGTTTACACAATCCATCCTATTTCCTAGCCTCTTAACATTCATTTAGATTTGTTTCCGTGAATTGTACTTATACTAGTCAAGATTAAACCATTTGGATAAGGGTTATGGTTATGAGATGAAGATGATCTCATTAAGGCTCCAGGTTTGTTGATTCGGGATCTCTCGGTGAATGAGCATACTTTAACAAAATGCTAAAGGTAAAGAGCAACCTATGCATACAAGGGAAAACTTTTGTCTACCCAGGTACCTAGTGCTTCTCTAACCTAAGCCAATCCTCTAACCCATTTAACCCAAGTCCTAACTACCCTTTATTTCTCCTTAAGGCATTTCACATTCTACTCAAGGGTTTTTAATTTACCCATTAAATTCATCTTCTCTTCAATCGGGGTTTTCTTTTTTTAACTAATGGTAAGATGCTTCTCTTTTAGTTCATTTGGCTCCTTTTGTATTGAGGTTTTTCTTTAGTTCTTGGAGCTCTAATCCTTGTTCTTTGCACCATCTAAACCACCATTTTTGTTCCCCATCATCGAATTCCCTTTTCCTTCTTTGTTCAAACATTCACAACCCAATTCCCCCAAACTTGAATTCAAAACACATCTAACCTAAACTATCCTAGTCTTAGTTAACTCCTTGATGTTGGAGTTAAAACTACACGAAAATGTTCCCTTGTCACTCTAGACCTAACACGTTTTATTAAGTAGCTCGGAAGAGGCCTCACAAGTTCACACATAAATTTTTGGCTAGAAGGAAGGTTTTATGGTTTGGTGGGGAATCTACTTAGGCATTTTAAGAGTGGTAAAAGTGGATAAGGATGCCTAAGTATGTGTAATTTATCCATGGTTTTCACTCAACTAACACAAGTACAATAACTGATAATTCAAGTTAAAGTTTTCATTTAGATGAGGCTAGGTTCAATTCGAGAAAGTTTCAACCGAGATGGCTATCCTATGCATGATCAATGAATGGTTCATTCTTGACTTCGCATACAACCATTAAAGCATTAGATGATTAATAACGAGGGTGTTGAATTCATTCCTAATTGTGATACTTTGGATAAATCATTCTCCCAATGCAAATGAACTAGACTCAATCCTAAGTGAAAAGCATAAAAATCGAAAAAAATTAAACCAAAAATGCATGAATTTCTACTAATGCATGAGACTCAATGTTTTAAATAGAAAATAAGACCACAAAACACAATGTCAAATGTTGAACTCTCCCCCAACTTAAATCAGAAGTTCAAAGAAGAATTCGAAAAACAAAAGCAAATAAAAGACTCAAGAAAAACAAAAATATTTACAAGGGTGCATTTGGTACCTCGTTGTACATGTTCGAACCTTGCCAAACTCTGTTTTTAGACTTGTTTTCCCCATGGCTCGAACCTAAACATGTAGATTCACTCCTTAGCTCTTTTAAACCCCTAAAACACTCAATAAAAACATTAAAAAGTTCACACAAATATAGAAAGGCATCAAATTACACTATATACATGGATAGTCAAGGGGTGTCTCCCAAGAGCACTTTGTTTAAAGTCACTAAGTTTGACTTGGGTTACCATCTTTTTAAGTGGAGGAGAGGGGAGTGTGAACACTCCATGGTGGATCCTTTCTCTCAAACAAAATCACTTTACCCATAACCCCTTGAATTCCTTCTTGGCCTTCCCTTTAAGCTCAGTGGAGAGGATGGCTTTCACTTTGGCAAATGGCTTTGTTCTCCCCTTGCAATTAACTTTGTATTCAACAGCTCCATCTTAGTATTTCCAAGGTGTGATGGCCAATGTGTTTTCAGCATTACCATAAACCAAGGCTTTTTCCGCACAAGTCCTTTTCTTCTCAAGACTAGCCTTTGGGGGGTGAAACCACTTGCATTGTTGAGTAGCCACCAATATACTCAACTCTTGGAACTTCTACTACAACGTTTTCCTTGACCTCTACCATGATAGCACCTATTAACTCCTCATGTTGAGAGACATAAAGGAGTCTTTCAATCTCTAACAGAGATTTGTCAAGTTCCTTGAGGTCTACTTTTTGGGCTTTTGGCTCACTCAAATCGCCATTCTCCAAGGGTGTTTCTTCATTGCGAACTTCTTCAACACCTATAGCTTTTATATCGTGAGATATATTCACCTATTCTATGTAAAAGCATTGCCCATCTTGGCTCTTGAGTTGGTCGATTTCTTGTTTTATGGTTGCAATCTTATTAGTTAATGCACATTGTCCACTAATCATTTGTTGCATCATGGTGACCAAATCGAGTTGTTGAGTTACTTGTGGTTGTTGAACTTGATTAGCATACCCTTGTGGAGCTTGATAACCAAAACCTTTAGTACCTTGATTACCCACATAGTTGACCTCTTCTTCATTAACCACTTCGGTTTCATCCTCAACATAGGCCTATTCATCGACATAGTTTATTGTTTGCTTGGATTCCTTCTTGGATGAAGAGATAAGCTTGTGAAGAAGTGAAGCTTGCTTATCTAACTTGGCATTCAACGTTTTGAGGTCCTTAGCTCTCTTGGTCTCATCAAGATTCGATGTGGTTCTTGTGATTCTATCATAGTCCTCGCCATAAGTCTCACCACTAGTGGCCAAATTCTCAACTAGCTTCATAGCTTCATCCACATCCTTATTTGAGAAGCGACCCTTGCTAGCTACATCCAAGGTCCACTTGTTATCCTTTGTAACTCCCCTATAGAAGATGATAAGAAGTTCTCCATCACCAAACCCATGATGAGGGCAATCTCTAGTGTAGCCCTTGAGCCTATCCCATGCATCACTAAAACTTTCATGTGAGCCTTGCTAAAAGTTCAAGATATCTCTCCTTGCTTGGATTGTCCTTTGGATGGGATAAAACTTGTTGAGGAAGAGTTTCTTGCAATCATTCCAAGATTTCACCAAGTGAGAAGGCAATGTTCTCTCCCATTGGCTTGCTCTTTCTCCAAGTGAGAATGGAAACAAGATGAGCTTGATACTATCATGAGGCACTCTTCCGGTTCTAAACGTGTCACACAACCTCTCAAAGGAATCCAAGTGATCATAAGGGTTCTCCACCTTTGTTCCCAAGAACTTAGATTCTTGAATCTTCCTAACCAAGCTTATCTTGATCTCATATGCCTCAGATTCGATTGGAGGAGGATGGATACCATACCTTGATCCGCGACAACAAGGAGTATCAAAGCTTCCAACTGTTGGCCTTGACTTTGGGGTTTGGGTTAGTGTTGATGTAGGCTGTTGAGGACGTTTTGCTTGAGGTTTAAGAGCTTCAATGATGCCCTTTTTCTTAACCACATGAAGCACCTTAATTGATCTTGTCTTCCCATGTCTCTTCCCTTGATTTTGGTACCTTGGAAAGCACAAAGAGATTAGAGAAGACAAGTTGGTAACAAGAAACCAAAGAAAATTCATCATCTCAATGAGATGCATACTTCCTCTTATGTGCATTTGCATAATGAAAAATAAAAGAAAAATGCTTAGTCTCAAGTGAATCCTAAATCTAGATGCAAAAACAAGCTTGGCAACGGCGCCAAATTGATACTTAGGTTTTTGCAACCCTTTGGAGGTATCAATTCCTTCTATCGATGTAGTATAAGAGGTATCGAACCAAAATCGCTATGTCTTGACAACTAGAATGCAAGGTATCACTTAATCTAAGCCTAATGAATGTGGTTTTTGTTGTGATTTCTACTTAACTAACTGTAAATAAAGCTAAATGATTAACTAGTTGATAACAATGATAAAAGAAGGGTCTTAAGATGGATTAATTATGAATTGAGATCACCAAGCATAGTTTAGGATGTCTTCTAACTTCTATTTAGCTATTCCTTTGGTTAAATTCCCAATTGGTAAGTTAACTCATTCTCATGCAATTAACTACTTCATCAATTACCAAACTTAGTAAATTCTCATTCCTAAGTATGAAAATCGATGAGCCTTAAACTCCAATTATTTGACTAACCAAATATAGATCTTAGACAACTAATATCTTAGGATAAGTATCTAAACCCCAAATTATAAGACTATTTAGACATCTAATCAAACACTTTGGTGTTCAATATTGGCCCAAATCAATTCCTTCATTCTCATGCAAGGAAAGCATTAATATGTGTTAGAAATGGAAGGATTGTCATGATTCAACTCCTAACTAGCCTAATCTATGTTTGGATCTTCTCTCTTCTTAACCCATCTTCAACCCAAGAAAACTACTCACTACTCATGGTCAAACATACAAAAGCAAGGGTAATAGATAGAGAAATCATCATGAGAATCAAAAACTAAAGAGATTTAAAACAGAAAATGCAATAAACACAAAAAATCCAAAGTTTAACAAGACAAATCTAGAGAAAAAGATGTGTTCTTCACACAAAAACTAGAGAGAATAATGTCTAGATAGATGAAAAGTTGCAGAATAATGAGTAAAAGAGAGGTTATGTATGCCAATAATTGGTACACACACATATTTTATGGTAAAAACTCGTAGGTATAGCTTGGTAGGCTGCTTTACTTTTGGCACGCAGAGCCTGCAGCGGTCACCCCCTGGACTGCTGCCACAAACCGCTGCAGTGGCTGTGACTGCCTCCATGGAGTTCACAGCGGCCAGGTGTAGACCGCTGTGGGCAAAATGAGATAACTCCAAAAATATAAGTTAAAATCACCTGATTCCAGATTCAGTAGAAATCTAGCTCCATCCTCTACAACTCTTATGAAGAACTTGGAGGCTGAATCGGATCGGAAGGCCTTTGTTTTGATGGTTTTTTGGACAGTGTCATCTTCTTTCGTCGAGACAGACATACCTTCAGTAAATCGGCCATATCTCTTGAACCACATGTCTGATTGGTGTGAATCAAATTGCTTTAGATAGAGGACTCATCCGGATAC
Source organism: Erysimum cheiranthoides (assembly GCA_011420285.2). NCBI lineage: Eukaryota > Viridiplantae > Streptophyta > Magnoliopsida > Brassicales > Brassicaceae > Erysimum > Erysimum cheiranthoides. Next base: position 10,561,600 of record CM022176.2, on the reverse strand, counting down.
AACTCTCATGAAGGCCACCAAGGCTGAATAGGCATGGAAATCCTCCGTCAGATTAGATCTTTGGGAGGCTCCAGATGGATTCTATCTTCTCTTTTGCATCCATGCTTCATTCCTTTGCTCCAATGCACCTAATAAACATCCAAATGCACCAAAAGACTCTCTTAGGACCTAATGCAACACCTAGAACCTAAATGCAAATGAAATCCATGACAAATGTAACAAAACTAGCCGAATATGCAATGTAATCCTACTCTAATGCAAACCTAAATGATGCAAAATGATAGAATATCACTGGTTAACTCGGTTTATTAACTAGGGTTACGGTTTTCGTATGCTAAACTTAACCTAATGTACGGGAAATCTAAACGGTTTCTTCTTATGCTAATGAGATCAGATTGTTGGGAATCCTACGGTTTCTCTCTGGTTCGCGGTTGATCTAGAACTATGAGGTTTAGGTTCTCGAACTCCTTACACTTCGCCGTATCGACTCGTAACTTTTGTTATCGAGTGAACTTTGCCTAACTACCTTTGATTCGATATTTCTATAGAATCTATAGCGGGTAAACAAGTCTTACACGGTCTGGAAGGATGGGTTCACAGCCGACTCATGCAAATCTCTCTGCTCTGAGATCGTACTGCTCAACTAGGGTTAATCCGACGGATTTAACAATTCCAGTTGCTTAGATCATAACCCTAACTCTTAGACTACGGTTCATGAATCTGAATCTAAGCTCTGATTCTTCTGCCCTAGTGAAAAACCTAATTCATACATTCAATAAATTCACCACAACGAACCGCATGTTACTCTAAACCCTAGACACCATCAGAAACCCTAGATCTGATAAATGAATCTACTCAGACATGATCAAAGCACAAACAACACAAATCATTGGTTCTAAGTAATTCATTAAAACAATAAGAGAGTGAAACAATAGTATCAGTTCACGGAATGGAAAAAAAAGACTCTTGAATCCACTCGGTAATCGAAAGAACAACCCTAAAAGTGTTTTTGATCTTGAGAACAACAAAGAGAATTGAATGAACAAACTCTCTGACCTAAAACACATCCCTAAGCATATATATCAAGTACATGGGTCGTGCTGGGCCTATAGGGTAAGTATAGGAACAATCGGGCCTGATTCGGTGAAGCGTTTTGGGCCTGTCTTCTCTTGTCGGCCGACAGAATGATCTGTCGCCCGACAGAATCTTCCTGCTCGACATATCTTCACTAAAACGGTCATAAATTTAGCCGCAGAGACCCAGATGACTCAATTCAAATTGGAGGTGAAAGCTGACTTCCTTATCTTCATTTTGATATGTAGATAGTCCCCTGGTTCATATTTTAAGTGATTTGAAGAAGGCCACACTTCTGACTCAATTCTGCCTCTGCACCTCATTTGATGGTTTGCTCCAATTCACTCCACTTTGGCTCCAATTGGTTTGATCAAAACACTCTTTATGTCTTATTCCATGTAAAGCCTGTGAAAACACACTAAAGACTTGATAAAAGGACTTGTAACTATGGTGTAAAACCGGTAAATTCCACTGTGTATCAAACTTCCCCAGACATAGATCTTTGCTTGTCCTCAAGCAAACTCAGATCAAAGCCGTGGAAGCTTGTAAAAATGTTGGAAAGATCAGTTAGTCATAAAAGCACCAGATTTAGCATTTCCCAAAAATGAACACATGAAAGCAAGAGTTAGGGAAACCAGGACCATCATGTACTTCACCTTAAATGTAGAAATCTCTCCAAGTCCGATCAACGACCAACCGGATCAATCCATTGCCCATCACATAAACCGTCACGCCAAATCAGTACAGGCCAAAGAGTCAAAACTCTCCATATACTAACACCCAAGTAAGCAGCCTTAAACACACAAGTTTCTTTTGGTTCTCCCCCATACTTATTCTTTTGCATAGACCGATTTCTCCCTACTTTTTCTAGGGTATCATTTTATTTTTTCTATCGGTCTATTTATTATATTTTTTTTTCTTTTTCTCACTGTGTTTTTGTGTTTTAAATAACCTAGGATAGAGCAGGTGTTATTGAGTTTTCACGCCCACACTCCTACTCTTCCATACCTCGGGGATTCCGAGCTTCCAAGACACTAAGTCCTAGGGGTTTTATTAAAACACATATTCAAAAACTTTTTTTTATTGTCTTTTAGGGAAGAAACCAAAACTATCACACACGCGCTACCTACTTAAACGTGATATGTTGATATTTTCACCGGTTTCTACTCGGATTTAAGATGGTTTTTAGTATGTTTGGAGTCCATTTCATGAGCTAAACAGGTACCTAGAGTGTCAAAAGGGTTTTGGAATGAATACACGCGTTTCGGAGCTGAAATGAGTGGAAATGAAGAAGACGAGTCGACCAACTTGTTTTTGCCGCCCAACAAGGAGTCTTTCGGCCGACAGGATTCTTCCGGGCGACAGGACGCTCTGCCGGCCGGCAAAATGAAGTAGGCTTATTGAGCTTTTTCTAGACGGGCTTTTAACGGGCCAAACGACTTCCTTTCTCTTATGTACGACTCTAGGTCGAATATAAGCTCCTCTAGGTCGTGTGTGACCAGAGGAGGAGAAGGAGAGATCCACAAACCACCACAAAACTTTCGAGATTCATCAGAAGCTAGGGTTAGGGTTTTTACCGAGAAACTCTTTGTTTTCGAGTTCTCGACCACTTCTACTTTGAAGCCACGACCTTGTTACTTCTGATCATGATGTTTCTCTGTGTTCTTTGCTTTTATTCTATTCGTTTTGCTTTCAATATGTGCGAGTAGATCTGCATGTTAGATTTAGGGTTTGTTTAGGGTTAGTCATGAAATATCGAACGTAAGCATATGATCTAGTGTATTCTGATGATTGCCACTGATAGAATAGGTTTATCTTACTATGCTTTGAACTGATTAATCAAGGTTTAGTCTTAGGAGCGTTGATTTAACGAGAGTTAATCGATTAACCGGAAACAATTCTATCGGGTAGAAATCACCTAGGTTAAAGAGATTTTGCTTAGGGTTTTCTATACTTATCGAGCCTGTTGATAATGCATGAGTTAGTATTCTGATCTATCAAAGGAATTTGGTTGGTTGAGTATTGGTTCATAGCTAGATTCATAACGAGAGTTGGTTGTCTTTACAAACGCGACTCGAGTTTAAGGAATCATCTAGATGTGCAGTTTACGTATGTTTGGTTAGAGAATCAGGCTATGAGACACCCGAAAACAACACCCTAGGTCTAGCGTTTTAACATTCATAAGGAAACTCTTTACATTTTGTTACTTGCATTTTAGGTTTACGCATACTTTTTACCGTTACATACTAGAAACCCTAGAACCAGCTCAGTCCTTGTGGGATCGATAACCTTAAGTACTATAGCAACATTGCCGTCTGCTTACGGCTTAGTAGGATATTAGGGTGAATACTTATTCACGCACATCAAGTTTTTTGGCGCCGTTGCCGGGGATTGACGGTGTTTTTAGGGTTTTTAGCGTAGTTTCGATTAGAATTAGGATTTGCATTTCATTTTATTTATCATGTTTAACAATTTGATTAACATTTTTTCTGAGTTTTCTTCTGATCTTTCAGGTACCATGCAGAGGAATCAGATCTCACGAGAAACAGAGAGGATGAACGTGGACTTTAACAGAGCAGCAACTTTCAGAAACGGATACCAAGATCCGAGGTCCCTGTACATACCTTCTCAGCCTGATGATGGGATGATGCAACTTGTTGAAGAGTTCCTGGATGCTCATAACACCGCATTTGCTTGCATACGGAAGACGATAGACGAGGTTTATTGCCAATTCAATGCGAATACCACCTTATCTTGAAGCACGTTGAAAGACTCGCGGAGAGAGTTGGAGAGCTTGAGAGTGTTTTGGTGCAACAAGGGAGGTTCAAGAGAGTTGAGTAGCTGAAAGGATTGGAGATTGTAGCCGCTGGATGTGATCTGAAGAGTTGGAAGAAATTCAAAAAATCGCAGAACCATTCTGCCAGGCAACAGGGAGCTCTGCCGACCGACAGAATGGACTGCTCTGAGGAGTTGTCACCCAGAGACATTTCTGCCGACCAGTTCCAGTCTCTGCCGACCGACAGAGTGCTTTGCCGGTCAACAGAGAGTCCTGTCGACCAACAGAAGCTGATACGCCCGAAACGAGCCATTTTCGAAGATGTTCATACAGCTTGGACCGAGGGATGTCCACCACTGATCAGACCACCTATCAAGAGACATGTTTGAGACATGAGAACTAATCAAACGATCGGGAAATGGACAACGCTTGAGATGTATGACTTGGATGACTTCTTTAAGGAGAAAGAACATGCTGATTTTGATGAATTCGACGAATGGGTTGAAAAAGTTAATGCGAATCTACTTGCTGAGATGCCTATTGTGGCTGAGTTAGAGTTGCAAGACTACTTGGAGAAGCAAGTTAGGAGTATGATGAATGAAGAGAAGTGTCAGATGCAAGCAGACTATGAGTTCTACTCAAGATGTGATCGAGAAATTGCTAAGAGAATGCCCGACAAGATTGATGATTCGGGCAGATTTGAGTTGAATGAGTATATTGGTTCCGAAGGTTTCTACGCGTGTGTATGTGATACAGGAGCTGGTGTGAATTTCATGTCGTATGCTGCTGCCTACAAACTCGGATTGACTACTTTCGAAGAGACTGATATTTATCTCGAGCTTGCAGATTTTTCAGCCAGACATTCGATGGGTACATTTTCTAACATTCCGGTAATGATAGGAGATCGATTTGTTCCAGTTGACTTTCATGTCATGAAGACAAGAAGAGAAGCTGATGAGTCGAGACTGATACTTGGAAGGCCTTTCTTGGCAACCGTTGGAGCTCAAATTGATTGTTATGAGGGCACTATGACATTTTGGAGAGTTGGGCATCCCGCTCCAATCTACAGAGCTGTAAAAGAGCAATAAGATGGTTATTACAGAAGGAAAGAGTTGAAAACAATGATCAGATTGCAGTTGAAGAGGCGCATAGACGAAATGGAACGAGCAGAAGCATTCTGCCGACCGACAGAAGCTCCTTCCGACCGGCAGGATAGCTGCTTTCGGATTTCTGTCGGCCAACAGACTGTTCTACCGACCGGCAGAGAGTTCTGTCGGCCAACACAGGCCTCTGCCGACTGGCAGAAAGGCCCTAACGATAGAATCTTGTCTTTTCCGCCTGGTTTCGCCCCGAATGCTCCGACTATTCGACCAAAACTTACAGAAAAGTTAGAGGACTATGTGGATTATAATCTTAGGGAACCAATGAAGAAAAGAGTGACACGAGCGCAATAAGAGGAAGACATCGATAAGCTGTTTATCGAATGCCTTAACATTTGGCCTATCATGAGAAGAAGTCGTTATTCATCTGCTTTACGAGCACACGTTGGTCAGCTACTACGAGGTTCTATCTCTATCGATAAGATGTGCTTACAAATGTTTAAATGGTGTGAGAAAGCAGGCGTTGAATCCGAAGAGATGAAGAGAAAAGATCCCGAGTCGATGACGATTCGATGTATGATTGGTTACGAATGGATCGATGATGTTATTTGTGAAGTTGGAACTTTCGCGAACCTGATGACAGATGAGTTAGCCCGAGACTTGGGGATTGGTAACTTTGTTAAAGAAGAAGTCGATTTGCGGTTGGATAACAGTTCAGTCAAAGCCGAAGGAGTTCTAAAAGACGTTTCGGTACGGGTTGAAGACGAGTTTTTCTCCGTGGATTTCTGCATTGTGAAGAACAACCCGGTTCTCAATAACCGAGTAATCCTTGGAAGAAATTTCTTGAAGGCATCAGGCGCAGTTATTGATTTTGCGAACGGTTCGGTTACGCTTAAACCGAAGAAATCGGTTAGGAGGAAGCTGAAATTCCAATTGCCGCATTAGTTATACGGGTATGATGTTCCTAAACCGAATAATTTACCTGATTTATCTGTGAGAACCGATGACGCAGGAAAACCGATGAGTATCTCGAGAGCTGCAAACTCGGGAAATTATCAAGCGCATAAGAAGCGGTTCTTCACAACCGGTTCTGATTTCATGGAAATGTGAACCGAGAAAGTCGAGCTAATGACTTAAACCAAGCGCCGAGTGGGAAGCAACCCGCTAAATTCGCTGTAAGTATTTAATTTTTGTTTTCGGTTTATACATGGTTTCCCGGTTACCATGCGTTTAAAAAAAAACGCGAAAACCGAACAGTAACCGAAATCGGGTTTCTGACGATCAGATAAATTAATTTTTCGGTCGGCGGAAACCTAGGGCTCCAAGTCTATATAAAGACTTGTTTCCCTATTATGACGCTACGATTCCTACATTCTCAAATCCCAGAGATTTTTCTTTCGCTTTTAGATTTTTCGTTTCAAGTCCGATTTTTGCGTTTTTAGTATCAAATCGTTCGTTTTCCCGAGCTCTATCCATTTCTACCGGTTATCTTTCAGATCTGCTAGGTATGAATTCTGTTTCTCTACTTTTCAGGCTTACTTTATTCGAACCTGTTAGGACATTTGCTTGTCTCGTTTTGAATAAATCTTGGCTAGAATTCGTTAGAAAAATGTTCGATTAGGCTCTGGGAACGTTCGAATTGCATAAAAAATCGATTTTCGGAGGAAATTGAAATTTCAGGTCGTTCTGCCGACCAACAAGAAGCTCTGTCGGCCGGCAGAAATTGTGAAATCACGATGTGTTGAAACGAATCGGTTCTGTCGACCGAAAGGTGTCTCTGTCGACCGACAGGAGACCATGTCGACCGACAGACGCCTCTGTCTCCTGGCAGAAGGCTCTGTCGGCCGGACAAAAGCCCTGTCGCCCGACAGAACTCTCTGATCATGTCTAACCCGAATTTTTGTGTTTTTTGCGTCTTTTTCAGATATCGGGCAGCGATTCGGGTAGTGACGCGGATCAGGAGCGTATCGACATGTGGGAGAAGGCTGATGATGATCTTCTACCCATTCTGGATCGTTTCGTCAACAACGACCCGGTGGAGGTTTATAAGAGAGCTGAGCGCAAGAAGCGCAGACGTACACAAGACTGGGACGATTACGAGACGATCATCTACAACCAGTGGTAGCAGGTCACGACCGAGGTTGGTTCGCGCATTCTATTTGCGACCATTTGGTCTTTGGGACCAAATGTGTGTTTTGATGAGGAACGCCAGTATGGGGCATATTGGTACGACACCAGGCGGTCTTTTTCCCGACTTGGTTCGCCAGTTTATCGCTTCGGTCGACTTGCAGTTCAGATCGAAGGAGAGGAAGAAGAAGGATTTGGATGCAAACACTGGCATACTGAGCTTCAAGATTGATGGTAAGTTTTACAACTTACTATCGCTGACATTTGTGAGGTCTATGGCTTTGAGCAGCGTGGCACGGGGCAGCATCTCCCTCCATTTCCAGATTATCAGACCTTTTGGGGTTTGATCGGTTCTGGTGGTGCTTTTAGTGGAGGCACCAAGCATTCGATGATCTGTCATCCAGCCCTGCGACTTTTCGCGCGTCTTCTGAGTAACACCATACTGACGCACAGCGACGTGGGACGCCTCCATAAGGAGGAGCTTCAGATGTTGTACTTCGCGGTTGGTGACGCGGTAGTATACCGAAGATCCCCAAAGACAGGATTCAACACGGGTGTCATTTTCGCGCGCCATTTGCTGAGTCTCACACAGAGAGCTTTCTCCGGGTCATCGGGAGGACAGGAGTTCGTCGGTCGGCTTTTGCTTTCGATGTTTTAGTTATGCCAGGTCGATTTCTGAGACCGCCATATCGATGATACAGCCATCTACATGGACCCTCCTCACTTCCAGCACACACACACCATTGAGGAGAGCCGATACATATTCCGAGCTGCGTCTCTGATTGAGTATTACTTTCAGCTACCGAACCCGGAGTACACGGGTATTGCGACGGCTGATCAGTTACGTTTCGAGCCGCCGTTGGAGTTGTTGAGTCATGTCCACCATGTCGCTGATGATGAGGTGCATGAGCAGCACCACGAGGAGATTCTGGGACACATTCCCGAGGAGCATGAGCATCACGTTTCACCCGCTAGAGGTGATGGCTCCGGTTTTGCTGGATCCCGGAGCGGTTCTAATATTGATTGGGATGCATATTCGCTTCCGCATCCACCACCATATGGTGCTACTGCAGAGCAGAGATACGAGTATAAGATCGAGCACCACAGATGCCAGTTCAGTCTTTGGAGGAGGATCCTATCTGCTGTTACGGGCTGCACTTGACCACAGAGTCCGCATAACCCGACTAGAGTACCCGAGAGACAGAGGAGAACTTCTGCTATGGAGCTGGATCAGACCGGACCACATACCGCAGAAGCTTTACGCCGCCAGGCGACAGAGGCTGCCGCGGCAGAGTCATTTCGTGTCTCGACTTCCGACATCCATCTCCGCCAGTTCCCGACTGATCCTCTGCGATCCACCCATGTTCCATCTGACTTTTACCATGGAGGTGGATCCCAGGCTGGCGAGTTCATGAGAGAGCGATCCCGCACACGTAGTCCACCCGACGAGTAGCGGTTTTTCTTTCTCTACCTATCTTTTATTTTCATGTACTTTTATTTTATTTTAGACTTTTTATTTTATTTTCGTACTATTATCTATGTTCCCGCTTTTTCTTTTTCGGATTTGATTAACACTGCGGACAGTGTTGTTTAAGTATGGGGGGTTAAAGCGGTTCACTGATGTGCTTTAGTTGTTTTGTTTTTATTTTGATGGTTGTGTATGACTCCAGATTTTCTTAAAAACCATATGCGTATTGTTTTCTAAAAACCGTGTTATCCTTGATGGCATTTTGTTTTCGGTTATGAGTGATTTAGCAGAACTAACGATGGACTTAATATGCAGAAAACCAGCGAGCTTGGTAGAAAGTTTTAGAACACTCCAGAGTCTCGCATGATTTCAGCACTGCCTAGCATTAATCAGTTAAGTCTGAACCACCTTAACTTGAGTCAGTTTGGTCTTTTTTTTGTTGCGAAGTTTGTCTGGTGATTGAAGTTTCGAGTCTGAATTTTTCCCCGTGATTTGAAAAGAAAAGATAAACTTTAAAAGCTGTGTGTTTTAAATAAAGCCCTTGGGACTTTGTGTCCCAGAAGCTCGAAAACCCCGGGGTATGGAAGAGTAAGGATGAGGGCGTGCAAACTCCAAGACGACCTGCTCTATCCTAGGTAGTTTAAAACACTAAAAACACAGCATGCAAAGTATAAAAAAATTAATAATAAATAGACCGATAGAAAAAATAAAATGATACCCTAGAAAACTAGGGAGAAATCGGTCTATGCAAAAGAATAAGTCTGGGGGAAAACAGGCAAGAAAACTTGTATGTCTAGGACAGTTTCGTGATAGGCTCTTGGCTAGACTCGATTTTTGTTTCGGTGTTATGCAGTGACGGTAACTGGATGATTCATTGTGGACGAAGGAGTGTGACGGAGAGTTCTCGATGGTTAGCATGGAAAGTATGCGGAGTATAGTTCTGGTTTAGACGCTGTCAGAAATCATAAGGATAGATACAACCGAGGCAAGGTAACATTTTGGATCATGAGCTGTTTAATCGGATTTTTCATTTTCTTCTACCATTGACTAGCTTTTTTTGCACGAGGACGAGCAAAAGCTAAGTCTGGGAGAATTTGATATGTTGATATTTTCACCGGTTTCTACTCGGATTTAAGATGGTTTTTAGTATGTTTGGAGTCCATTTCATGAGCTAAACAGATACCTAGAGTGTCAAAAGGGTTTTGAAAGGAATACACACGTTTCGGAGCTGAAATGAGCGGAAATGAAGAAGACGAGTCGACCAGATTGTTTCTGCCGCCCAACAAGGAGTCTGCCGGTCGACAGGATTCTGCTGGGTGACAGGACGCTCTGCCGGCTGGCATAATGAAGCAGGCTTATTGAGCTTTTTTCAGACGGGATTTTAACGGGCCAAATGAATTCCTTACTCTTTTGCACGACTCTAGGTCGAATATAAGCTCCTCTAGATCGTGTGTGACCAAAGGAGGAGAAGGAGAGATCCACAAACCACCACAAAACTTTCGAGATTCATCAGAAGCTAGGGTTAGGGTTTTTACCGAGAAACTCTCTGTTTTCGAGTTCTCGGCCACTTGTACTTTGAAGCCACGACCTTGTTACTTCTGCTTATGATGTTTCTCTGTTTTTTTTTATTTTATTCGATTCGTTTTGCTTTCGATATGCACGAGTAGATCTGCATGTTATATTTAGGGTTTGTTTAGGGTTAGTCATGAAATATCGAACGTAAGCATATGATCTAGCGTATTCTGAGGATTACCACTTATAGAATAGGTTTATCTTACTATGCTTTGAACTGATCAATCAAGGTTTAGTATTAGGAGCGTTGATTTAACGAGAGTTAATCGATTAACCGGAAACAATTCTATCGGGTAGAAATCGCCTAGGTTAAAGAGATTTCGCTTAGGGTTTTCTATACTTATTGAGCCTGTTAATAATGCATGAGTTAGTATTCTGATCTACCAAAGGAATTTGGTTGGTTGAGTATTGGTTAATAGATAGATTTTTAACGAGAGTTGGTTGTCTTTACAAACGCGACTCGAGTTGAAGGAATCATTTAGATGCGCAGTTTACGTATGTTTGGCTATGAGACACCCGAAAACAACACCCTAGGTCTAGCGTTTTAACATTCATAAGGAAACTCTTTACATTTTGTTACTTGCATTTTAGGTTTACGCATACTTTTTACCTTTACATACTAGAAACCCTAGAACCAGCTCAGTGCTTGTAAGATCGATAACCTTAAGTACTACAACAGCATTGCCGTCCACTTGCGGCTTAGTAGGATATTAGGGTGAAGACTTATTCACGCACATCAAAACGCTAGATGGGGGACTGACCTTTCCGATGAGAAAGCCTACTTTCCGTGATATTAACCTTGGCCTTTCACTAGCGGCGTAGACGTTCTGTGGATTGACTTTTCTGCTCTTGGCTTTTCCATTAATCTTTGGTCGTTTGCTAATCATGCTTTTATGGTCATTCCGGTTCCTGCTTATGTGGTCTACTTCTCGTAAACATGAAAGATTCTAAAACATTTTTGACTCGATAAAACCAAAAACACAAGGCATCAACAAAGAAAACTCGTTAGTATGGATGAACATCCTCCTCCAGACTTAAATCACACCGTCTTGGTGGGATAAAAGAAAGAAGAAGGATGATATGAAGTATAGAATGGAAGAAACGCATATGAGATGGAAGGTGGTACCGAAATAGTGATAATCAGATGATTTTATCGGCCGACATTTGAGGTTGTCGGCCGACAGAATGTGTCTGACGTCTTTGTTAAGGAGTTTTCGTTGTTTTCAGGCCTGCAAAACAGAAAAATAAAGATAAAATCCTAAAAATAAAAACTTACCAGTGGGTTGCCTCCCACCAAGCGCTTGGTTATAGTCACTAGCTCGACTTTTGATGGAATGGCATATCAAGGAGGTCTCAGTCCATTCGAGTACACAGCATACGCATCTGCTGGATCTTGAAGGTAAGAAACAACAGAGAGTGTAAGAAACGCTCCAAGTTGGGCTTGAGGAATAGGCGGGGCTGGTACTCCTAATGATGCTGTGAAGATCATCAAGAAGTATGCTAAGAATAGCAGTGTCAACCGCCCTAATGTCGAGAAGACTCCAACAAACCCATCAACAAGTGTTGAGGATTTTGAATTCATCTCATGAGGTAAGCACCTTAACTGCTCGGGAAGTGGCTGAAGTGTGCTGTTCCAAGCTGTTTGCTTATGACAACTACCAGGTGTAGCTGCTGTTTCAGATTTTTCTATCAGCTCGGGTGGAATCACCATGTTAGCGGGATCTAAAGCCTCATCAACTACCAGGTGTAGCTGGTACCTCTCAGTAGGTTATGTAATGGCTAAAGGAGGCTTATACACGAGATTAGATGGCTCGGATTGCAAGATAACATGTCCGAAGCCCTCTGATGTTGCGTGTCAGTCACCAATTACTTCCAAGATAACATTTTCCGGTTGCCTTTCGGCTTCCGGGTCGCCTTCTGCATCAATTTGTCGGTCGACAGATGAGATTGTCGGTCGATAGATGAGATTGTCGGTCAACAGATGGCATCAGCAGGTGAATCAGAAGGAATTGTGTCGAGCGACTGAGGATTTTATCGGTCGATAGGTCCGTCCAGGACCTCTATTTCTTCATCTACTTCATCTTCTTCCTCCTCATATCTAATCCTTTTGTCCTTTTGGGCAGGTGGATAATAAGTTTTGCCGTTTCGCAACCCATTAGCATTCAAAAACATCTTTGGATTGGTTTTTAACCTTGCGGGGAGAACTCCATCCGGTTTTCTAACAGCTTCACTTGCATTTTCCATCTGGTTATCCAGGTGTCTCATGTGCTTAGTGATAAACTCGATCTTTGAATTGAGTTCGTTATACATCGAGTCCATCCGCACCTTAATCTTTCCGAAACTATTTTGCTGCATATCAATGAGATGTTGAAGCATATACTTCATCTCAGCATTTGAGTCATTCGGAGCGGCCAGTGCCTGAGACTGTGGCGGTGCAGGTGGTGCTAAGGGTTGTTGGGAAAGTAGCAGAGCCATTGGCTGCTGCGGATGTTGGGTAGGCTGGGGTGCGTATCCACAGTAGCCTTGGTTTTGGCTTGGTCCTTGAAAGAACCATTGTTGTGGTGGCTGATATACCCCATTGGTATTGATGTTGATTCCCGTAACCTCTAGGATTTTGGGGCCGAAACCCATAATTTTTCCTATGTTGGTTCTGTATATCCATCATTGTCGCATTGACATCCTTTTCATATTTCATCAGCAACTTACACATCATCTCCTTCTACTCAGCGATTTGTTCCTTCTACTCAGCGATTTGTTTTGCCTCAGCAGACTGCGCTCCATAAGAACTCCTGAGAGAGTTAGCGCTGCAGCTTTTGGCATACGTTCTAATCCTTTTCAGAGCCTCATCAGGATACTGGTTTTTAAAGTTCCCTCCGCTAGCTGAGTAAAGAGCTGTCTTATGATGAAAGTTAAGTCCTTTGAAAAAGCTTTGCACAATATGCGACTTAGTAAAGCCGTGATGTGGGAAATCTCCAAGGTACTTAGAGTATCTTTTCCAAGTTTCACGAAACGTTTCATCTACTTCTTGGGCATAAGTGGCGATCTTATTCTGAATTTCTTCGGTCCTATTCTCATCAAAGAATTCATTGATAAATTCTTTCTTCGCCTCTGCCCACGTTTTCAGCAAACCTGGTTCAAGCTGCATGAACCAGCTCAGAGCCTTATCAGAGAGCGAACTCGGGAACAACTTACAGCAGAGCCACTATTGCGAGAGGCCTTCTACTGTGAAGAGTCCCACTAGGTCCTCGAATGAGCGGATGTGTTCCATGGGGTTGTTTTTCGTTCTGCTGAACTGCTTCTCTCGAACTAGCGAGATCATGTTACTCTTTATCTTATACGATCCAATTCCCATTGGAGGCAACACTAAAGCAGACTCATTCGAAAAGAATTGGTACGGCTTGAGCTCGTCCATAATCAACTTGTGATCTTCTCTTTCAAGGATGTTTTCATTAAGATCTAAGCGGTTTCCATCCGCATCTATCTTTTCTCCTCTCTCATTCAAACGAATGTTTGATTGAGTCCTAGACATCGTGCGTGTTTTTTTGAAACATTTTCTTCTCTAAACGGGAGGGTGGTTTTGTGGGTTCAGCTGCGTCAGTCGACAGGGAAGTGTGTCAGCCGACGGGTGTTTTTTTTAATAAATAAGAAAAACTAATTAAATAAATAATAAAATCCTAAAAAGAAAATAAAAACGAAATTTTTTTACGAATAAATAATAAAAACTATTTACTAATTAAATGAAAACCTTTTTTTAAATAATAAAAACTATGTAATTAAATGTTTTTTTAATTAAAACGAATTCCTAAAATAAAAAATCCTAATTTTTTTTACGAACCGGAAAGAGGGGTCGGAAACTTACATGTCGGTCGACAGAGTCGGATGTCGGTCGACAGGTGAGGTGGGTTCAGTGCCGGCCGACAGATCTGAGTGTCGGTCGACAGATGCTCCTCCGAGACTTAACTCGGTTTTTTGTTTGGCTTCGATCTTCCGTGCTCCCGATCTGGTTGTGACTGACCTGCACTGTAAAAACTAAAAACAAGCTAAACTCGATGTCAGTCCAAAAGAAACGAGAATCAAAAACAAAAACAAAAAGAAACGGAACTAAAAACCCTAATTACTAAAACTGATCTAACTCCGAAGCTCCCTAGCAACGGCGCCAGAAAACTTGATGCAGTGAATAATTTTCACCCTAATTCTACTACACCGCAAACAGACAACTAGCAGTTGTAGTACTTAAGGTTATCGATCCCAGAGGGAGCTGTGCTGGTTAATTTGGTTTATTAACTAGGGTTACGGTTTTCGTACGCTAAACTTAACCTAATGTACGGGAAATCTAAACGGTTTCTTCTTATGCTAATGAGATCAGACCGTTCTGAATCCTATGGTTTCTATTTGTTTCGCGGATGATCAAGAACTATTAGGTTTAGGTTCTCGAACTCCTTACACTTCACTGTATCGACTCGTAACTTTCGTTATTGAGTGAACTTTGCCTAACTACCTTTGATTCGATATTTCTATAGAATCTACAGTGGGTAAACAAGCCTTACACGTTCTGGAAGGATGGATTCACAGCCGACTCATGCAAATCTCTTTGCTCTGCGATCGAACTGCTCAACTAGGGTTAATTCGGCATATCTAACAATTCCCGTTGCTTAGATCACAATCCTAACTCTTAGACTACGGTTCACAACTCCGAATCTAAGCTCTGATTCTTCTGCCCTAGTGAAAAACCTAATTCATACATTCAATAAATTCACCACAACGAACCACAGGTTACTCTAAACCCTAGAAACCATCAGAAACCCTAGATCTGATAAACGAATCTACTCAGACATGATCAAATCACAAACAACACAAATCATTGGTTCTGAGTGATTCATTAAAACAATAAGAGAGTGAAACAATAGTACCAGTTCATGGAATGGAAGAACAGACTCTTGAATCCACTCGGTAATCGAAAGAACAACCCTAAAAGTGTTTTTGATCCTGAGAACAACAAAGAGAATTGAATGAACAAACTCTCTGACCTAAAACACGTCCCTAAGCATATATATTAAGTACACGGGTCGTGCTGGGCCTATAGGGTAACAATCGGGCCTGATTCGGTGAAGCGTTTTGGGCCTGTCTTCTTCTGTCGGCTGACAGAATGATCTGTCGCCCGATAGAATCTTCCTGCTCGACATATCTTCACTAAAACGGTCATAAATTTAGCTGCAGAGACCCAAATGACTCAATTCAAATTGGAGGTGAAAGCTGACTTCCTTATCTTCATTTTGATATGTAGATAGTCCCCTGGTTCATCTTTTAATTGATCCGTCGAAGGCCAAACTTCTGACTCAATTCTGCCTCTGCACCTCATTTGATGGTTTGCTCCAATTCACTCCACTTTGGCTCCAATTGCTTCCTTCTTGATCAAAACACTCTTTATCTCTTATTCCATGTAAAACCTGTGAAAACACACTAAAGACTTGATAAAAAGACTTGTAACCGTGCTGTAAAATCGGTAAATTCCACGGTGTATCAGTCCCTATACACCAGAGCAAAATGGGACATCAGAGAGAAAACATATGCATATTGTTGACTAAGTTTAGCTATACTATTCAAAAGTTAAGTTCCACTACACTACTGAATTGAAGCCTTCTTTACTGCCAACTACATTATCAACCTTCTACCGTCTACTGCAAAAGAGTTCAAGTCACCCTACTCTATTCTCTTCAACAAATAACATGATTACAATCACTTAAGAGTTTTTGGTAGTGCATGCTATCCTTGTCTTTGACCCTACACTGCTCACAAGCTCGAGCCTTATTCCCTTCAATGCATATTCTTGGGTTACAATGCCAATTACAAAGGGTATGGATGCTTTTATACTCCCAATGGCCTCATCTACACCACAAGATATGTCATCTTTGATGAAAAGTGCTTCCTTATATAGACAAGTATAAGCATTTGATACATGTCTACTCTTCTAGGGTTCTGTAAGCTTGACAAGCAGCCTTCTTGCCTCCTCTTGTCCCACTTATCCCTCCAACGGTTCCTGTTGTTCTCCCCATTGTATTTTCTCCCTTGCAATCTCATGTGCTGGAACCTGCATCACAGTTAACTCCACACTTATCAGAATCTGAAAATATTGATGTTTATCACTCACCTCAGCCGGATGATAAATCTCCTGACTGGAACAACACAGTCTCAGATTCCTTCTCTGAGCATATTCTTCCCTCGGCTGCTTCCCAAGAACAGTTCTTCTCCACTTGGTTCACCTCTTGTGCTAGTCTCCAATCTACATCTAATGGTCACTAGAGGCAAATATGGTATAACCAAAAGAAATCTCAGCTATGCTCTTATCACCAACAAGCAAATACCAACTGAACCAAAGACCATTGATTCAGCTCTTAAAGACCCAGGTTGGACAGCAGAAATTTATGAGGAAAAGACAAACATGAAGGTAACCAAGACATTCAGTTTGGTACCTGCTCATCCAGACATGAACATACTTGGTAGTAAATTGTTTTTTTTGTACCAAGTTAAAGGAAAATGGCTCTCTTGATAAGCTAAAGGCTCGGTTGGTTGCCAAGGGATATGATCAAGAAGAAAGGGTAGGCTTTCTTGAGAAATTTAGTCCATTGGTTCGCTCAACAACATCCCAACAACTATCCGTATTGTTCTTGATGTTGCAACTGCAAAAGGAAGGAAACTTTCTCAAATAGATGTTGAAAATGTGTTCTTACATGGTGACTTACACGAAGAGGTATTTATGCACTAACTTCCTGGTTGTGAAGATCCACAGTATCCTGGTCATGTTTTGAAGCTACATAAGGCCATTTATGGCTTGAAACAAGCCCCTCGTGCCTGGTTTGATAAATTCAGTAACTTCTTTCTCGAGTTTGGGTTCAAATGCACCACTACGGATCCCTCATTGTTTACCTATCATCAAGATGGCCAGACAATTATATTATTGCTCTATGTGGATGATATTATCCTAACTGGCAACGATTCTATATGTATGCAAAAGTTTGTTGTTGATCTCAATGTGCATTCTATGAAAGATTTGGGTGGCTTACACTATTTTCTGGGGATTCAGGTGCAACAACATGAACATGGTCTCTTCTTTTTCCAAATAAAATATGTAGATGACATCCTCTATCAAGAAGAAATGTCCACTTGTAATCCCATGGCCACTCATTTTCCACTGCAACTGAATTCTACTCCGAATGGCTCTGCTCCCTTTGAGGATCCTACCTATTTTCGATGCATTGCAAGGAAACTGTAATATCTTACCCTTACAAGACCTGACCTTCAGTTTTCCATGAATTTTGTTTGTCGTCATATGCACGCTCCAACAAATTCAGACTTTGCTTTACTCAAACGAGTTCTTCGGTATCTGCATAGGACAACAACTTTTGGTCGTCATCTTCATCGGCAACAAGATCTCTCTATCATCGCCTACTTCGATAGTGACTAGGCAGGTTGCAAAGATACTGGTCGCTCTACCACTGGTTTTTGTACCTACCTTGGAACAAGTATTGTCTCCTGGAGTGCTAAGCGCCAAAATTTGGGCTCTCGTTCCATTGCTGAAGCTGAGTACCATGCAATGGCCAAAACTGCATCGAAAATCACTTGGATTTCCGCTGTTATTCGAGATCTCCGGAGTCCTCAGAACGATCGTGCAATTCTTCACTGTGATAACCTCTCAGCGGTTCATCTCTCCACAAATCCGACGATGCATAATCGTTCCAAGCATTTCAGCACGGATTGTCACTATATTCACGAGCGCGTTGCTCTCTGTGCCATTGAAACTCGACATGTTTCGGTGAAGCTTCAAATTTCTGATATTCTCATGAAATCCCTGCCTCGCTTTGCGTTCATTCTTCTCTGTGCCGGACTGGGTGTTGGGTTTTCACCCACCTCTAGTTTGTGGGGGCGTATCAGCTCATCTCCGCCGGAACTGCATCAATCTCCGTCGCTAACTGTTAAAAAGTCGTCAACAATTTGCGTAGAAGAATTGGGCTCATCTTCTAATAAAGAAATGGGCCAACTTACTAAAGGAAAACCAAGGTCCATAATAAAGCTCACCTGTGCAACTACAGAAAAGACAAAAGCTTCACCTTCCGCCTTGGTGATCAAGGGCTGTGACGTACAACTAGTACAAAGAAACGACAATTCTTGTAGCTCGAGTCGTTCCTCTTGTAATCGATTTAAAATCTTACAATCTCTAGGCAATAGTAATTATGATGAGTGTGTCAAGTGTCGCGTTACCGCTGTGTAAGCCTTGGCTATTAAAAAAGCCAAAGGCAAAACCTTTAATGTGGGTGTTTTACCGTGAAATAGAAATTTTTTCAAGTTCTCTCATATCTTCTTAAATTCCTTATAACCGAATACTAACCAAAAACCTTTCTCGGTCCGATTTCAGTTCGGTTAGTTCGGTTCGGATTATTTGCCCACCCTAGAACTCTATAACAATCCTTAGAGTTGCGTCTATATTATCTCATTTTGTGTAGGTAGCAAATGTTCGTTTAGATTGTAATTATTATATCTATTAAACACCATTTAATTTTGACATGTTTTATGTTGGATAGAGAACAAAAAAATCACGTGGGATTAAAATTTCACTAATAAACATTGGAAATTACGTGTGGAATTAGAGATTACTAGTTTGCGTAAATATAATTACAATGTGTTTTAATTATTTCTAATTATAAAAAGAGTAATTTATAAGGTAGAAAAGTGACTCCAGGAGTTTATTGTTCTTAAGTAATCTCATTGTGTAGTTGATTCAACTATTGACAATCTTGAAACTGCAATTGAATTTCAAATATTTTCATGGTTGAAGTTGAAAATCTTCCTTCTTTGTTCTTTCTCCACTTAGTCTACTTAGACTCATAGATTACTTTCTAACTTAGATTCATAGATTACTTTCTAAACTATAGAAAAATACGAGCCCAAACATAACTTTCTTTTTTTTTTCACTGGAAATCTTATTTTCATTCATTTTCCAAACATTGACATACACATATGCGAGAAAGGACGAAACCCTTCCCGAGTCCTATAGGTCCCTCCAGGACAGTCCAAGGATGAGAACTTAGTACAACTACGAAAAACATTACAAGAAAAACTACAAACCAATAATTGAGAGATTAGAAATAAACTCCTGATTCTCCTTGCCAATCTTCCTTTAAATAGAACCGTAGAGACGGAAAACCATCGCCGGAAACCGTCGATAACAACCGAACCTTTGAAACTATAAGTCCTCTGCCCACATTTCGAAACCCAATTTAAAAACTGCTACACATTCCCCAAAGGGACTGGGATAAATCCTGAAGGATAATTCCCGAACCGTCACCACTAGTAACAAGAGCCGAACACTATCGTCTTGAAACCTAAATGCAAGATGTGCTAGTCTATCAGATAACGTCCGAATCTGACAAATAATGTATAGAGGAGACTATCTCTAGCCAGCTTCAATCGATTCACCAACATTGAGAAGGTGAAGGACACGAACCGATCAAGCCTTTTAGGAAACATCATCAAAGAAAAAACCAGGAGAATTCATAACCAAACCACAACTAGCAATTTGAAGCTTAAACACAAGAAACTACTAAACCGGACATAGATATATCTAGCTAAAAACAAACAGGCTCCAAATATAGTCCAAAACAACCCGTAGTGATCATGGAGACCGACCGGACTGTCATCACAACTACACATCGAACCGAAGGAGATCTAATCTAAGCTAGAACCCGAAATAGATTTGATGATTGGTCCAATCAAAGAATTTTGACCCGTCGTTGTCGACTATGACCTCCGGACCTTATTCTCTACCAGAATTTTCACCACCCAATCACATATCTGTTCCGAACCAAACCCACTCCCCATCACCCAAACTAAGAAGATAACTAATTAAAAAAACCTAACCGACTGAAGCACTCGCAAGAGCCGCCGCTGCAGATTTTCAAGATAAAGGAAGAGACAAATCCTCCACAGCTACAGAGCCCCTTCTGAATCTCCTACTTCGAAACCGCCGGAAAAACTCGATTGTCCCAAAACAGACCATTATATACTCTCAACCTCAGAGATAACCCGATTATGGAAGCTACATCAGAGGGAGAGGAAGATCTTATGCCTGTCACGAACGAAAAAGAGATCCGCCGACTTGGGTCGCCGATGAGAACCTAAACGTATCCCACCACAAGCCAATACATCGAAGCCCGATCTACCGCGATTGCTTGGGAAAATTAGTTGGAAAGGAAGCCGGACTAAATAAACAGAGAAAGGGAGACCCTCCCACGGTGGCGGTGAGAAAAGCTGGCCACCGGAGAGGGAGATCGGAGATGAGTCGTGAGAAGAAGACGGTGAAAGCCAAAGAGAGAGAGAGAACGATTGTCTCTCCCCAAACATAACTTTCTCCATTAGCCAATATTTTATTATTCAATTAATTTTTTGTTTTTTTTGCATGTAACAACTTTCTGACTAATCTTAGGTCACGTATTTTATAAAGAACTTTTTACCAAAAAAAAAAAATTGAAGAACTAGTAAAATAACCCTAGAATTGTTGCTCAAGTCAAAAGGTGATAAATAGTAAGGTTGTTTGGTTCTTTTTTGTTTGTTGATGAAACAAGAAAAGATAAATTCAACAAAAGAAAATAAAAAAAAACCATGGGGTCCGAATGTATGACCATGTGTATCTGAGAAAAGGTTTAATCGAACATTTTAGCATCATAGATGGCCGATATTTCTTTTCTTTTTGTGTAATAAATTTTGAAAATTTTAATTTATCAAGACTATTATAGGATTAACATTATTAAAAGGTATAGTTTTCTACACATATGAAAAAAATATAGATCCACAAAGAGAGAAAAAAATTCTTTTTTCCAACCCCCGGAGTATTAAAGTCATGTAGGAGAAAAAAAATCAAAAACACAGAATTTCTAATAATAAAAAGGACAAGATTAGGGCTCTAGAGAGTGTCCACGTCAGATTTTCTAAACTTGTACCTAAAGCTGCCACGTCAGCATATTAATGTATTTTCTCCTCTAAAAAAATCTCTTCCGTCCGTAAGCTAAAGAAGGATCATTAAAATGTAGAAAAAGCCCAAATAAATTAAAAGCCCATACGGAAAGGATCTCAAACCCTTGAGTTCTGAGAAACTCAAGAGAATCTTCTTCTTCTTTACGTTACTTCTTAAATCGGCACCAACTCTCTGATGAAATCGATTGCTCTTCACAACACTAAAAAACGTTACCGATTCCTCATCATATTCCTCTTAATTCAATGATTTTAATCCCCACTATCCTCATATTGATGACCTCTCTTCCGAAGCTTATAAAAACCTCCCCCTTGAAAATCCTATCGACAAGCCAAACCTTTGCAAAGAGCCTCTGAAATTTTTTCCACAGGTATTGTTTCTGCCTTTCTTTTAAACGCATTAGGAATATATTAGTCTACTTCAATTGATGAGATTTCGAAATTGGCGAATCAACCAAAAAAAAAACCAGATATGTAGGATTAGTGGATTTATGGAGCACGGGAGCAGTCGAGTGGTGAACCCGGGAGAATCTTCCAGTGAGTGGTATGTTGGCGTATTCATAGAAGAATGTTGTTAACGATTTCAAATGCGAACAGAGAACAGTCAAACCTTCCTATCTAACCTTCTACTCTGAATCAACGCCTCTTTCACTTCTTTTTTCACTTCTCTATACAATCTCTTCCGACTCTTTATATTTTTATGTTTGCTCACTATAATTTCTCATACAATCTCTCTCCTTTAGAAACAAGAGTGTAAACACAGACATCTGAAATAGATATCAGAAATTGTTTGTTGTTTTCTTTTGATATTCGTTAGACTTTGTTTAAGCAAAACCAAAATATGCATAAGAACAAGTGACTCACGGAACATAAGGAGACTGCTTCAGCAGAATAAAGGGTCGGCTAAACCAAAGCTGGAGAATCGTACTTTAGCGAACAAGTTGTTTGTTGTTATCTTCTCAGGTACCTTTCCTCTTCCGTGTATGTGATGTAATCACTTGTGTCAGATTTGTGACACTTTCAATGATTTCAAATTCTAGCAAGATTTTTTAGACACTTGCATCTATCTATTCATGTTTTCAGATTTTTCATTTTGGTGAAGGGATCTTTGCTTTTAAACCCTTCTGCAACTGTCGAAGAATGACAATTAATATGGTCTTTTTCACCCTGGCATATCAGATTTTCATCTACTGTGCTCCATTCCAGATTCTAAACCAAAGGTGCTACAATTCTTTATAGCTTAGTTGAGATTTCTATTTGATTTTACTCATGTCTGAACTACAGAGTAAAAAAATATATTCTACACTATGATATTGCTCATTAAGTTTCCTATGCTGTATTGTATATGTCTTTTTAGCTATCACCAAAAAAAGAAGTAAATGTACTATCAGCTCATATGTTTGGTCAGATTATCTAATAGCTTTTCTTACAGTCTCATTCTTTTCAAAGTGGCAAAGCCTCCTTTAAATGCTTTTCTATGTCAAGCTTGAAAAGCATGTGGTGCAAGAATCATTTAAGCTATTATTAAGGACAATGGATGTAATACCCTTAGGTAGCCTTGATATTATGTCTTGTGATTTAACTTCCTTTTTGTGGTTTTCTCATGAACTCATTCAACTATGCTTTTCATCTATCACTCTCTCTTTTTCTCCTTCAACCCTAGCTTGCGCAGCAATTTTCCTAAGAAATGGAGGCAAAGATGGACCGGGTAACGTTGTCCATGCTAAGAGCGAAGGCCAAGTGTAGAAAATACATGTAGGTAGCCTTATACGTGTCTGAACATAGTTCCAATCAGTAAGTGGTCACACCGAAGTAGTAAGTGGTCACGTGTTCCGACATAAGCAGAGCGGAGGCAACACCTTCAATAACCCAGTCCAAGCGATCTTCCATGGCTCTGTAGGGGCATCGTAGTGAGGTGGATATGGAGTTGGAGAGCTTAGTCAGACCTTGGGTGTGATAAAGGCCATCCAGAGTTGGTCATAAGCCTCTGCAACCGAGGCGTCTATGGGAATCATGAGCCGTCGGGGATCATCAGTACTCAAAAAACCGAATAACGGTCCAAGCGGAGTCCATATGAAACATAATTTTGCTTCTCTTCCGTTAGCTACCGAGCAGGTAATATCAATCTCCGAGCAATGTTTTCTTTGATATTGATAAAAACGCCTAATAAGTTTTTTTGTTACATTTTTTGCTCTGTTTTGTTACACAAGCAAAATACATTCGTCCATGAATTCATATGCAAAAAATCCAAATGACATTGTTATATATAAAGTTGTTATAATTGGTAGAAACAATGCATATAAAGAAATTCCAAAAGAGATGAATCGAATATAGTGTATATACTATTTCAGACAGAATCCGCGCGTAACTTCCTTTTACTTCCAATTGCTGCTGCAACTTTCTTTTCTTCCAAAAGGTAAATCTTAAGGTAATGAATATTGAGGTGTCTTAAGTTCCTCATTTTAGTCAAATAGGATTGTGGTGCCCAAAAATGAGCCTCACCAATCTATTTATATTGTTTTTTTCAGGTATGATTCATTCTTTCACCTCTCTCTTTTCTTTCTTATGATATTAGTGGTTAGCTGGCATTCTTAAAGATTCATAAAACCATATATATATCTGAAAAGAGAGAGTTTTTACCTTCTTCTTGTGTAACTTGCTTAAAGCTAAAAGTTACAAAGATTTGCTCAATATAAAAAAAGGCAAGAAATGCTAATTAAGTTCTTATGCGAATGTCTGCTCGATAGTACATAGATTCAACAAATTGATTCTGCAATAAACCTATTTTTGTGTGTGGTGTCTCATTAGGAAAAACAGGAAGAAAATTACCAAGAAAAAACGAATTCAGGCCAATGTGTGATGTACGAATTTGATAAAAACTTTGAGTGGACCATTTTATATTGTAAGCTTCATTCTCTTAGTAAATTTATGACATCAAAAACTCATCTCTTATGATCACAAAAATACACTGAATACCACTGATTAAATATTGTTTTCCAAAATTAAAGATTCAAATTGCTCTATGAATGTAAAACGTAAATTATATTTACTTCTTCATCTACAATATAACAAAAAATGAATTTCGATTTAAAACCACCATATATTTTGCTACATTCAATAGACATATAATTCTCTTATTTGATCAAATATTGTACTCTTAAATTGTTAGAATTTATTAGAAAAATATAATTGACGGAAATGCATATAAAATATATAATTTAAGATTTTTCTTAACAAATGTTTTTAAAATAATTACAATTAACCTATTTCTTCAAAAAATGTTTATAAATACAACCCACGCGTAGCGTGGGACAACCCCTAGTTATAACATATGAAAGGAGCTATTTGAGGCCCAACAGCCTATCCACATCAACAATACCAAGTGCTTTGACAAGCTGCCACATCAGCCTATATTTTTCCTTAGCTTTTGTTATTTTCTTTCCAGTTTTTCCCACTCTAAGAGGCCACGTCATCACATATAAAAAGAAATCAAAAAAGAGAAACAAACGGATTACGTAAAAAAAACGGATTAGCTATAAAAACTTTAAAACACTGTAGTTTGGTTTGCCCTCTTCGTCAATTCACTATAAACCAACGAACCATTATATATTGTTTAAATGGGCCTTCTACAGCCCAAAGCCACACTAAATAAGAAAACCTAATTTCTAAACAACTCCAAACAACAACTCCAAACAAATCGAAATCTAAATCTCTTAAATTTTGGTCTTTCTCTCTCATCAATCATCTCTCTCGAGCCCTCCCCCGTCAAAACCAGAAAAGCTTCTTCTTTTGTTCTCCGATTGGCTTTCCCGGCGGCCGTGTCCGCTTGCCGGCGCCGGGAAAAGCCACGCCCTCCTCCCTTCCTCCTTTTTTCCTTCTTTGCGGCATATAAATCGACGTTTTCCGATCCGGTTTGGGCTGGTCTTCGGAGTTCCTCCCGATCTGTCTCCTCTGGGTCTTGTCGGTATATTTCTCTTCGGGTCCTTGTTCTTCATGTGCAGCTGGAGATGCTGGTGTGCTCGCCCATATCAGCGGTGGTCGTCTGGTGGGTGGAGTTCTAGTTGAGTCGGAGCGGCGATCGGTGGCCGGGTTGGTGTGGTCTCTGCTCGCCTCCTCCTAGACCCACTTGAGGCGGTGGTTATGGGAGAGGTGTGGCGGTGGCTACCTACTCTGTGCAGTGATTTGTTTCCGCTTTGCCGTTTTCCGTCGCGGAAGTCGACTAGGCTCTATAACGGGTTTGTGTTCGTTTGCGGTGGGGTGTCCAAACTAGATTCGGTGGTTCCTGGTGGTACTGCCCCCTCTGCCGGCGTTGTTTTTGTTCCTCCACCGGGAGTTGGCTCTAGTGATGAGATGTCGCGATCCACGAAGCAGCCGGAAGGGGTCGGTTCCCTGCTTCGGATTCTTTGTTTCGGCGGTGTTCTCGGCTAGGTCTCTCGAAACCGTCGGTGGTTATGCGGCCTTGGTTTAGTTTGGCCGGTTTTCCCCGGTTAGAGGGTTTGTTTGGTGCTTTCCAGTGTGTAATCCGGTTCTTTTGTCACGGTATTCTCCTCCTGCTGCCGGTTTAGGTTGACTGTTTGGTCTGTCTCCGGTTTGATGACCCGGTTTAGGTTTCAAATAAAAGTATCATACTAGGGTTCGGTTTCTGTGGTCAGATGGTCCTTTACCTTTGACATGTGATCTCTCTATCTTAGGCTTCCTGTAGTGCGCCCTTCATCTCGGTAAGGCAGGTAGCTGTTAGGTTTCTAACCTCCTCTTCAAGAATTAGGTGTCAGGTTTGGCCACGGCCTGATAGACTGGAGCTTTTTCTCAACGGATATCTCTCCCATTAAGATGCTTCAATTGATTTTATCTTCAGATGTCTACAAATTTCCAACAGAGGACTTTAATTCTGAAATCGGTACTTCTCCGGTTTTTCTCTTGGTTAGTTCATCGGGCGATGGTAAGTGGTAAGTCTTGTTCATTATCGATTTCTCCTGGTTTGATATGTATTGTGCTTTGTTTCTAATAATTCCTCGGGGAAAATGGTCTCTACTGATATCGTCTTGTATTCCCTAAGGCTCGTTGTAATGTTTGTATTAATGATATCCCAGTGTTAAGAAAAAAAAAAACAACTCCAAAATTACAGGACACAAACCTATATCTGCTCTAATCCCTTCGTTTCAAACAAAAAAAACTCATCAACTTCTCCCTTCCATAGACGCAACGCAACACTACCTCAAAGACGATTGCTATTTCGAATCTCATCGACTTCCATATACGTTACAACCAGTGTCGTCCCGTACATTTTAGAGGCTTGAAACATATTAAAAAAATGTGGCCTTAAAAAAATACTACCGTAAATAGTAAAATATTGTTAAATACTTAAAATCACCAAAAAATAACAATGTAACAACGAAAAAAACTATTTATGAAAATAGTCCTTGTAGCCTTTTTTCCAGCAAAATCATTCATAATCTTCTCATAGTCGAGTTTATCAACCATCTCTTTCACAATAGATATCATTGATAATCCATTCAATCTCTCTTGTGACATAGTAGATCGGAGATAGTTTTTTATCAGCTTCAACTTCGAAAAAATTCTTTCTGCAGAGGCAACTGTAACCGGTATTGTCAACAATATTCGATAAGCAATCCATGTATTTGGATAACAACCCTCCATTCTTTTCAAAAAGTTCAATACCTCTATAGCCCTCTTGACTTCAATTGGTAAAACTTTTCTGAGAAGTTTAAGCTCCAAGAATAGGTCTTGTCCATTTACATCTGAATGCGCACCATGCTTCAAAAAACAAATCCACCAACTCATCATCACTAGCTGATTTAAGCTTCTTTAAATCGAACAAAAATCCAAAAGCTTTATCATAACTTTGGAACTGTTCAAATCTTGTTTCAATAGAAACAATAGCTTGATCCATGATGTTTAAGAAGTAATCCACCCTAAAGCCCTCCTCTCCAAGTAATACCATACTTTCATCATCATTTTCCATATCTTCATGAAAATGTCTTTTCCTTTTTCTGATGCGTTTTGGCTTCACATAAAATTCGGGATCAATCTCCATCTCGTCTGCAATTCGTGTAGCTTTAACTTTTGCTCGCTCAAAACCATTTTCTCTATATTCTTTCAAAAATGACACAAGTCCCTTTAGTTGACAAATAGCAGCATCAATATCCATGCCTTCTGATTGTAGGATCTTGCTTACTATGTTAAAAGCAGAAAGAAGCTCGTGCCAAATAACCATTCCACACAAAAAGTCAAACCCTCCAATTTCATGTGTTTCACTCTCAGCAAGCGACTCGGCTTCACTTTTATGCATTGGATTATCGATATATCTAGCCAAGTGACGTAAAACACGTCGTATTTGTGGAGCTTGAAACCGTATAGGTTTCACACTATCAATCCGACTCTCCCATCGAGTTTGTGATAATGGTTTGAGTGTTAGACCATTCACCATCTCCCTGTATATCTCTGAGTTCCTAGATGAAGATGAAAACAAACAATAGATACGTTGAACAATCCCAAAAAATGACACTGCTTTTGTAGATGAGGAAGCCATATCACAAAGTGTGAGATTAAGGCTATGACATCCACATGGGGTATAACAAGCTCTTGGATTCATTTCAAGCAATCTGCTTTGCACACCTTTGTATTTTCCCTTCATGTTTGCTCCATTATCATAACCTTGTCCTCTAACATCATTAATCTTCAACTTGAGATCAATCAGTACCTCTTGTAAGGTCTCAAAAAGTCCTTTTCTTGATGTATCTTTTACTTCCAAGAATGTCAAGAAAAACTCCTCAATTCTGGGTGAGAACGTCGAAGTATCCACACATCGAATAATAAGAGCCATTTGCTATTTATGAGTAATATCAGGAGTGCAATCGAGAATTACCGAAAAATATTTTGCACTTTGAATCTTCTCGATGATCATTAGTTTGATCTCAAATGCAAGCAACTCTATCAGCTCATTCGGAATTTGAGGACTGAGGTAATGATAATGAGTTTCATTCCTTTGAAGTCTCACTTCCAACTCTGTCCATTTAGTCATGCACAAAATATGAGTAGGACTAGTTTCATGACTTTTTAAACGAGACGATATGTTTCTCCAATCGCTGAATCCAGTACTTGCCAATATCGGAGGATCTTCTTCCTGGCTGAATAGCTTACAACAAAAACAAAATATAAGATCTTTCGATTTTGAGTAAACTAGCCATCTCCTATCATGTTTCTCTCCATTGCTCATTTTTCTTGTATAAGATGAATGAGAAAAACATCTACCAATTCCATCTCTCGGAAACTGATAATCAACTGCTAATCTGGATGGAGGACCCTTTTCAACCAAAAAATCTCTTTCTCATTTCTTAATACTTTTCCAGTTTCCAGGATCATTAAGATCCACATTTCCATGCTTATTGTTGATGTTTTGGGGGTTTTTATCTCTAGTCTCTTCCATATTCTCATCTCCATCAACACTTTCATGTTGTTCACCGGTATGCACCTCTTTCTCATTCTTACAACCATCAATCTAACTTTCATCCCCATTTATCTCATTGTCAACAGCCACATCAACCTTAGAATTTCTAGATCTTGTAACAAATTTAAGCATAGAATTAGCTTGAGATTGGATAAATTCATCACCTTTCTTTTTCTTCATTCTTTTAATGTTTCCAGGGACATGCGTTCGGGTACTCACCGGAGGCATTTCACTACAAACAAAATAATTGCAGACTTTTGTCAACAAAAAGAATTAAAAACTAACTAATCTGACGAAAAAAAAACTAACTAATCTTATAAGAAACAACACAAGAAGACAAAGGAATTATACAAAACTAAAAAGGGAACTATATATTAAACAAAGCAGGCCACGTGATGATGCACACACACAGCTCATCATCATCTCCTTTATGCCTTTCAATTATTCAACATCAACTTTTTTTTTCTTTCTTTTGTCAGCACTCAGCAATTCTAAGTTATCATTCATCATCATAATCGATTAATCAGGGAAGATTCAAACAATCAAATTCCTAATTATTTTTTTAGGCAAATCAACATCAACTTAATTATCATCAATGATTCATCCACAATCGATTAATCCAACAAGATTCAAATCACAAACTACTATCTAGACAAAGTAAAGATGAAGAAAATAATAAGAAAATTGAGAAAAACACAGAAATTGAAAATTACCTAAATTCTCAAAAACAGAAGCTTAGTACTTTCTGGAATCGGCGGTAGAATAGGGCTGGGTATTCTTTGTTCACAGAAAAACAACAATAAATGGAGCAATTCACTCACAAATTTTGGTGCCACTGGAGGTGAAGATTCGGAGACGATAGAAGAGAAGGGTTTCAATTTTTTTTTTGACAAAAGGATTTCGTAAAAACTAAAAGGAAACAAAAAATATTGAGAAATCTCTAATTAAAAAAAGGAAATTTGCGTTGACAAAAAAAAATTGTGTTAAGAAAAAAAGAGTTTAAAACCGACTCTAGTTGGTTCGAACCCACGAATTGTAGGCCTATATCCAATGGAATATGACCATTTGAGCTATACATGATTTACAAAAATGTGGCCCATTTTTTTCTGATAAATTGTGGCCTAACACACATGCTTTAGTGGCCTTAATGGTGGGACAGCATTGGTTACAACTACAAATTCTCCTTAATTACCACTTCAATGTCCACTACCATACCACTAAATGCCTAGCTCAAGGAAGGCCATAAAACGGTCTCTTTCTTTCTACACCACCACTTTATCTTCATCCTGCACCTTCTCAAATCCAAATATGGTGTCCGCAGATTTAATCCCCTGCAGGCACTCACATACAAAACTCTTTGATGAGTTTGAGGCCAACTTTTGAATTGAAGAAGTCCGGTTTGGGTTCGTTTGAGTCCAACTTTTGCATTGAAGTTCAGAATGATTAACTTTTGGAGGTCGGGAATTTGTAAAAAATGCAACACACTCATGAGTTTTGAACTGCTCATGGAAACAAAGGTATGTACTACTTCCTATATATGACAAACTTGTGTTACCGCCAGTTGCTTATAACATAAACCTACATTTCATGGTTTTGTGGGGATTTTTATCGGCAAACCCTGTTAAGTGATTTGACTGGCATCGTAGAGGTAGACGGAAACCTCTTTTTGGTATGCGACATCGTGTCAGATTTAGAGTTTGAACTGGGGTTGTGGGTATCATTCAAGATTGAATGACGAACCATTTTTATATCAGAAGGAAGCATCGGAGAATATGTAATAGAGAAAGATGCGAACATAAAAATATGAAGAAGGGTAATAAAATGAGGCAGCGACAAGACCCCTGTGACAGTGGTGATGAAGTCTACAATTTATGTGCATCGTTGCTACAGTGTGTCAAAGAGATGGCTGTAGGTTCGAAGATAAGTTTGTGCAAGAGTGCTCTGATCTTGGTAGGGTAGATGGAAATTGTTAGGTATGGATGATTTATGTTCATATATATACCCACGAGTTCGATTCACATTTGTATGTATCATTGATTGAAACCTTTTATTTTATCTTTTTTTTTGAAACGGTACCTTTTTCTTAAAATGTTTTCCTTCTTATTTGGTTGTTTTTTTCATAATTTATTTGCTTGCTTACTTTGTGGTTTAACATTTTCTGAATGGAAAATCCTGCTTTTTATTTTCTTTTTATCTAACGAATAAGTAAACGTGAATGAATTTGTCTCCTCTTCCTGTGAAGTCCATCATAGTGTTGAAGTTACATGCAAAATTATTTTTCTTACTCAAAAAGGTAATAATATTCCAACTAAGTTGGACCCTCTGCCAAAGATCTCTTATTTGATTCATGTGGCAATAATGCTATGATCTTATTTTACATCGTATTATTTTCCTGTGGCTTTTCAAATACTATTTATCCCAGAAGGTTGGGAAATTTTTGTTTTAACTTATTTTTCTGCACCTATTTTGGTTGAAATTAATTAAAAAAAAAAAACTCAAGAAGCCAATTATTGTTGATGCCTAAATATTTTACAGATGCCAGGAACGGGAATACTAGGCATATATATACTCATCTTTGTTAAAGACAAGCCTCTTTAAAATGAAGTACATGGAATTCACTCAGGTATATCCTCAGAAATATGTCAAAAAAAAAATTAAAAAAAATTGATACTTTTGCTTGGCCAACTTTGTTGAAAATATGTTAATAGCTTCACATAGGTCGAAAGAGATCGAGATTGGATGGTGAAAAATACAAGATAAATGAGAGTGTACATGATGGAGTTGAAGATTATTACGAGTGGCAACGGATGATGAGAAATCCAAAAAAAAGATGGGAAACAAAAGGTAAAGTCAAGAGCAACTACGGACTCTAATAAAGATTACGACGCAAGAGTTGTAGAAAAAAAAGAAAAAAAAAAGATGCACGATGGAAACCAAGTTCAAAGAAATTAATACATATGATTATAATACTTTGTCTTTTAGAAAGATAAATTGGAGATTATATTTTTACATCACAGATAAAAGTAAAACAAATAGAAGATGAAGGAAGGGCCTGAAGGATAAGAACAATGCATTTTATGGCTGATCTTCATAATTTTTTAAAATTAGCATTTTTGATGCAAGTATTATGAAAGAAAAATCCTTTGCATATATGATAACTTTCACTAATCATCAAATCATGTGTACTAAGATAGATTAAGTGATTCAAGTCTTCTTACTAAATATATAATATTTTAAGTATTAATCATGTATGAGTACTACATAATTAAGATTTTTTTGGTTAATGTTTGAGGATTATATAAACATAAGAGTTCTCCACTTTTTGAGGGTGGTGTATTTTGATGAAGAAATGCAAAATTTCGATGGTTTATGACATGGACACTGGTATTTATAATAGTCTGCGACTATATTAAGAAAAATAGAGCCTTTATGAAAAATGTTTTGCGTGAATAAGATTAAAAAACATTTTTAATACAAATTACAACATTCATGTGTTTGCATTGATAATGGTATGTTTGGTAAGTTATCTCATTTCGTATTTACAGTTTCTAATTAATGGTTTCCCATTAAAGAAAAAAAATTATATATATGACTTGAAACATATACTAAACTCAATTTTAAAAAGGGTTAATCTTTTGGACAATGGTACCAAACATCCAATACATATTCACATATATGGTAAAAAAATTTAATATTTAATAAACTCTTAAAATCACTTTATTTTTAACTTATTAAAAGTTTTAAGATTTATAAATCAATAAACATATATTGGAAGTTAAATATACCAGTTGGAATATAAATTAAAAATAACAAATTTATCTTACCGTAAATTAGTAACAAAACATTTATAGAAGCAACCCGCGCGTAGCGCGAAATAATCCCTAATATTAAAAAAACTATGCTTTGAGATATTTAAAGAACTGTGAGTCATTTTAGGAAAGCCAAAGTGTGATAATTTTCTGGCTTTAATTATTCTTAAAGTTTTTAAAGTAAGACTAACCAAAATATCCGTTAAATCTTCCATTCGCTTGGAGAAGAAAGGCTTAGATCGCTTTGATTCGATATTTGTTTTGAGTCGATTCGAAAAAACCGGATATTCGTAAAGTTTTAGAACAAAATAAATAATAGAATGCAATATCCGTAAAAACCGAAGTAAATCGCCAATATCATTTTTTTAAAATAACGAATATCCGTTCCGGTCCGTATATTTATAAATATATAATAAATATATATATAATTATGTATATACTATGGTATTTATAATTTTTTTGGGTCTGTTGTTAACAAAAATAAACATTACAATTCAAAAAATATCAACCACGAGAGACAATATAAGGTCCAAATATTGTGCACCAAATTTTTTTTTTTAACGTCTGTAGATTTTTATTAAGTAAAAGGGGGTGGATTACAAGGGCAATTTACAACATATTGAAGCTCAACAAAAGAAAGTTAGCCCTAGCAAAGGAGAGACCAATATACAAAGCAATATAACAAAACATCTAGCCAAGAGTTCATAGAGAACATTCCCGAAATGGTCAAAAACCGTTACATGATGTGGGAAACTTCATGCTAAGCTTCAGGAAAAGAGTCCATCCACTAAGCTTCCAATTACGCGGCTGAGCTGATCCCGTCCACCCTCAACCTGACACCAATTGAATAACACATGAAACTCCAATCCACATCCCATCGCCTAGGGTTTGTGTTCTCTCTAAACCTTGGTAAGACTCCAAAAGACAAGCAACAAATTGAGAAATCCATTAAACCACCCAAAACAACATAAACCAGTACGACCGGGATTTCTACCCAACAAACCGCATTGAAATCCATAATTAAATCACAGGGTCACTTGACCGGACAAGCGATACAAGCTCAATTCGAATTTCTGGTTTAGTAAACTGGACATCGAAGAACAATCCCTCGAACCGTTGTCAAGACCCGCCTTGACCAGTAATGTTTGCCGATCCTCCGCGGAACCGAACCATCGGAATAGGGCAGAGCAACCGGACAAGGATGGAGGATGGAGGCGCTCATCAACTTGGTCCGTCGAAGAAGGGCAAACAAACCATAGCTTCGACATCGTCGGAGCGAAATGGAACCAAAACCGAGCCTAACTTGGAGAAAAACGTTGTTGGAGAAAGAGGTCGGAGCTGTAGCTTTAAAGGTAGCCGATGAAGGCTGAATCGATCAGATCCCGAAGCTATAAAGCTCGCACAACATATCTCCACAACTGGTGATGTCCAGAGCAAAAGTCAACACTCTTGTCCAGAAGCCTTCACCTTCTCCAACCTAAACCGTTAGGCTAGGCACGAGGATCGGTTTTATGTCTGAAAACCCACGCCGGAAAGCAGAAAAGCCACACCGGAGAGGCCACACCAGACACCACTGGATCTGGAACCGTAGATCCGCCATAAAGAAACCAGCATTCCTATTGACGAGATCTACCACCACTGCTCCTAAACCGTTAGATCAAAATCAGAGTTGATGGCTTACCATCATAATCAGATCCAGAGGGAACCGCGACCAAGGAGCCAACCTCCATCTCCGATAGAACCACGAAGGGAATCAACACAGATCTGGGCAGAAAACGGCTCTAAACGCAAAAGAGAAAAAAGGAAAATGGAGCAGCAAGGAAAGGAAAAGGGGGGGGGGCACCGGCGAGGCCGAAGCCGCCGGCGACCGTCCCAGATCTGAGTAAGAAGAGGACGGCGGCTAGGTTTACTATCGCTCGAGAGAGAAGAAGAAAAAAAGTAAAGTAGGGTTTGTTTCTATTATGCACCAAATCCATAACACAAACTAAAAAATAATAATTTATGTAAAATGAAAAGACATTGTAGTCTCTTATGATTAATGATATATCAATTGATTTTTGCTTCTAACAACTTATTTTGACTACATGTTGTTAAACAATAATTTATTTTGATGGCATATTTATTTATTCCTTTATATATTAAAAGAGGAGCGTTTTTGGACACGTGTCGAGTTCACAATTTTTTGGACAATTTTCGTCATTTTTAATTCATTTGCGATTTTAATTCAATTAATTTCCAACTTATTCTCATATGTAGTTTCTGTAATTCTCGTTTTAATTACCCTATTTAATTTTTTGATTTGAAAAATATATCGGTTACCTTGTATATCTCGATTTTTATATTAATTTTAACTTCCCATTTATAAAATCGCTATTAATAGATATTCCTATATTTCCTCACATAAAGTTTTTGAATATTCCCTTTTTTTACATATTATATATCTCGATTTTTTTTAATTTTAACTTATCATTTATAAAATCGCAAAGAATATATTTTCCTATATTTCCTCACCTAAATTTTGTGAATATTCCGATATTGTTCCATATCTATATCTATTCGTTTTTATATCCCTAATCCCTAATATATTAAAGGAAAGTTTTTTTTGTTGATGTGTCAGCCTCTCTTTTTTATGAACATTTTTTATTAAATTAATCCAATCATTTTTTTATTGTTTGATTTTTGTTCAGAAAAGTCAAATTGATACATCATAGGCGTTCATTTTAAAATTCACATGGACGGTGCTGATGCGTTTACTTTTGAATCAATTTTCTAATTTTAAAAAAATATATAATCGACTACTTAATTATTTTATTTCGTTATTTAAGATAGCTGTAAAAAAATCTTTTCTTCCTACAATTGCGTTAAAATTAATATATTAGTTGCCATTTTAAGATTTTTTTAATCACATCCCTTATTTTACTCGAAAATTCCAAAAACAAATAGGCAAAATTGGAAAATATCCATCTAACAATACACGTAAATTTTGTTTCTAAATTTAAGATTTATTTCAGTCCCGTTAAATTTGCATATATTAGTTTCACCATTTTAGTAAGTAATTTTCATTCATATCCCTTAAATATCGAATTCTATATAAAAATTAAAATAAACAAATTAAAAAAAATCAACAATAATATCACCCACTGATTACATCACCTAAATCCCTATATATACACATCCAACCTACACGATCACCTCAAGACAAGAAAACACATCAAACACAATTTTTTTCTCTGCTTTGCTCTCTTTCTTGCTTTATACATCCGAGTTTTCATGTTCAAATTTTTTTTTTTTTGTATTTTTTTTTGTTTGAAATGAAGTTTATTTTTTTGGTGGAAGTTTAAAAATGAAATATGAAAGAAAATTCATATTAGTTGGATACATTGGCAATCGACTTTAACATTCTAAGGATGTGCAAAAAAGATCATTCAGAAGGTAGTCGAATTAATTTAGTCCATTATACTACCGAAAGCTAATTATGTGTCTCTCCATCTTAAAGATCTTTGCTTTTACTTCATTCCGGTTTTTATAAAAGTTTCTCCAGTTTTCATACAAAAAAAATACAAATTTCATAAATTTAAAAAACAATCTCTGATTTTTCTCCATTTTCTAAACACAAATTTCGTCCATTTTTAAATCGGGTTTAGGTATATTTTTCAATTTAAATTTATTTTTCTCAAGATTTATTTTATATTCCTAATGTTTTATTTGATCGTTCAATTATCTTTTTTACATATATATTTTCGATTTTTTGGTAAATTAAATTATTAATCAACTTTTTATGTTTCTTTTTTTTTTAAGTCTGATAAATTTCAATTCTACAATCATGGATTCTAAATTTATATTAAATAAATTGATCTTTTCAATTTCTTTTTATTAATTTTTTTTATTTTGTTCGGCATATTTTTGTTTATATGGTTTTTTGTATTTTATCATGGAATAAAATATGTTTTTTCAGATTTCATTATTTCTTAATATTTTGAGTTTCTAATTTATTCTTATTTTTGGTTCGGTCTTTGTTTTTTGGCTTTGACTATGTAATTTTAGTTTTTAGGCATCTTTTTAATGCCTTTTCATTATAAAATCTTTAATGATTTTAATCTCAACTAGTTGATAACCCGCACTAAGCGCGGAGTGAGTTTAGTTAAATAATATTTTTAATCTTTTATCGATAATTAAAAAAATGTGAAAAAAATAAAATTTCCTTGAAGATGATAAATTGTTTGAATCGCATAGTCAGAAAGATCAAAATGACAAAATGTTGGATAATCGTTTGACGTAAGTTTCATTTGGCCTGCATTTGAAAAAATAAAATTGGAAATTAGCAAATCTATATAGAGTAGTAAGAAAATAGCATTTGTAAATTTAAAATGTTAGATGTTTATACGTGAGATTTTCAAAAACTTCTTTGAAAATAACATTCATATTGTTTTTTTGGTTTGCAGCCATTGGCCAAAATAAGTATTTTGATCCCCATCTTTTTCGTCCACCCTCGATAAAGCAACATATAATTGTCGAGGCAAAAACAATCCAATATTTTAATCAAAAAATTACCTATTTTTCACGAAACTCCATTGTATCTTTTGTTTTTTTGTTTCTTGTTGACATTCAGGATTCAAACAGAGTTTATGCGTATAATGTGTTCGATAACATTGGTTTCAAAATAAAAATATAGAAAATATGAAAAATATTAATTTTATTTTTAAATATCATATCAAGAAAAATAAGTAACTATTCCATATAGATGAAAAAGTAACTATTCTAGATAAAACTTTCGTAGAATAATTCTAAAGTTTTATTAAATAAAACTTAAATTAAACATAAGACTTAACAACATAATTGTTATTATATAGTTTTTTCTTCATTAAATTAATAATATAGTACTCGTAAAATATAAACATGTATTAAAAGTAATATAAGTATTAAATTATAATCCCCTTAGTGTTGTTTTATTAACTAATATCCCTTTATATTAAGCATAGCTATTTTTGCTAACATGTCATCAACAAAAAATTCAAATTTGAATTCCAAAATATGTCTATTATATTTATTTTTGTCGATTTACTTTTCATTCCCTAATTATTAGCTCTAATTATTGAAGATATGACTTAAATTTAAAATTTAAATATTTGAATATTATGTTTGAAAATTAATTTATTTATTCATATAAGTTGTTTATAATTCCTTAATATTCTATTTGACAATTAATATCCTTATGTATTATAAGGTAATCATACTCTTTAAAAGGTAATTAAAAATAAATAACCCTTATTAAAAACCGGTAATAAATTTTAATTGCCTTATTATAATGGTAAAAAAAGATAACATATAAAAGCATAGTAAAACATAAAAAAAACAAATTATTATCCTCTTTGTGTTTTTCTTAACTAATAGTCCATTATATTAAAACAGTTATTTTGCTGATATGACATCAACAAAAATTCAATTTTCCAGTATATGCCTATATTCAGTATTTCCGATTTTTTTACTTTTCATTCCCAAATTATTAGCTCTAATTATTGAAGATATAGTCTAAAATTAAAATTAAAATTCCAGAATATTTTATTAACAATTAATTAATTTATTCATATTAAGTTATTTATGAATTCTTGAATATTCTGTTTAACAATTAATTTGTTTGTGTATTATAAGTTAATCACACGTTTTTACAAAATAACTACAAATAAATCCAAAATAATTAACCTTTATTAAAAACCAGTAATAAATTTTTGTTTCCTTATTATAATGGTTGAAAAATATAACGTATAAAAGCGTGGTAAAACATAAAAAAAATTGTTATCCCCTTTGTGTTTTTTCTTAACTAAATATTCATTTATATTAAAATATAGTTATTTTTCTAACATGTCAACTCAAAATTTCAGATTAGAATTCCGGAATATGCCTATATTAATTATTGTTTTTTACATTTCATTTCCTAATTATTAGCTCCAACTATTGAAGATATAACTTAAATTTAAATTTTTAATTTTTTGAATTCTAAGTTTAACAATTAACAAATTTATTCATATTAAGTTGTTTATGAATTTCTGAATATTTTGTTTAGCAATTTTTTATGTATTATAAGGTAATCATACGTTTTTACAAAGTAGCAACAAATACATCCAAAATATTTAACTATAATTAAAATACCGGTATTAAAATGTAATTGCCTTATTATAATGGATAAAAAGAGATAACTTATAAAAACATGATAAAACCTATAAAAAAGTATTATCTCCTATGTGTTTTTTTAACTAAGTATCCCTTTATATTAAAACAAAGCTATTTTACTGAGATGTAAAAAAACAAAAAAAATAAAATTAGAATTTTAGAATATACCTATATTAAGTATTTTTTTTAACTTATCATTTCCTAATTATTAGCTGTAGTTATTAAAGATATAACATAAATATAAAATTTGAATACCTGAATATTCTGTTTAACAATTAATTAATTTATTATTATTAAGTTGTTTATTGATTCCTGAATATTTTTGTTTACAATTGTTTGTTTACGTATTATAAGTTAGTAATACGTTTTTACAAAATAACTACTAATAAATCAAGAATAATTAACCCTTACTAAAAATCCTGAATATTCTCTGTGACAACTCTTTTTGATGTATCATAAGGTAATCATACGTTCTTACAAATTAACTACAAATAAATCGAAAATACCTATACCTTATTAAAATACCGGTAATAATTTTTAATTAGAAAACTTATGTTTATATATATATATATATATATTAAAAGTTACAACTTTTTTTAATTTGTAGTATCATTTTTTTGCAGGAATATGAGGAAAGTTATAAGAAATAGTAATTTTAAAACTTATAGATATTTGGTAGATATTAGCCAAGATTTTTGGCCTAATTTTTAGGTCATTAATTTCATAAAGTTTCGTAATTAGAAATTTTTCCTTTAAAAAATTTTAACATTAACAAAAAAAATTCTTCTATCAACCAAATCCCTTGATTTTCTAATCAAACTCACAACACTTAATTTTTTTCCCTTTCATAAATATTATTTATACAAAAATTTTAAATTTCAAATTAATGAATTTGGAAAATCAAAAATATTAGAAAAATATATCGAAACTTATAGTTTAAATAATCTTATCATGTTTACAACACTAAATATTTCGAATTTCAGATTATTAATTAACATTTGTTTATAGGGGAAACAAATAAGTGTTAAAAATGATTGTTTAAAAAAATAAAAAGGATTTCGAAAAAAATAAATTAGAGATTGTAAGTAAATCATATCTTATTAAGTTTTGAGTTTGAATTATTCAAAACAAATTTTCAAATTAATCACTGAAATTAAATTAAAAAATAAACGAAAATAGCAATTTTCAATAAATAACAATTTTAAAAATTGATATTATAAGATATTGAATTATTTTAGATAAATTCTATAATGAGTAATCAATGCAAAATTTTAGGGATATCAATTACAAATCTTGGTAGAGTGTAATTTTAATGTCACTAAATATATTCATTTTTATTTTTACTATTTATGGGAATAATCGGTAATAAAATAAATAAGAGCAAGATTTTCGGAAAATTAAATGACAATCAAATCTAATACTAATAATCTGAAATTACCTTATGTGTAATAATTGTATTCAAATAGATTTTCACTTAGTTTATAATCGCTATAAATTTCATTAATTCAAATAAATATATATGATTTTAGGAAGCACGTGGTTGTATAACTATTACTAATTTATTATGGCAAGTTTATAATAGTTATTTGCTTATTTGTATTTTATTTAATTGATTTTAACCTAAAAATCAATTTTTTTATTGAAACAATTAAAGCTATTGAATTGACATTTGGTGGCTACAATATTAGATAATTCCATGAAAATCATGGGATCACGTTTGATTATTTTGAATAACCATTCAAAACTTTGTAAGTTGAACTTATATGAAAACAAATAAACGATAAATAAATTATGAAAATTATTTAAAATAATTCCAAACTAAGTGGAACATGAGGACGTTGAAGATGAAAAATATATTAAAAAAACAGTTATATCTAATAATCTGAAACATATGGAAAACAATCTCTTCACTAGTATTTGTTTGATTCGTTTGTATCTTTATATTTGGTGTCGGTTTTTTCCACATATAGCTGTAAATAGTTAAAAAAAATATATGTTAACAAAACCAACAAAAAACCATTTCCGCATAAATTAATAATAAAAATTCTAAAACTTATTTTTTGAAAATATAATTAAATATAAAAACCACTTACTTTTTGTACATAAAATTTGGCATTTTACCCCCCCCCCCCCCCTAAAAAACCCATTATATCCAAGGCTTCAACATTTTAGATGAATCCAATTACATCTACACATATAAAACAAAAATAAAAAGTTAGACATATGCAATGTAATGATAAATCAGTCAAATTGAAAAAATATCATAAAAAGGTGCAACGTAAAAAATATAGGAAGAAGTGTGTATGTTTATGATGATATTTGTTATGAATCAAGGTAGAACATGAATTGTTAATAAAATCATAAAATTGTAAATTTGTATTGCGAAAGAAGAATTGAGTGTTTTTATCTGAAACACTAAAATAAATTAAAAGATCTAAGCTACAAAAAGAAAAGAAGTAGCAGAAAGAAAATCATGGTCGGGTTTTTTGTTTTGTTGGTGTTTGGAAAAACTTAGTGATAGCATGAGTATATATAGTGAGTAAATTAGGTTTGTAGGGGTTGTAAACTTAGGAAAGTTTTAATTGCGTTTTTATTGTTTTTTATTTTTATTTTGAAAGGAATCGTGAATCAAGGGATATTTACAACAACAATATCGGGTATATTAATCAAACTTGCCTAAAATCAAGCTCACAAATATTGTGAATATATTCTGACAAATTAATACAATTGTAATTAATATAAAAAACGAATTTGAAAAAAATATTTAATTAAAAAACAAAAAAACGCCCAAAAAATTGAGGTCGTGACACGTGGCAAAAAAGCACCTATTTTAATATATAAGGGATATTTTCTTTCTAATATTAACAAAAAATCCAAAATATTGAATAACTAATTGTTTTATTGTTTTATATTTTGCTATTTAGAAACACTCCTAACTGTACATAACACAACACTCTTTAATTACTTTTCTTTTTTCCTAACTGCTATTATATTATAATCAAATAATCAAATTAGTAAATTACGTAATAATATTTACTTTTTAATTGAACATAATCCAATAGGCCTATAAAGGATGGTCAACACGAACCAAATGAAATTTTATCACTTTTCTATTTTTTTAATAAAAAATACACTATCTAGAATCTATTAGGGCATCATTCCACTACAAACTGAATGATTAATTGTTTAAAAATTAATATTTCATTACGTAACCATCATATATATTCCATCTCATCTACCCGATGAATAATCAAAAACTACATCCTAAAATATTCTTCATTTATAATACGTTTTACCAGTTTCCGTATTTAAACTAAATAATTGGGTGGTTTTTTAGCATTGAATTTTGCAATATTTAAGATTTGAAATATTCTTATTTATAGAATATTTAATAATTGACGTAAAAAAAGAATATTTAATAATTAGTTCAACATTTTACGTGAGCACATATTTGCAAAATTAAAAATAAGTTAATTGTAACTAATATCTAGAAAAAGTGGGAGAAAATATATGTTGGAATTAAAAACTGATTTTGTTTTGTCGACAAAAAAAAGATTTTTTAAACCAATTGCTTCCTTCTTGATCAAAACACTCTTTATATCTTATTCCATGTAAAACCTGTTAAAACACACTAAAGAATTGATAAAAGGACATGTAGCTGTGGTGTAAAACTGGTAAATTTCACGGTACATCAAACTCCCCCAGACTTAGATCTTTGCTTGTCCTAAAGCAAACGCAGATCAAAGTCGTGGAAGCTTGCGAAAACGTTGGAAACATCAGTTAGTCATAAAAGCACCAGATTTAGCATTTCTCAAAATGAACACACGAAAGCAAGAGTTAGGGAAACCATGACCTCCATGTACTTCACCTTAAACATAGAAATCTCTCCAAATCTGACCAATGACCAACCAGATCAATCCATTGCCCATCACATAAACCTTCACGCCAAATCAATACAGCCCAAAGAAAAACTCTCCACATACTAACATTCAAACAGGCAAACTTAAACACACAAGTTTCTTTTGGTTCTTCCCCAGACTTATTCTTTTGAATAGACCGATTTCTCCCTACTTTTCTAGGGTATCATTTTATTTTTTCTATCGGTCTATTTATTATTGTTTTATTTTTATTTTTCTAACTGTGTTTTTGTTGTTTCAAATGACCTAGGATAGAGCAGGTGCTATTGAGTTTTCATGCCCTCACCCTTACTCTTCCATACCTCGGGGATTCCGAGCTTCCAGGACACAAAGTCTCAGGAGTTCTATTGAAACACACAGATTCGAAAACTTTTTATTTTATTTTTTATTTTATTGTCTCTTGGGAAGAAACAGAAACTATCACACACAGGCTACCTACTTAAATGCTAGATGGGGGACTGACTTTTTCTAAGAGAAATCCTACTTTTCGTGATATTAGCCTTGGCCTTTCACTAGTGGCGTGGACATTCTGTTAATTGACTTTTCCGCTCTCGGCATTTCCATTAGTCCTTGGTCGTTTGCTAATCATGCTTTGATGGTCATTCCAGTTCCTGATTTTGTGGTTTACTTCTCATAAACATGAAAGATTCCAAAACGTTTTTGTGTCGA
Organism: Erysimum cheiranthoides; assembly: GCA_011420285.2. Taxonomy (NCBI): domain Eukaryota; kingdom Viridiplantae; phylum Streptophyta; class Magnoliopsida; order Brassicales; family Brassicaceae; genus Erysimum; species Erysimum cheiranthoides. The sequence goes on along the minus strand of CM022176.2, from coordinate 10,518,430 downwards.
TAAAACCGAAAACACATGACATCAACAAAGAAAACTCGTTAGTACGGATGAACATCCTCCCCCCAGACTTAAATCACACCGTCTCGGTGGGATAAAAGAAAGAAAAAGGATGATATAAAGCATAAATGATGGAAAATTTCTGAGATGGAATAGCAGTTTGGTTGTCACAATGCATGGTAATAGGTTGAGTAGTTTTGACTCCGAGATCCAATAACAACGCCTTAAGCCAAATGAGCTCATCTGTAGTGTCAGCCATATATCGATATTCTGCTTCAGCATTTGACCTTGACACCACTTTCTGCTTCTTGCTTCTCCAAGTGACCAAGTTTCCACCAACAAATGTGCAATAGCCTCCTGTTGATTTCCTGTCAGTCATGTCTCCGGCCCAATCAGCGTCGCAATAGCCAATAATCTCAGTATGACCATTTTTCTGCATCCAAATGCCTTTGCCTGGAGTTCCCTTCAGGTAACTGAGGATTCTTTCCACCATATTCCAGTGGTTGATAGTGGGAGCTTGCATATGTTGACTAACCTGGTTCACAGCAAAACATATATGAGGACGAGTAATTGTGAGATAAATGAGCTTACCCACAATTCTTTGGTATTGTCCGATGTTGTCATAAGGTTCTCCTTAAGGTTCTCCTTCAGGTTCCCCCTCTCGAGAGTCTTTGAACTTTTCTTCAATTGGAGTTTTTGCTGGTTTAGCTCCTAGCTTTCATGTATCACTAAGGAGATCAAGTGTGTACTTTCTTTGAGATAGAAATAATCCTTCATCAGAACGACATACTTCTATGCCAAGAATGTACTTTAGTTCACCTAAATCTTTAATATCAAAAACAGATTTAAGAGAAGATTTGATATTTTTAATACCTTCATTGTCATTGCCCGAGATGATGATATCATCAACATAAATAAGAACAACAACAATACTTGATTCCCCATGAATTGTGAAAAGCGAATGATCAGCTTCAGACCTTCTAAAACCATTGCCAATTAATTAGAGTTTTGCTGAGCTTATGATACCAAGCACGGGGAGATTGCTTTAGACCATAAATAACCTTTTTAAGCTTGAGAACCTTGCCATCTTCAATCTCAATTACAGGAGGTGGCGTCATGTTAACTTCTTCTGCGAGTTCTCCTTGGAGAAAAGCGTTTTTTACGTCCATCTGCCATAAATCCCAAGAGAGGTTAGTAGCAAGAGAAAGAACAACAAGAACAGTATGAAGTTTAGCAACAGGAGCAAATGTGTCTTTGTAATCTTCTCCATAAGTTTGAGTGAAGCTTTTAGCCACCAAGCGAGCTTTGTATCTTTCTATGTCACCATTGTTGTGGTATTTGATAGTAAACACCCATTTAGAACCAACTGGTTTCTTGTCTGGGGGACGATCAACCACATCCCAAGTGTCATTCCTTTTCATGGCTCCATGTTCTTCATCTACAGCTTCAAGCCACACCTCACTTTCTTTGGCCTCCTTATAAGTTTGAGGAATAGAAACCTGATCAAGTTTACTAAGAAAAGCTTGATGATCAGTAGGAAGGTTAGCAAACGAACAATATGCTTGAATAGGATAAGCAATGACAGAATTATAACAAAATCGTTTTTTGATCATGAGAGAAGGACTTGTCTTTGGTCTAGTACTTCTCCTCAATGGAATAGGAGAATCATCTTCATGAATGGCAATCTCATTATCATCATCAGAGATAACAGTAGGATTTTTAGAAGAATCATCAGAACTTGAAGTCTGCTGCAAGTCTACTGAACTCTGCTGCAAGTCTGCTGTATTCGGATGCAAGTCTGCTGTAGTCGGCTGCAAGTCTGCTGAAGTCTGCAAGTCTGTTGTATTCGGCTGCAAGTCTGCTGTAGTCGACTGCAAGTCTGCTAAAGTCTGCAAGTCTGCTGAAGAATCATGCAAGTCTGCTGAAGTCTGCAAGTCTGCTGAAGAATCCTGCAAGTCTTCTGCAACTAAAACATCTTTAGATGGCAAATCGATGTTTTCAAGAAGACTTATAAGGCTGGCAGTAAGATCAGAACTAGAAGTTCCCAAGTTTTTTAGCTCATCCCAATCCTTTTTGTCATAAAACCCTTTGTTTTCATCAAACTTAATTGACATCCCGAGAAACAAAGACTTTTCTTGATTCTGGATTGTAACACTTGTAGCCTTTTTGAGTGGTAGAGTAACCAATAAAAATACATTTCATGCTTTTAGGCTAAAGCTTGTTCCTCAGATCATCTGGAACATGAACATAACAAACACAACCAAATACTTTTAGAAAATCAATAGATGGTTTAACTTTGTTGAGTACCTCATAGGGAGAGATATCTTGTTGCAAAAGGAGCAGTCCAAACATCCGAATGAATAAGATCAAATCAATTCTCATAAATAGTAGATGAGTTCGGAAAAACAGTTCTACAATGCTTTCCTAAGATACAAGCTTCACACTTATCATTCTCAAACGATACATTAGGAATCAAAAGTTTGAGAGCAGTAGCGTGAGGATGTCCTAGTCTAGCATGCCAAACTGCATTATTAGCGAAAATAGAAGCAGGAGCAGAGTTTAGATCTTCAAGAACATATAGGTCATTCTTAGTAGATGCTTCTCCAATAGTTAATATCCTGAAACCAAAGACTGTCAGGACTGAAAATAGCGAAGCAATCAAGATCTTTTGTTGCCTTTTTTACAGACAAAAGATTTGAAGTAAATTCTGGTAAATAAATAGCATTAGAGTTCTTGTTAAACAATTTCAAATTTCCAGTCCCTTTAATAGGAACTTTGTGGCCATTTGCAACAATCACATCTCCACTTGCATGTGTAATATTATCAATAAGTTTTGCATCACTAATTATATGATGAGATGCACCAGAATCAACAACAAGTGGTTTATGATGTTTAAGAGTTAAGTAAAGCTTTACCAATTCTTTCAAGGAAGCAATAGTTTTGATGAGAGACTCAAGATCAGATTTTCGGACCACATCATCGTTGGCTGAAGAAGCAGACATGGCCTTACCACCCTCTTTCACCTTTGAAGGTTTTAGGTGTGGATGAAGAACCCAACATCTGTCTTTTACATGACCTTTTTTCTTGCAGTAATCACACACAAACTTGTTACGATCACCTTTTTGATAGACACCTTGGTTGGCAAGAGCTAACTCGTTTTTCTGACCAAACAAACCAACTGACCCTTCTTCCTTCTGAATTTGCATACAGACTTCCTTCAGGCTAGGGAGCTTATCAGATCGGAGAATATTACGAATGAGACCATTGAACGAGGTATTGAGAGTGAAGAGAAGCCCAAAGACTTGGTCTTGTTCACGCCTTTCATTCAGAATCGCCGGATCAGTAGTTGCAGAGCGAAGAGTCTCTAGTTCAAACCAGAGAGCTCTAAACTCACCAAAGTGTTGTTTAAACGATTTCTCCTCTTGCTGGAGAGCATTCAATGCCTTCTTCACTTCAAAGATTCGACTAAGATTTGAAATGTTTCCATAGACCCCTTGAAGAGTATCCCAAAGATCTTTTGTTGTTTCAGAATATGAGTAACCAGCAAGAATAGACTGCTCTAGAGAGCTTTGAAGAATAGAAAGCACCATTTGATCTTTCTGAAACCATTTTGATTCATCGGCTGCACTGGTTTTAGAGATGACAGAACTTGACTCTTCACCTTCAACCACGTTTTTGCCACTGTCATGGTTCTCAGGAGACTCGGTTTGTTCACCAGTGATGTGGTTCCATAGACCACGACTGTAAAGAACAGTTTTAGTGGTTCTTGACCAAAGTAAGTAGTTATCCCCGTTGAGAACAACTGGAAGAGTGATCTGTTTTATCTTTCCATACCCAGATCAAAAAATAAACAGAGAATAAGAAGAAGAAAATAGATCTTAAAGCTCTGATACCATGTAGATTTGTAAGCAGAAGAAAAAAAGAATGGAGAGAATAGAAGAATAGAGAGAAACTGTATATTATTTCTCTTAAACTCTTTTGTACAAGAAGATACAAAATATATAGAGAAAGAAGAGAGAAAAATAAGCTGTTACAAAAGTCATAATGAGAAGAGGTGCATGAAGGAGAGAGAACGAGACTTCATGCATGAGGGAGAGAGAAAAATATTAATTTATTATTCCAACAAGAAGCATTATCTACATATGCTGAATTCGACTCTTTGCGCAACATAGAGGACATTTGCTGCAATATTCTCGAGAACTACCAGCGAGAGGATGCTGTGGACGTCCATGAAGTTCTGCAACCTTTCATGGGCGGAGTGAAGTTTTTGCCTTTCAAGGCTAGGGCCGCCAAGATGTGCAAGACCAAAGGCAAAAATTCTTAACTTGATTGATTATATATATAAACAAACAAAATATCAGTTCCAGTAAATATGGAACTGTAATTGTGTCTCTAAATTCAAAACTAGCTATACGCCGCTAAGTTGCGATTCTCTTAATTACTATGAAGTTAAGCTGAGACATTTATATCGATAAACCGAAGCCTCCTTCTACTTTGTGTTATGACATTGTCCCAAGCTTTCAAGTGTATCCTTTTACCGGAATCTTGAATTCTCAACCAAAACTTCCCATAATAGAAACTTTGAATACCAAGCATAAACTCTCTGCCAATTTCGCAACAGTGGGTGTTGAATGAATTATTGCGTAACTAAATTATCCAGGCTAAATACAAGGACGATTGTCAAAATCTAATTTTCAATCAAATAGTTTCTGTCACCTGTAGGACACAAGCAACTCCAAGACACTATCTTTATTGGAACAGAAGCCAAACCTCTTAGATATCAACCCAACACATTTCGAATCGCATCCACCAGTTCTTCTCTTCTTGAAAGCTCCAACTGCATCACACATATTCGCTTAGGGGGCTGCCCAAAAATGATCCATACAAAAATCAAAAAATTTCAGGTTTCTCAAGTGTTTTCATTTTATACCTTGTTTAGAAGATTAGCAAGTCCTTGTGGCAGAGCCTGAAGATCCGACGAATTCCCAATCTCTGCGAGTTGATTCAGCAGTTTCTTCGCTCTCAACTCACACAGTTTCTGGTCGTAGTTACTAACATTGTCCTTCCATGTAAAGAACAGTTTGTCGTCTGTCCAAGCTTCTTCTTTCCCCTTTGCAATCTCGGATTTGCAGAACCAGTCCTGAATCAAACCCATAGCAGATTTATATGACAATATGTCTCCAGAAGCTTTTCTTATGTTCCTCACAAGAGAGCTCTCTGCAATTCTCCGATAGAGCTTTTTATAGAAGAAGGACCGTGAGCTGCTCCATTCCACTACACTTTTGATCACTCCTTTTGCAGCCATTCTCATGGAAGTGTCATGAAGTTCCGCAAATTTGGTGGCTATTTGGGTATAAACTGGTAAAAGCTGTTTCTCTCGAGCTTTAATCTGTTTCTTGAGAAGCTCGATGTTTGCATAAGTCTTGCTTTGCTTGGCATCTTGGAGATTTTCTTTGAGACTGATTAACTTCTGGTCCAACCTTCCCATGCACTCTAATAGCTCTTTCGTTCTAAATTTTATCTCTATCATCCCTTCTGGCTCGAGCACATTTCCACGAGCGGTCTCATCAGCATACATTTCAATATAATCCGAATTTATCTGGCTGTCAACAACAACCCACGCTCCACCGCGCAGCTCTCCCATCATTGGGATGTACACAAACACTGGCTGCCGATATGTTCTCAGATTTTCTACTATAGTTGAACCAGCCTGAAGTATTCCTTCGAAAAGATCCTTCTGCCCACCTGAAAATCCTCTCCAGTTCGCTAGAATAAACAATGGAAGCTCTTCCCGGTTGAAATCCATGAGCGCTTGAGCTGTCTTGGCAGCTGAATCAGGAAACCAGACTTGCCCTGCTTGCGGAACCACACTCTCATGAGAGTCTAGCTGTCCTGGATCTGCCGGGATGATCTGCATTACAGTTTGTGTCTCCACAGCAACCACTCCAACGGGTATTCCCCCGAGCTTAGCTCTACCAGTCACTACTGTCCTTGCCCAGCCTTCAAGAGTCTCAACAAAGCTATTTTTATCAAAGATACCACCAAGCCATTTACCAGTATTGTCGTTAACCCCCGCTATAGCAGCTCGTGGATCACAAGAGTTTTCTGGGACATACTCCACAATTCTCTCTGGTGGATCTAAAGGAGCAAGCACAGGAAGAGGGCCACCCACGTAAGCAGGAATGTAGCTCAACCAGTTGAGAATTGCTGATACACCTTCAAGATCATCTGAGACTGTAAGATGAACTACACCATTTGTCCCCATGATTTTCGGGCCACCAAGTTGCATGTGAGAGCTATAGACCTCACGCCCAAGCAGCTTGTTGAGTGTAGAAAAGCCGGTTAAGATGATTGGCTGGTCTAGCCTCTGTATGCACCTCATGCCCAGGCGGGCAAGGTAAGCACCGATTCCGACCGTTCTTCCACTAACAAAGGTTAGCGTAAAAGTTTCATTGTATGCCTTTGAGTAAGCACTCGCTATTGCCCCACTTCCTGTTAAATTCTCAACTCCAATACCATCTTCTTTACCAACAATTGTATCAATCACCCACCTTGTTTCGCCACTAGGGAGCTTCACTTCGTGCGCAATGACAGATGATCCAATCCTTTTGTGGTCTTCAGGGCTTAGATATATATACTGAAAACCATTTTCAGGGGAGATTTCATCTGACCATCCAACTTTGAAGCATGCTTTGACTTCTTCAGCTACACCGAGTCGGGCACCAGAATTTGCTGCCAAGTAAATCAATGGAAGCTTCTGGGAACAAGCCAGTTCAGTCACAGCAAGGAAAAATGCGTCCTCTCTAGGACCAAAAGAACCAGCTTTGAATGTAACATCATTGGCTACTATGAGAAGTTTCCGTCCCATAGGAAATTCAGGAGTCGACATCTCTAAGCTCCAGGCTACCATTCCAAACTCGTTGAGACCCGCTGGTCGTTCAACCGGAATAAGAGATGTACCTGAAGAATCTTCTGGATTGGAGAATACAAGCTCTTTAACGTTGATGAGAGTATTCTTGCATGGTTTTCTAACTCCCGGGTGTTGTGCTGCCCACAATAGCTCCAATGCTGTCTCAAATGACTGAAGATACAAGAAATTACATAAGGTGGGTAGTAAACAGCCAAAAGAGTATCTATGTGTGAGTTCAGTTACTAACCAAGGGGAAGTCATAGCAATAAGTAGTGTTACTCCTTCTTGCGGCTAGACGTTTCCTGTCCAGATTATTCAGTGGTCTATATTGACCATTGATTGGGGTTCCATGCAAAGGTCCCTTCTTAGTTATTGAGTGGTAGTTTAAAATGTTTCTCCCAGTAGCTTCCACTTCTCGGTATATCTGAAACATAGAATCACAGATGGTCAAGTTTTGGAGAAGTGTATTCTCTGTATGGTTTGCACAACAAACTATTTGTAAGCTGAGAATTTACATGGACAGTGCATGTACGGCCTGTCACGTTTGCAACCACGACCCTCCAAGTGCCATTTGCCAGTCCCGAGGACACCACACACAGTCGCACTTCCCATTCCCAAACACCCAATCTATGCATTCTCACTCCAACGGACCTATGTATCTCTCGTGTTGCTTCTTCTAAGATCATCTCAACTGTAGTTTCTTCCTCCTCCGCATTCACTTCAATTCTCCTGTGAGGAACATATTGAACATTGTTACTGTAAAGTTCTAACACATTGGAAATGATAACTTGTAAAAGACAGAGCCATAGCAACCTGGGGTAAGGCACAAGATCATCTATCTGCTGCTCATGCAGTATGCAAAGGAACATATGCGCGTGGTCTGGTTTCATGGCAGCATTATGTGCATTCAGTTCCAGTTCCTCCATGGCATTCACCAAAGACCTCAGAATGCATTTCGACGTAAACGCCATGGAGAGCAGTGTTTGGCTAAGTTGGTAGTCTTGCCCTTGTTGCGACATAAACCCATTGTTCATTGTAGATTTTCGAACAAGAGATCTAAGGAACATCCTTTTGATTGGCACTGACTTGTCTGTAACAGTATACATATGCCATTGACGGTCTCGTGAAGGCGTATACTGTATATTTGAGTACCCTTTCAGCTTATCCTGCATCAGAGAAACAATAAACAATCATTAACATAAATGCAAGATGCTGTAAACCAAGAATTTACAAACAATCACCATGGTCATACCAACTCAAGGTATATAGATACAGGAGGTTCAAGATGACGCAGCAATGGCTCTTCTACATAATACTGTTTCTCCATTGACCAATGAAAAGAATGTCTCATTGGTGTTCGTCCTTCATCTCGCTGAATTATACAACTGATCACACCAACACCTGCAGAACAGAGGGTTGAGCTCACTTCTTCTTCTGTAAGAATTTTTGCCACCTTGTTTACTCTTTCCTGAGTTTGGTCCTCGTCCCAACTGAGACAAACAAACCAAAATTGAAAACAGATTAGGTAGACACTACAGCACCTAAGCTGGTTTAAACAGTCATGATGACTGTCAAGTACCTGTCCTGAAGCGGAATCATCTGATTGTCGATGCCCACAATAGCAATGTGCATCATATTGCCAGATAAAGGAGCTCCGGCATATTCATAATCGCTATGGTTTCTTTCTCTCAATGCTGCACTTATTATACTTGGCAGAAACTGCAGCGATTTGATTATAACCATAGCCCCCCATTTTCTCTTACTATGCTTCTCAACCAATAATTTTTCTGATGTCTCGTGATCGTCTGAGCCAATGTTTTTTCTTTCTATATGCTCCTCTAGGAACTCCCAAGAAGCAATAAGCCCAGACCGGTGCCACTGCATCCTCACACTTTCTTTAACGACGTAGGGCTAATGACATGAGTCAAGTTAAAATGGAGTCAAAATTTTCTCTGCCTAATCAATTGCAGTCGAAAATAATTTTTAATAATAAAGGTGCGGAAGAATGAACTCTTACCTGGTATAATCTGCGAATATAAGTCTCAACAACCCGTCTTTGAAGCGTGTGATCGCTGTGGTCAAATAGTCCCACAAGAGCGTCTTCAACAGCTAAAGGTGCGCTCACAAGATCTTTCATCCTTTCATTAATGGCGCTCTTCCTCTTGGAACTATCCATATTTTCTCCATCTTCTGTAAACATTTCTAATTCTGAAAGGCTTCTAGCAATGTTCGAACGAAGTTCACTTAGTTTGGTCTGTTCGAGCAATTGACTCGCCTTGAGCGCCAACTACACGCACGTATTACTCATGACGAATGCCAACAACAATATCATATAACTTAAAGGAACCAAACGCACCTCAGAGTAATTAGTATGGTTAAGTTTTGAGAATCGGATAAGTTTATCTCTATATGCACCAGGATTAGTGTAAACAAGCTGCTCCATGAGTCGAAGAACAAAATAGTTTTTGTTTTTTATGCCCTGAAAAGAAGAACAGATGAGCATACCAGTTCTATAACATAGTGATGAAGACAAGAGAAACCTGGTGTGCAAAAGGATAATCACAAACCTGGTGTGAAAGCACGATATCGACAATCTTTAATAGATCTTTCTTGTAATGCTGACGCATGCGTTCTATAACATCAGCCTTTTCAAGAATATAAAATGCTTATTAAGACTCCTCACAAAACTGGTAACCATGATGCTGTTTGATAACAATTGAACCATATATTACCAGCATGTTATCATTGAATAATTCTTCTACTGATAAATATTCTTCAAAGAGGGAATGAACAATAACACGGACATGACTGTCTCTACCACCTTCGTAACACTTTACAAGGCGCATCAATGGTTCAATGAGTCGCTCAAGGGAAACTCTCTCTTCCTCATCACAAGATGATAAATGAGCCTGTTGAAAAAAAATGGACCGAAAAGAAAGCATTTCAGAACGTAAAATACAGAACAGGTCTTGAATATAAGAAAGCAGCAGGTAATCAATCACCTCAAGAATGCCTTTTAAGAGTTTTGCAGGAAAGTTTGTGGTCAGGGAGTTTTTGGAGATAATCTCAAATTCCCTGTACTTTGATTCTAGCTGATATATGATTACAAAAGAGAGCATTAAAGGACTTGAAACTCAAAACAAGATCACAGGAGACGAAAACGGATTATGAATAGTTTACAAGAGTTTACCATGTTCCTGAGATCTTTAGGTAGTCGTGTTGCCAGAACTGTAAAGCACTCTTTCCATTGAAGAAATGGCAGTTCAGGGCTATCAATGCAATTAAGTAAGTCTTGAATAACCTGCAAAAGATATGAGCAATCTCAGAGTCAAATCATCTAATAGAAAAATTGGATTAAATAGGAAAAACACATAGCGTTTACCTCATCCACATTATGTTCATAGCCGGCAAGAATCATTCGAGCAGCATTTAAAGTTGCAGCACATCTCTGATGAACTTTACCGGAAATTGCGGTTGGAAGCCCTAACCTTGGGAAACTTCCGTGGAAAGGTTCGGCCTTCCTTACAGCAGAAGGATCATCAAGATCAAGCATGGCTATAAGTTCACCAGCCTGTCAAGTAGAAAATGGAAGGGTTAATTAATTTCTAGAAAACTGTAGGAAACCAATTTTATTAAGCAACGGAGTGGTTGTTCACCTGCATGGCTTGTCCTTCAGACATTTTGAAATGGATAACTCCTGACGCAGGTGAAAGAAGTGGCATGCACATCTTCATGACTTCAACTTCTGCATAGGGCGTATCAGCATCAATACTGCTGTTATCTAAAACCAGGTACCTCAACAACTTGCATGGTGTCGCAGCCATCAACTTCGAAGGATCGTGATCATTCTGAATGAGCCAAAAATTTATAGATAACTTAATGCTGGATTGACTGAAATAATATGGTAAAACAGGAAAATCGTTCAGTTGAAACCTGTAGTAAACAAGTTCTTCCGTCAATGAGAAGACGGGTTCCTGCCGCTTCTTCCTCTGCATATATAACATGGCTTTTACCATCCAACTGCAATAACAATGAAACCAAACAAGGAGGTGAGAATCTCTCAAACGGCAAGTTACTATGCGTGACACATGTATGTCTCTGTCTTGTAGAATAGAACAAAAGCTAGAAAACTTGCCTGCATCAACAGACCTCCATCACGTAGAGTGTGTATTTCTGATACAACTTCTGAGTTGTTCATTCTTAGTCTGTAGGTTCCTGATCCACCCCGGACTACATCAATCTAGAAACAGTTATGTTTGGGTTAGTGAGCCTCCGTACCAACATCTTCAGTGCAAAAATAAGATGACAGAGGAGAGAAAAAATGCAGAGAAGTAAAATTTTGGCACTAGAGACGCCTACCGTATATTTACTTCCTTCAATATTCAGAGACACTTGAGAATGCACAAGAGATATATGCTGCAAGTAAAGAGAGAAAAAGTAAGTTACAAGATACTTACGAGATAGGCGAAAGAGAGCACTGATATTGGAGTACCTTTGGGGGAATTTGCCCCTTTTCTAGATAACCAACGTAATCTAAAACCACAGCAGCACTGGTCGTTGATGCTTTCTGGACAAATAGAACGTCTCTTCACCAGATAGAAACTTTTTAAGACATATAGATCTATGAGAAAGACGGTCTTACATAAAGAGCCCCACCGACTACAGAGAGATACCATGGAGGTCTGTCTGCTCTGACCCGCATAGCAATCCTACTGTCCAACCACCCAGTGTGTATTTTGTTTTCCCGGTAATCAGAAGCCTGGTTTACAATTGAAATGTTCTTGTCAGGGTACATTGCAAACACAGATTGTAAATTTTATGTGTAGGAAGAAGGAATCATACATGTAAAAGATCAATTGTGTAGTCAACGTTAGTCCTAATTTCTCCACGGATTTGAATTTCTTTCAGCCCAAGAACCATATTTGCTATTGCCATGGCTCTGGATTCCCCAAATGCAAAAACATGTCCTGAATAAAAGATTACAGGTACTTTCAATTTGTAAAAACTCAAGAAAAGAACTGTCCTCACGACCCAAATATTTCATTTAACTTACCAAACTGGGAATCTGAGAACTCGTGGATGCCTCCACCAGACTATTGAAAAAACAAAACTAAAGTCGTAAAATTTAAGACATAAATATAGCAGAGAATCTATAGATATGTCTACCTTGACAGAGAAGTACGCCCACACATTTGGCTTGCTCTTAAAACTCAACTCCTGTTACAAATTCATACAGGTGTTACCTCTACACAGTTCTCAGTGAACAGAGTTTTAGTTTTTGCATCCCACAGCTATCACATTACCTGTATTTTACCACTGGTGGGTTTGAACCCGTCATCAGGATCCTCACTAGTCACACGTACAGCCACACAATGACCTTTTGGCCTTATAGATTCAGCTTCATCAAAATCAAAAGGGTAGGCTACGGCAGATGTTTTCCTCCAAGAATCATAACCTCCACCATGTTCAATACCATAGAACCGTCTTATCTCTAACAAACCAAAGCGAAACAACAGACAGGACGTTACATATACATATATGGCTTAAAAAAGAAACCGGTGCCTCGGGATGCAAGACCATACCAGGGATTTGCCAGAGAGGAATTCCCATCCCGACAGCAACTTGAGCAGCAGGAAGATTTATCTCAGCAATCCACTCAGTTACAGGATGTTCAACCTGACCTCAAACATCAAGTAAGTCTTTAACTTTCAATAGAATTATTAAAGACAAAAAAAATGAAGCTGTAGTTTAGTATGAAAGCAACCTGTAAACGAGGGTTAAGCTCTAAGAAGTAGTACTCCCCAGTGTCCATACTATAGAGATACTCAACAGTAGCAGCTCCAACATAGTTAACACTCTTAGCTAACCTTCTAGCTGCTTGCTCAAGTTTCTTCACAGTTTCTTGTGGAGCCACAGTGATTGGACCTTCCTCTATGATCTGTGATACAAAACCATAAAGTAATCAATTGCATCTACCAATATATAGAGTATATGATTAAACTAGACAGAATTGTATTTCTATATATATCAAATTGGTGCGTCGTGATGGAATTTGTGGATTGGATAGCGAACAATGGATCGATTTGAATGAGAAATGAGGTTTGTAACTACGGATTGATTTCTCGGATTGACAGAAACTGAATCCTGCACAGAGCTTCACTGAAGGCGAAGCGGATTACCGAAATCCAGAAATGCAGCAAACAATTACTCAATCGGATTCAATAACGGCATTCTCGATTCTGGAATTGAGTAATCAAAACGAACTCAGCTTCGAAAATCCACTTCGATTACCTGAACTGCGTTGCGTTTGAGTATCTCGAATTCCGTTCTTAAGGACGTCGATTGAGAGTTTATATTGGGCAAAATCGTACTTCTTCGTCTCCGATCGTTTGCTGAATTTCCCAGTGCGTCGGAAACATTCCATCGCTAAAATCTAAGGAAAACTGAAACGAATTATCCTTTGCTATTTGTGTCCTTCAATATCATCACTCCCTTCTCTCTCACACACAGAATTAGAGAAAACGGGAAAAATCAATCAGAGTTTGGGGCTTTGGGCTTTTAAATTTGAACTTTTAAAAAAACGATGGGCGTGAATAATCGTCTATGAGGGTTTAAGTTCAAACATGCATGGTCAATTAGGAGATTTTACAAAGAGTATGTGGACAAGTTCCAACTTCCAAGAGAGGAATGCAGGATGGATATGTTGTTGTGTTTGTGAATGTGCATTCACAGAAAATTATGCAGCGAAGGATTGGTGGCTTGAAACTTGAAAGCTAATAATGTATACAATTAGAAGGAGAGGCAAGAACTTGTTGCAAAAGAAGAAATCTCTTCTTTTCTCTATATTGAGATACTGAGATTGATTCATGTCAGCTTGAGGACAAGCTGAATCTCACGGGGGCGGTTTTGATAGACACGAAAGTAGTGTAAATAAGGAGGGGAGATTAGACTCTTTGTTAGTTTGGGAGAGAGTAGAGAGTGTAATTGTTCTTGTTCTTGATTGTTGAGTAATAAAGAGAAATAATTATAAATTAAAACAACTAACAAACCTTTTGGTGTCTTCTCTGGACGCTACAATCACGGCTATGTAAAGCTGAAACGTTTCCATATTGGTCACATAGAAGCTGGACCTCTAAATGACGACTCTATACAAAAATATAAACAACAACCATGCATTACTACTAGCTAAGTTAATCAGCTATCTTTAGATCAAAAGATATAGTGAAATAGCCATACCTGTGAAGCAACCTTCATTATGAATATCGGCGAGCCAGGAACCTCACCTTGAACTTGCTTGAATAGAGTCCTAACCTCATCATCATTATGAACCTAAAAAAATTTAAAACACAATAAGTGCACTTACTTAGTCTACACTCAAAAGGCATATATATATCTACACAAGCTGACCTTCCTAATGCCTTTACCGCCACCACCCCATGATGCTTTGATCATTGCTGGGTAACCAACAACTTGACAACTAGCAATTGCTTCTTCAGTTGTGTAGACACAAGCTTTCTTGTAGATTTCCTCGGGTATCGTAACCAAACTGCTACCGGGAGGTATTTTAACCTGAAAACAACATAAGAAGAAATCATCGTTTTGAAACATATTAACCGTTTTTTGGTAAAACAAGTTCAGCTTCAGAGGAATTACATGGGAACCACTCCATGGCAGAGTAGGTACATCAGCAGCTTGTGCAATCAACGACGAACCAATCTTATCCCCTAATGCTACCATTGAGGCTGCTGAAGGACCAAGAAATATTATTCCTTTGGCTTTTAAGGCATTAGGTAATTCAGGGTTTTCAGATGCATGACCCCAACCAGGCCAAACTGCATCCACACGCGTGACCTCGGCCATCTGCATTTAGTATTTACACAAAATTGAAATGAAGAATAACTCCAAAGACCACAACTAAGCATTAGTAGTTTCCAAAATGTTGCATTCATTTATTACCTCAACAATAAGCTGAACATTAGCATAATTGTTATTGTTGGTTCCTCCCGGAACCTCGACAAACTGATCAGCGATTCTGATATGCTCCGCATTGATCCGCATATCTTCAGGGGTTGCCATTGCCACCAACAATATGGCTTTTTCCGTACCAAATGTTTCGTAAGCCCATGTTCTGATACTACGTATAAACTTCACAGCTGCCATTCCATTGGTAGCAACCAAAATACTATGGATTGGCTTTTTCCCTCCAAGTGCTTTACAGAACTCATCGACATCAGACACCGTCACATCATTTCTACCGGGTACTACAGCACTCTGATGCCCGTTAACCGAGCCAACCGGTAAAATTTTCCTTTGAGCTTCAGATATATCTGTAAAACAGACATAAGCACACATACTGAATCAACTTTACAAAGAATTGTCTCAAGAATTGTAATCAGAACCAGAAACAGGATCTTGAACAACAAATAAAACCCATTGGTTAATCTCACAAACATTTTCCAACTCAATTTAAGCTGGGATTCGACACTACGGGGCGTTTTCAGAATTAAAGAAAGAGCGTTTTCACAGAGATGACAACAATAATTTGCAAATTCATATAGAAACAATAAGCAAAAACACAATCAAAGCAAAGATAGAAAGCAACCATCATCCAAGAACGAGGTCGGATCAGGGCTATTCGCAAAGCGAACCAGAGGAAACTGTTGTTTGTTCCGAGACAAAACTCTTGTTGTGATCAGTGAAACTCCTTTAAAGGTTCTCATACTAGTTAGCTTCACTGTCGCTGGAAACTCTCTGTCCATAGAACTTGCACCACCACCAACTGTTGTGATCCATGGAGAAACATTCTTGAGGCTAATCGGATCAGAACCATTACCAGTAGAACACGAAGAAACCAAAGCTCTCATCTCCATTTTCACAAAACTTGGTAACCAAGCCAAACAGCCACAAGATCAATATAAGTACTTAAAAATTGTCTCCTTTATTTCCGGACTTATAATAAATTTGGGCTTTAAAGTCAAAAGCTGTTGGTCAACAACACTTTTAATAATCGCCATAAAAGGAAGATCTTAAAAAAAAAATCTACATTTTTAGAATGAAATTTTGATTATTGTCACATAGTTCAGTTTTATTTAGACTATATTGTCTTAGTTCAGTGTATAAAATTAAAATATATGTGAAGCAATAGTGACATGTTGAATGAATTATTGCGTAATTGGCTTATACGGGAATGACAAAGCTACAACAACATTTACAGCTGTGGCCAACAAATTATAAAGGAAGATGGTCCAAATCTAATTTCACCGTAGGACACAAGTAACTCTAAATGTTCATCTTTCTTGGAACGGAAGCTAAACGTCTTTGATATTATCAACCCAACACCTTTCGTAGCGCATTCACCAGTTCTTCTCTTCTTGAAGGCTCCACCTGCATCACACATATTCACTTAAGCCTCCAAAAACCGAGCCGTATAGAGAAGAATACTAGAGAACCAAAGATTAAGTCTTTTCTAGGGTTTCATTTCATACCTTGTTTAGAAGATTAGCAAGTCCTTGAGGTAGAGCTTGCAGATCCGACGAATTTCCAATCTCTGCAAGTTGATTCAGAAGTTTCTGCGCTCTCAACTCGCTCAGCTTCAACTCGTAGTTACTAACATTGTCCTTCCATGTAAAGAACACTTGGTCGTCTGTCCAAGCTTCTTCTTTCCCCTTTGCAATATCAGAGTTGCAGAACCAATCCTGAATCAAACCCATTGCAGATTTATATGATAAGTTTTCTCCAGACGCTTCTCTTACGTTTTTCACAAGAGAGCTCTCAGCGATTCTCCTATTGAGCTTTTTATAGAAGAATGACCGCGAGCCGCTCCATTCCACAACACTTTTGATCACTCCTTTTGCAGCCATTCTCATGGAAGTGTCATGAAGTTCTGCAAATTTGGTGGCGATTTGGATATAAACTGGTAAAAGCAATTTCTCTCGGGCTTTAATCTGTTGCTGGAGAAGCTCGATGTTTGCATAAGCTTCACTTTGCTTGGCATCTTGCAATTTTGCTTTGAGACTGATTAACTTCTGGTCCAACCTTCCCATGCACTCTAACAGCTCTTTCGTTCTAAATTTTATCTCTATCGTTCCTTCAGGCTCAAGCACATTTCCACGAGCAGTTTCATCAGCATACATTTCAACATAATCCGAATTAATCTGGCTGTCAACAACCACCCACGCTCCACCGCGCAGCTCTCCCATCATTGGGATGTACACAAACACTGGCTGCCGATATGTTCTCAGATTTTCAACTATAGTTGAACCAGCCTGGAGTATTCCTTCGAAAAGATCTCTCTGCCCACCTGAAAACCCTCTCCAGTTCGCTAGAATAAACAACGGAAGCTCTTCCCGGTTAAAATCCATTAGCGCTTGAGCTGTCTTGGCCGCTGAATCAGGAAACCAAACTTGCCCTGCTTGTGGAACCACTCTTTCATGAGAGTCAAGCTGTCCAGGATCTGCTGGGATGATCTGCATTACAGTTTGTGTCTCAACTGCAACAACTCCAACGGGTATTCCCCCGAGCTTAGCTCTACCAGTCACTACCGTCCTTGCCCAGCCTTCAAGAGTCTCGATAAAGCTATTTTTATCAAAGATACCGCCAAGCCATTTACCGGTATTGTCGTTAACCCCCGCTATAGCCGCTCGTGGGTCGCAAGAATTCTCTGGGACATACTCCACAGTTCTCTCCGGTGGATCTAAAGGGGCAAGAACAGGAAGAGGACCACCCACGTACGCAGGAATGTAGCTCAGCCAGTTGAGAATTGCTGATACGCCTTCAAGATCATCTGAGACTGTAAGATGAACAACACCATTTGTGCCCATAATTTTCGGGCCACCAAGTTGCATGTGAGAGCTATAGACCTCACGCCCAAGTAACTTGTTGAGCGTAGAAAAGCCAGTCAGGATGATCGGCTGGTCAAGTCTCTGTATGCACCGCATACCCAGGCGGGCAAGATAAGCACCAATTCCAACTGTTCTTCCACTAACAAAGGTTAAAGTAAATGTTTCGTTGTACGCCCTTGAGTAAGCACCCGCTATTGCCCCACTTCCTGTTAAGTTCTCTACACCAATACCATCTTCTTTACCAACGATTGTATCAATCACCCACCTTGTTTCCCCACTAGAGAGCTTCACTTCGTGCGCAATGACAGATGATCCAATCTTTTTGTGGTCTTCAGGGCTTAGGTATATATACTGAAAACCATTTTCAGGGGAGATTTCATCTGACCATCCAACTTTGAAGCAGGCTTTGACTTCTTCAGCAACACCGAGTCGCGCACCAGAATTTGCTGCCAAGTAAATCAAGGGAAGCTTCTTGGCACAAGCGAGTTCAGTAACAGCAAGGAAAAATGCGTCCTCCCTAGGACCAAAAGAACCAGCTTTGAAGGTGACATCATTCGCAACTACGAGAAGTTTCCGTCCCATAGGAAACTCAGGAGTCGACATATCTAGGCACCACGCCACCATTCCAAAATCGTTGAGACCTGGTGGTCTTTCAACAGGATGAAGAGATGTGCCCGAAGAACCTTCTGGTTTTGAGAATACAAGCTCTTTAACATTGATCAGAGTATTCTTGTCTGGTTTCTGGACTCCCGGGTGTTGTGATGCCCACAACAGTTCCAAGGCTGTCTCAAATGCCTGAAAAGGAAAAAATAACATAAGGGGGTTGGAAGTAGCCAAAAGTGTAAACGTATGTGTGAATCTTCTGAATTCAGTAACAAACCAACGGGAAGTCATAGCAATAAGTAGTGTTACTCCTCCTTGCCGCTAGACGTTGCCTGTCGAGATATCCTAGTGGCTTATATTGGTCATTTATTGGGGTTCCATGCAAAGGTCCCTTCTTGGTTACTGAGTGGTAAATTAAACTGTTTCTACCAGTAGTTTCAATTTCTCGGTATATCTGAAAAATCGAATTACAGCAGGTTAAGTCATCAAGAAGTGTACTCTTAGTCTCTTTGTTGTTTGTACAACCAAATATTTGTAAGCTGAACTTACATGGACGGTGCATGTCCGGCCCGTCACATTTGCAACCACAACCCTCCAAGCGCCACTTGCCAGTCCAGAGGACACCAACCACAGCCGCACTTCCCACTCCCACACGCCCAACCTATGCATTCTCACTCCGACAGATCTATGTATCTCTCGTGCTGCTTCTTCTAAGATCATCTCAACTGTAGTTTCTTCATCTTCCGCATTCACTTCAACTCTCCTGATAGAAACATATTGAACATTGTTACTATAAAGTTCTAACACATCGCAAATGATAACTGTAAAAGACACAGCCATACGAACCTGGGGTAAGGCACAAGATCATCTATCTGCTGCTCACGCAATATGCAAAGGAACATATGTGCGTGGTCTGGTTTCATGGCAGCATTATGGGCATTCAGTTCCAGTTCCTCCATGGCATCCATCAAAGACCTCAGAACACATTTGGACGTAAATGGCATGGAGAACAGTGTTTGGCTAAGTTGCTTATCCTGGCCTTGCTGCAACATAAAGCCATCGTTCATTGTAGCCTGTCGAACAAGAGATCTCAGGAACATCCTCTTGATTGGCACTGGCTTGTCTGTAACAGTATACAGATGCCATTGACGATCTCGTGAAGGCGTATATTGTATATTTGAGTATCCTTTCAGCTTATCCTGCATCAGACACAGCAAACAATTGTTAAAAAGAATGTGAGATGCTCTAAAACAAGAATTTACATTTCATTGTCATGATCATACCAACTCTAGATATATGGACAGAGGAGGTTCAAGATGACGCAGCAACGGCTCTTCTACATAATACTGTTTATCCATTGACCAATGGAAAGAATGTCTCATGGGTGTTCGTCCTTCATCTCGCTGAATTATACAACTGATTACAGCAACACCGGCCGAACAGAGGCTCGAACTCACTTCTTCCTCTTTAAGAATTTTGGCCAGCTTGTCTACTCTCTCCTGAGCTTGGTCTTCGTCCCCACTGAGACAAACAAACCAGAAATGATAACATATTAGCTAGACACTACAGCATCCAAGCTAGTTTAAGCTGTGTCAAGTACCTGTCCTGAAGCAGACTCATCTGATTGTTGATGCCCACAATAGCAATGTGCATCATATTGCCAGATAAAGGAGTTCCGGCAGTTTCATAGTCGTTGTGGTTTGTTTCTCTCAATGCTGCACTTATTATACTTGGCAGAAACTGCAGCGATTTGATTATAACCATAGCCCCCCATTTTCTCTTACTACGCTTCTCAAGCAATCCTTTTTCGGATGTCTCATGATCGTCTAAGCAAATGTTTTTTCTTTCCATATGCTCCTCTAGGAACTCCCAGGAAGCAATAAGACCAGAACGGTGCCACTGCATCCTCACGCTTTCTTTAACGACATAGGGCTGATGACAAGACTCGAGTTAAAATGAAGTCTGATAAAATTGCAGTCTAAAAAAGAATTTTGAATAATAAGGGTGCGGAAGCATGAGCTCTTACCTGGTATAATCGACGAATATAAGTCTCAACAACCCGTCTTTGAAGTGTGTGATCGCTGTGGTCAAATAGTCCCACAAGAGCGTCTTCAACAGCTAAAGATGCGCTCACAAGATCTTCCATTCTTTCATTAATGGCACTCTTCCTCTTGGGAGTATCCATATTTTCTCCATCCTCTGTAAACATTTCTAACTCTGAAAGGCTTCTAGCAATGTTTGAACGAAGTTCACTTAGTTTGGTCTGTTCAAGCAATTGACTCGCCTTGAGCGCCAACTACAGACAAAAACTGATCATCAGTTGACGAATGTAAGCATAAATATTATAAACATATAGAAACCAAACACACCTCAGAGTAGTTAGTATGGTTAAGTGTCGAGAATCGGATAAGTTTATCTCTGTATGCAGCAGGATTAGGGTAAACAAGCTGCTCCATGAGCCGGAGAACAAGTTTGTTTTTGTTTTTTATGCCCTGAAAAGAAGAAAAGATGAGCATACCAATTCAGTGACATAGTGATGAAGAAAAGAGAAACCTGGTCTGAGAAGAATGATCACAGACCTGGTGTGAGAGGACTATATCCACAATCTTCAATAGATCTTTCTTGTATTGCTGGCGCATGCGTTCAATAACATCAGCCTATTCAAAAAAAAATTGATTATTAAGACACCTTACACATAGCTAGTAACCACAAATCCGTTTACTCGCTATTGAACCATATATTACCAGCATGTTATCATTGAATAATTCTTCTACTGATAGATATTCTTCAAAGAGGGAATGAACAATAACACGGGCATGACTTTCTCTACCACCTTCATAAGATTTTGCAAGGCTCATCAATGGTTCGATGAGCCTTTCAAGGGCACCTCTCTCTTTATCATCACAAGAAGATAAATGAGCCTGTTGTAAAAAGTAAACCAAAAAGTTCAGAGAGTAAAAACCAGAATGATAATTTGAATGGAAGAAAGAAAAGGCAATTACCTCAAGAATGCCTTTTAGAAGTTTCGCAGGGAAATCTGCGGTCAGGGAGTTTCTGGAGATACTCTCAAATTCCCTATACTTTGATTCTAGCTGATAAAGAGTTTTATAAGAAAAGTATTAAAAGTCTTAAACTCAAAATAAATATCGCAGTAAAGGAAAATGGGTTATGAATTGTATACAAGTGCTCTTACCATGTTCCTGAGATCTTTAGGTAGTCGTGTCGCCAGAACTGCAAAGCACTCTTGCCACTGAAGAAATGGCAGTTCAGGGCTATCAAGGCAATTAAGTAAGTCTTGAACAACCTGCAAAAGATATGAGCAATCTCAGAGTCGAATAATCTAATAGAAAAGTTGAATCGAATAGGAAAAACGAATAGCGTCTACCTCATCTACTTTATGCTCATAGCCGGCAAGAATCATGCGAGCAGCATTTAAAGTTGCAGCACATCTCTGATGAACTTTACCGGAAATTGCGGTTGGAAGCCCTAACCTTGGGAAACTTCCATGGAAGGGTTCGGCCTTCCTTACAGCAGAAGGATCATCAAGATCAAGCTTGGCTATAAGTTCACCAGCCTGTGAAAAAAATAATATATGAGTTAATCAATTCCGACAAAACTGTACTGTAGGAAACCAATTTTTGTTTAGCAATGGAGCAGTTTTACACCTGCATGGCTTGTCCTTCAGACATTTTAAAATGGATAACTCCTGAAGCAGGTGAAAGAAGTGGCATGCACATCTTCATGACCTCAACTTCGGCATAAGGCGTATCAGCATCAATATTGCTGTTGTCTGAAACCAAATACCTCAGCAACTTGCACGGTGTCTCAGCCATCAACTTTGAAGGATCGTGATCATTCTGAATAAGCCAAAATTGATAGACAACTTAAAGCTAAAAATGACTTCAGAGAAACGTGAAGTAATACGGTAACACCCAAAAAATTTCAGTGGAAACCTGTAGTAAACAAGTTCTTCCATCAATGAGAAGACGAGTTCCTGCCGCTTCTTCCTCTGCATATATCACATGGCTTTTACCGTCCAACTGCAATAACAGTGACCAAATAAGGAGGTGAGATTCTCAAACGGCAAGTTACTATGCGTGACACATGTATGTCTCTGTCATGTAGAATAGAACAAAGCTAGAAAACTTGCCTGCATCAACAGACCTCCATCACGTAGAGTGTGTATTTCTGCTACAACTTCTGATTTATTCATTCTTAGCCTGTAGGTTCCTGATCCACCTCGGACTACATCAATCTAGAAACAGTTTTGTTCAGGTTAGTGAGCCTCGGTTACAACATCATCAGTGCAAAAATAATATGGCAGAGAAAAAGAAGAAATGCAGAGAAGTAAAATTTTGATAGTAGACGCATACCGTATATTTACTTCCTTCAATATTCAGAGACACTTGAGAATGCACAAGAGATATATGCTGCAAGTTAAGAGAGGAAAAGTAAGCTACAAGAACATTACGAGAAAGACAAGAGAGCGCTGATTTTGGAGTACCTTTGGGGGAATTTGCCCCTTCTCCAGATAACCAACGTAATCTGAAACCACAGCAGCACTGGTCGCTGATGCTTTCTGGACAAATAGAACATCTCGTCACCAGATAGAAACTTTTCAAGATAAATAAATCTCTGAGAAAGAGATTCTTACATAGAGAGCCCCGCCGACAACAGAGAGATACCATGGAGGCCTCTCAGCTCTGACCCGCATAGCAATCCTACTATCTAACCAACCAGTGTGAATTTTGTTTTCTCGGTAATCAGAAGCCTGATTAACAATTGAAACAATCTTGTCAGGGTATTGCAAACACAGAGTGAAAGCTTTCGGTGCAAGAAGAAGGAAAAGTACATGTAAAAGATCGATCGTGTAGTCAACGTTAGTCCTAATTTCTCCACGGATTTGAATTTCTTTTAACCCAAGAACCATATTCGCTATCGCCAGGGCTCTGGATTCCCCAAATGCAAAAACATGTCCTGGATAGAAGATTAAAGGAAGTTTCAATTTGTAAACTCAAAAAAAGAACTGACCTAGCAGCCCAAATACATATATATCATTCAACTTACCAAACTGAGAATCTGAGAACTCGTGGATGCCTCCACCGGACTGTAATAAAGTAGTCGTTATAATTTAAAACATAGCCAAACACGTTATATAGCAAATCATCTATAGATATAAATACCTTTACAGAGAAGTACGCCCACACATTTGGCTTGCTCTTAAAACTCAATTCCTGTTGCAAGTTCATACAAATGTTACCACACAGTTCTAAGTGAATGAACTTTTAACTTTGTATTCCAGAGATATCCCATTACCTGTACTCTACCGCTCGTTGGTTTGAACCCGTCATCAGGATCCTCGCTTGTCACACGTACAGCCACACAATGACCTTTTGGCTTTATAGATTCAGCTTTATCAAAATCAAAAGAGGAGCCTACGACAGATGTCTTTCTCCAAGAATCATAGCCTCCACCATGTTCTATACCGTAGAACCGTCTTATCTCTACGAAATCAAAGCGAAACAGACAGTACATTACACATGTGCATGGACTAGAAGAGAAACCGCTGCCTCTGGAAAGTAAGGATGCAGACTATACCAGGGATTTGCCAGAGAGGAATTCCCATCCCCACAGCAACTTGGGCAGCAGGAAGATTTATCTCGGCAATCCACTCAGTCACAGGGTGCTCAACCTGACCTCAAACATCAAGTCAAACAAGTCTTTCAATTTTCAACTCCGAACCTATCAACAGATTTCAACACAAGAAGCTGTAGTATGAAAGCAACCTGTAAGCGAGGGTTAAGCTCTAAGAAGTAGTACTCCCCAGTGTCCATACTGTAGAGATACTCAACAGTGGCAGCTCCAACATAGTTAACACTCTTAGCCAACCTTCTAGCTGCCTGCTCAAGTTTCTTGACAGTTTCTGGCGGAGCCACAGTAATTGGACCCTCCTCTATGATCTATGATACAAATGATAAAGTAAGAGCTCATGCAATGATTTGCCATCGTCACAAGGGACTATAACTCATTTGGAGAATAAAAGTTGATGTATATAACTATAAGAATAAATAAGAATGGTTTTCTATATAAACACTAACAAACCTTTTGATGTCTTCTCTGGACGCTGCAATCACGACTATGCAGAGCTGAAACATTTCCATACTTGTCACAAAGCAGCTGGACCTCTAAATGCCGACTCTATACAAAAAAGATTAGAAAATTTAAATGTAAAGAGAAAAAATGCATTACTAAGTTAAATTTTTAAAGTAACCATATAAGAACTCAGCTATGCTTAGATCAAGAGATATAGTTAAAGTTAAGTAGTCGTACCTGTGACGCAACCTTCATTATGAATATAGGTGAGCCCGGGACCTCACCCTGAACTTGCTTGAATAGAGCCCTAACTTCATCAGCATTATGAACCTAAGAAATCAAACCAGAATAAGTACACATATAGGAATCGGCTTAGTTTACAATGGAAAGAGGAGACTGACAGCCTAAATGCAAATCTACACAAGCTGACCTTCCTAATGCCTTTTCCGCCACCACCCCACGAAGCTTTGATCATTGCTGGGTAACCGACAACTTGACAGCTAGCAATCGCTTCTTCGGTTGTGTAGACACATGCTTGCCGGTAGATTTCCTCGGGGATGGTTACCAAGTTGCTATTCGGAGGTATTTTAACCTAAAAACATAAGAATTCAGCATTTAGAAATAAACAACATAACTCTGGTAAACAAGCTAACCTTAACACGAGTTAATTACTTACATGGGAACCACTCCATGGCAGAGTGGGTACATCAGCAGCTTGTGCAATCAACGAAGAACCAATCTTATCTCCTAGTGCTGCCATTGAAGATGCTGGGGGACCAAGAAATATTATTCCTTTTGCATCTAGGGCATCAGGTAATTCGGGGTTTTCAGATGCATGACCCCAACCAGGCCAAACTGCATCCACGCGTGTTACTTCAGCCATCTGCAGGCATGTTTTAGACAAAAATGAATGAAAAAACAACTCCAAAGACCACGACTTTCTTGCTAAAGTTGAGCTTCTCATGAGAAATCGAAATCTATCATTCATGTGTTCTGTACAGTGCAACAGGATAATTCAGATATCAGTAGTTCCCAAAAGTTGCATTCACCTCAACAATAAGCTGAACATTAGCATAATTGTTATTGTTGGTTCCTCCTGGAACCTCCACAAACTGATCAGCGATTCTGATATGCTCCGCATTGATCCGCATGTCTTCAGGAGTCGCCATTCCCACCAACAATATAGCTTTTTCCGTGCCAAATGTTTCGTAAGCCCATGTTCTGACACTACGTATAAACTTAACAGCTGCCATTCCATTGTTAGCAATCAAAATGCTATGGATCGGCCTCTTCCCTCCAAGTGCTTTACAGAACTCATCGACTTGAGACACCGTCTCATAATCTATACCAGGTTCTAGAGCACTCTGATACCCATTAACCGAGCCAGCCATTGTTATTGCCCTTTAAGCTTTCAGATATATCTATAAAACAGCCATAAACACATACTAAAATCATCATTGTCTCAGAATTCTACTTCCAAAGTAACAATAAACATGCCATTGACGCTATATACCAAAATTGATTTGAAATAACATAAGATGATAAACAAAGATGCATTAAGATTACATATGAAGATGACAGCAATGATTTGCATATATGCATATGAAGAAAAAGTAAAAGAAAAGAAAAAAACAATCATAAGCAAAAGATCTTGCAAGTAAGAAAGCATCATTATTTCCCAATAATGAGTTCCTTTAGAAATCTGAGAGATCTAAGAAGAGAGAAGTAATGATTAAAACTCTCTAAAAACCACACAATTGTAAAAGAACAAACAAAAACCCATTAAAATTCCAGAGAATTGAAGTCGAAACTCAACAAACCCAACTCCAAAAACATGTTGAAATCACAAAAAAAAAAACAAGTCCAAATTCCAATTACTAAATCCATAAAAATCAAAACTTTAAAACACCCAAATGACAAAAATCAACAAAAGAAGAAAACTTTCAAACCATTTTAGCAAAAGCTGAGATACAAATTGGGGTAGAGAGAAAAATCACAAAAACAAGTCCAAATTCTGATTACTAAATCCACAAAAATCAAAACTTTAGAACACCCAAATAACAAAATCAGCAAAAGAAGAAAACTTTCAAACCTTGTAGCACAAATTGGGTAGAGAGGGGGTCAAAAAACCATCACAGAACAGAGAGAGAGAGTGAGAGAGAGAGAGAGAGGAAGGGTTTAAAGAGAGGGAGGGAAGAGAGAATGAGAGAGAGGAGGGTAGGTTGGAGTTAGAAGAGGAGAAGAAAGGTGGGGTCAAAAGAGTTAATAATGGCAGATGAAGAGAAGAAGAAGAAGAAAACGAAGGAGAAGAAGAGAAGAGAGAGCACGTGGTCTCTGCCTCCGCCACACTCCACACCTTCTCCATTGTGTTTTTTTTTTCGATCCCTTTTTGTTAGGAGGCGCCGTAGTTGTTTTCCTCAGCTACCTTATTTTCTTTCATCTTCCACTCTTGTTTTTTCCGCTCTATATTCAATGGTTCATATTGTATACTAGAGAGAGTTTTTGAAGTTTTAGACTAAAGTTTTTATTTATAAAAACAAAACAAAAAAAAAAAAAATCAAATGATATACAACTATTCACATTTTTACATTTTAAAAATATTATTTTTATTATTTATCAAATTATCACATTTCGAAAATATAAGTTTGCTACTTTTTACTATTTATAATATTTATCATATTTGTACATTTCCATATTTAAAAAAAAAATGATTTTGTTATATACCACTAGCGTGTTAAAGAGTAAAAACTATAAACAAAAAGTGATTAATCTAGTTATTTCGTTATTTACATATTAATTTGATATATCAGTTAATTCCAAAAATATTAAATTTTTTTGAGTTTAACTAATTTGAAAGAATGGTCTTGTATATATCAATTTACTTGAAATATTGTAAAACCACATTTTCTTGAATTTAAACTAGTTTAGGCATTTGAATTGCCACATTTGAATGGATTATATTTAAATTAATATACCATTCTTAGTGATTTATCTAGTTACATTTAATAGTTGGGAACTTTTTTATGTATATATTCCCAGGCCAAATCAAGAAATATTATTCTTTATTCTTGAAAATCTAACTAGCTAGTTTGGTGCATTTTGCATTGCCACATTTAAATGGATAATCTTCACCCAAAAAAAAATTCCACACACACCATAGCTTTTTAGATTATATCTAGATTAATATACCATTCTTAGTGTTTTATCTGTATACATTTAATCAGTTGGAAACTTTTTTTGTATATATATATTCCCAGGCCAAATCAAGAAATATTATTCTTTATTGTCTTTTAGAATTATATTCTCTTTAGTTTAACTTTAATTTATGATTACATTTTATGTTTTGTGTATATATATATATATATATATATATATCTTGTAAGACTATTGAAAAAGTATCAAAAATTGTTAATTAGTTTATTCTTATTCAAAAGTTTACTACATACGTTAACCAAAACAGGTTCACCACATTACTCCTCTCTAGGATGTAGTACTTATTTTTGATAACATCTAGTTGAATAATAGCAAAACATAGATATGTGCTGAAGAAATAAATAGTAGTATAAATTTTTTAAGCAATGAAAGAAATCTATTTTAAAATAGTAGTATATATTAGGTAAGCTATGAAGAAGATAGTAAATTTCTACCGTGTGTTATATAAATGAAACTTCAAATACGTCACATGAGTCCATGACAAAGGGATCACATTGCATGAGATTTATTATTTCGTTTATTTGGTCGGTCTATTTCCAATTTAAATAAATTATTTATTATTGTCTTAGGATTGCGTAATATAATAGTTTAAAGCCAAGAAGAATTGTATGTGTTGAGTCGTTGACGCAGGGTTGGGTGGTTTAGGCGACCAACTTTTTATGTTGCTCTTGCTTGGGAATTATTTGTTTCAAATGTTTTTGAAATTTTCTATTTTAGGGTTTCTCATTAATTATAACGTATTTTGGACCAAGATCTAGATTAGTGTTGCATCCATCATATAAAATATGCAATAACCAAAGATAAAGTTAGTCATGTATAAAATCAATTCATAGCTTTTTACCAATCCTTTATCTACCTAATGATCATGAGACCATCTCATAATATTTTTCATGGCCATGTTAAGCCAAGGACAATAACATTTACCACATTGCATCTAGACTTACTAATATCGTCTATTACAATTAATGTTATAGAAAATCATTTATTTCACCAAAACAATACACAGACATCATCACAAGTCCCTGCATGTCTCGATGGTGAAATCATTTATTTCATATGTAGTGTTCAAGCACATATGCATCTATTTTTTCCTTAGTTCTGAAATTTGATTTTGGAAAAATCATTTTCATACATAGATAATTTTCTTTTAATAAAACGATAATTTTTATCTTAAAAGTAATAATCCATAAAACCAGTGACCAGATTGACGATTTAATCTGATTTGATAGTTAAAATGTTTGAAAAAAGAAAAGATAATTAAAATGTTAAACTGGTTTTTCAAACCTATTTGTTTTAATATCACATATATGTAAATCTTTTAAATTATAGTTTACTATTTATGTTTTAGTGATAGAAAGGTGCATGTTCAAGTATAATGTTTCCAATATTAATTTTCTAGAAATTTTCAAGAGATCACCAAATATCAATTATTACGTAAAAGTAAATCTAAAATCGTCAAAAAAAATGAAAACAATTTTTTTTTTTGTTGATATAATCTGGTTATAAAAATTAAAAGGAAGATTAGTAACGGTCGTTGACAAAGAAAAAATAGTACTAATGGCTTAATATGAATGATTGGGGGTTGAGATATAGTTGGGAGTTAGGTATGGGTTCTATTGTATGGCAACCTTATCATCACCTTTCTCAATCTTTCCTCATTTTTAGCAATAAAAATTAACAAATCATCGTTGACTTGTTTCAAACTTCCAAAAACAAATTTTATTTCATATCTAACAAAACACTCTTATACAGTATGTATGTATTCTTAATTATTCTAATAACAATTATTACGCTGACTTATTTTTAGGGATCCTTTGAATTTTTTGCGTCAGAGTAATTGACTTTGTTTACCTACAAGGCTACATGCTATAACAAAGAATATTTAGTCATTCATTAACTATCATCTGAGATTTTATTGGATAGTTAGAGAATTTATTATCTCTTAAATAAGCTTCTTAGAAGCTTCTAAGCGTAAGAGCGATGCACATAATCATAAATAGAAATGATAACAACATTTGAGAGCGACGAGGTGATCGTATATTCTTAAACGACAAAACTATTTAAACATTAAATTATAGAAATGGACACTAAATCTGTTTTTTTTTTTTTTGGAATAGATTCTTTAAACACCAATTTTGATTGTACTGCAAAAAAAAATATGAAATTGCTTTTATCCTTTAAAAGTGTTTTTTTTTTTTTGGACAAACATTTTTAATCCTTTTAAAGTGTTACTTCGTAATGTTTCTATAAAAAAATAGTCCCATAAACACGATTTCACATTTTTTGTAGATATCGATTTGTTATAGTTTTCGACAAAAATAAATATAATTTAGATAATATATTTTTTGTTGGGATCTTGTTTCCTTCTTTATTTGATTCCATTTGTTAAAAACTCATCAAAAATAACCAAATATTTTGCATAAGGATTTTATAGTTAGCATTAGTTGCTAAAATAATATTTTAGAAAGTAATTAATAAGAAAATAGTTGATAAATCTTTAACAGATTTATTTTTATATCTAAAAACCTGAAGTTTGTTAAAGATTATGCTCAGCTATAAAATTACGGATATGATTTATTTAGGTTATTGAATCTTAGTAAAAACAAAGATTTGTCTAATTTTATATTTTAAATCTTTTAAAAATCTATCAAAAAAATTGAGATGAAAAAGAATTGTGAATGTAATAGTTTTTATTAGTTATATAAACTAGTTTAACGGAAGAGTCCAATGAAAAAATGATTTTTTATGGATGTATATCAAACTAGATTGGATGGACTCAAAAATATTTAACAACACTCAAAATATATAAATAAAAACATTTCACCCATAATAAAAAATATAACTCGATCATATCAAAAACAATAAAAACAAACTGAATCGTCATTGCTCTTTAAATCCAAAAGAACCATCAGAAATTATGTGTCCACAATCCATAACAAAAATAAAATAAAAAGAAGTTGATTCAACTTATTAAAATAAATAAAAAAATCTAAGCTAAGATAAAACCAAAAGAAACTATCACAACAGCTTGGAATAGTTTGGATACTGATAAAATCCCGGTACTAGATATTGATGGTGACGGTGACGGTGAAGTTGCCGGCGGTGATGAAGCAGTCGCCGTCGATGATGAGACGGTCTGTGCCGGTGATGAGTGTCTAACAGCCGGTGGTGGAGCAGCCACCACTGGTGATGAGTGGCTAACCGCCGGTGGAGAAGGGGTTTTGGCCGGTGGTGAAGGGGTTTTGGCCGGTGGGGAAGGTGTTTTGGCCGGTGGTGAAGGGGTTTTGGCCGGTGGAGAAGGGGTTTTGGCCGGTGGGTAAGTCGTAGGTGGCTTAACCGGCGAAGAAACTGCATGGACACCGTTAGTAAAATAAATTACATTTTCAAGAATAGAAAACTTTACTAAAAACATAAAACAAATATTAGAATTTTCATAACATTATTATATATGATGAGACTTGAAACTTACTTGGTGTTGATGGAGCCGGAGTAGATACATCTACAAATTTCAAAAACGATAATTAACATTCTAAATCATTCACATTAAAAAAACACATAATAGTAATAATTATGCCACAAAAAAAAAATATATATACCACAATGAGGATCAATATGGACGTTGCACATTTTAGGCAAGGCAAGAGCTTTTGTATCATCTATTGCGAATCCCATTTCACGACTACTCTCTAACGCAGAGCACATACACTTAGGGTCATATTTAAAAGTGGTTATGATTCCATAACAACATAATATGGTCGGTTGTGGATTCTTTGATCCAACTGTTAAGAAGGAGAGACAATCCACCATGCTGTATATTACGCTGGAACAGTCGATGGAGTTTGATGGTTCCGGTGACGGAGACATCACCGGTGGTTGTGACGGCGTGGCTGCATCGGATAGTGATAGTAATAATAACGTAACACAGAGAAGAACAAACGATGGCTTCATTTCGTTCTTTTGGCTAGTGTTTATTTTGTTTTGCTATTAGGTTTAGGAGCTACGTCGTTAGAGGTTATATATAAAGTGTGAAGTGGGTTTATTGAAGATCGATTTTTTAAAAATTTTTTTTTTTGGATTTTTAATTTTTTGAATTTTAGTTTGATAGATTTTTAAAGATTTTTTATTGATTTGGTTTTATCTATCAGTTAGAGTAGATTTTGTTCTATCTTAAAAATCTAAAATATATTTTATACATCTCACTCATTGTTCTCACACGATCATTAGTGACAAGTTGTACATCTTCGATAATTTTTTCATTTTCTTTTTGGGTTCTTCACCAAACGCATATTACATAGGTGATGTATATGTTTTAGGATCAAGACCAAAACGAGATGAGCCTCAAACAGGCCAGACTCAAAATCAAACCAGTCCATCACAACAATCCTAACCTTAAATCATATATATGAAAAGAATAACTCTCTCCGGGAGAATAACACATCAGTGTTTTGGTGAAATTTGGAGCCGACACATCATTTTAAAACAGTTAACCAGTCAGATGATTATAAAAATTAATACACCTCATTATCTCTCAGCCAATAGGAACTATTTTTGATACCATTCCATTAAACAAAATATTCATTCTAATTAAAAACTAAAATAAATTGTCGTCGAGAGATGTCTTTTATTACATAAACTATTTTTGATTACATGAAATTTTATCATTTTAACACAAATTATATTTCAATTATTTCATTTAAGTACAATAATCTATATAATGTTTTTTGTCCAACTAATAAGCCAAATTGCTTTTTAGTTTCTTTGATGTGACTGTGATTCAAGGTTAGTGGCAGCTAGGATTTCACGAGATGGAGAATATGTTGCATCGTGTTGTTCATCAACTATAACTGTTTGGGATTGGATCATGAACATTGTAGTAAAGTCTCTTGGTCATGATGATCGTTTTCGATGTATAGAGTTCTTCCCAGATTCCTAAATGCTTGCATGTGGTTCAGAGGATGGGAAGATAAAAATTTTAGGTATAAAGTGTGGGATGTGTGTATATATATACACCAGAGGCTGCTCCTTCTAAAGTAATAATAAACGTCACTTTCTCGCCTGATGGAAAGTAAACAAAGTCATGTAGGAGATCTGAATGACTCTGCCGATAAGACCAATAAAATTTGTCTGCCTTTGCCATATGAAAACTAAAGAGAATGAAACATTAAAATCAGTCAAATTAAGTAGCAATAACGTTTATGTAGATGATTTTATCTACACGGGAGATGATGTTTCAGAGTAAAATCTATCTTTTAATCTCAACACTTAGGATTTGAACAGTAAAATTAGTCAAATTTAATAATATTATAATTAATAATACCAGATTTTATAAAACATTTAAATTTAAATTTGAATAACATGAAATTTATAATTTTTTGTAAAAAAAAAATGTTGTTATGAAATTTAAATTTTAACACATTATAATTTTAACTGTTTGATTGTGTACAATCAGTCTTATAGTTTTTAGAGTACGTAAACCCATCTAACTAGAAAGATTTGGTCCAACTAATAAAAGCCCAAAAGCTTTTTGTTCCTTTGATGGTTTATGAATTTACATAAAAAGTCCATATTTATTGAAATTTCCAATTTCATTACCAAACTTTTGATAACGATCATCCAGGTCCCTCCCTGCTTCTTCTCGAATCTCGACTCTTCTTTACCAAAATCAATTGCTCTCTCTCTCTCAGCTTCCAAAGTCTTCATATTTCTCGACAATATCTGCACCTTGTCTGAGAATCATTTGAATAGGATCTCTCTTCATCACCGATCCACCTTCTGATGTAAGAATTTGTCGTTTTCCTTGCTCCTTACTTCTCTTCTTATGTTGTTTTCATGGTTATCTCAAGGTTTGGGCAAAGGTTTGATTTAAGCTTATGTGAATGATTGATACTTGTAGTTAGGTTAATGGAACAATTCAACAGTGATGAAGTCTCATATCTTGATCACAAGTCCATTGGAGTAACAAAGAATGATTCTGAGTTTTCTGATTCTGATTTTGAGGATGATTTTGAAACGGTAAGTAAGTAACTTTCTTGTTGATGTTTTAGTAAAATTTTTGTGGGTCTAAGAGAATGGATGATCTTAAGCTGTGTTGTGTGACAGAAGAAGATGGAGACTGATACATCAGCTCAAGAGGCAAGAAATGGTAAAGACATTCAAGGGATTCAGTGGGAAGGGTTAAAGTATACTAGAGATGAGTTTCGTGAGACTAGGTTGACACAATATGAAAACTTTGTCAATATCTTAACACCGGGCTCTCGGGAAAAGCTCGATAAGGTCAGTGTAGTCCATAGAATTGATTATACTCTCTGCGGTTTTTATTAGATACATGAAGTTGACTTTGTGTGAAACTGTTACGATCGACAGGAACATCAGCAAGCTGAGAAAGGGAAGAACTTTTACGAGTTTCGATTCAATACAAGGCTTGTCACATCCACTATTGTGCATTTTCAGGTAGAGATTTTCTCTCTGCTGATTCATTACCAACATTTTGTTGTACCTCTATGTAAAAAGACGAATCTTTTTTTCAAAATTAAGAGTTCTGTAGGCAGATCATTTGCATCATTATTGGATTAAGTCAACCTTCTGTTCGATATTGGTGTAATTAAGGCATAGGTTAAATGCATCTCATTTGTAAATCTTTGAATTGCAAAATGGTTTTTTAAGTTGTAGCATGGTTTCTCTGAGTTATAACAATCTATGGGCAGGTAACTTTTGTCTAAGAAAGTGCTTCAGGTTTACTATATTGGTCTCTGAGTACAGTTCATGACCACCAACATCCATGGTGATACTATCCTCTTTTTAGTTTTTTTTTTTTTTAATTTCTTAACTTTACCCTTTCAGAAATCGAAGGCCTGCACTCAGGTTTTCTATTCACTTTAATCCTTTGTTTTTGCAGAGCTCTCGGTGGATGCTTGTGTAGTTGTATTTATATTTTTGCTTTACTAGAAGTCTCGAAAAGTTCTTTAAAGTTAAGTTATCATATCAGAGCTGCATCAGGGTGACTTTATCAGCCAGTATCGAACAAAAACGACATAGTCTGTTGTCAGGTTCACACTAGTTTCAAGTATGAAAGTAGAGTCCGGTTCATATGGTTGACTTTGAAGTTTTAATGCTTGTTGCACTGTACTTTGCACATTTCTTATATTGCAGATCCGCGGTGTGTTTATTCTAATGTGAATATGGCTTATATAAGCATATTACTTAATAAATTGTGGCATTTAGGACTATTTTCCTCTAATTTCAGTCTCTGATGCAGTGGGGAGTAATGTCTGAGCAGCCGGCAGCATAACGATATGGGTATGATAGGAGAATGTTTGCGCATTTAAGAGATCTCTGTAACCATGTGTCCAGATAGAGTTTTGTTTCTTATCACATGATACGGCTTCACATGCATATAATTTGTTAAACTTGAGGAGTTTTGGGTGCTTTACTCATTCATTTACTAATTTTTCTGTTCCCGCATTTCATGCAATGCATATAATGTACATGGGATGACGTTTGACTCAATCGGGTTATAGATGCAACTTAATCATTTTGTGTAAAACAACATTGGTCATTTTAGTTTCTAATTTGAGTCCATTAGAAAGAAAGTCAGAACGTCAATTTGATATCAAGGCTGGTACTTAGATTCATATACAAGAAAATCTTGTTTTCATGTTTTCTGCTTATATGACACGTGATTGATCCTTCATATTCTTCCTTTTACAGCTTCGGAATTTGGTATGGGCGACATCAAAGCATGATGTATATCTAATGCAAAATTATTCACTCATGCACTGGTCATCACTACTCCAGAGAGGGAAAGAAGTAATTAATGTCGCCAGATCAGTTACCCCCACTCAGGTGAGAGCTTACAAAATACAAATTCATGTAAACTATTACAAAAAAAAAAAGCTTTTCAGATTGATCTTAGTTCCTGGTTTGATTTTTTTTTCAGAAACTACCTGGATTGTTATCTGAGCCACTCTCTAGGGTGCAAGTTAGCAGCATGGCAGTCAAAGAAAATCTGATCCTGTTAGGAGGGTTCGACGGGGAGCTTCTCTGCAAGGTTTCACAGTTTCTTCGAATACTCATTGCTACTATAAACCTCAAATCGATGTCCTTTAACTTGTATTGATCTTCTCTTTATCCAGTGTGTAAATCAGCCTGGTGTTGCTTTTTGCACAAGATTATCAACAGAAGATAATGCCATCACAAACACAGTTGATATATACCGAAGCCCGAGGTATGAAAGGGGCAGAGAGTTAGTAGCAATTTCTAGAAGTTTTACGTATCATCCTGAACTCGAGCTGAAGTTTCTTCTCTTCTATTTATATTGTAGTGGCTCCCTTAGGCTTATAACTGCAAATAACGACTGTAAAATTCGGGTGTTCGATGCTCAGAGCTTTACACGTGTCAGTGAATTTGCTTTCGATTGGTCTGTCAATGTGAGTTTCCAGGCTATATTCCACTACACCCACCAACATCTCAAGTCTCTAACTGCCAAATTTTCTAACTAGTAACACTCTAATATTCTTGCAGAATACCTCACCTAGCCCAGATGGAAAGCTGCTCTCTGTACTCGGGGACAGTCCAGAATGTTTGATCTCTGATTCCCAGTCTGGAAAAGTAAGTACCCTACGGCTTTATTATAAGAACAAAAGCTATAAAAGTGTACCTTTTCATTCAAGTCACTAAACCAGAGACTTTAGTTGATAATTGACTCTCAATTTTGAACAAATCCACAACCAAAACAATTTGCCGAGACACTTTATAAAAAAACAATTTGCTAAATTTGGACCTAGGCTAAAGTGTAGACCTATAGCTAAGAATTGAGATGCTTAACTTCTTCAAAGCTTATCACTTTTATCTTTTTTTTTTTTTCTCATATTCAAGTGTTGTAATTGGACTTGGGGTCACGGTTTCAGGTTATTTCAACCCTCAAAGGCCACAAAGACTACTCGTTTTCATCTGCTTGGCACCCGAATGGTCTAATCTTAGCAACTGGAAACCAAGACACAACATGCCGTCTTTGGGACATTCGTAATCCATCAGAATCATTCGCTGTTCTGAAAGGTAACATGGGAGCCATCAGAGGACTGAAGTTCACACCAGAAGGGCGGTTTCTTGCCATGGCTGAGCCAGCAGACTTTGTTCACATCTTTGACACGCAGTCCGGGTTTCTACAGTCCCAAGAGATTGATCTGTTTGGAGAAATAGCCGGGATCTCGTTCAGCCCCGACACAGAGGCACTATACATTGGGGTCGCAGACCGCACTTATGGAAGCTTGATGGAGTATAAGAGAAGAAAGGATAATCACTATATGGACTCCTTTTTCTGAGAATGTGTAGAAAGAAGCATATTTTGTGCTAATTTAGTATAAGAGATGGTCTTTTCTGTTGTTATATATGTGTTTATAAGTGTAGAAATCAGTGTATGTATAATGTATGTAATAATCCTTCAATTCTTCTTGCCAAAACTTCACAAGGAGCTTGTCTTAAGTTAAGACTCTTTTTAAGTAATGTGTGGATGTGTATCAGTATTTTTTAAAAAGAAAAGGATTGAGCAATTATTTAAAGTGATGCTTAGAGATGTAACTTTATATAGTAGTATTCACATTGCAATTGAAGATGTAAGACCTACTAGTATTCACATTGCAATTGGAGATGTAATGTACAGTTTTGTTCACCAGACCTCTATATTGATACCATTTCATAGACTGTATTTATTATTTACAATCGGGGACTTGTAAATTTAATGGGCCAAATTTGCCTTTATCATCGTGATATGACCTTGTGATTGGGTTTGAGGCTTCCAATCCAATATCCCAAAGTAGTAAACAAAAATGGAGCTCCACGTTTGTCAGCAAAACATCGATAACTAATATAGAAGGTGCAAGCCACATTTTTTTTTTCTAAACTCGTCAACCATATATCATTGCTAATTTTTCTCGAATCATATATTTCTTACCTCAAATTTTACCACATAAATTTGCAATGAATGTGGTTTTAAAACACTGATGACATAAAACTGTAGGAACGCTATTTCTACAATATGGGCAAACTGAATAATTGTGAAAATATTACATAAACAAATATATAATTGATATCAAACAAGAATTAGGAAGGAGATATGCAGAGTCGAAACGAATCTCTTTCCTTAATTCTGTAAACGTCCCGTAGTGTGACGATTGCATGGCGTTCCAAATCCCAAAATACAACTGCATGATTCTTATGATTCGCACCACCCAAGATCGTAAGTTGTCGAACATATCTCTGTGTTGTACTCTCATGGAGAAAAAGAGAAGAAGTGAAGAGATTTTCATGTATTTTTTCCACAAATCCATGAATTATATGAATGAGAGAGATCACCTTTGTGTCTCTTCTATAACCAAAAAACATTCTTGGTCATAGTGAGAATAATGCTTAATTAATCCACCACCAATTGGAGCCATTATGGAGAGAAAAATATTACATATATTTTCAAATAAATATGAATAAATATATGTATTCATGAGGAGACTTTTCAGTTTGACCGAATTTAATTATGTAGTGATCAAGAATAAAATTATAACGGGCTGCAAAAGACAACGAGCCCAAAATCCGACCCCGAACCCGACTCGGCTCGAGGGTACACGAAGGTTTGCTCCTCTCTCCATAGTCCCAAGACTTAGCTTTCGAAGCAACCCACTTTGGACTTCCATTTCTCATTCAATTTAACTCCAATTTTGACATATGAGTACACTACTTTATAGTGCCCGCGGCGAAAAGTCCATCGCTCTCATAATCCGCTTATTCCGATAAAGAAATTTGCCGGAAAGTTTCCCGGAAAACAACCGGTGCAACAAGTCTTAAAATTGAGTTCCAACAAAAATTTATGAGGTTGTTGGTTGGTTACAAACCTATGTAATAGAGTTAAAAATACCATTTTTTCAATACCCTTTTTTAAAATGCTAAAACATTTTAAAAATGCCCATAAAAATTTGATATCTATCCAAATACGTATGTAACTTTATAAAAGCAGTAAAACATTATAAATATCTAATAAAACTTTAGAGCATTTTCAACGGGGTATCTACATTAGATATTCTTATTAAAATAATATTATAAATGGGAAAAAGTAGAAAAGAGAGGAAAATATATTTTTAAACAAGAACCTGTAGTTTCTAATTAATAAACCCAATTGATATGTGTCCATATATAATTGTTTTTTTCCTTCTTAAAACTTAATTAACTTTCATGATCACAATTTTCGTGTACAAAAATTAAATTTAACAGAAATAATTACATACGCAGTTGTATGTGCCATACACTAAGGAAGGGGTGTATTGAAAGGTTGATTTTAAAAGATTTGGTAGAATTTGCATATCTTAGGTTTTTGAGAGATTTGAGTAAGTTTTTAGAAGATTTGGTTGATTTTTAGATTTTTTTATTAAAAATGATTGGTGATTTGGTGAGGTTTAAGGGGGTGATTTAGGAGGGATATGCTATTAATTTTGGGTGATTTTTGGTTATTTTAGAACCAAGAAAGAGAGGAAAAAAATGGCTTTCAACACTTTTTTCACGTGAAGGAAGCTGTGATCCATGAACCATATTTTTTTCATCTTCTTTGAAATTTGTTCCTAGAGATGTTTGTTAGAATTTTATGTGTTGAAAAAATTGACCAATTCTCCTTATAAACCGATTAATAAAGCTTTGGTAAGTCTTGAACCCAAGTCTTACCAAATCCAAAACGTGCACCAAAGTAAAATGCAACAGAAAGCAACCATGAATCACTGTGAACTGCGACCAAATATACCCAGTCCTTTTCTTGCATTTCGTCTCTTGCAAAATTGATGCTTAAAGCTGGTTCAAGAATCTCAGGAGAGATTTCTTTGTCCCGATGATTCACCTCTTATGTCTCATTTGGAAGTCCATAGAAGCACAAGTTCTCTTTCTCTGCATAAACAAGAATGAACCATCATAAGAGAAACCACAGAGGACAAAATCAACATACAAACTCGCTAAGAAAACTTAAGATAGAGAACAAATCTGGGACAAAGATAAATCCAAGATAAAGCTTTGAACATAAGAGAAAACTAGAAAGGCTTCTGAAAAGTTTTGAAATCAGGGAAACAATAAACACAATCACTTTGTTACATAGAAATCTAGAAACCATTTGATGAGTGAACAAATTCATGATTGTAATAATTTTGAATGCTCGTCATCAATTATTTCTCAAACCAAAGTGGAAACATAGAATCTTGACAACTTCAA
Source organism: Erysimum cheiranthoides (assembly GCA_011420285.2). Classification (NCBI taxonomy): domain Eukaryota; kingdom Viridiplantae; phylum Streptophyta; class Magnoliopsida; order Brassicales; family Brassicaceae; genus Erysimum; species Erysimum cheiranthoides. The sequence goes on along the minus strand of CM022176.2, from coordinate 10,478,539 downwards.
CATAAAATTCCACTAGCAACTATAACACATTTTGATTCTAAGCAAGACTTAAATTAACACCGATGACGAATTAACTTGTCTGGATTGCACGTTTGGTAAAACTTCACCATATTTGTAACATTAGAGATTCTACCTCCTCGAGTTTTCTTATTGAAAAGTAACCTTGCTCCCTGCAACATCTTCAGTATATTACTCGATTTCACTGGTGAAGAATGGAGACCGAAAGCTTAAATGAAAGACACACAATTGATTGGGGAATTGGAATCTTGGTTCAATCCAAAACTGTGAATTCTTGTATCGATTTGATTATCGGAAACGATTCGTGTCTCACAATTGATCTATCAATGCAGATTGAATCAAAGCATGAAACCTTCTTTTTCCAAAGTGAATAACAAAAGATGAGAGAAGGACGATCAATTTTTTTTTTTTGTACTTTTTCTTTTAAATGAAATCCTTCCAAATAACACATGTGGATGTGCGATTTTGTCATGCCTATTTTTCAACTAAAAAGTTATCCAAAGTCTCCAAAATCACTGTTTAGTATTTCTTTTAAAGTTTTTTGTTTAGTTTGAATAACAGTGTATTTGATTTGATTTTTATAAATCTTTGATTGAATAACACATGATTGTAAATTATTTTGAATGATTTTACATAAATCTCAAGTTTAATAACATATAATTTGGAAAAAGATTTACAAATCACAATTTCAATAACAGGTAATTTTAACAAAAATCCAAAATCTTTTAAAATCATAGTTTCAGTACACCCCCCTAAGAAAATACAATAGAAGAGAATTTGAACTTTCTTTTTGATGTAACACATTTTTTTTATTTTTATTTATCATAACACATTGTTAGTTTTCTAATAGAAGAGATAATGCATATAATCTATGAAACGATAAATTTCTTTGTAGATCAAGCATTTCTCGCACACAACATCAAATTCTCCAGTGATGAGTCTTATTTTTATCGTTTTTAATCTTTGTTTTAGGATTGTATTTTGAGTCAACTAACTTATATTAGATAGAATTTAGGACTATTTGCTTTACTTAGGGATTTTCAGGTCTACAAGGAGAATATTGGAAAAAGAAGGATTTTGGATCAAATAAGAGTACAAATGGACCAAACTTGAAGAAATGGGCCAATCGTGAAGAAATGAAGAAGGATCGACCGATCCAACCGAAGGATCGATCGATCCCTGAAGAATTGCGGCTCACGTTCGAAGAGGCGGTGGAACCGACTGACCAGGCCCATGGACCGCTCGATCTGATCAAAGGCTTTGGCCCAAGACGAGAAGACGGTGGGATCGACCGATCCTACCCGAGGATCGATCGATCCCTGCTTGCCTCTTCTCCAAGTTTTTCCATTTTTCGTTTTTCCATTTTCTCTCTTGTTTTCCTTTTGCGGCCTCTCTCCCTTTGCTATATAAAGAGAGGCTCGTCCCTTGTAGAAAAACACAATTCATTCTCTCCTTTTTAGAGTTTGTAAGAGATTCACCTCTCAATACACTCTTAAGTAGTTTCTTTATTAGGCTATAGTTTCATCTTTGTTCTTGTTTTTATGTTTAAGTAGTTTCTTTATTAGGCTAGGGTTTCTCTGAAGGGATGTGACCGATTATTAGGTTGTTAGATTTGGGAATTTACTTTATCGTTCTTCTTCTATTGTTATATTTAATGCTTAGGGCTTGAGTAGCTAACTTGTTCTAAGATCTTGTGTGATTAAACTAGGTACGAAAGTAGTGTTTAGTCGCTGGAATCAACACTAGTCGAGCAAGGTTTTATGGCTTGAGGCGAAAGCCCGGGCCATGACATCTTGTGAACATATCAATCCTATTCTTAATGCTAGTATTACTCTAGGGAACGCGCGAGAGCGGTTTTCTAATATAGTATTACTAAGTAGGTGTTTGCGCGAGAGCGAGATGTCTTATTAATTGTGAATTGAGTTCTAGAACGTATTTTAATATTCTCTACTAATTGATTTAATTGTTTTGTCACATCCTGGATGGTTTCCCTATGCCTAATATTCTTTTATTATTATTGCTTATTTATTTTATCGCTAGGTGGTTAGAAAATCAAATCCTTATTTTATCTTAGCTTAATTTAATCTATTGATTTAAAGTGTATCTCTGGTCTCTGTGGATTCGACCCTAAAGTACTACTATGATTACCGTTTTGATCCGGTATAGTGTATGATAGGTTTTTATTTGTTTATCCGTTTAGGAGGAGATCAAATTGGCGCCGTTGCCGGGGACCAATAGGCACCTTTAGAGATTTAGAATTGAATTTAGTCTAAGATTTTTATTTTCTGCATTATACTAATTATTCTATTACTATTTTTTATTTCAGGTGCATGCAATTGAGAAGTCACAAGGCTACCGACTTAGTTGCACTCTCTAACGAAGAACTTGGGCGTTTGGAACGAAGTAAAAGGAAAGCTACTAAGTCTGCTGAGATGAATCCCCAAGATGTGCAACCTGCTGCTGCCGGTAACCCACTTGCCTTTCCAGCTGCCGAAGGAGGAAACAATCCTCCACCCGTCCTGCCAGCTGCTGCCGGACCGATCGGTCCACAACTCGGACTGGTCGATCCTCGTGATGACAGACCGATTGATCTACCACTTGGACCGATCGATCCTCTTGCTGCTGCACGTCCTGCTCGTACACTTGGCGAGCAAGATACACCGGACCGATTCTATGCTAATAGGTCTGCGCTTCGTCCTCCGAATCCCACTCGTCAGGACTATGAGATCAAGTATAGCTTGATCAACCTCATCCAAAACCGTTGCTTTAACGGCTTGCCCACGGAGAACCCGATGGACCACATCGAGGCTTTTGAAGCATTGTGCAATACCACGAAAGCCAATGGAGTACCCTACGATTATCTGAGGCTGACGTTGTTCAAATTCTCACTTGCGGATAAGGCGTTGCGATGACTTAAGATGTTGGAGCCCGGTTCCATAACCACTTGGGAAGAGTGTCGAGCTAAGTTCCTCAACCACTTCTACACGAAGGCCCGATCAGCACGTATGAGGAACCAAATTGTTGCCTGTAAGCAAAGGGCTACTGAGACTTTCAATGAAGCTTGGGAACGATTCAAAGAATACGTGAAGGACTGCCCCCATCACGGTTACACTCAAGAAAGCCTCATGACCACTTTCTATGGCGGTATTGACACCCAATACCAAATGGCTCTTGACACGGCAAGCAAGGGAGATTTCTCGACCAACACGGTGGCACAAGCGACGACACTCATCGAGAACTTGGCAAGGAGCAATAGTGACCACGCTCCGGAGTACGACCGGTCGGTTAAGGTGAAAGCAATTGAGACTGATGCCCTTAAGGACCTCACGCAGAAGGTGAACTTTCTTCTTGCGCGTGAGCAACAACCGGTGCAAGCTTGTGGAGAAGAAGATGAAGACTTGGAAGATCTTAACTACGTGGGAGGTTACCGTGGTGGTTTCAACCCCAACTATCGAAACCATCCAAATCTCTCCTATCGAAGCAACAACGTGGAGAACCCCCAAGATGTGGTGTATCCACCACGCCAACAAGGAGCTTACAACAAACCAGCTGCTTCTCAAGAAAACAAGCTGGAGGGGATGATGCAATCACTGATTGAGAGTCATAAGAAGAGTGCATCCGAGATCAATGCTAAGATCGATGGGATGTATGGCGATCTCAATGGGAAATTAACTACTTTGGCGATTAGGGTTGATTCTCTAGACAAGAGAGTTTCATCTATGGCTTCCAGCTCCAAAGGGAAAGAAGCTTGCAATGCTGTTATGGCTCATTCTGGAGTCAACGCAAGCTTCAAAGCGGATGAAATTGGAGGAGTATCGAGTTTTCAGAAGCCAGGATCGACCGGTCTCCTTCACAGATCGATCGATCCGCCTGCTGGTTTCACTTTGCTGACCCGAGAAGCCAGATCGACCGATCCCCAACCAGATCAATCGATCCATGCCACTGCTCAGCACGTTTCTGATTCGTTTTCAAAAGAGAGTGCTGCAAACTTTGTTGCTAAGGCTGATGTACTTCTCTACAAACCTCAGAGCCCTTATCCGGTGGTGCCTAAGACCAAGATCGATGAGACAAGGTACATACGGTTCAAGAGCATCATTGGCGAGTTGATTAAAGAAGCCACGTTCTCCGAAACTTTGGGAGATCTCCCGTTCTTGAAAAAGATCTGCAAGGATGTCATTGACGGTACTGAAGATGCTGTAGAAGTTGACACTTAACTAGCAAAGAGGAAGAAGGCTAGAAATCCAATGCTTGTCAAAGTGAAGAAACTTGAAGATCCGGGCAAGTTTGTGGTGCCATGTTCGATTGATGGAGAAGTCTTTACTAATTCCCTGTGTGATTCGGGGTCAAGCGTGAATGTCATGTCAATGGCAACCGTCCGTAGGCTTGATCTCCAAGGGATGGAGACCTCTAAGTACTCATTAAAGTTTGCGAATGCGTCCACAACAACCCCTCAAGGCTTCATAGGAGACGTAGAAGTGCGCATTGGCAACCACATAGTGCCCACCGATTTCCATGTCGTGGAAATGAGGGGAGGATCCGAAACTCCTCTAATCTTGGGACGCGCTTTCTTGACCACGGTTGGAGCCGTGTTTGACCTCGAAGAACCCAAGATGACCTTCACTAAGATCGACAAGGATGTGGCCTACTATCCGGTGCTTGAAGCAAATCGTTTGGGATCTAACTTTGCCGATGTGTTCGTTGTGATGAAGAGGACGCCTCGCAAGCAAGTAAATCGCCAATGGCCTTATCCAAAAGTCAAGAGGAATTGTACTTGCAATCCTCCATGTTTTCCCGCCGACGAGAATCAAGAAGAGATGAGAGATGAGATTCATCCACATGATCTCAACATGTTCGAGATGCGAGTAAAGATGGTGCCGGATGATTATAGTTTTGACGAAGCTTGGTTCAAGTATCCTTGTTTGCAAAAGTGCTTTTAGAGAAGTAGAGAACCATTCTATTCCATCGAAGCACACTTCTATAGGGCACGAGAAAGAAACGCGGAGAGGAGATGCCTTCCTAAGATGGAAGATCCCGGATGCTTCGTAATCCCATGTGCTATCAATGGTACTTCGGTTTACAATTGCCTTTGTGACTCCGGAGCCGGAAAAAGTGTGATCCCCACCGCCATAGCTTCTCGATGTGGAATCACCAATTGCTATCCATCCACTTCAAATCTTTACATGGCCGACGAGTCTATGGTGGTACCAAGAGGAGAGCTACGCAATGAAATGGTGCGAATTGGGGAAGTGTATGTTCCCACGGACTTCAAAGTTGTAGATGTGCCCGGGAAGCGTCAACAAGTCATCTTCGGAAGATCTTTCTTGAACACTGTTGGAGCTGTCATAGACATTCCCAATCACCGCGTGTGCTTTGCCAATGTCGACGAAAGGGTTTTCTATCGAATAAAGCCAAGAGAGAACGCGTTTAGGCCCATTCGTATCCAAGAGGAAGAACGCAGCGTACGCATCTCAGGAGAACTAATTCAAATCCCTCGTCCACAAGCCTAAGAGAAGAGGAAGTCAAGCTATAGACTTAAAACAAGCGCTTCCGGGAGGCAACCCGATGATTTTGTACTAACTATTATGTTTTGAGCTTTTGGTTTTTGTTTCTTTTGCTTTTAAGTTTAAGACTATTTATATTTGAGGATTTCTAATCAGTGGATCATTAAGGATTCCTAAGTGTATCAGGATTAGGTTTTGATCGCATTAAGATGCGAATTTTTGGTGATCAGACACTTAGGATCGATCGATCTCCTTGAAGGATCGATCGATCTCGCCTGGAAAATGAACCGAGGAACAGAAGCCTCGGGATCGACCGATCTACACCAGGGATCGATCGATCCCGACTCAGGTATTTCGAAAAAAAATGGATTTCCGGTTTGAATCGGTTTATCCACTTGATTCAAACCGGTTTAAACCGGTTTAGGGCCAATATATCGATGGAGATCGAGTCCTCTCTCTCCTCCATCGATCCCCAACCTCCATTGCTCTCTCTCTCTACAAACTTCAATCCTCTCAATCTCTCTCAATTCTCCATTGTTTTTGTTGATTCTTGGTGCTAAATCACACTATTTTTCGAGCTCTTTCTGATCCCCCTGTACCCAACTCGATTCGCTTAAGGAAATGGCTCCAAAACGACGTAGCGGCAAGGAACCAGCCACTGGAGAGAGAGAGTGGACCCAGAAGAATCAGGAAGACACCATTGCACTCCGCAGCTGCAAATTCGAGCCCACACGGTTTCTAGAAACCGATGTTCTGAGGGCTATGGGCATCCTAGACGATGTCTTGACGTTTCTGCGCAATGCCGGCTTCGGTTCTTTCCCGGAGAAGCGATGGGATCTCTATCCCAATGCCGCAGCCGAGTTCCTCGCCACGTTGCAGGTCCACTACCCTACGGATCCGCAAGATGCCACCGACGCCTTCATCTCATTTTTTCTATCTAGAAGGCACTTCACCATCACACTCTTTCAGTTGTGTGATCTCTATGGGTTCCCGCCTCGCGAGAAGAACCAATTCGATGGCATCACTGACCCCTCTGCATTCTGGCAGACCTTTGGGTCCGGCGAGTACGTTTCTCGAGGTGCCAAGCAGGCACTTATCCGCAACCCGGTGATTCGCTTGGCGGTCCGTTTCATGAGCAGTACCATCTTTGCCCGTGCAGAGATGGGTACTTTGCAGGTACCTGAGCTCTCCATGTGCTTCTATAGGCTCCATCGCTTCATCACCAGCCCCACCGCGGCCAACTACAACAAGACGCATCGCGTCAACTTCGCCGCATTACTAGTTCGGGAGTTCATCCAGGTGGCGAAGCAGGCACTTCGGTCCAGGAAGAAGGTGATCATGATCGGGAGCTTGGTGACTCCCATTATCACCCATTGCCGTTTCCATATCGCACCAGCCGTTCCTGAGCACAGGGCGCGATTCATTGATCGAGAGCACCTCTACGCGAGTGAGATTCTCATCCGCCACTCACTAGCCTATCGTTTTCAGGAAGCAGACGGGACATACAGGTACATTCAACATTGCCTTTCATCCGCCTGCTGGGGCGCTTTGCGAGAGACCTATCCCGCCGAAGACTAGTGGCGTTAGGAGAGCCACACGCACCAGACGTACCGACGAGGCTGGCACTTCTCAGCCCTCTACTTCTCAGCCTCCGCCATTTCAGCCATTCTCCGGCTATGTGCCTCCTTTTGAGCTTGACGTGAGCGCTTACACCGCTACTGATCCACCTACGGAGCCGGCTACAGAGATGGAGCGATGGGTCTGTGAGACTACGCAGAAGAACAACACCTTGTTGACGAAGATTGCCACTTGGCTTTGCTGCATCGCACCATCACCACCTCCACCCCGACGCGTGCCCACTCCGGTCCATGCGTCTGATACTGAGGAGATTGACCACGCCGCTGTTTCTACTGTCCGCGTCGATGATGATGAGGAGGATTCTCCTACTTGGCTATCATCCCCGAGCCATGACACCTCCGCGACTTATGAGCAGGACGATCTCCGCGAGCGCAACAGGCGAGGCCTTGGACAATGGGAATCTCCACCATCTCCATAGACTCGTATCCACTGGTTCTATCCTCTGTATAATATTCTTTTCGTTTATTTTTGCGACTATGTATTTCTATATTTGGATTTGTGATACTAACGATAGGATCGACCGATCTCCCTTCGGGATCGATCGATCCGCTTTGTGTTTTCTGACTTCTGTTTTTTTTATTTGATTTGCATTTCCTTTCTTCGATTTTTCTTTCCCACCGGGACGGTGTGAAGTAAGTCTGGGGGGATTTGTGACCATTATGCTAACATTTTTATTTGAGTCGTTTTATTGAGTCAAAATGGTTTAGAACTTGAAACTTCTTTTGTGAATCGCGTGTTTGTACTAATATCTTCTGCTACCCATCATGATTATACTCTTTGAAGAGCCGAAGATTGGAACGCTATAGCCGAACAACTCACCAGAAGTCCCTATCTCTTGGAAATCCGATTGACTTGGCGTTGACTCCACCCATGACAAGACGATAATTTGGACTTAATCTTCTCAACTTGGGGCTTGGTATACATCGAACGCGACCTCTGACTCAATGTTTTCCGAGACGCGCATAACTTCGAAAAAGTATGGATTCCCCTCTCTTCTCCTGAAAAAGAAAAAGAAAAAGAAGAAAAAGAGAAAAAGAAAAGAAAAGGGATGTGGTAAACAAAGAAGTGGGCCGAGGGATGTGTGGTTACCCCCTTGCATACTTCGGACTCATGAAAACCAACCCCGGGCTAAAAGAAAAGGAGATCGATAGAAAAAAATAAAATACCCTAGAAAAGTAGGGAGGAATCGATCTCAAAAGAGTAGAAGAGAAGAGAAGGAAAGGAACCATAAGAAGAATGTCTTGGGAGCTAGAGGAAGGTAAGCGTCTACGCGATCTTTGATCGATACTCCCTCGTTGAGACCGCACGCTTGTAAAGAATGAACGTAGGGAGTCAACAATGGAGATTTTGGAGCTTCCTTGAGATCTCGGGACACTAGTACGGAGAGTTGCTAAGCCAATGGTCATTACATGTTGTAAGCTCAATCCATTCACGGAAGATGTACGGAGATTCCCGAGAAGTTGTGAGTTCTTGTTTTCAAACCTTTCCTTTAAGATCTGTCTTTTTGATTGTTCTTGCTTGAGGACAAGCAAAGATTCAAGTCTGGGGGAATTGATGAGTCTTATTTTTATCGTTTTTAATCTTTGTTTTAGGATTGTATTTTGAGTCAACTAACTTATATTAGATAGAATTTAGGACTATTTGCTTTACTTAGGGATTTTCAGGTCTACAAGGAGAATATTGGAAAAAGAAGGATTTTGGATCAAATAAGAGTACAAATGGACCAAGCTTGAAGAAATGGGCCAATCGTGAAGAAATGAAGAAGGATTGACCGATCCAACCGAAGGATCGATCGATCCCTGAAGAATTGCGGCTCACGTTCGAAGAGGCGGTGGAACCGACTGACCAGGCCCATGGACCGCTCGATCTGATCAAAGGCTTTGGCCCAAGACAAGAAGACGGTGGGATCGACCGATCCTACCCGAGGATCGATCGATCCCTGCTTGCCTCTTCTCCAAGTTTTTCCATTTTTCGTTTTTCCATTTTCTCTCTTGTTTTCCTTTTGCGGCCTCTCTCCCTTTGCTATATAAAGAGAGGCTCGTCCCTTGTAGAAAAACACAATTCATTCTCTCCTCTTTAGAGTTTGTAAGAGATTCACCTCTCAATACACTCTTAAGTTTTATTTTATAAAGATGTCTCTTTATAGTTTCATCTTTGTTCTTATTTTTATGTTTAAGTAGTTTCTTTATTAGGCTAGGGTTTCTCTGAAGGGATGTGACCGATTATTAGGTTGTTAGATTTGGGAATTTACTTTATCGTTCTTCTTCTATTGTTATATTTAATGCTTAGGGCTTGAGTAGCTAACTTGTTCTAAGATCTTGTGTGATTAAACTAGGTACGAAAGTAGTGTTTAGTCGCTGGAATCAACACTAGTCGAGCAAGGTTTTATGGCTTGAGGCGAAAGCCCGGGCCATGACATCTTGTGAACATATCAATCCTATTCTTAATGCTAGTATTACTCTAGGGAACGCGCGAGAGCGGTTTTCTAATATAGTATTACTAAGTAGGTGTTTGCGCGAGAGCGAGATGTCTTATTAATTGTGAATTGAGTTCTAGAACGTATTTTAATATTCTCTACTAATTGATTTAATTGTTTTGTCACATCCTGGATGGTTTCCCTATGCCTAATATTCTTTTATTATTATTGCTTATTTATTTTATCGCTAGGTGGTTAGAAAATCAAATCCTTATTTTATCTTAGCTTAATTTAATCTATTGATTTAAAGTGTATCTCTGGTCTCTGTGGATTCGACCCTAAAGTACTACTATGATTACCGTTTTAATCCGGTATAGTGTATGATAGGTTTTTATTTGTTTATCCGTTTAGGAGGAGATCATCCAGCGACGCAATCATCACCAACTTCAATTTGAGCAAGCCGCATGTCATATTCACGGTATTGCCTCACACTCATCCCTAGAACAAGCGATTGATAATTTTGCTGACATTGTCTTACTACTCCAAACCTTTTCTGTTTCCAAAGTTTCTTGATGTAACGACTTCCTTCTGTGAGTTGATTTTTACCTATCAAAATCATACCTTAGAGATACATGGCTTCTGGATGATTTGCTTCTGCAGCTATCTTCAATTGACTGGTTCCTGCCATTGTTTTCTAAAGAAAGTAGTAATCTATTAGACCACATAAAAATATAGCATAAACATTTCCAGACATAGCACACTCATATTGAAGCTCTGTTTTGTCTGGAATTCTGTCCCATGGAGGTGAAAAAGTCTGGTGAAGATTCAGCTTCTTCAGGATATCTGGATATATACTTGTAGATATCACGTAACGTTTTGCACGAGAAGATGCAAGCAATGAAATCAGGATGAGATGATTCTCCTACTTTTCCCATTATGACAACCAACATATTATAAGGTAATTTGAGAAGAGATGGTGTATATGTTTCTTTTTTCATGATGCTCTATGTGTTTTTTTTGACAAGGAGGCTTATAATTGAACGAAAACAATCATAGTTTTATACTCCAATCTATTCATTTGAGAAATGTATAGATGCATGAGTTTCAGCTCCATAATAACTAATTTTTAAATATTAGTTAGTTAAATGTTTGTAAATTTTATAATCTCCATAATATTTTGGTACTTAAACAAAATATGTATCTCTTTACTGACATATTCATCTTTAATTATTTTGAAGGAAGCGAAATGTGAGCACAGTGGAGTCTGGCATAGTTGTAAAACGATCACCAAACATGATGACAAAAAGCAACATAAAGCTAATGTGTTTCAGAAGTAAGGTGTATTTTCTTTTGCTTTTATTAAGCATTGTCAATTACGAAACAAAATAATAACATACAGTTGAGTAGGTAAAATTTAAATGAGAAAGTATATAAAATGAAAAACAATAAGATAAATCTTAAGTTCATAATAATGGAAACGCTTAAAATGCATGAAAATAGTTCAATGCAAAAAACACAATCTGCTACGGTCTGGTAGTATACATTCTTTGTATCCACCTTACTCGCTCACTTATCTGAAATATTGATGGAAAACAAAAAAAAATGCATAAGTAAGTTATTATATATAAGTGAAATCCCATAAGAAGTTATTTAAATACAAAAACTACCTTTAAAAACAATTGGAAACTGTCTTTTTGGACCTTAATGTTCCTTTATCGTAGATTTTTGAACACTTCTTTGAAAACAACATTAGTAGTTTTCTTCTCTAGGATTCCTTCTTCATTTAGTATCAAAACTTGAAAGTACTACAAACGATAGGTTGTGCACTTGCATCCCTTCAATTTTATTTACCGAGGTTTAAAAACCTAAGTCAAATTAGGTGAAACCTGACTGTCTCTTTTGAGACACATCACCTATTTATAGATATAGTTTTGCATACAATTTCTTTTTGAAATAATAAAATATATAATAAATAGAATCAATAGTCAACATAATAGAAACAACTTTTTTTGAAATATTTAAATAGAAAAGCATAGAAAGTTAGACAAATATCTTTGACCAACAAATAAATTGTTTCAATGGCTTGTACTATCATAAAGAGAATTAGCAAAAGAAAAAAGTAAACAAGAAAATAAAAAAATCGTTGGAAATAATTCAAATTAATAAAAATTAGTAACTTAACTCTTACAAATGAGATTTTCCAGATGTTAAGTTATATTTTTGAGTTAAGATTTTACAAAAAAAATACCTTTGAATTCTTAATCAATTATAAAACTTTCTAACTCAACTTCAAATTTTAAAATTTGAGTTTAATTAATGATTGGTAACATGTTTGACTTAACTATGCATTACACCCATACCTCAAAGTAAATCATAACTAGCATTTTTATTGATGTTTTTTTCGTCACACTGTAGAATAGGTATCAAAGAAATCAAGGCTTTTTTTTTGTCGGAAACCATGCACCAAAATCCTACCCTTGTACTTATCAATTGACCCATCAGTTATGAATTTTATTTAAAAAAATTTATTTACTCCCTAAAAATTAATATATTTGTAGTAAATCTGTTATGTCATATGTATTATTTTCCAAAATGGAATCCATCTCGCTATAATTGGTTTTCTGCTAAAAAGTATCGTCTGATGTAGACATTGGTTCTTTAAAAATGTTACGTTCATTCTCTGGGAGAAATGCCACTAATAACTCAGAACTGAATATCTTCTCCTTACCAGATCTTTTACTTCGTCTCAGTTCTTAATCTTATTGGTCATTAATAGGGTTGCCTAAACTGCTTGTTTGTTTTCTAAAGAACTAGCATCTCGTTGATCACGAGTTTGTTTATTATTGTTTTTCTCCGTACGTGGAAACACATTTTTAAAAAATAAAGCATTTTCTACTCTATTATGGTGTTCACAAAAATGTCTGGAATATTAAACTTATATACTAGAAAGCGATCAGCACTACTATTTTCGTGTATAAGATAAAAATACAATCTACCATCTTAGGTTCGATGCTGATCTTTTTGGAGGTGGAATGCAACTTTTGCCAAGCAGGCAAGCACCCCCTACACTTCAGGTATTTGTACGAAGATATGTTATCTTTCGATTCATATAGAGTTTTTCCAGTAACTTTATGCGGTATTATGTTCAGGATATGATTGTTGTGAGCAAAAATTCTCCTTACATGTTATAGGCCAACCCAAATTCTTGCAACATTGCATTCATCACTATCTTAAGAGTTTGGTTTTTTGTTTCGCAATTTTGTTGGGTTCCGTTAAGTATGGATGGGTAGGTTGATGAATAATGTTTCCTGCATAGCGTATCGTTTCATCATATTCTCCTCCTCTAACACTTTGAATTATCTTGATAGTTTTATAAAATTTGATTTTTCTACTTCCAATTTGTATTCTTTAAATTTCTCTAAAACTCCGTCTTTACTACGTAGTAAATATACATAGCAATATCTTGTGCAATCATCTATGAAGGTTGCAAAATATCTACATCTAGTTTGCACAAATTTTAAAGGGAGCTTTGCATTTTAACATACTTTTTCTATCTTTTTAAGCAAGAAACATACTTTTTGCTATTGATATATTTTTTTCATCTTGTACAATTTTTCTGGACGATCTTACCCTTTTAACAACTCATTAACAACTCATGTATCTTTCATTCTCTCATTCTCTATTTTTCTTTTCCACTACGCTTCTACTCCCTCTCTCTCTCTCTCTCTCTCTCTCTCTCTCTCTCTCTCTCTCTCTCTCTCTCCCTTTCTCACACACTCTCTCTCTCTCTCTCTCTCTCTCTCCCTTTCTCACACACACTCTCTCTCCCTCTCTCTCTCTCTCTCTCTCTCTCTCTATCTATCTCTCTTTCTCTCAATTTTTTCTCTCTCCCACTATAATTGATTTTGAAAGATGAGATATATCATGATGATGAGATCTGTTGGAATAGTTGGGTTCAGACTACTGATTTATGAAGACGGTGGAATAAAAGATTTGGGTGGGAGAAGAGATCTGTAAGTTGATTGAAGCTGTTTGGATGAAGTCCATTATCCACACATGAGTCGTATTCGTATATTGAAAATGTATTGATTGACAGACAAATGTGGACAAGCTTCATTGTCTGGACAAATTGAATATGGGCAGACATGAGGTATATTGTGGATAATTGATACAAAAACGTAGAAGGGTTGTCACGTAGAAGGGTGGCAAATTAAAGTTATATTTATGGACTGGATGAGGTGGACAATATGCATTGGACAGATGGTGGTAGAGATGAGATATACTGTGGACAGTTGGCAAATTTAACATCTTCTATCCATCTAGCCCATTTGATGGACATTGATCATATATTTGAAAGATTTATGTATGGACAGGTTGAGATGGACAAGATGCATTGTCTCGACATATTAAATATGAGCGTATAAGCAAATGAATACTTTAACAAGGTATGTGTCAACACATAGTCATCCATTTTCCATAAATATGAAAATATATGTCTAGACAACAAGAGAACAAGCCTAGTTATACATGGTGATTTGTCCACACAAAGTGGTACCTTGTCCACACAAAGTGGTACTTTGTCCACACATGGATCGTATATTGAATATATATGTATGGACATGATGAGGTGGACAAGGTGCATTGTTAAGACAGATTAAATGTGGGCGTACAAATAAATGTCTACTTGCACACGGTTATGGGTCAACATAGAGTCGTCTGTTATCCACACATAGGCAAATATGTCTAGATAACAACATAATAAATCTATTTATACTAGATCCTGTGTCCACACAGATTAGTTTATTGTCCACACATGGTCATATTTGAAGGTGTATGTATGGATAGGATCAGGTGAACATGATGCATAGTGTGGACAGATTGAATATGTCCATACATAGGTAAATTTATTTCTAAACAACTTACTTGCCTATTTATGTAGGGGATGTGTCCACACAAAGTAGACAATTCAAAATATACATAAATGTTTTCCATATATCGGATGTCAACATGGACATCGTCGATGGATAACGTATCTGTATGTACAATATTTTGATGTCCATACATAGTCTTCTATAGGAAGATATCCATATAATATTAGTAATCTATATGTTCTTCTCGGAAACTAGTTGTCCACGATGTTATGCCCATCCATTTGTATATGTAAACAACAATGTATATCTCTAGTTATATATACAAAGTTATGTGTCCACACAGAGTAGTCTATAGTCCATGCATAGTCGTCCATGAAAACATGTTCACTCATCTTCGACATCTTTATGTGGACATTAGATGCTTATTGTATGTCCATTATATGTCCACATGAGTTGTCCACGACGATAACTCCACATATAATAATACAAGCTGTCTCTTTGGACATTGGTCATATATGAAAATTGTCTGTTTTGACTGATGATGATGGACATGAGATATACTACGGACTATTGATACAAAAGAATGATTGACTTATAGAAGGGTCGCAAATTGAAGGGTTAACTTAACCATGCGAAAACAATAAATGAATCCATGTGAAATACATCGACCAGACATGGTTTCGTGGACAGCTTCAGAATTTTCAATATTAATCATAATTTATTTGTGTAAATTTCAAAAATATTAATAGATAGTCTTTATCTATTTAACAGGTGTTCATATGGAATACACCATCTGGACATAACTTCGTGAACAACAAGGCTCGGAGAACAAGTGGATGAGTTTTGTGGACAACGACGCTCCATAAAACAAGTGAACATGACTTCATGGACAACAAAATTACAGTGTCAAGAAGACTAAAAATTTTAACGAGACAACTTTCCCAAAATTCTCTTTTTTTTCCTCCAAATCTTCCTGGAAACATTGAGTATTGTAGCCATAATCATATTCCATCAAAATTAAAAGACTTTTGAAAATCTGAAAATTTTTAGTGAAGGATTGTAGAAACCTTGAGAATTTTAAAAGGTATTCTCTCTTCTTTTGAATAATTATAGAACATTTTAGGATTTTGAATTCCAAAAGTTGAAGAAATAAAAGAAACAAAAGAATTATATGAATAACTTTTGTTTTCTATTTTGATACTTCGTAGGAAGGAAGAGAGAGAAAAAGAGAAGAGAGAAAAAGAGGAAGAAAAAACAAGGGTATATAGATAAACTAATTAAAAACGACTGGCAAATTAAGACTGCGGAATGGGTACTGTATATGTCTACTGTTGTGCCAAAGTAGGACGATTTTGTTTCTATTCGTGTTGCACGCCCATAGTATAGTAGTTTACTTATTAGGATTACATGTGTCAGTCTGCAAATTACAGAATATAGGTATACATTTGTAGCATATAGGTTACATATATATATATATATTGTGTTAGTGTGTTGCATTTAAAATCTAGTTGTGGATCTCGGATCCAACACTCAAATAAGAACGGATTTGAATCAAGAAAAATGAGAAATACTTTAGGAAAATAGAAAGAGATTTCAACAACAATTTGCTTGAGAGAATAGTATAGTATCAGTATTATTGCCAAAAAGTCGTCCCTCTATTACATTGGGGTTATTCTTTATTTATACTCCCACTTTTAGACATTAATTATATTTAATGCCATTATTACAATTATTTACATTAATGACGTCGGTTTTGATCTTGTCTTTATTGTTGTAACAGCTACATTTGAATCCTTTCTGGGCTTGGGCCTCTTCCTTTATCTTGGACTTCCGAGCTCCTTTCCGTGTCCGAGCTTGTCTTCTCCGAGCTACTTCTCAACTATGTGTTTGGATCCTTCTTTGTTGGGCTTGTAGTCGGGCCCCATTATGAGGTCGGGATCCGGTATCAACAATTGTCCCCCAAGTCTTCCGAACTGTTCAGTTCGGACGACTTGGAATTCAATGCTGATTTATTTGATTTTATCCGGATTTACTGTGCTTTCCATCATTGTTTCGATTTTCGTGATTACAGCGATTTGATCTCCCTGACATTCGCCGATTTTGTCCTTGATTGATGGTTAATTTTTATATTAATATCGTGGGGAAACTACTCCACTTCCCCATGCTTTTTGTGACGGTTTGAAGATAAAAGCAAAAATAAAAACTTTTTTTTTTTATTCTCCTTCTCCATCTTTACTTTCATCTTTCTCCTTGAATTTTCCGAAATGTCTCCGCCTCGCTCTGCCCCTATTGTCCCAACAGAAGAAGAACTCGCCATCATCGCCGCCGAAGATAATATGGCAACCCCTGGTGCTGTAGAGTGTACGCAACCGGGGAACGAATTTGGTCCGTACTGGCCAACCCTTTCCTCCGAGGAGTCGCTTACCACACTCCGACGTCTCTGCAACGTTTCGGGTGATGTGGAACTTGTTCTTCCGGCGCCGAACGAATCTCCGGAATCCGTTCGCCCAGGGTATTGTTGTGCCTATGAAGTTTACTTTAAAGGCTGTGGTTTGCCTTTTCCTATTCCCGAATTACTACTTTTGTATTTGGATGCTCTGAGGCGTTCTGCCTAAGTTCAGGATGATGCTTGATACAGCCAGCAATGGGAACTTCCTGAACAAGGATGTTGACGATGGTTGGGAGCTTGTTGAGAACTTAGCTCAATCTGACGGGAATAAAAATGAGGATTATGATAGGACTGTTAGGAGCAACAACGATACTGATGACACCACCAGGAAGGAAATCAAGGCTTTTCATGAGAAATTTGACAGGATTTTGCTGGGTCAACAGAAGCAGGTTATTTCTGTCTGTGAAGCTGAGCAGATACAGGTCCAAGATGGGGAGGTTGATCCAACTGAGGAGATATGCTACATGAAGAATTAAGGTGGCTACAATAGAGGTTTCAACAACTATAGAGCTAACCCGAATCTCTCCTACAGAAGCACAAACGTTGCTAATCCACAGGATCAGGTCTACCCTCCGCAACAACAACCTCAGCAACAGCAGGCGCAGCAGCAGCACAAGCCCTTCGTCCCTTACAACCAGAATCAGAGTTTTGCTCCGAAACAACAGTACTTTCAAGCACAGTAGCAGAGCAACATGAGTGCACCTCCAGGCTTTCCGCCTCAGGCACCGCCACCTGACTTGACAAGCATGCTCCAACAGCTCATTCAGGGTCAAGCAGCTGGTGCTATGGATGTTGCGAAGAAATTTTCTGAATTGAACACTAAGGTGGAAGCCTTGTCTTCCAAGGTGAAATACATGGAGAGTAACATCACATCTACTTCTTATGTGAAGACTACATGACAACTCCCGGGTAAAGCGATTCAAAACCCAAAGGAGTATCACACTGCTCAATCTCTCACACTGCGCAGTGGTAAACAGCTTCCCTCCAGACCCGGACCTACTGTAGTCACTAAGGACAGTGAAGAACAAGATGGGGAAGATTTCTGTGAACAAGAGGTTCAAACTGGGAAACAGCCAGAGGAAGACAAGATCGACCTCCCAGCTCAAACTGAAGACAAATCCAAACCTTCCTCAGTTGAGACACCAGCAGTGTCTGAGCAGAAGAAACCAGTGTTTATTCCACCTCCTTACAAGCCTAAACTTCCATTCCCAGGAAGGTTTAAGAAGGAGCTGGTGGCAAAATACAAAGTACTTTTTGATAAGCAGATGAAAGAGATTGAAGTGAAGATGCCTTTGTTGGATGTTATTGCCCTCATACCTCAGTCCCACAAGTATTTGAAAGACTTAGTGATGGAAAGAATCAAGGAAACTCAGGGGATGATGGTACTAAGTCATGAGTGCAGCGCTCTCATACAAAGGAAGGCTGTTATGGAAAAGCTCGGTGATCCTGGATGTTTCACTCTACCATGCACCCTTGGTCCATTTGCCTTTAATAACTGTCTTTGTGATCTTGGGGCATCCACCAGCCTAATGCCACTCTCCTTAGCTAAAAGATTAGGATTCACCAAGTTTGGATCGTGCAATAACGCTATGATTTTAGCTGACAGATCTGTGAGGTATGCACATGGTATGTTAGAGGATTTACCTGTCAGGGTTGGGGATGTGGAGATTCCTACTGACTTCGTGGTATTGGAGATGGATGAAGGACCAAAGGACCCTCTACTTTTGGGAAGGCCATTCTTGGCCACAGCTGGAGCAATCATTGATTGCAAGAAAGGTCTGATCGAGCTGAACCTTGGAAAGGACTTCAAAATGACTGCAAGAAAGAAAGGTCTGATCATTGATTGCAACAAACGAAGTTATGAAGAAACCTACCATAGAAGGGCAACTGTTCTACATAGAAAGGATGGATCAGTTGGCAGATGAGCTACTTGAAGAGCTCAATGAACAGGATCATCTTCAGAGTGCTTTGACAAAGATTGGTGAAGATGGGTACCTACACTTGGAGACTGAAGCTTATCAGAAGATTTTGGACTCTCACAAGGAGGAAGAAGATTGAGTGGTCTTTGAAGACTTGGTGCAATCATCAGAAGAAGTCAGAGCAGTGGGAGATAAGTGTGCAGACCAAGCAGAAAATCAAAGTTTGATGCTTCCACTCCGACCTGCACACCTCTACAGACAGTCCTGCACAGGATGACTGGTCTGAACTCAAGGCTCCTAAGGTTGAACTCAAACCACTACCAAAAGGGCTAAGGTATGCTTTCTTAGGCCCTAATTCTACTTACCCTGTCATAGTGAATGATGAGCTTAGCCATGATGAATTGCAAATGTTGTTGACTGAACTGAAAAAGTTTAGAAGGGCTATAGGGTATTCACTAGATGACATTAAGGGTATTTCTCCAAGTCTATGCACACATAGGATTCATCTTGAACAGGAATCATACTCTAGCATTGAACCTCATAGGAGATTAAATCCTAACTTGAAAGAAGTTGTTAAGAAAGAAATTCTTAAGTTGTTAGATGGTGGGGTTATTTATCCTATTTCTGATAGCAATTGGGTGTCTCATGTACATTGTGTTCCTAAGAAGGGTGGGATAACTGTTGTGAAAAATGAAAAAGATGAACTTATCCCAACTAGGACAATCACTGGCCATAGAATGTGCATAGACTATAGGAAACTGAATGCTGCATCTAGAAAGGACCATTTGCCATTGCCATTCATTGATCAAATGCTTGAAAGACTTGCCAATCATTCGTTTTATTGTTTCCTTGATGGATACTCGGGATTCTTTCAAATCCCAATTCACCCCAATGACCAAGAGAAGACGACATTTACTTGTCCTTATGGTACCTTTGCATATCGAAGGATGCCATTTGGATTGTGTAATGCACCCGCCACTTTTCAGAGGTGCATGATATCGATCTTCTCAGATCTAATAGAGGATGTAGTCGAAGTCTTCATGGACGACTTTTCCATCTATGGAGACTCGTTTGCATCTTGTCTTTCTAATTTGTGCAGGGTCTTGAGGCGGTACGAGGAAACAAGTCTTGTGCTGAATTGGGAGAAATGCCACTTCATGGTCAGAGAAGGAATTGTCCTTGGGCACAAGATTTCTGAAAAAGGGATAGAGGTTGACATGGCCAAGGTTGAGGTTATGATGCAGTCGCAGCCCCCAACAAATGTGAAAGACATTAGAAGTTTCCTTGGGCATGCAGGCTTTTACAGAAGGTTTATCAAGGATTTCTCCCAGATAGCAAGACCTCTCACCAGGTTGCTCTACAAGGAGACTGAGTTCATCTTTGATGATAAATGCTTGAAGGCTTTCCAGCTCATTAAGGAAGCTTTGATATCTGCTCCAATAGTCCAAGCCCCTAATTGGGACTATCCATTTGAGATAATGTGTGATGCTTCAGACTAAGCAGTTGGAGCTGTTCTAGGACAGCGGATTGATAAAAAATTGCATGTTATCTACTATGCAAGCATGACATTGGATGATGCTCAGGGAAGGTATGCAACCACAGAAAAAGAGTTGTTGGCAGTTGTCTTTGCTTTTGAGAAATTCAGAAGTTACTTGGTTGGTTCAAAAGTGATTGTCTACACAGACCATGCTGCGCTAAGGTACATCTATGCAAAGAAGGATACCAAGCCTAGACTTTTGAGATGGATACTTCTGTTGCAAGAGTTTGATATGGAGATACTTGATAAGAAAGGGATTGAGAACGGGGTAGCTGATCACTTGTCAAGAATGAGGATTGAAGATGATATCCCTATTGATGATTCCATGCCTGAGGAACAACTTATGGTAGCCCAAGCCTTCATTGAAAGCGCACCCACCGGGTTAGAACTGGTTGAAGTAATGGCGCTGAAGGAAGAAAAGCTTCCATGGTACGCAGACCTTGTCAACTATTTGGTTTGTGGAGAGGTTCCTAAGAGTTTAGACAGCTACAACAGGAAGAAGTTCTTCAGAGATGTCAACCACTATTTCTGGGATGAGCCCTATCTGTACAAGAGAGGTTCTGATAGTCTGTTCAGAAGGTGTATAGCAGAAGAGGAAGTACAAGGAGTGCTTGAGCACTGTCATGGGTCTTTATATGGAGGACATTTTGCAACATTCAAGACAGCCCAGAAGGTTTTGCAAGCAGGTCTCTGGTGGCCAACTCTATTCAAAGATGCTCACACCTTCATCACCAAGTGTGATGCTTGTCAGAGGATGGGTAACATCACTAGAAGGAATGAGATGCCTCAAAATCCAATCTTGGAAGTTGAAGTGTTTGATGTTTGGGGGATTGATTTCATGGGTCCTTTCAAACCCAAATCAAATGGCAATGAATATATCTTAGTGGCAGTTGACTATGTTTCAAAATGGGTTGAAGCCATTGCAGGTCCTACCAACGATCATAAGGTTGTCTTGAAGCTGTTCAAAAGCATCATTTTCCCGAGGTATGGTGTACCAAGAGCTGTCATCAGTGATGGAGGAAGTCATTTTGTCAACAAAATCTTTGATGGTATGCTGAAGAAGTATGGTGTGAAGCACAAAGTGGCAACTGCTTATCATCCCCAAACAAGTGAGCAAGTAGAAGTCTCCAACAAGCAGATTAAAGGGATTTTGTCAAGGATTGTTGGGTTGTCTAGGAAGGATTGGTCTATGAAGCTGGATGAGACTCTTTGGGCTTACAGAACAGCTTACAAGACACCAATTGGAAGAACACCCTTTCAGTTGGTGTATGGCAAGGCATGTCACCTTCCTGTGGAGGTTAAATACAAAGCCATCTGGGCAACGAAGCTCCTAAATTTGGACATCATGACTGCACAGGAGAAGAGAGCAGTAGATCTGCATGAGTTAGAAGAGATTAGGCTTGATGCTTATGAGAGCTCAAAGGTCTACAAGGAGAGAACCAAGGCTTTTCATGACAAGAAGATTGTTGTGAAAGAACTCAAAGCTGGAGATCAAGTGCTGCTATTCAACTCTAGACTTAAGTTGTTTCCTGGAAAGCTTAAGTCTAGACGGTCTGGACCATTTGAGATAAAGGAAGTTCTGCCATATGGATCTGTCACTCTGCTGAACAAGGATGGTAGTGAATTCACAGTGAATGGACAAAGGGTCAAGAAGTACCTTGCAGATCAAAAGATTCCAGAGGGGTCCTCTGTGCCTCTCTGTGATCCTCCAAAAGCCTAAAACGGCACCAAAAATCAAGCTCAGTGACTATAAACAAGCTCACTTGGGAGGAAGTCCCAAAGGTATCCTTGTAAATATTTCTTAAGTTTTTGTTTTTAACTTTTGCTTTTAGTTTTCTGTTTGGTCAGGATGTTATCAGGAAGAAGTGTATAAGTATCATGAAGGATCAGAGAAAGAGAGAAACTGTCTTCAGAAAGCGGTTGGGTCGAGTAAGAAGCAACTGTGGTGGTGGTAGTGGAGTAAAAATCAAAAGAGAGGATATGCAAAAAAAAAAAAAAAAAAAAAATTTCGATTCTCTCTCCCTCCCTAGCCACACAAATCCTATCTTAACCCCTTTTTCATTTTTCCACACGCTTTCCCTTTGCTCCCTCATCCCCAACAACACTTCACTTCCATTATTCTTCTCATTCCACTTCACACCCAACCAAACCTTCATCATCTCTCAGCTTACTCGATCCGACCAGTTCACGCGCACCATACTCGACCGAGAAAACTCCAGCTTACTCGGTCAGTGAAGCTTCGTTTGCTCGATCTGCACCAGCGACGAAGCTACCTTGCCTGATTAGTTACTCGAGCTCTGACGCGTCTCCGGCGAAGCTTCTTGTTACTCGACCAGCGCTGCTTACTCAGACCTTCCCTTTCTTCGCTGTACGCAGACTCGACCCAGTGTCTACTCGGGGTTTTTATTGGTTTTGTCTACTCGGGTTGTTCACCGTCAAAACGCCGCCGTATACTCGATCTGCAACTCAACCAAGTCCAAATTTCATCTCTGTATACTCGGACCGCCTGCTCGAGCAACGCAACTCTCGCTGTTTCTTTCTCTTACTCGGTCAGTGCTTCTTGGTGGTACCCGCCACACACTTTTCTGTTACTCGATCTGTGCCAGCTTTGTGCTACTCGTTTGGTCTCAGTTCAGTTTCAGCTTTTCGCGTGTTACTCGGTCTGCGGTTGTTACTCGACCTGTTCTCTGTGAGTCTTGGTTTGTGTTTTTGGTGCAGTTTCTCACAGGTTGTGTACACAGGACCGTATACCTTCCACCATTATTGGGTTGTGAATTTTGGCTAGAAATCTTGGTCTTATTCATTGTATGTTCAGACCTTTCAATTAGCTTTTACACAACATCAGAGTGACAATGGCCAGAGATCAGTACACAGAGGAAGCGGGTTCTAGCAAGGCACAAGGAAAGAGGCCAATGGAGCCTATGCAATTGCGGGATGAGGACAGTGATGATACCCCGTATGAAGAACCAGTCCAAGCATCTAGGAAGTCAGTGAAGAAGAAAGGTCCAGAACTCACTTCTGCACAATATTATGAGCTGTTTCAGAAACATAAGTATTAGGGTACAAGGTATCCGGATCTACAAACAATGCAAGAGCTTGGCATAGATAAGGATGTAGAGTATCTGTTCAACCAGTGTCATCTCAGTACAATGTTGCAAACCCCACGCGAGGCTCACAGGGAAGAAACAATCCAGTTTCTCTCATCCCTTAACCTGCATGTCGTCGGGAGCCTCGGTTTCATCACGTTTCAGGTGTTTGGTCGGGATTATTCGATGAACACGAGGAATTTAGAGGCTTTGTTTGGTTTTCCCAGCAGGAATGGGACAAAGCAAAAGTATGACAAGGCTGAGTTAAACTCGCTATGGGCAACAATTGGTGCGGGTGAGGTATTCAATTCCTCACGATCAAAGAGTACTCACATCAGGAGCCCCGTCTTGCGCTATTTTCACAAGGCTCTCGCCAATGTGTTCTTCGCAAGAGAAAACTCAGGAATAATGGTAAATGGGGAGATGGAGTTTATGATCATGGCGCTCAAGGACTTGCTCTATAACACTGTAGATGGGACTATAATGCAAGGTGACCAAACCAACACTTCTCTCTCCTTCATTCTGGTGCATCAATTGCTGAACTACAAGAAGTGGGTTGTGAAACTCCAAGGGACAAGCACCATAGACACTCTGTGTGTAGGAGGCTTAGTGACAATGATCCTGGACGAATGCAGAGTTCCATTGGAGACAGAAGCCGTTGCACCAAAATGGATAGATGTTCCATACTTGAGGTCAGCGCATGCTCTTGACTGGGATAGAGTCTCTCAGAAGTTGGTTTATAACTTCTCTCGTTCTAGCTCCGAGGACCCACAAACATTACTCCCCTCACAGATTTTGCTTCCATGTGTGCATTTGACATCTTTCTTCGAACCTGGTGATGATGGCAATGTTGAGTTTACCCCTCCCATTGAATCCTTGCACATGACCACTGGTAATGCTGATGATGGTCAAGGTATAGGGATCACTGAAGATCCAATGGAAATAGAGGAGGATCAGCTTGAGTATGGTGGTGGAGGATATGCTCCAGAGATATATTATTTCGAAGAATTTAGCGCACCTAGACAGGGGGCGGGAGTAAAGGCAGCTCACTCAAGGCTCAGCTCGCTGCAACAATGGAACAAGGCTCAAGACAAGCTACTGCAAGCGCAAGACAGGGAACTGAAGGCGCAAAAGAAAGAGATTAAGTCTCTCAAGTCAAGGTTTAAGTACTTCCTGAAGAAGCTGAGTTGTTCCTCATCCACTACAGCACTCCACACCACCTTTACTTCTCCAGTTCGCCAAGCTGCATATGAAACTGAAGAGCAAGCTGACTTTGAGCAAGAGGAATAACCTGCATATGTGGAAGAAGAACAAGCTGACTATATGCAAGAGGACCAACCTATGTATCAGCAACCTGAGTATGCACCAGAAGAGCAAGCTGAATATGAGACAGAGATGCAGGTTCCCTCTGCAACTCCTGCAAGACACTCTTCTTACCAGCACAGTGAGCGGGAGTATTTACCAATTCCTGCATGGACATCTGCTTATGAGCCAAGAGAGAAAAAGAGGAGATCAGTGAAGAGGAAGATTAAGCGCCAAGGGTCTTCACGCAGACAAGAGGGAGCACCATCCTCTGAGCATCCACCAAACGACTCCTGAGGTACTCCAACACCTTCCCTTGTATATACCATTGCATATTTTTCTTGTTGTTTTGTTGATTCTTGAATTCTCTCTCATATTTTTCTTACACAAGGGACTGTGTAATTTAAGTTTGGGGGAGGGTTCAAGATGATGTATTTGACATTGTGTTTTGTGTTCTTATTTCAAATTTTTGCATCTTTGAGTCTGCATGCATCTAAGGCATAGAAAAACCATAAAAATTTGAAATATTTGAAAAATTTTCTAAAAAAAAGAGTGTTCATTTAGTTTGCATTTGCATATAGGATTGAGTCTAGAATGTTTCATGTAGGGCTGTTGCATTCTGCATAGGGGACAATGATGATTTCAACCTTGGTAGCTTGCTGAATTCACTAGATTAGGATCAATGCCCTTGTTACTAGTTCTGTAATGCATAGTGATTGAGTTTGAAACATAAGGCTGAAACAAACTTGGAATTCTTGAGTTGCATTCTAGTCCTAATTGAAACATGTTGTGACTTGACATCATTTCCTACTTATAAGAACCTAATCTTGACTTGCAATTATCTGGTTGTGCATTGCATGCAAACTCATGGATACCATATACATACTTGGGTCATCTTATCCTTTTTACCACTCTTGTTGATCCAAGTAGCTGATTCTCATCATTGGAACAGTTTCTCCACACCCTCAACCCATCTTTCTTTCAAGCCAATTGTGTTTGTTTTGAGTGTTAGGCCTTTTTTCTGGATTGAGCTTAGTAGAAAGTGTTAGGTTTGAGCCGACAGGAATGAAACCTTGTGTAGTTCTAGTTCGCGTTATCCGGACTAGATAGGACTAGGTGGGAACTTGTTGCAGGGTTTGGGATTGGATTTGTGCTTATCATGACATAAAGGAAAAAGATTGATGGTGAAGAAAGGAAAGAGTTTTTAGGAGGGGGAATGTGTTTCTATGTGTTTATGTTCTAGTAAAGGATTTGGGGAATACAAAGTGTAGAAAAAGATGGTTCTGTGCAAAAGAAAAGAAAGATAAAAAGAGAAAAAGAAGTGTATAGCAAAAAGCTTTTGATGTCTTAAGAAATAAGAAGAAAAGAGAACCATAGTGTTTAAAAGGAAACCCCAATCCGCTAGACGAGTAAGAAAGAAGAAACTCCTCCTAAGACTTAGTATAAAGAGTGAATGATTGAGCTCAAAAGGAGCTGAAGCTGAAGGGTAGACTTAGGACAATCTGGGGTTAGAGAAGTTAGGAGCAAAACGTCTTGGGTACTTTTGGGTAAACAAGGTTTTGTTCTTGTATGCATCTATTGGTCCTTACCTTTAGCATTCTTCTAAAGCTCAATCCGTTTTCTGAGAGAACCCTGATCATGATTGTGAAACCACTCTAAAGGAGATCATCTTTATCTCCAACCTTTCTCACCAAGCCAAATGAGTTTGTAAACATTGCATAACCAGATCCATGTTCTTGTTTAATGAATGTCAAAGGAAATGATTGATATGAATGCATGTGTAGGTGAAAGATTGGAATCAGTTCTTGTTGTGATGAGTTTGTCTAAAGCTTTTAATTAGAATTCCTTTACTCTGCATCATAGAACTATTAAATTGGACATTGATTCTAAATGTTTTATTGGCAAGCTTTAGGTTCTGAGACCCCATCTTCAAACTTCTCTTTCTGCTTATGACTTGTTTGCTTGAGGGCAAGCAAAGACTAAATTTGGGGGAGTTGATGTGTTCATAATTTATCCCTTTTTATCATACATTTGTCATTGTTTCGGCTCCATTAGCTTGTAATTGTTGCATCATTCATAGTATGTTTTGCATATTAGCATATTTAGGAGAGTCTTAGAGTTGTCTTGCACGAATCGCATACATCTTGCATTTTGGAGTCATTTCAGGTGTCTGGAGGTGTTATACTCGACCTGTCACCATGAAGGAACCATTGATTCTGCCTTTTCTCTTACTCGGACTGCACAACGCCCACTGACGCCGTCGTCCCACTCGGCCTGTTCGCTGCGCAATCTCAACCACCGTCGCCGCTTACTCGGACTGTTTGGATCTGCTACCAAGGCGCTTACTCGGCTGGTTCCCTGGTTTACTCGACTCGTAGACCCGCCTGCTAATCTGTTGGAGACTCTGTTTACTCGGTCCACGACAGAGTCTTACTCAACCCTCTCAGCTTTTGCCCACTCGGTCTGTTCGCAGTCTACTCGACCAAGCGGACAAGTTACTGGAACCAGACAAATCTCGCTTCATCTCTGTTCACTCGATCCGTCAGACCGAGTCTAATCCTTAGGCGATTCTCCTGCTCGACCCGTCAGCTGTTGGAAGCCGTTCGTTTTCATGATTTGTCTCACTCGTCCTGTACCATCAAGACTCTGCTTAACCGACTTAATCCTTGACTTTTGACTTTTTAAGTTAGGGTTTTACCCTTTTTAGTATAAATAGACCCTTATGTTTAGGGTTAAGGATACCTTATGTTTTATCTTTGCCTCTTTTAGAACTTGAGCAAACTTCTCTATTTTGTAATCCAGATCTTCTTTTATCTTTTAAGTTTATGCAATTTTTACTTTGATATTCTTATTCTTCTTGTCTTGATCTATTGAATGATGTTGCTTATTTTGATTTCTGGGTATTTGTGTTTGAAGATCATGATTTCTGTTCTTGAGTAGTGAACTAGGGTTCTTGAGGATGTGATAGATCAGGTGGAAAATCTTAATATTTAGGGTGTTCAAGCTTTAAATTTGATGTTTCTCTTCTGGACTAGAGTTTTGATTCGCTAGGTTTGTTCTGATCAAATGGATCTAGTCTTTAGGCATTTCACACCCGAGAGGTGTTTGGTGAAATGTCTGAACCACTAGTGCTAGAGATTCGTTTTCCTTACCTAAGAGATTAGTTGTCTAGGAAGCGTTTTGACATAGAGTGAACTTGTTCATACTGCCATCTTGACATGGTTTCACCAACGAGAGTTGGGTTAGGATGTTGTTAGGCTTGATAGTCTTTGTCAAGAGATTGAATTGATTAGCTTCAGTGTTCACTGTCTAGGGAAAGCATGATTGCTTATTGAGCATCTTACATACTAGGAGGATCCACCTGCATCAATAACCACATTCTCAGGAGCTTTACTAATCTGATTCATTTATCACCTGTCTTGCTTGTTTCGTTCGTTTGAGTTTTCATCTGCATTTGTTACTTCTTGTTTTGCAAACTTGTTTAATTTCTTTGTTTGTTCACATAGGTTGTTAGACATAAACATTTCTGCTTGTCTTGACTTAGTTGTGTCTGATCACATCTCGACTGCTAGTAACGTACCCATTTGGATTGACACCCTTCTATGCTACAATGACATGTTAGTGCAGTAGGGAATTGAGACCTAGTAAAAGCTTAATATCATTTTCAATCACAACTCTTTTATGGCTATGTCTAGATCTCGTCAAAATCGTTGACAAAATAGATGTTTCTCATAAACTAGTTTAGATTTGGGTTTACAACAGAATTTTGGTTTGTTGTAAGCTACTTCTCAGATTTTGTAAGAAAGAGAGAGATAAAATAAAAAAAGATGAAGAGGTGAAGAGATGGACAATGAAATTAAAAAAATCATTTAAATTTGAAAAGTGAAATGCAATAATAACAAGGAGAGATGAGATGGGTAACGAGAAGACAAGGAGAAGGGAGAATGTGTTAGAGGGCAATTGTGTCAAAAAACATAAAAAATGGTGTCTCCCGAAAAAAGGGTGTTAGCGTGCAATATGTTGTGTAGAAGTGGTGCCTCAGTGCAAATTTCCCTATTTCTAATTTGTTTTCAGCCACACAATCTTAATCAAGTTATTAAATGAGTGGATTAGATTTAATCACCTTCCCACTCTTTCCTTCCTCCAAATAACCAATCTCGTTTGTAAGTAACAACTAATGGAGGGTAAAATTGTCTATTTTTTTGTCAAAACAGTGCAAAAATGGCCCTTGTTTTATAAAGGGTGTCTCTTGCAATGTTTGGTCCAAAAAGAATGTTAGAGTGCAACTCTCCCTAATATCAATCCAATAGTTAGAATATACACGATACTAAGATACACCTTACCTTAACTCCAACCTATCTCTAGCACTCAAAACAAGTCAGAATATACACGATTCTATTTTCTTTTTCTCTTTTTAGTTTTTTATAACTTTGAAGACATGGTCCACGTTGTAATGAATTATATGTTCATATGTTCGGATCTACCTATTTCAACTTTTAAGCATCCTCCATAACTTGTAAATTACATATGTCCATGTGTGATGTATTCAATTTTATTTACCCAAATATTATTATTTTCCCATGATTAAATTTTTTTTTTAAAACTAAATAAAAAGATTTTGGTTTCCTCAATATACAATCTATATATAGTAGTAGTTCCCTTTAATATTTCCCATTTTATCATAAATATGTTATTTGATAGGAATACTATCGTTAGCCAAAAATTACGGAATATATTACTAATCAGAATGAATGTATCAAAGATAGTCAAATTAATGTCACGACGGCTCCAAGCCTTCCAACCAACTCACGAACGAGAAACAAATATGTAGTAAATACAAAGACATGAATTGTATATTAAGAATTTAGAGAACGCAAATCTTTTTTGTTTAGAATAGACGCAAAAAATCATTTGATACGGGAGACATAAGAATCAATGTAAATAAATGAGAATAAGAAAGTCAACCCCATCCCACGTGCACTGCAGGTGAACATAAATTAAAGACGGACCCTTTATTTGAGTCGTTTCATGTACGGAGGATTACGAAAGTGTATAATAAGAAGAGCACGTAAAATGATACACGAATAAACGAAATAAGATAAACCTTTGCATACGACTTGACGTTACAACTTATGAAAAAAAAATAATCAATGCATACAAATTTTAGATAGGCTGAATCGGTGAATAATCATGTCATGATCTACCAAAAAATCCCTCTCACGGCGTCGTAGAAAAAGTCTAAGGTCCGTGAGTATGTTAAAATTAATGTCAGGCATGTAGTCATTAATCTAAATTTTATATTGATTCGGATCACCAAAAATTATAGAAAATATATATATATATATATATATATATATATAGGTCTAAGCATTTTACTCTTGTCCAATATTTTTTTTAGAATGTCACGACTAAATTTGAATAGCATCATGTGACAAAACATTTGCATCCATAAAATTTTAAACTAAGATAATCCGAGTTTTAAATTAAAAATTTGTTAGAAGTTTAGCGAATTTGTTATGAATATGCATGTGTTACATACAAATCGGATTTTGGAGTCCAATATTATGTAAACTATAAGACTTGAGGACGTAAAACATCCTAAGGTGATATGTATAAACATTCGATATATATAAAGTAGATTTGTACATCGTTAGTTATGGAAGATGCACTCACCAAATATATATTGATATACTAAGGTGATAATATTGATGATGATGGTTGTGGTGGTACGGTGGTATGGGTGGTGGTAGTGACTAGTGAGAGTCTATAATGATGATCATGGTCATGAATTTTACGATTGTGATATCGACTATAATATATACATGTAATGATGTGTAAATTTTATTTTATTTTATAATTGGAATTTGAAATTCATCTACTTAGAGGATGTTAAATTGTATTTTTAAAATTGACATGTGACGTTTATCATAAATATATATTTTTAATTTTTTAGTGAGGTTTTTACTAGTATTTTTTTTTTCTTAATACTTGTCTAATAAAAAACAATCTACATCTAAACTCAACTTATGAATTTTAACTTCTGAGTTTTGCAAAAACTAATATCACAGGAAATAATGCTGTTTGCTCTACCGTAAGGACGAGTCGCAAATATGAGCACACGAATAAGAGAATAAATCAATTAACCAAAAAGAAAAAATAATAAGAATGCTAAAAAAAAAAAAATAAGAATAAATCCATCAAAATGATTGATATGGGGCAACGTGGGATGTTAAGTAATGGGGAATCTTGTTTTATTGTACACCAAATTGTCATGTGACCACCACACTTACTTAATATTGTTTACCTAATAGTTTTATCTTCTCTTCATGTACTCGAGAAAGTTAGCTTTGAAGTATTTTGAATATATGTATATGATAACGTTGACACCAAATAAAAAATGCAGTATTGTAATGTTTAAATAATTCCTCGATTAAACATCTCGTGCTGTCATGCATTTTCTTACATAGAAATCTATGCAGTTGTATAAGGTTCAACGTACCAAATTTATTCTTACAAACTCGACTCGAATTTCATAAATGCAAACCCACCGGAATGAATTTTTCTATTGTTATTCCCTAAGAGGATATATTCAAATCTTTATTCTTCAAAATAAGTTAATGGTGTAAATAAATCAGCGAATATACAAAAGATGTATTTTTTTAGGAGAAGAATTATTAGGTTAACGTCTTTTCCATATAAACATGTAACATTTATCTAGGATAATATGATTAGAGTCTTGGAAAAGGATTACTCTCTATGTTCTACGATTGTGTTTTAAATATATTGTTGGATCATAATTGATTATTGTCCTTGCTTTACTTTGGTTGATTTCTTTGATCCAAATCTTTATCCTTTTTTAATCATTTGCTAGTTCTCTTTTACTTTAGATTCGTTTAGTAGTCAATTACTTGATTTCTTTCATAATTACTTGTCCTTGTTTATCGTTTATATTTAACTTGAAAACTAAAAAAGAAAATGACAAAGCAAATTATTCATCTAAGCTTAATTTCATTTCTCTCATTTCGTAAGCTTTGGTTTACCGTGCATTGGCAAGTTAGTAGTTCGAATTTTTTAAAACTCAATTAAATCATTATTCCATATTATTAGATTGGTTTAATTAATTTTTTAACAAACAAAATTAAACAAACAATTGTTTTTCATTATAAGTTATACTTATATGAGATTAAACGTATAATTCATTATGGAACCACATGGTTAATGGACAAAAGGTCTTAATGCTCATTACTAATGACCGGTAAAAGTTGTATGACACATTTGACTTATTCATAAAAATAACGCGTTTTTGGTCTTCACAAATTTACCACCCAATCCAAGAAAGAAAGTAAGAGTAAAGACAGTGTCGACACTAAAACTCTATCATTCCAAAACCACAATGTACTCAAAACTTTATGATACGAAACTGATTTCTTTCTCGACTATTCAAACCATCAAAAGGTAAAAGATAGTAAGTTATAATATTAGTCATTATCATTACCAAAAAAAAAACTTATAATATTAGTCACTAATTGCAACTAGCAATGAATTAATTGATGCTAGTTATGAGCGTATCTCCGTCATTTGATAAATAATGAAGAATAAGTCCTTGAGCATATCATATAGTAATACAATAATAGAAAACTTTGATATTGGTGTTGGGGCCTCCCGTCCAACACGGTCCAAGAATGATGTCCAATTAATACTAATTCTCCTTTCACCCCCATCATACTTGTGTTTCTCACCTTTAATTTCTTTTTGCCCCTTACATTCAACAAAGCCGTTTAAAAATTTTTAGATTTATATATAAGGGTGCTACAACTAGAATTTTGTTCAAGCATTATAAGATATTTGGAAAAAATGGGATGAAAGGACTTTAAATTTCAGCAAAGAGCTTCATGAAGAAAATCGGAACCAAACTAGAAATGCAACTAAAAGATGTGAGTAGTTTTTCTAAGAAGACCAATCTTGTAGACCATAAAAAGAATATGTACGAGATAAAAAGGAAAATCGACACTAAAAGAGCAAAGAATAAACCAAGTTGTCTTGGTCCAGTGGTAACTTCCAAGTGGGAGAGTCCTAGGTTCGAGTCACCTTGACCACCTACCTGTGTTTTAAATTTGGAATATTTTTGAAAACGTACACGAATGCAAGATCTCGTGGGATTAGTGTTTGGGTTTAGAAAGCCTTTGAAATGTCTACGAATAACAAAAAAAAAAAAAAAAAAAAAAAAAAAAAAAAAAAAAAGGGGCAAAGAATGAAGATTGTGCCTTAATGTTTCTATTTAGAATAAAATGAATTAACTCGTATTAGAAAAGATTCCTTAATTCTATGTAGCAATTTGACCTATAAAAGACTTTCTACTCTAACAATTAGGGCATCGATTATTTGTAAAGACCAAAAACTGCTTTTTGTTTTATAGAGTTTTTGAGTGAAAGTTTATATATGGTTTGTCTAAACAAGTTTTTAGTTTTTGTAGAATATTTTCGATATAAAACGAAGGACAATGATGGACATGTAAGCTTGTGATATGCATAAGGTGTTTTCTATAAGCGAACAAATTTCAATACTCTCAGAATTCTCATATTATCTTATACACGTACATACAATAGCATGCGTTTATTCTTTTATAAGATATTGAAAGCATAACTCGTTCTTTGTCACTTGTCAGTACGAGGCAAGAGTTCTAGTTTTGATTTATATAGCAAATGACTTTTCAAATAATGGATCCTATTGGTTATATAAAGTGATATGGGTTTTTAATGGTAAGCGAATGAAAATATTGATGTGGATTGAGAATTTGAGTGAATTATATCGGGAAAAGTTAGGGTGTACGTTGAAAGGAAAGAAAAGCTCTACTTTGAGAAATGACAGTTACCTCAAACTGATACGAGGAACAAGAAGAAACTAAGTATGAAATCAGAGAAATCATCGGATTGATGAGCATACGGAAAATTCGAATTAGAACCGGCGTCGGTTCTCTCCTTCACATTTTTTGGCGATAATAATAGCCTTCATGATACGAGAGAAACCGTTCATTTCTTTTATTTTTATCTTTTTATTTTGTTCTTAACAATTACTTCTCACATTTTCATCATTGTAACATTTTTTCCTACCAAAAAAATCATTATAACATTTTTCTCACATTTTAGTACCGTTTTGAAGCATACTAGTACTATTTTAAAGTATCTTTTATACCGTTTCGTCCAACTTTAACTTATTAAATTTCTCTATCCACTAAAAAGTTTACACCGTTTTCTATTACTAGTCGAAATTCACTCCATTTGGTCAAACTACAACTTACTATTTTTGTATGGTTACAAAATGTTCAGTACATGCATTCCTTATCCATGAGTGAAGGACTACCAATACTATAAATTTAGAAAAAGTTGTAATGTCAAACTAATAGTTAATTAGAGGGAAAATGTAAACAATTGGTTAAGTATAAGGCTCTTTAAGCAAAATGATAAAGAGAGGAAAACAGAAAATAATACACACGCGTGAGTCTTGATCGATTTCAAGACGACGCCAACGTAAAGTCCAATTTCCCACTTGCAGCAAATTGCGCCTGAGATCACGTGCTTCTTTCGTCTCCACGTGACTCTTCTATCTTACAACTTAATTATCGCTTAAACTATTTATTGACTGTATTATTCCATTTATTAAATTAGATTATCATTTAATTATCAACGTTATTATTCCAACTGTATTTGTTGACGGTTGGAGGTTTGGAGGATTAAGAGGCTAAATCAAATTTGTTAGAAACAAAATTACTGAATCTTTTAAAAGAACAACATCTATTTTAGTTAGACATCTTATGCCATTAGAAAATCCTTGGAAATTTGATCATTTATCCAAATTGTTTAAGGGTTAAAATAGTAATTACACCTTTTAGTAAAACTAGATTACATTTTCAAGCTAGAAAATAATGTTCTAAAATCACCACACCATGCACTAGTCTTAAAGATTCTATAAAAGAAAATTAGAGAACTCCACCGCTAGCAACACATAATATATAGAATCATAAAAAAAGTTGTAAACAAAAGTTATTTGGGACTCAAAAATGTAGAGACTCAAATTGCTATAATTGATTACAGCAGCAATGGTTGATGTTATGATTAAAATGAAAGAGTGGCTTCATAAAATTACCATAACATAATCAAGATAACCGGAAAACTATTTAATATATTCAGAAAATGCTTGCACGATATATTTGTACTAGTGATATAGTAACTTAATCGTATTATGGAATTACTAATCTATATTATCCCAAAAGGCAGTACTTGTGGGATATGAATACTTGTATAGAGCCTCTCCCAACTATAATTTTTCTACCATTGTTGCCAAAAAAAAAAAAAAAAATTCAAGAAACGTTAATTAACACCGGAAAAGTGGCAGAGGAATGAGAATGGGTGCCAAGCGGCCAAGCGGCCAAGTGGTGGCTCTTAAAACATGTAACCTTGTTTCATTGGCTATGCACATTCAACTTCTGCTCTGCATGGAATCTTCAATCTAGAGGAGTCCAAGTGCCGTGCGAATGATAAAATTTTAACTCTATAAATAATAAATTATCTTAAAAAAACTAGTCATGTTTATGTCACGGTTGCTTCAATTTGGTTATCGTGGTATTGTTTAGTCATGTTAGATATATATTGTGTGACATAACTTTACGAATAACTGTGCAAAATCAATGTGAATAACTATGTGACAGTTATTTAATAACTACAATAATTATTGTAAATAGCTGTTATTCGGGATTGGAAAATTAAATTTACAGAAACTTTTTTTGATTTGAAAACGTCATTAATTTTTGTTGGATTTTGGTGGTGAGCACGTGAATGTGACTCGATCGCTAGAACCGAATTTAACTCAACTTCTCGTATGGTTGGGATTCAAATCTTTTTGTTGACTTTAACTTTTAAGGTGATGTGATGCATTCACTAGACAATATATAATATGGTTGTAAACTTGTAATTAACCGTATTTTCTTAGTAGTTAATAGGAAGGTGATACACGGATGGTGGTCAAAACTCAGAAGGATGAATCCTTCACCATGTTTTTGAAGGATTTAATTTGGTTTGCTTCCTAGTGGTCGTATCACTTATTATACGCATAAAGCGAGCCTTGAAATCTGTGGGTTATAAACAAAAAATATTATTGTTTAACTAATTAATTAGAGAATTAAAATAAATTAGAAAAAATGTTAGATGAAGTAGAGAAAATTGAAAGGTAATTGAAAAATACACTTAGGATAGTAAACAACTTAACTAATGAATTGTTTCGAAAATAATTCGTCTTGCAAAAAAAAAAATTTATCCAACACAAACATCTATTCTTAAGTGGAAATATATACGGGGTTTTGAGTTTTGACCCAAAAAAACTTTGTCATAAGTAATATTAAAACATTTTCACTCGTTACAAAATTTAAAATCATTTTTTTTTAATTAGTAAAAGGTTTTGGACTTAAATTGGTATATATTTTCAATTATAAATCAGAGTATTTAATATAGTTTTTTTTCAAATGTTACTCAAATTAACAATCTCTAGATTTTACTCGAGATAATTTAATAATTGAAGTATTAGCACTTAGTCTGACTATTTTTTGTATTTCAGAATATTTAATATTTCAATCTTAAATGCATCTTGATCAAATGTATGTTTCTTATATAGCGGGAGTCAAATACATTATTTTAGGATTGATCTACAAGAATATTTTAATATTTCTTCCTTAGAGGAGCCTCTATATAAACGATAGGAGTTGAGTGGGTATCTCCAAGGTGAGCTTGAGAGCATCTTCCAAAAAAGAGAGAGAGTGTGTGTGAGAGAGTGAGTGTGAGTGAGAGAAAAAAAAAAGATTGAGAGATTAAATTTTGAGTGAAATTAGGGTTTTATCTCTCTTCTTATTTTCTTTGCTTCGTTTCATCTTCAAACAAAAAAAAGAAACTCTTGTTCGTCTTGTTTAATCATCTTTCTTCGTCTTTCTTGAAAAACACAAATCACGATTTTCTTTATGAAGTGTTGCTTTATGAGTTTATATTTTGCCAAAACTCATTTAAACAACAAACTTTTGTTTAAAAATTTTATTTGAAACCTTCAGGTGTTTTATAGAAAACGAGATCTATCTTTGTTTTCCAAAAATATTATGAATTTTTCTGTGAATTAATATTCTTTTTTTTTTTTTTTCATTCTTTTATAGAGTTGATCAACTTCATGGGCATTTTTTAGTTCCCTCAAGTTTTGATCCTCTTTTTTTTTTGTTCTTTTGATCTATGAAGGTTGCTTATTTCAAACCTTGTTGATCAATTTATTTCTGTAAAAAAAACAAAACCAGTCTTTGAATTTTTTCTAAAAAGACGGGTTTTAATTTATTAGTCACCATTTATTTAATCTAATCTTTATATAATCTTTTTTTTTTTTGTAGTATATTTTTTTTTTGTATTTCAGGAACCTCCGATGGAAGATTTCTTCGGTGGTGGCCGTGGCGGCGAGCTTATGGAAGCACTTCAACCTTTTTACAAAAGTGCTTCCACGTCTGCCTCAAATTCTGCGTTTGCGTCTTCAAACGATGCGTTTGCGTCTACGCCAAACGACCCATTTTCTTCTTCTTCTTCTTACTATAGTCCTCATGCCTCTTTCTTTCCTTCACAGTCCACAACTCCTTACCCGGATATTTATTCCGGATCCATGACCTATCCATCTTCATTCGGGTCGGATCTCCAACAACCCGAAAACTACCAATCTCAGTTTCATTACCAAAACAATATCACTTACCCTCACCAAGACAACACTTGTATGCTCAACTTCATTGACCCGAGCCAACCGGGTTTTATGACCCAACCGGGTCCGATTTCGGGTTCGGTTTCAAAGCCTGCCAAACTCTATAGAGGAGTAAGGCAAAGGCACTGGGGAAAATGGGTCGCGGAGATCCGTTTACCCAGGAACCGAACCCGACTCTGGCTTGGAACATTCGACACGGCTGAAGAAGCCGCGTTGGCTTATGATCGCGCCGCGTTCAAGCTTCGTGGCGACTCGGCTCGGCTTAATTTTCCAGCTCTTCGTTACCAAACCGGCTCATCTCCGTCTGACTCCGGCGAATACGGACCTATTCAAGCCGCCGTTGACGCAAAGCTTGAAGCCATATTAGCTGAGCCGAAGAATCAGCCGGGCAAAACGGAGAGGTCATCAAGGAAACGAGCTAAAGCCGCGGCTTCTTCGGCTCAACAGCCGGCTGCGCCACAACAACATTCCGGGTCGGGTGAAAGTGACGGGTCGGGTTCACCTACGTCGGATGTTATGGTGCCAGAGATGTGTGAAGAGCCGGAGATGCCGTGGAATGAAAATTTCATGCTCGGCAAGTGTCCTTCTTACGAGATCGATTGGGCTTCAATTTTATCGTGAAAAATTAGGATTCAATTTATTTTTATTCATTATAACATGTTTGTAATTTCTTTTTAAATTTAGGGTTCTTAGCTAGTTTAGCTGTGGTTAAAATTTGTAATTTAGCATTTTGTATGAATGTAATGCAAGTGTGTAAATTATGGACAGCTATAGCTTTTATTCAGTCGTATTTTATTCAATGGTTTTTGGATATGAGCATTCGTATTAAATTATATTAACAATAACATACAAGAAAATAAAATTTCAATTTTATGTAGGAGTATTATACTGGCTCCTCTAATAGCATAAGTGTAAATAGTTTACTCAATAAAAGTTAGTTTCATAAGTGCTATTTCGAAGAACCAAAAACATATATCTCCAAATCGCTAATGTGAGGTTATGTAAGCAAAATGTTTGTATATTTTGTTAATAAAGTGTCTTTAAAATTTTTCTCTTTTGAATAACATATGTGGATACTGGATACTTAGAAAAAGAAGAGGATTGTGAATATATTGTAACATTGTGATCGTTAAGTTCCATTCTGTGGTAGGACCATTGTGCTTATCTTAAAAATGATTAAAAAGTTAATTAGACTAAAAGGGAGTCATTAAAGTTTAAATTGGTATATTTCAAACTTAATATTGAAAATTTTAGTCCAATTTTGAAGAAGTCAAAAGAGAAACACAAGAGTGGAAAGAAAGGACCCTTAAGTGAAACTTTAGGTGGTGTCAAATGATAAACCTCATACAAAGTTAAGCCTACGTTGACTACAATTCCCATGCTTTCTCCTTACAATAGACCGAGTTTTATCAACTTCTTATAAGCTAAAATAAAAGATTAGATTTTCTTTTTCCAAAATTGGTTGACAAAAGTTAGTTTGTAATGAGCAAACAGTGTGAAAAGAGAAAGGATAGAAGACTCGGATGGTAAAAGAGTCTATGCAAATAGAGAAACCTAAGGCCTAAGGGCCAAGACAAAGGAAGAAACTAGGCATGTCCATTTTGGATATGGGAAGAAAAACTAATATGTATGGAACATGAACGAATAATTCCGATAATAAAAAACATTATCTAAACTATTTTTTATAAAATACATGACCAAAATTTTAAATAATGGAACTAGACTAGAAAATTCAAGAAACTAAATTCAATTCTCAAACTCTCACTAATGGGGTAAAGCTCGACTTTAGAATGAATATTTCGCAAAATTCAGATATTTTAAAAATTTTTAAGAGAATTTTTTAGAATTATAAATAAAATTTGGATAATTTTCATAAATTTTATAAAAAATAAATACTCAAACGAAAAATACATATATCCCATACAAATCTCTTATGTGATCCTTTATCCGTTGGACGAGAATAAACATTTCCATACGGATATTTTATTATGAGATGAGAAATTCCCAACGGTTACGGGACAAAACGGGTTTTCTGTCTGAAAATGGGCATGCTTAGAGAAAACAATGTATCTAGTGTCTCAAGTTTAAGCAAATCATGAATTGCAATAAGCACATCAATACAATACACTTTTGGTATTATTGGTATTATAACCGTTTATTATGGAAACTCTTTTGCTTCTTGTATTTCATTCATTGAATCCATACACTAGATTCAAAGACTGACTCAAGACTTAACTTTTAGAATCAAACCCCATAATATCTTCAAAAGACAAAAAGTCAAAAGACGATAATTGTAACGCACGCATGAAGCTGTCAAACAGCTGGATTGATACAACCCAAGACTTATCCTTCAATGTCATTTAAAGAACGTAACGTACCAATACGGACCCATATGTTAATATAGTAGTATTTATATATAGTCAGCTTAACAAAAAGAATTAAATAAATGATACACATTTGACGTGTTTGGGTATATGAATCATATTATCCGCAAAACAAAAAGGCTTAAAACAAAAAAGTAAAGGATCAGCTAAATTTACCAATTTCCATCTTCTTCTTGATAGCTTTTTGACCATGGTAAATAAATGCATCTATTATCCCAGATACAGTGAAAACACCTGTGCAAGTTTTACATGTTTCGTTTCGGATTTTAGTTACGCGCATCAAACCAACAAGAGTTCTTATTGTATATAGAGAGATTAGAGTGAGTTCTTATGGTATATAGAGATAAGAGAGGTTACCTCCGACTATGGCGCAAACATTTGTTAAGAAGTGTAAGAATGATATGTGTTCCTCTGTAAATGTTACCTACCGAAACAACATAGTAATGTTAGGATTATGAATATACGCGTTTCGCTTTCTAGAATTGGAGTTGAAAGACGCACTCACCTTGATTGGTGAGAGATCATAGAAGAAGAAAACTCCAGGTAAGGATTGTAGTTGACCTGCTTCTGAGCTTTTAACATGTTCGGTCACCGAGAACTGCCAATTTTACTTTAAGTTAAGATCATAAGAGGATGAGAATGAATAGCTAATAAGGTTGAATAGTTAAGAGCCTCGCTTCACCTGATTTGATTGAATTGTGTGTCCTCTGATATCTGTGTATACTGTTGGTACAACCTAATAAAAGCAGACAAAGTAGAATGGAGTAAATATGGGATTTTAAAGATAATTGTAACAAGCGTATCATGTTTGTCTCGGAACAAACCTTGATAAAGTATTGGTACATAGCATTAGGTGTGTCTTGACTCCACTCGACTCTGCAATTTCAAGTACGTTAGAGAGCATAACAAAACAAATAGAGTGTGAATGGAATAGACCAGAATGGTCATTTACTTGTCAAGAGGGTTAACGACGCCAGGAAAGTAGTCCCCATAAGTCAGTCTATTGATCTTGTGACTTATCTGCAGGGAGAGGCAACATATTGAATTATATAAATTAGAAGCATAAGGAATGAAATGCCAATAGGAAAAAGTTTGTTCTTACGTTAAAACTGTCTTTCTGAAAAGCAAGAAGATCATGAACGTGAACACCCGACTGATGAAAGCTTTTCCCAGGAGCAAAGTGGAAGTTTCCAGCCACCTTATTCACCTCCAAGAACCCATAGATATTACACCCTTCACCTTCTTCATCCTTTACTCTTTGTAGAAAACCTTCTCGTTTACACTGAATCAGAAACAGACAAGTGAAACGTAATTCAGCTGGAAGATAGAAACTCTTGGAAGTACATATCAGATTAGAGCCTGACAAGTTCATACGAACTTAAAAAAAAATGCTCACAAGCCTTTGGGACTCTTAACAGAGAAGAAGCAAAATGAAATATGAAAACTAAACTTGTTACTACTGCAATGAAACACAGATGCCAGGAATTTAAAAGGCTGAGGAACCTATTTCTCAGCAATTTACCTGATCAATCAAATCTGGATTTGTAACCCCCCAACCTTTCTTTCTATATGCTTCACGAACATCCTCACATGTATTGCAGCAGTCATGCTCTTC
Organism: Erysimum cheiranthoides; assembly: GCA_011420285.2. Lineage (NCBI taxonomy): Eukaryota > Viridiplantae > Streptophyta > Magnoliopsida > Brassicales > Brassicaceae > Erysimum > Erysimum cheiranthoides. The sequence continues at coordinate 10,437,032 of CM022176.2, read as the reverse complement.
CTGTAAGGAAAAAACAACATACGTCACATAAAAGCTTAAAAACAGAGAAATGGCGGACCGAAAAAGCACTATAAACTATCCTGAAATGATAAATATATACAGTACAGAAAACAAGATCCCCTATGATATCTGTTTTTGTTTAATCCATTATGACCTCTTGACTCTTGACTAGAACTAAAAAATCAAGAATAATCAAAATATGAACTTGAAAAATTATGCTCCAAAAGCAAGACGCAAAAAGACAGAGAAAGATAACACAATTACCGCTTCAGCCCCATAGCAAGAACCACAGTAAGTCTCATTATGTTCCAGCCTTCCACCATGTTTCTGCAGAGGTTTTTCAATCTGCAACAAGCACAAAAAAGTATGAGACTTCAAAAGACGCCAAAAACAAACCGCTTTCGATTCCTGCCTTTATCTACTCAATTTTCCATTTGCCTAGAGCTTTATCCCAGCATGCCAAAACAGTTCCAATCATCCATTAAAGAAATCACAGATTATCTACTCCAGAAAGACAGAGATCAAACCTTAGTAGCACCTATTCCGTCCTGTCTTGCCTCAATAGTGTTGCCATGAGAATCTAATCTTCTCTTTATAATATCATGTTTCTGTAATTCACACATTTAACAAAGCTTATATCATGTTCCAAGCATAAAAACTGAAGAGTCACTAAGCTAATACAGCAAACAGTTCAAACATACCACGTCAAGATGAAGCTCTCCACTAATATCCATAGCATCAACACTAAGAATCGAACATGCTAAAGCAGGAAAAGTTATATCGAACTGCATCATCAATGAAACTTGTGAGAGATCTAATCCAAATAAAAAAACAAAAAACACTATATCATTACGAGAGATCAAGCAATAACATTACGTTGATCCGTAACGTCTCTCCCCTTGAAGTATCTACAATAAGCTTCGTCTCAGTGACAGTATGAAGATAAAGACCTAAACAACAACAAATCAAACAATTTCAAAAATCAATACGTACAATCGAAACTGGATTTAGAAGCTTAAAGCTACAAATTATGCAAAAATCATAAAAAATCGCAAATCCGAAGCGAAATTTAGTGGTTGAAACGTACGGAGCTCGGAGAAGAAGAGAAGAAACATAACAACGGAGGAGAGGAGAGTGATAACGCCGCCGGATAAAGTACGGCTGTAAAAATCTTCATTGATCTTCGGATAAGCATCTAGGTTCCGCAATTTATTCAAGATTCCGGCCATTTAAACACCTCCGGAGACGAGAATTCACAGATTCAATTCCAAAGATTGTAAATCCAGCAACTGAATTTTGGTGCAAACGACGAGAGATGAATCGGAAGAGAGAAAACGTCAGATAATGGTCGTCGGAAGCGAAATTTCTTCCGACGATGTGTCGTCAATAGATCCCGGAGAAAGTGATCGATGAGATCTTTGACTCGTTTCTTCTTCTTCTTCTCCGTCGGACGGAGGAGATCGTACGGTCTACGTAGATCCGGTTTGTGTTTGCCGTCTTTCTCTGCTGGAGTAAACGACGTCGTTTTAGTTTTAAGAGTTGAACAGGCTTTTTGAATTGGATCAAAATTGCTAGCTAATTGATTGTAGCAGGCTAGGCCCATATTTGGGTCCATGGTGGATGGATATTACTGTACGAAACATTTTCTGCAAAATAAGCCTTTTAAGTCATATTTTTTTGTAAATTTTCTTTTTTAACTTTAAAAAGTATAGATAAATTTTGTAAAATCAAAGATAATATGTAATATAACATTTTAATGTATTTTAAATAGTTTTTACGGTTACATATAATAGATTTTGAAATCTCTAAGTGTGAATTTGGATGTTTTATATGAAAATGTTCGTAACAACAATCGACGGAAGTTTTCGTAGGAGAATAGTAAAAAAATTCCTACCGATTTCCTACGAAAAAAGGTAGAATACATTTTTCCTACTAATTTCCTATCAAAACTGCCTAACCCATTTTCTACAACTATATTTATAGGAAATTATGTTTTACTATTTTCCAACAACTTCTTTCCTATAATTTTTCAACGAGAATTATAAAAATAAATTGATTCAGATAATTTCATAAATAATATTAATTATGAAAATTAAATTCAAATTTATGGATAGATCAATAATTTTATTAATTCCAATAAGAAAACTATCCAAATATTTTAACAAAAAATTTGTCTTAAATTTACAAAATTAATACTAAACACACAATCGCTCTACTCTTGCATCTCGTCTTCATCTCCGCTCGAGGTTGACGGGGAAACTTCATTTGCTCTTAGGTTTTACAGAGAAGCTAGTGGAGGAATGCTTGAAAATTTGTTGAGAGCTAAAGCTGAATGAAACAAATACTTTTTCTGTTTTAAATTATAAGTTGTTTTGCTTGAAAACGCACATATTAAGAAACTTTTTTCTTTTTGTACTCTCTAAAAAATTATCATTTTGTCTCAGAAAGAAAAGTTAAATGTTTTTTTTTAAAAAAAAAAAGAAAAAAAGAAGGGAAATATGAAGAATCACACATTGAATTTTAAGGCCACTTTTATAAAATTATTTTAGAGCCAAGATCTACAAAATCAATTTAAACCAAAATTTCAAAATTTTACAATGGAGCCAAAACAAAAAATTTGTAAAGTCTTTAATGTCTATATAAGCTTCAAAATTAAAAAAAATGATCATCAACTTTTTTTATAAGCTTCCAGTTTTGATTTAAATGTTTCAGTTCTATTGTGAGAATGATGTTTTATTTGATTTAAATGTCTTCACCTCAAATACCTTCATCTACGGTGTTAACTTCTCCGTCGTTGGTAGTTGTATGCGGTGGTTTGCGGAGTTCTCTAGGGTTTTGTGGTTTGAGATCTAGATTTACTGCGGCTTGAGGCATCTTCTTGTCAGGCCCGTAGCGTGATAGACGCCAAAAACGCTACAGCTGCGGCCCTCGTAGACCTTATTAATTTTTTCGGCCCTCAATTATGGATGTGTGTCATAAGCCTAGTGGTACTATGCTATGTTCTATTGTCTAGGTCATTTGTTCAAGTCCCCTGTGGCGAGTTTTTTTTTTACTTTTCTCCTGCGAAGTTTTTTTTTTGTTTTTTATTTAATTTAACATATTTACAATTAACTTATTTAATACTAAAAAACCCTAATTAACAATTAACTTATTAACTCACTACAAAAAAGCGGGTGTTTAGTGTCGTTTTTATCGCGTCAATTTAGGAAACGACATTAACATTAAAAAAAAAAATTTAGTTTAGCATCTTTTAAGAAAAACGATGTTAAATTTTAAAATTTAGGGTCGGTTATCTATAAATGATACTAATGGGCCACTTTTAGTATCGTTTGTTTATTGTGATGTTAAATGAAAAATAATTAGTGTCACTTTTAATATAAATGATGCTAATGGGCCGCTTTTTAGTATCGTTGCCTTATTGTGATGTTAAATGAAAACTAATTAGCGTCACTTTTGATATAAATGATGCTAATGGGCCGATTCTATATTGACATTTAGTTCCCGCGGGAATATTGAGATTTTAGCAAAAAAAAGTTATTTCCAAAAACAAAATAGATATATATATATAATCGTGAACCCTAGATACAGAACAATTCTCTTCTTCTCCAATTTTCCAGTCTCCGTCGTATTCTAAAGCCTCCAAATCTCAGGTTCGTTCCTTTGTTTCTTACTAGTTTCTTATTTATTTTGACCTTTCATATACTAGACCATAATTTTGGTGGGGAATTTGAAATTAGAATTTCAAAATTGGTTCTTTTTGTTCGTTGGTAATTTCAGTTCCTGTGATAGAGATTAGAAATTCTATTAAACTGTGGATTAGATTCTCTTTGGTTCTATTAAATTGTGGATCAGATTAAATTGTATTAAAGAAATTGGTTCATAGTTTCTTCGTTAGTTAAATTCAAAATTCTCTTTTGTTTTGTCTCTGATGCCTTTTGCCAATAAAGGAGACGTGATAAATTGCTGAGATTTTGAACCCAGACCTGCACAGTTCAGATTTGCTCGAGAGTTGCAAACACAATCAAAATTTGCTGGTACTTGTTTGAATTGAGTAGCTTTTTGAATCGGTGGTTTGTATATGACCATTTGTTTCATTATTTCTCGTCTCTTTACTCTAACTTTTATTTGTAAAAGATACTATTTTTCTGTTATCTCCAAAAGTTTATGTAATAGTCGTTAGGCAATTTCTGCTTCTGAATTTATTAGTGGCTCTCATAGAGCAGACAAATTTAAAATGATTATATTTGACTAATGAAAATCCATATCTGATGAATTCTTTCGTTTTCCCAATCACTAATACTTTAATCAGCTTCTTGCTTAAAGTTTTAGTTTGTTACTGTGTCTAACTAATGAACTATCTTTCCAGCAGATTCTGGTCCAACCGTAAAGGCATTCCTTTCCCAGGTACTTCTCTTGAATTTGTGTTTTTTTTTTTGCTGGAAATCATCATGGTATTGAATAATTTTGATGTTATTTGGAAATTGTAAATTGTTGCATCATTGGTGAATTCTAGTTTGGTATAAATACTCTCAAATCTGAATAATGTATTGAAAAGTGGAGACTTCTCCTGTGTTAGATAATTTTAATATAATTAGTCTCTTTAAGAAGTAAAATATAATTGGTTTTCATGCATTTGTTATAGGTTAATTATTATTATGGATAAATCATGGATTCAGAAAAGTCGTTTATCTCAAGAATATATAAATGGGGTGAAAGAGTTTTTAGAATTTGCATTTTCTAAAACTGATGCAAATATGGTGAAGTGTCCTTGTCGTCGGTGTGGCCTAGTTAAGTACAAATATAGAGATGACATCTATGGAGATTTGATGTATAATGGTTTCCTATCTACTTATACAAACTGGCATGCCCATGGTGAACGATTAAATATCTTAGAAACTTCAGTTCTAGTAGAACCTCAAGAAAAGAACCTTTTGAATGAAGATTCAACAATGAATCTACTACTAGATGATGTCTTCCCAAATTTCGGTGGAAATTTTGATGAGGGGGCTGCTTCATCTAATCAACCATTAGAAGAAAATGTGGATGAGCCACCTATTTCTGATGAAAGAAGAGTCTTTGATGAGTTATCATCAGATGCCTGTGAAGAACTTTACGAAGGGTGTACTTCATTCTCAAAGTTGTCTTTTATGCTTAAGTTATATCACATCAAATGTATCACTAAGATTAGTGATAAGGGGATGTCTATGATAATCGGTCTTCTAAAAGAAGCATTTGAGCATGCAAAACTTCCTGCCTCTCTTCATGACTTGAAGAAAACAATTCGTAAACTCGGGCTAAACTATGAATCAATACATGCTTGCCCAAATGATTGTATGTTGTATTGGGGAGAAGATGCTGAAAGAGAGGCTTGCAAGATTTGTGAAACGTCACGATGGAAAGTCAAACCCAACGTCGGAGCAGAAATTGAGTCAGCGCCTACAAATAAGAAAAAAAAGAAAAAAGAAGCTGCTAAAGTATTACGTTACTTTCCACTGAAACCTCGACTTCAAAGACTGTTTATGTCATCCAAAACCGTTGAAAGTATGAAGTGGCATGCGCAAGAGGACAATAAAGATGGAAAACTGAGACATCCTAGAGATGGCCAAGCTTGGAAAACATTTGATCAAAAGTATCCAATTTTTGCATCAGATGCAAGAAATGTCCGGCTTGGGTTGGCTACGGATGGCTTTAACCCTTATGGTGCTATGAGTACTAATTATAGTATATGGCCAGTTATGTTATTTCCATACAATCTACCTCCTTGGATGGCAATGAAGCAATCATCAATGATATTATCGATGATTATTCCAGGAAAACAAATGCCTGGAAATGATATTGATGTTTACTTACAACCTTTGGTCAAAGAACTTAAAGAGTTGTGGGCTGATGGTGTCCAAACATTCGATGCTTCGACAAAGGAAATGTTTTGTATGCGTGCAGCTTTGATGTGGACAATCAGTGATTTCCCAGGGCTAGGAACTCTATCTGGTTGGAATACGTACACGGGTCTAGCATGTCCATCATGTAATTATGATGCTGTTGAATTACGTCTAAAACATGGACAGAAAAACTGTTTTATGGGTCATCGACGCTTTCTTCATCCTGAACATAAGTTCCGCTATGATAAACAACATTTTGATGGAAAGGAAGAATTACGAGCACCACCAATTACACCTTTAGGCTCAATGATTATGCAGCAACAAGAAAGCGTTAATGTTGTGTTTGGTAAAAATGGAGAGACTACTAAGCAGAGAAGAGACGGAACACAACAATGGAGGAAGAAGAGTATTTTCTTTGAATTACCATATTGGGAGTATTCTATGTTAAGGCATAATTTAGATTTAATGCACATAGAAAAAAATGTCTTCGACAATTTAGTGTTCACATTATTAGACGAGAAGAAAAAATCTAAGGACAATCTGAAGGCAAGGAAAGATTTACGTGATTTGGGTATACGCTCAGAGTTATGGCCAGATGACAATGGAAAGTATATTCCAGCCTCTTTCAAGCTCACCAATAATGAAAAAGATATTTTTCTCAATACATTGAAGAGTGCAAGACTCCCAGATGGATATTCTTCAAATATTTCAAGATGTATTGATGTGAAGCAGCGCAAAATTCATGGTCTAAAAAGCCATGATAGTCACGTCATCATAGGCCATTTGTTACCGATTGCGATTCGAAGCGTGTTATCACCAAATGTGACTTCTGTTATAACCGAGTTATGCCATTTCTTTCGGAACATATGTTCAAAGGTGATTGATATCAATGAGTTACAAAATCTGCAAGAAAGAATCATTCTTACACTATGCCATTTGGAAATGTTGTTTCCCCCGTCTTTCTTTACAGTGATGGTGCATCTTACGATACATTTAACTGAAGAAATAAAATCTGGAGGCCCTGTTCAATTTCGTTGGATGTATCCAGTTGAAAGAATCCTCGGACGTTTCAAATCATTTGTAAGAAATCGGGCACAACCAGAAGGATCTATATGTCAACAATATTTAGCTGAGGAGTGTCTGACATTTTGTTCGATGTATCTCGATGGGATAGAGACACGATTTAACCGCATTGGAAGAGTGAATGATCTTCCGATTTCTACTCATAATCTTAGTCCAGACTCACAAATTCCTAATGTCTTTCCATCATTAGGAAGATATGTTGGTGGTAGTCAATATGCGACACTTAGTCCCATCGAAAGACTGCAAGCTCATCGTTATATCTTAATTTGCTGTCCCTTTCTTGACGGATTACGAGAGTAAGAACTATCTAACTATTTAACTTATAGTTTTTTTTTTATATCTTTGTACATTCTTTACAAAGTTCTTTAAACGTTTCTATTTTTTTATTCAATTTATAGGAAGTGTAGAGAAGAGTTAAGAAGAACTAACACTCGAGGTAGAAAACGACGTTATACGTTAGATGTGGATCGAGAAGTCCATCTTCATTTTCACAAGTGGCTAAGGGAAAAAGTTGAGAGAAATGATATTGATGGTATCAATGATGATATTCGATACATTGCTAAAGGTCCATCAGATAGAGTTTTGAAGTTCTCATCATATAACGTTAATGGTTATAAATATAGAACTTTAGAACGAGATGCTGGTTTGAAGACACAAAACTGTGGGGTTTATATATCTGCTGAGACCATGAGTTATGCTTCGTCTCGTGATCTTAATCCAAGATCTGGTGATGTTCCATATTACGGAAAGATTGTGGACATTATTCAGCTAAACTACTACGAGCAATTTAGAGTAGTTTTATTCAAGTGTAAATGGGCTGATACTCGTGATAATCGTGGATTCAAAAGAGACATTTTAGGTCATAACATGGTGAATTTCTCTCGTATTATACATAGTGGTTCAAACGAAGAAGATGAACCATTTGTATTGGCTTCTCAAGCAAATATGGTTTATTATGTGGAAGATTCAAGTGACAGTAACTGGAATGTTGCAGTTCATGTCAAACCAAGAGACTTGTATGATATGGGAGAGTGTATTTCTGAAGATCCACCAGAGGATATTAACATTGGTGATTCTGTTGTCAACGATGATTTACACCTATCAAATGAAATACACAATTTTCCGCTAGTTAGAGATATTAGAGACGACATTTGAGTTTGTGATAGATTGTAAGACTTGAATGTTAGATTTAATTTTAATTTTTTACCATTGTTTATGTTCTATTTTATATACGCTAAACTGTACAAATGAATAAGATAAGTACGTAACTATATTATGTTCTTTTATATACAGATGAATACCTTTGACTCCGACGAAACACAAGAACCAGAGGAGAATGAAACAGGTGTTCATTCTGAGGAGCAACAAGAGAATACTGCGTCTCCGATATATACACAAGGACGTGAGCAAGGAAAATGGGTGGTTAACGTTATAGGTATGTAGAAAATCGTAATCTCTAACGTTTATTAAAAAAAATAGTTTACAACAATTTTCTTGCAGGTTCAGGTTCAGATGGAACTATAGCGTGCATTCTGGTAATTGAACATTTATCTTGCGAATGCGTTAGGAATGATGAGTTCCGGGAAGACGACAGTAGGGAAGATAATGACAAGAGCACTTGGTTATACATTCTTTGATTGGTATATTATCTTCCCATTTTTTTTGTAACTGTGGCAGTGACACTTTGATCGAACAAGCAATGAATGGAACTTCTGTGGCTGAGATATTTGAGCATTTTGGTGAAAGTGTCTTTAGACTGATTGTGTTGCCAATAAGTCTTATTACTTGTGACTTCATGTAGCTAGGCTTTAAACCGTCTTTCAATGATTTGGGATGCACGTGGTGAAGCATGCACTTGGAACTTCTGTGACTGATTGCTTGTGTTTGGGTGTTTTGCTCTTTTTTTGTCTTTTTTATAGTCGTTGAATGAATCGTAGGATTAATACAAAATTTTATGGGCTGCTCTTTTTGGAATAAAAATTATATTATGGGCTTTATGTCTTGTTTTCTACTAGGGACTAGGGTTAATTGTTAGGTTTATATATATATATATATATATACATTCAAGATCAATAGTTTTCCATATCGAGGGGAGCAACTTTCACAATTACTATCGACACTTCAAGCTTTATCTCTTTTTTATGTCAAAGTGAGTATTTCTCTTGGTTTACTTTGTGTTTCCGTGTTTTGTTACAATTTTGTGAATCTCCATGTTTTGTTACAATTTTTATGTTTCTAATTGATAGGTTTATATGATTTTACCATGATTCGTATGTTGTTAGTTTACTTTAACTCCGATTTGAAAGTATTATCATCATTATATGATTTCACCATGATTTGTATGTTGTTAGTTTACTTAATTTGAATGATATAACTTGTTTGATTTTGGTGATTGTTTGGTGTGATATATCACAAATCATATGTAGATTTGTTTTGCTTTTTAGCGGTTAATGTTTGCTTTACATAATTTTATTTTATGACTAGTTCTCACATGACGATGGGAGATACAGAAGAGGAACAAGAGGTACAAGAGGTACAAGGGGTACAAGATAGGAAAACTAAAAAAAATCCATATAACCAATGGTCTGAACCTGAACACAAGATGTTATTGCGCCTCCTAGTGGAGGCAATCAATCAGGGTTTCCGTGATGCTAGTGGCAAATTCAACAAATTAACGGTGGAGACCAGAATATTACCAGCCATACACAAACAACTTGGGATTAAGAAAACCTACAATGAGTACATAAATAGGATGAAGATCTTGAAGGGTAAGTACAACAGCTTGGCAGACCTTCGTTATAGCTCTGGATTTGGGTGGGATCCTGAAACGAAGAAATTCACCGCTAGAGATGAAGTATGGGATGACTATTTAAAGGTAAAGAAAATTATAACTGAAAATTGATGAATATAATAGTGTTTTTAACGTATAAAACTAACTATACATATCTTTTTTGTTCAAATAGGCTCATCCAACTAAAACACATCTCCGTAATGAGTCATTTGAAGATTTCGAGGATTTAAGAATGATATTTGCAATAAACATTGCAACTGGACAGAATACTGTGGGGTCAGGCGATGTCAATGATCCATATGCTTATCAAGTTGGACACAGTGAGGAGACAAATGATTTTAACGGTGTCCAAATATTGGATGACGCAAATGGAATAGCATACGAAGAAACATCTGTGCATGAAGTTTTTTCTGCATTAGAGAAACGCAGGGGTGAGAAGCTTCCTCAAAGAAAGAAACCTAGAACTGATGCATTTGCTTCTGATGAAGTTAATACAGTGACAGAATTTGGTCACCATATTTTTAGCATGATACAGAAAAGATGGGAAAAGGAGACTGAAGAAAAAGAAGTTGAGGACAAAGCAAATAATGTGTGGGATGCTATCAAAGAAATTCCTGATTTGACTGACGATTTGCGTTATGAGGCCATGACGCTGGTTCACAGCTTAGCTATGAAATCTGGATTCGTGCACATGTCCGTAACAGAGCGTAAGGGATGGATTATACGAAACCTTCGTAAACCAAAAGAGTGAAGTTTAAAGCCTCTACATGATTGAAGATGGCTTTTATTTTTAAGTTGCTGTTTCTTTGCATTATTTTTAACAGTATTTGATTTGTTTTTTAATATTTATTTTGGTAATACTTTATGAGCTTTATTTTTATTATATTTTTTCATTTGAGAGTCAGTTGTTTCTTCTCTTTCACATATAATCAACTCATCTTTTATGCTTGAAGAAGAAGAAGAGGACAAGTATATAACGTATATACATATATATATATATATATATGTCACAAAATAAATACAAAACAATGTGTATGTGATATATACATACATATATATATATATATATATATATATATATTAATACCCCAAAAATAATTACAAAATTACATAAGTTTTACTTTCTTGTTACGGTAAAACAATATTGTTTTGGCGGGCAAAAGTTACAGGATGTAAAGTTCGCGGGAAAATTTTAAGAGGCAAAACTAGAGTATATATAATATGTTACCCTAAATCAGTCTTTATTTCTCTCGATCACGTTGCCGCCGCAAGTTCGTGTGAGGTACTCCTACTCCATGTTCTCATTGTAATTACGTGACTCTATAGATCTTTGTTTATGGCTATGTGTTTTTTTCATGAACTCTCTATAATGCTCATAAATTTGAAATCTCTGCTTTGACCTTTTAGTCTTGATTTTTTCTTTTTTGATCAAATGCTTTTCGTTGTGATTTCCCGTGTTGATGTGTAGAGTTCTAATAATGGATCGTATAGTTCAAGAAAATGAAGATATACATTCTAGAAAAAAAAGAAAAAGAATGAGGAATTTCAAATTGGATGTTGATATTATGCTGCTGGTCTTGTCAATCATTACCAAGATCTATTATTCCGTTCTGCAAATACAACGTCGGATTAGAAGACCAACTACAAGACTTGGACATGAATATATACAAAGTGCATTGGTTGAAGATCGTGAACATTTTCGACATCTATATCGTATGTATCCAGAGGCATTCCTGAAATTGTGCTATATTTTTAGAGTGAAGATGGGTTTAAGGGACACAAGAAATGTTTCTGTCGAAGAAATGCTTGCCACATTTTTGTTTATCGTTGGTCAAAACTCGAGATATATTGAAGCTCAAGATAGATTCAAAAAGTCGAGATTTTCAATAAGTACGAGCTTCAACAGAATTCTGAAGGTGTTAAACGCACTTGCTCCAAGCTATATGGCTAAACCTGGTGTTGCAGTGCCCACAAAAATAAAAGACAGCACAAGATTTTATCCTTATTTTAAGGTATGCAATTTCTTGTGGTTTTTCTTTTAAGTGTTGCAAAGTTTTAAGATATTGTTTTCATTTTTCTTAGGACTGTGTGGGGGCTATTGATGGAACACATATCCTTGCAATGATAACGGGCGAAGAGACGGCGAGTTATCGTAGTCGAAAAGGACAATTATCACAAAATGTTTTAGCTGCATGTAAGGTTCAGCTCATGACGCTAAAGTGTTACATGATGCTTTAACAAGAAACACTAACCAATTAAAAGTTCCTGAAGGTATGTCGTCATTTACATTATGATAATAAGATTATATTTCTGTAATTAATTTGCATTTGATCTCACTTGATTTGTGTGCTTTATGCAATTTCAGGAAAGTTTTATTTAGTTGATTGTGGATTCGCCAATCGTCGTAATTTTTTAGCTCCATTTCGAAGTACTCGATATCATCTCCAAATACATGCCTAAACTATGAATACGCCCTAAACCATTTCAATTCTTCTTCAAATGCTCAATATACTCCACTGTATTATGCACAGTACACCGCGTCGCTATCTTACAACTCTGCTGATATTCACTTGGAGCAAAGAACATCCCGTGTGTCCCTATTGGTTGCTCATCATCATGATTTTCCTGAAAATTCATACCCAACCTGAAAATTAATACTAGTTGTCTGAGAACAAAATTTCAAATTACAAACTCAAATATCATCAACTTAACGGATTTGTAACAATAGCACAAAATCCTAAAATGCATAACGGATTTGTAGAATCTGTTGTTATTCAATCAAGATTTTGTTAAACTCTCTTAAAGTTTGAGTTGTAAAAAATCATTTAAAATCTGAATGAATATGGTGTTATTGAATTAAGAGTTTTATAAAGTCATGAAAAGTTTTGTATTATTTAACTAAAACAAAACAATCTATGATTGTTAATAAATTCAATTATTTTGTTATTGGTTTATGATTTTATACACTTGTCTTTACAAAATAAAGTCATGGAAAGTATGATTGAAATATTAAAATTGTTTGGAAGACTTTACAAGATTATAGAAAAACTAATCAACAAGATTATAGAAAAATCTCTAACAATTCTTCTAAATCTTTCACTTATTCACTTTCTATGATTTTATTAAAGTCATCAAAATTCTTTATAAATTAGAATCCAATAATACCTCATAACTGTGTGAAACTAAATTTATTAAACAACTTTATAAATAACTTACTTGAAAACGTCTTATACACAACTATACATTAAGATTCATAAAGTAATCGAAATATGCAAATAACTTACTATACATTAACTTTACACGATAACTTAACTATATATTAAGATTTAAATGATTTTAAACATACCTTTTTCTTTGTATAACTAACAATTGTTGTTTTTAGGGAGTTCAATTTGATAAACACATACTCCCTCCAGTTTCGAAAACTTGTCGTTCTACACTGTTTTCATTGTTGTTAATTAGTTGTCGTTTTGACACTCCAATACAACTTTTGCATAAGACTTTCTAAATTAACCTCCATTAATTGATCACAATTATCCAGTCTAAATTACCAAGACTGGATTACAAATATGAATCGTCAAAACAATTAATTGGGCAACACAACCAAAATCCTGAAAAAAATTCAACACGTACGTCAAGTTATAAATATCGTCAATCTATTGTTCAAAGGAAACAAAAAATAGAAAATCACACAGAAAAATCCCAGAAAAATAGAAGAAGATGAAACAAATAATAAAGAGCAAATCATCAAAGTGGTGTATGCTTTCGACCTCAACAAACTCTCCATGGAATGACCTTCAAGTGAACAAGAAAATCAAAATTGAACATGAAGTCAATCCTAAATCTATTCATGATTTCGAAGTGAATATACAAAACAATGAAGAATAAGAACCATATCATGCTAATGAGATTGATGATCCCTTATGATCATAGAAGATTCTTAAAGTTTATTGTCCATCGTTACAAGTAGCTAGGACAAAATCTGTCTTAGACTAGTACTCGTTTCTATTTCTGTTTTTTTTTTTCGATCATCAATAAAATTGTCTCCATACTTTTGTATATCATCCATTCTTAAACTATTCAAAGTGTTGTCCACATAAATCTGCAACATCCAACAAGATAGCAATGAATTAATCAAAATGGAAAACCGCATGATTGAAAGTAAAAACTTCATCTACAAAATCGATAACCTTATCAAACCGATAGTTAATCTTAATCTCTTAATTGATTTAACACATTGTTTACAATGGAAGGATCCCATTTGATTTGTCTCGGAAGTAGACCCTCTCGTTCTAAGGCTTTTTTTTATGTGTGGGATCTTGTAACTATTAGATCCTCCAATCCTCATTGTCTCTTGCATGCAGAGTTGCAGAGTTAAGAAGATGTGGTTTATCTTTCTAGCTGGATACTCTTCAAAAGTTGTATTAACTGCATTTATAAGTTGTTCAATGTTGTTAGGACAAACCTTATGTTGTAGTGCTTGTATTAACACATGAGTCTGATATCAAATCTGTTTTGAGAAGCTTCTTGTTGAAAATTTGTATCAGTTGGAGCCACATGGGTTCTAGCATTATTTTGTTGAATTAAGATTATTTTTCTTTCATTTTAAGAAGGCCACTTCTCACGGATCTTAGGTATAACATCTTCCAGCAACATTTTCTAACATCCTCTCTCTTGACTGAAGTAACTAGTTTGATCTCCATTGTCCCAGCTTCTCTATTTCTACTCCTCCTTTTAGCAGGCTGAAGTTTGACAAAAGGAAACACTCCTATCTTTTCAGAGAAAGTTTCAACTCCTTCAACATTGAACCTAGGCCTAGCCATTGCAACTAACATCATGACTTTCCCAATAAAATTTTTGATTTGACATGTCCTTATAGGATCATCTTCTTCAGATAGAAGATAGTAGTTCTCGGTTCTCTTGGTCATGTAAAATTACTTTTTATCAATATGTACAATGTTGTACATATCAATAAATTGTGGTTCATGACTCAAGCCTAGAGCATACACATTGGCAAATTTTTCCCTCGGGTGTGACTATTAAAATAAACGAAAATAAGTAAATAGTCAGCGTGGAGTCGAGAGTCGGTTGTGAGTTTACACTCGGGTGTTAATGCCAGGTGTCAATGTGTGATTGGTTTTGTTTTTTGTTATTGAAAAAACGATTTTTTTGTTGGGTAAACAGAAAATCGAATCTAGGTTTTAGTCTCTTTTTTCTCTCGACACCGCTGCTTGAAACCTAAATCTTTACTCTGATTTCATGCCAATTTGAAGCTGTTTTCCGACCAAACAACCTCGAAAACGATCTCTGCTCTACTCGAAGATTTAATCGTTCGTTGCTTTCAATTTGTAAGATTCCGTCCAAAAAAAGACAAAATTGCCTCTTCTCCTCCGTGTCTCATCGCCTCATCTGTCGCTGGCGAAATACACAAGGTAATTCTTCATCAACTTAGTGTTTGAGCACGATGTAGTTGTTATTGTCGAATAGCTGTTGTTTTAGATATGATTAGTGAGTTAGGGTTGAAGAAATTTAGGTTTAGAGATCATTTTATGATGAGATGTTCGGTTTAGATATGAACTGGAAACTGATCTATTTCACGATCTCTGTTTTAGTGTAGATTAAACTCACAAGTTGTAGATTATGTTGGGTTCAAGAAATTTTGAAACCAAGAACATTCATCTACCTTTGGTTTCGTTATATGTCATTGTTGATGGACCTTAAGTTTCGATTTTGCTTTGTTTATGAGGTTGCTAGGTGAGGTTCCCATGGAAACTTCAATCGGATAAGCAACAACTACTACCACTATTAGCTCATAACAAAAAAGGTATGTCTCAGACTCCATATAGTTAATGCAAGAGACAAGTAGTAGTTGGAGCAGCTCGTATTCATATTTTGAGTGGTTCTTTGTTTTTGTATAGTATTGTCTAATTGTTTGTCACAGTTTTGATCTAATTTTTGTGTTACAGTTTGTAATGGTTAGTGCATTATAACAAAGTTTTGCTTGATATCACTGTGATTTGAGTGGTTTCTAAAATTTGAGTGATTATGGTCTAGCAGATTTGTGCCAGAATTGACTCCTTTTGTGTATATTCTAAATAATGTATAAGGGGAATACAACTTGGATTATTGAAAACATTGAAACCAAAACCTTTGCGCATACCATAGGTGAACTATGGAATAGTTCACCTAAACCTCAAAACTTTATCATCATAGATTCACCAATGGCCTCTAAACTAAAACACAGATTCATCACCCTCAAACAACTAAAATTTGTGTTGTTTTGGATTTTGTATAGTAGTTGTTTGTAGATTGTTTGGTTTAGAACTGTTTTTAGAATCTTTGTCTTATAAGAAGATATCTAAATAGTTAATGATACTTAATAGGTTGTTTGCTTTAGAAGTGTTACAAATTGGTTAAAGTCACTTGATAGCTTTGTTGGTGTAAATTGTATGTACTACTGATTTGACTATGTAGTTAATGGTAACCTAACCACTTATTTCTATTTTACCATTCACCTTTTAAACCCTAGCCATTACTAATTTCTCCAATCTTCTAACTCTCTCTTATTTGCTTCATCCTTTCCAAACGCATATGTTTTATCTCTTACTGCATCTCTTCTTTCATCCCTTCTATTTACTCATTAATATGGATTCAAACAATGTTCCAAATAATCTGTCTCTCGGATCATACTTTAGTCTTTTAAACTTTCCTTATGACTCATTCTCTCCTAATGTAACATCACAAATCCTTTCTTTTAGTACACAACCAACTCATGCTCCAACTCACAATGGAATACCTTCTTTTACTTCCCAACCGACTCATGCTCCAAGTCACCCTGAAATCCTTTTTTTTGGTTCTGAAACGGCTCATGCTCAAACTCAACATGAAATGTCACCAAGTGAGCGTAGGGAGAGAAGGCTATGGTCTGCACCAGATGACTTGGTCCTCATCAGCGGTTGGTTGAACATATCCAAGGATGTGATTGTTGGCAATGACCAAAAGTTAGGAACCTTTTGGCAGCGTATAACTGACTACTATGCTTCAAGTGACCATGTACGCAAAGGTGTTGAGCCAAGGGATACTGACTGCTATAAGCAAAGGTGGGGAAAAATAAGTAGAGATGTGAGCAAGTTCTGCGGATCATATGCTTTTGCATTGGATGCAAAAGCTAGTGGTCAGAATGATACTGACATTCTACAGTTGGCTCACCAAACCTACACAAAAATCAACAAGAACAAGAAGTTTACGCTTGAGCATGCCTGGAACGTATTGAGATATGAACCTAAATAGTGTAGTTGGATTGATATGAACCCTACTAGCAAGAGCACCAGCAACAAAAGAAAAGTTGATGATGATGCACCATCTGTTGGATCTACTATAGGTGAGGAAGAGAGTAGGCCTCCGGGTATTAAAGCAATGAAAAAATTAAGAAACAAGAGTAAAGAGAAGGCTGCACCAACTTCAGAGTTCAACAAAATGTGGGAGGCCAAACAGAAGGATATGGAGCTAAAGAAACAACTCCAACAGATGTCCCTTCTTGACACACTCATTGCCAAGAAGGAAACACTTGATGAAGTGGAAATAACTCTTAAGACGAAGTTAATTGCTGAAGTTTATAGTAGTCTGTAGCTTTCTAGTTTATTTATGAACTATTTCTTGTTTTAATGATGTATGAGTTAAGTTTGTACCTTCTTTTATAGTTTCCTATGTCTTTGTTTTACTGTTTTAACAATGTATTTCCTGTTTGAAGTATGTATCTTAGTGTCAACTATGTTTATATATGCAATGGCTTCTTATATAAACCCATCTCTCCGTTTACTTTCTATGTTAAGTATGACTTGTTTTAGTACAATGTATGAAATTGAATCAGTTTATATATGCAATGGCTGCTTATCTAACTTGTTTGCCTATGTGTTTTTGGTTTCAGGTTGAAGAAGACATGGGATTAGGTGATAGCTACGACTATGGAATCAACAGCCCTTTGGACTACAGTTCTGACGACCAAACAGAAGAGGAGGCTGAGAGTTTTATTGGATTCCCCAAGCCAGTTAGAAGAAGTTTATGGGATGAAGAGACTGAAATTGGATTCCCCAATCCAAGCTTCTTGACTGAGCCGGTTCAAGAGACTGAAATTGGATTCCCTAATCCAACTTTCTTCACTGATTATGATGCACACATAAACCAGGTAAAAGAACAATTCTCTGAGTATGATCTGAAGTTGCAGCAGCTTGAGAAGAGTGTCTGTGAGTTGAAGTAATCTAGACTTGAAACTGAGTTGGTGGTTGCTGTGGGAATAACTATTGTAGTTTTATTAATCTCAGTTTTCATGTTAGCTAAGTGTTAGTTGAGGTCTTGTAATAGGGAACTAAGTTGGTGTTGGTAAGTTGGTTATGAATGAACTGAAGACTTGTATTGTACTTCTTCTTTGATTGTCTTTTGCCTCGGCTGAAAACTTGTAGTTCTATGGGATGTAATGTGTACTATGATCACAGAGACCTTCTCTTTTATGGAATTGAATCAAGTTCACAGGTCAGGTTAACTTTATAAATTTTTGAACAAGAAATCACGGGTTGTAAACCAAAGAAATGGTTTGAACAAGAAGTCACGGGTTGTAAATTTTTGAACAAGAAGTCACGTGTTGTAAACCAAAGAAATGGATAATTGCCTCAATAATATCAATAAGTCACGGAGTCTTTTTTGCACCACACAATATGTGAAGTCACGGGCACTAAAGGAAACAAAAGTACCAATAATTCTTCCTATACCATGATTCACACAACACCGTAAAATTCAAGGCTACTCCTATATATATGCAAAAGTTTGCATAACAAAACCAAACCACATTATTCTCTTCTTCTTTCCTTGGTAATCACACATATAATTTTCTCACAAACCACTTCCATTCTTTTTCAAAACAAACCAAATTCATTGTTTCTCTTCCAAAATTTCAACTTTCTCTTCTAAAAACAATTTCAAAAACACTTTTTCTTTTTTATTTTTTTTTATGGCATCTTCTTCTAATAATTTTCACTATCATTATGACTCCAATAATGATGAATTTGACCAATATGTTCAAGAGCAATCTGATAATCTATGCGATGCTACTGAACAGGATATGCTGGTAGAAAGGAAGAAACGTACATATATCGATAGAGATCGGGAAGAAGGGCACAAACCGTTGATGGCCGATTATTTCTGTGATAATCCGACGTACACAGAGAGGCTATTTCGCAGACGATTTAGAATGAACAAGTCCTTGTTCTTGCGTATTGTGAATCGTCTGACTGAAGAAGTTGCGTATTTTAAACCACAAAAAGATTGTACCTTCCGGGATGGGTTATCACCGCTCCAAAAATGTACAGCAGCAATTCGACTATTAGCATATGGGTGTGCGGCAGACTCGATTGACGAATATGTACATCTTGGTGAAACGGCGGCTCGGGAATGTGTGTTACATTTTGTTGTCGGAATTGTTGACTTGTTTGGCACTGAATACATACGACGACCCACACAAGAGGATATTCAAAGACTACTCTTTATTGGAGAACACCGAGGTTTTCCAGAGATGGTTGGAAGCATCGACTGTATGCATTGGAGGTGGAAGAATTGCCCAACCGCTTTGAAAGGAATGTATTCAAGAGGAACCGGCAAACCAACAATTGTTTTGGAGGCGGTAGCTTCACAAGATCTCTGGATATAGCACGCGTTTTTTTGGAGCCCCAGGTACTTGTAACGATTTAAATGTTCTTGAGCAATCACCAGTATTTAATGACATTATTCACGGTCGAGCTCCTGAAGTGACCTACTATGTGAACGGAAGGGAGCATAATTTGGCTTACTATCTGACGGATGGGATTTACCCCGAGTGGGCGACATTTGTTAAATCCATCCCAGGACCACAACACCCGAAACATTCTTTGTTTGCAAAACGTCAAGAAGGTGCACGAAAAGATGTTGAACGTGCATTTGGAGTCCTACAATTAATCTAGATTAGCCATGATTAAAAATCCAGCTCTTTTATGGAAGAAAGGTAAATTAGCATACATTATGAGAGCATGTCTCATACTCCATAATATGATTGTCGAAAATGAACGACATTCATACACTCTCGAAGAAGAATTAGACCAAGGAGAAGAAACAAAAACCATCCCCGTTTTTTCAGGATCAGTCAATATGCCTACCAATCTCGGCGGTTTAGGTGATGGTCACACAAGAATTCGTGATCGACAAGCACATCACCAATTAAAAGAGGATTTGATTGAGCATATATGGACTAAATTTGGACATCTTCCAAATAATGATTAAAGTTTTTAAATTTTGTATTAATTAAATAAAATGTTTGTGTGTTTTAAGTAATAAATATGTTTGTTTGTTTTTATGTTTTAAATTTAAATGTTATTTTTAATTAAAAAAAAATGTTTTATGAATTACTTAATTATATTATTAAACTATTACTAAAAAACATGTTCTACCAATAATCAACTCCTAAGAGCATCCTCATTGCATATCTCTTAACATGGATCTCTTAAAAAAAATAGTATTTAATTAAATGAGTCTCTTAAATAGTTAAGAGATCCATTCAAAAAGCTTTTAAATCTCTTAAATAAGAGATTTTGAGTGAGTCTCTTATCTATTTAAGAGACTCATTCATTAAAATATTAATTTTTGTTTTAAGAGATCAATGTTAAAAAACTTGCAATAAGGATGCTCTAACACCTTGTTTCTAAACTTAAACTCTTACATTATTTTATTAATAAATCACTACTTACACCCACACTCCCACATGTGCCAATGTGTATGCTCTTAGAGGGTTCAACATCTTCATGCAGAACCGTAACCTTTCCACCTTGTTCTCTTCTTTTAGATGTGGTTTGAGAGCATTAGAATGCCGCCTCATCGAACCGTCTCTCACATTCTTATTTAGGATTGAGTGACTAACTCCTAGAGCTTCAGCTAGAGTCCTCAAAGTTGTTTTTCGATGTAGAGGAGTGTCGAAAACATGTTGGACATCTATCTGAATCCTCTTGCGACCACATCTGTTCTTCTTTCTTTGAGAAACATCAATCAATGCACCAGATGGAGTCTACTTTGCTAGTTTCCAAATCCGCTGAACAATTCTAATAAACATGGAATGCAAATTCGTTACTTCTTTAATAATCGTTCTACCTAATTTCCCTTAACACTCCTTTCAAGCAAAACATTATATACGACACATCTATGATGATTAGTCTAGTCCTTCTTACTTGTAGAGCTACCAATTGCATTAGGTCGTATTCCAAATCATTTGAGTTTTATAAGTAGACATATGCATCATCAAATGCTAATGATATTGCTAAGTTTACAAAGTACTAAGTCTATGTTCCAGGTTAAAGTATTTTTATCGCCATTGATTTGATTTTGACTACCTACACTATCGTTTTGACCTGCTATACATTGAAATTGAGGAACCACATATCAAAAACTGTATTCAAATGATCAAAAAGTATGCAAATTCACTGTTAGAACATGGTTCACGTTATGGAGAAGAAAACATTAGCTACATGATAACATGTGTCTATATAACTAAACAACACATCGAGTTTAAGATAATAAATACCTTGTCCTCCAACAAAAGGCTCTTCGACATCATGGTCTTCAGTTGTACCTGTCCCAAAATGAAGTGATCACAGAGTAAAAAAATATAATTTAACATCATGATTATTCATAAAATAAAGAATATAAGACAAGAACGACATAATGATCTCTTCCTAAACGGGTGAACAAATAAAAACCTATCATACACTATACCGGATCAAAACGGTAATCATAGTAGTACTTTAGGGTCGAATCCACAGAGACCAGAGATACACTTTAAATCAATAGATTAAATTAAGCTAAGATAAAATAAGTATTTGATTTTCTAACACCCTAGTGAAATAAATAAGCAATAATAATAAAAGAATATTAGGCATAGGGAAACCATCCAGGATGCGACAAAACAATTAAATCAATTAGTAGAGAATATTAAAATACGTTCTAGAACTCAATTCACAATTAATAAGACATCTCGCTCTCGCGCAAACACCTACTTAGTAATACTATATTAGAAAACCGCTCTCGCGCGTTCCCTAGAGTAATACTAGCATTAAGAATAGGATTGATATGTTCACAAGATGTTATGGCCCGGACTTTCGCCTCAAACCATAAAACCTTGTTCGACTAATGTTGTTTCCAGCGACTAAACACTACTTTCGTACCTAGTTTAATCACACAAGATCTTAGAACAAGTTAGCTACTCAAACCCTAAGCATTAAGTATAACAATAGAAGAAGAACGATAAAATAAATTCTCAAATCTAACAACCTAATAATCGGTCACATCCCTTCAGAGAAACCCTAGCCTAATAAGGAAACTACTCAAACATAAAAATAGAAACAAAGATGGAACTAAAAAGAAACATCTTTAAAATAAAACTAAGAGTGTATTGAGAGGTGAATCTCTTACAAACTCTAAAGAGGAGAGAATGAATTGTGTTTCTTACAAGAGGCGAGCCCCTCTTTATATAGTAAAGGGAGAGAGACCGCAAAAGGAAAACAAGAGAGAAAATGGAAAATTGAAAAATGGAAAAACTTGGAGAAGAGGCAAGCAGGGATCGATCGATCCTTGGGTAGGATCGGTCGATCCCACCGTCTTCTCGTCTTGGGCCAAGGCCTTTGATCAGATCGAGCGGTCCATGGGCCTGGTCAATCGGTTCCACCGCCTCTTCGAACGTGAGCCGCAATTCTTCAGGGATCGATCGATCCTTCGGTTGGATCGGTCGATCCTTCTTCATTTCTTCACGATTGGCCCATTTGTACTCTTATTTGATCCAAAATCCTTTCTTTTCCAATGTTCTCCTTGTAGACCTGTAAATCACTAATCAAAGCAAATAGTCCTAATATCTATCTAATATAGGTTAGTTGACTCAAAATACAATCCTAAAACAAAGATTAAAAACGATAAAAACTAGACTCATCAATTCCCCCAGACTTGAATCTTTGCTTGTCCTCAAGCAAGAACAATCAAAAAGACAAATCTTAAAGAGAAAGGTTTGAAAACGGGAACTTACAACTTCTCGAGAATCTCCGTACTTCTTCCGCGAATCCATCACTCAAAGAATCGAGCTTACAACATGTACTAACCATTGGCTTAGCAACTCTCCGTACTAGTGTCCCGAGATCTCAAGGAAGCTCCAAAATCTCCATTGTTGACTCCCTACATTCATTCTTTACAAGCATGCGGTCTCAACGAGGGAGTATCGATCAAAGATCGCGTAGACGCTTACCTTCTTCTAGCTTCCAAGACATTCTTCTTATGGTTCCTTTCCTTCTCTTCTCTTTTACTCTTTTGAGATCGATTTCTCCCTACTTTTCTAGGGTATCATTTTATTTTTTCTATCGATCTCCTTTTCTTTTAGCCCGGGGTTGGTTTTCATGAGTCCGAAGTATGCAAGGGGGTAACCACACATCCCTCGGCCCACTTCTTTGTTTACGACATCCCTTTTCTTTTCTTTTTCTCTTTTTCTTCCTTTTCTTTTTCTTTTTCTGGAGAAGAGAGGGGAATCCATACTTTTTCGAAGTTATGCGCGTCTTGGAGAGCTTGAATCAGAGGTCGCGTTCGATGTATACCAAGCCCCAAGTTGAGAAGATTAAGTCCAATTAACGTCTTATCAAGGGTGGAGTTAACGCCGGGTCAATCGGATTTCCAAGAGATAAGGACTTCTGGTGAGTTGTTCGGCTAATGGCGTTCCAATCTTCGGCTCTTCAAAAGGATAATTCATAACGGATAGCAGAAGATGTTAGTACGAACACACGATTCACAAAAGAAGTTCCAAGTTCCAACCATTTTGACTCAATAAAACGACTCAAATAAAAATTAAAATGTTAGCATAATGGTCACAAATCCCCCCAGACTTACTTCACACCGTCCCGGTGTGTAAGAATAAGCATAAAAAGGAAATGCAAATCATAAAAACAAAAAGTCAGAAAACAAAGTAGAGATCGATCGATCCCGGAGGGAGATCGGTCGATCCTACCGTTAGTAACACAAATCCAAAGATAAAAATACATAAGTTCAAAAAGAAACTAAAAGATTATAATACAGAGGATGTAACCAGGTGAGAGGGATCTAAGGAGATGGTGGAGAATCGAAAACGCCGGGGTCTCGCCTGGTACGAATGCGGAAATCGTCCTGCGCACTAGTCTCTGAAGTCTCATGGGTGGAGGACGATAGGCAAGTAGGAGAATCCTCCTCATCATCATCAACGCGGACAGCAGAAACAGCAGCGTGGTCAATCTCCTCAGTGTCAGACGCATGGACCGGAGTAGGCTCGCGTCGGGGTGGAGGTGGTGGTGCGATGCAGCAAAGCCAAGTGGCAATCTTCGTCAGCAAGGTGTTGTTCTTCTGCGTAGTCTCACAGACCCAACGCTCATGCTCCGTGGTCGGCTCTGGTGGATCGGTAGCGGTATAATCGCTCACGTCAAGCTCAAAAGGAGGAACATGGCCGGAGAATGGCTGAAATGGCGGAGGCTGAGAAGTAGAAGGCTCAGAAGGGCCAGCCTCGTCGGAACGCCTAGTGCGTGTCGCTCTCCTGACGCCACTAGTCTTCGGCGGAATAGGTCTCTCGCTGGCGTAGAGGTGCTCCCTGTCGATAAATCGCGCCCTATGCTCAGGAACGGGCGGTGCGAGGTGAAAGCGACAATGAGTGATAATGGGAGTCACCAAGCTCCCTATCATGATCACCTTCTTCCTGGACCGAAGTGCCTGCTTCGCCACCTGGATGAACTCACGGACTAGTAGTGCGGCGAAGTTGACGCGATGCGTCTTGTTGTAGTTGGCCGCGGTGGGGCTGGTGATGAAGCGGTGGAGCCCATAGAAGCACATGGAGAGCTCAGGCAGCTGCAAAGTACCCATCTCTGCACGGGCAAAGATGGTGCTGCTCATGAAACGGACCGCCAGGCGAATCACCGGGTTGCGGATAAGTGCCTGCTTGGCACCTCGAGAAACGTACTCGCCGGACCCAAAGGTCTGCCAGAATGCAGAGGGGTCAATGATGCCATCGAATTGGGTCTTCTCGCGAGGCGGGAACCCATAGAGATCACACAACTGAAGGAGTGTGATGGTGAAATGCCTCCTAGATAGAAAGAATGAGATGAAGGCATCGGTGGCATCAAACAGGTCCGTAGGGTAGTGGACCTGCAATGTGGCGAGGAACTCGGCTGCGGCATCAGGATAGAGATCCCATCGCTTCTCCGGGAAAGAATCGAAGCCGGCATTGCGCAGAAACGTCAAGACATCGTCTAGGATGCCCATAACCCTCAGAACATCGGTTTCTAGAAACCGTGTGGGCTCAAATTTGCAGTTGCGGAGTGCAATGGTGTCTTCCTGATTTTTCCGGGTCCATTCTCTTTCTCTGGTGGCTGGTTCCTTGCCGCTACGTCGTCTTGGAGCCATTTCCTGAAAACAGAAAATACTCAAACGCAAATCAGCATTTGCATAAAACTTAACAAAAATCAAAATGATTTTAGAAGCTTTAAAAATCAAGCAGTGCGACGCAAGCAGACAATATCCAATTAAACATAAAATCGAAATTTCTATCGCACTCGCGAAATGCAAAACAGAAAATCGAAACATGTAACGGCTTTAAGCACATGCAATCATCAATTAACACTCTCCCGAACTTAATCGTCTTTCTCAATTCATCAAATGGCATTGCTAACAATTCTAGAGTTGAAATCTAAGGCTTATCACATGAAATTTCCAAGTTTCTCACAATCAAGTCAAATACATTTCAAAGCAGAGAAACTAGCAATCCCATAGCATTCCCAACAACCTAATTCAACCTAAATCCAAGAGGTTACAAAGCTCTAACACCCTAAAGTGTAAAAACCCGAAATCTCCTATGCAAAAATCGAACTCAGTACCTTAAGCGAATCAAGTTGGGTACAGGGGGATCAGAAAGAGCTCGAAAAATAGTGTGATTTAGCACCAAGAATCAACAAAAACAATGGAGAATTGAGAGAGATTGAGAGGATTGAAGTTTGTAGAGAGAGAGAGCAATGGAGGTTTGGGATCGATGGAGGAGAGAGAGGACTCGATCTCCATCGATATATTGGCTCTAAACCGGTTTAAACCGGTTTGAATCAAGTGGATTGAACCGATTCAAACCGGTAATCCATTTTTTTTCGAAATACCTGAGTCGGGATCGATCGATCCCTGGTGTAGATCGGTCGATCCCGAGGCTTCTGTTCCTCGGTTCATTTTCCAAGCAAGATCGATCGATCCTTCAAGGAGATCGATCGATCCTAAGTGTCTGATCACCAAAAAATTCGCATCTTAATGCGATCCAAACCTAATCCTGATACACTTAGGAATCCTTAATGATCCACTGATTAGAAATCCTCAAATATAAATAGTCTTAAACTTAAAAGCAAAAGAAACAAAAACCAAAAGCTCAAAACATAATAGTTAGTACAAAATCATCGGGTTGCCTCCCGGAAGCGCTTGTTTTAAGTCTATAGCTTGACTTTCTCTTCTCTTAGGCTCGTGGACGAGGGATTTGAATTAGTTCTCCTGAGATGCGTACGCTGCGTTCTTCCTCTTGGATACGAATGGGCCTAAACGCGTTCTCTCTTGGCTTTATTCGATAGAAAACCCTTTCGTCGACATTGGCGAAGCACACGCGGTGATTGGGAATGTCTATGACAGCTCCAACAGTGTTCAAGAAAGATCTTCCGAAGATGACTTGTTGACGCTTCCCGGGCACATCTACAACTTTGAAATCCGTGGGAACATACACTTCCCCAATTCGCACCATTTCATTGCGTAGCTCTCCTCTTGGTACCACCATAGATTCGTCGGCCATGTAAAGATTTGAAGTGGATGGATAGCAATTGGTGATTCCACATCGAGAAGCTATGGCGGTGGGGATCACACTTGTCCCGGCTCCGGAGTCGCAAAGGCAATTGTAAACCGAAGTACCATTGATAGCACATGGGATTACGAAGCATCCGGGATCTTCCATCTTAGGAAGGCATCTCCTCTCCGCGTTTCTTTCTCATGCCCTATAGAAGTGTGCTTCGATGGAATAGAATGGTTCTCTACTTCTCCAAAAGCACTTTTGCAAACAAGGATACTTGAACCAAGCTTTGTCAAATCTACAATCATCCGGCACCATCTTTACTCGCATCTCGAACATGTTGAGATCATGTGGATGAATCTCATCTCTCATCTCTTCTTGATTCTCATCAGCGGGAAAACATGGAGGATTGCAAGTACAATTCCTCTTGACCTTTGGATAAGGCCATTGGCGATTTACTTGCTTGCGAGGCGTCCTCTTCATCACAACGAACACATCGGCAAAGTTAGATCCCAAACGATTTGCTTCAAGCACCGGATAATAGGCCACATCCTTGTTGATCTTAGTGAAGGTCATCTTGGGTTCTTCGAGGTCAAACACGGCTCCAACCGTGGTCAAGAAAGCGCGTCCCAAGATTAGAGGAGTTTCGGATCCTCCACTCATTTCCACGACATGGAAATCGGTAGGCACTATGTGGTTGCCAATGCGCACTTCCACGTCTCCTATGAAGCCTTGAGGGGTTGTTGTGGATGCATTCGCAAACTTTAATGAGCACTTAGAGGTCTCCATCCCTTGGAGATCAAGTCTACGGACGGTTGCCATTGACATGACATTCACGCTTGATCCCGAATCACACAGGGAATTAGTAAAGACTTCTCCATCAATCGAACATGGCACCACAAACTTGCCCGGATCTTCAAGTTTCTTCACTTTGACAAGCATTGGATTTCTAGCCTCCTTCCTCTTTGCTAGGTAAGTGTCAACTTCTGCAGCATCTTCAGTGCCATCAATGACATCCTTGCAGATCTTTTTCAAGAACGGGAGATCTCCTAAAGCTTCGGAGAACGTAGCTTCTTTAATCAATTCGCCAATGATACTCTTGAACCGTATGTACCTTGTTTCATCAATCTTGGTCTTAGGCACCACTGGATAGGGGCTCTGAGGTCTGTAGGGAAGTACATCAGCCTTAGCAACAAAGTTTGCATCACTCTCTTTTGAAAACGAATCAGAAACGTCCTGAGCTGTGGCACGGATCGATCGATCTGGTTGGGGATCGGTCGATCTGGCTTCTCGGGTCAGCAAAGTGAAACCAGCAGGCGGATCGATCGATCTGTGAAGGAGACCGGTCGATCC
The DNA here is from genome assembly GCA_011420285.2 of Erysimum cheiranthoides. Classification (NCBI taxonomy): domain Eukaryota; kingdom Viridiplantae; phylum Streptophyta; class Magnoliopsida; order Brassicales; family Brassicaceae; genus Erysimum; species Erysimum cheiranthoides. The sequence goes on along the minus strand of CM022176.2, from coordinate 10,409,050 downwards.
TGGCTTCTGAAAACTCGATACTCCTCCAATTTCATCCGCTTTGAAGCTTGCGTTGGCTCCAGAATGAGCCATAACAGCATTGCAAGCTTCTTTCTCTTTGGAGCTGGAAGCCATAGATGAAACTCTTTTGTCTAGAGAATCAACCCTAATTGCCAAGGTAGTGAATTTCCCATTGAGATCGCCATACATCCCATCGATCTTAGCATTGATCTCGGATGCGCTCTTCTTATGACTCTCAATCAGTGATTGCATCATCCCCTCTAGCTTGTTCTCTTGAGGAGCAGCTGGTTTGTTGTAAGCTCCTTGTTGGCGTGGGGGGTAAACCATGTCTTGGGGATTTTCCACGTTGTTGCTTCGATATGAGAGATTGGGATGGTTCCGGTAGTTAGGATTGAAACCACCACGGTAACCTCCAACGTAGTTAAGCTCTTCTAAGTCTTCATCTTCTTCTCCTCCACAAGCTTGCACCGGTTGTTGCTCACGCGCAAGAAGAAGGTTCACCTTCTGCGTGAGGTCCTTAAGTGCATCCGTCTCCAAAGCCTTTACCTTTACTGATCGATCATACTCAGGAGCATGATCGCTATTGCTCCTTGCCAAGTTTTCGATGAGTGCCGTCGCTTGTGCCACCGTGTTCGTTGAAAAGTCTCCCTTGCTTGCCGTGTCAAGAGCCATTTGGTATTGGGTGTCAATACCGCTATAGAAAGTGGTCATGAGGCTTTCTTGAGTGTAACCGTGATGGGGGCAGTCCTTCACGTACTCCTTGAATCGTTCCCATGCTTCATTGAACGTCTCGGTACTCTTTTGCTTAAACGCGACGATTTGGTTCCTCATGCGCGCTGATCTTGCCTTCGTGTAGAAGTGGTTTAGGAACTTAGCACGACACTCTTCCCAAGTAGTTATGGAACCGGGTTCCAACATCTTGAGCCATCGTTGCGCCTTGCCCCCAAGTGAGAATTCGAACAAGGTCAGTCTCAGGTAATCATAAGGCACACCATTAGCCTTCGTGGTTCTGCACAGCGCTTCGAATGCCTCGATGTGATCCATCGGGTTCTCCGTGGGCAAGCCGTTAAAGCAACGGTTTTGGACGAGGTTGATCAAGCTATACTTGATCTCATAGTCCTGACGAGTGGGATTCGGAGGACGAAGCGCAGACCTATTAGCATAAAATCGGTCCGGTGTGTCTTGCTCGCCAAGAGTACGAGCGGGACGTGCAGCAGCGGGAAGATCGACCGGTCCGCGTAGGGGATCGATCGGTCCGGCATGACGAGGATCGACCAGTCCGAGTTGTGGACCGATCGGTCCGGCAGCAACTGGCAGGACGGGTGGAGGATTGTTTCCTCCTTCGGCAGCTGGGAAGACAGGTAGGTTACCGGCAGCAGCAGGTTGCACATCTTGGGGATTCATCTCAGCAGACTTAGTAGCTTTTCCTTTGCTCCGTTCCAAACGACCTAGCTCTTTGTTAGAAAGTGCAATCAAATCCTTAGCCTTGTGGCTTCTCAATTGCATGCACCTGAAGTCAAGAAAAACATAAAAATAATTAGTATAATGTAAAATAAAAATCTTAGACTAAATTCAATTTTAAATCTCTAAAGGTATCTATTGATCCCCGGCAGCGGCGCCAATTTGATCTCTTCCTAAACGGGTGAACAAATAAAAACCTATCATACACTATACCGGATCAAAACGGTAATCATAGTAGTACTTTAGGGTCGAATCCACAGAGACCAGAGATACACTTTAAATCAATAGATTAAATTAAGCTAAGATAAAATAAGTATTTGATTTTCTAACAACCTAGTGAAATAAATAAGCAATAATAATAAAAGAATATTAGGCATAGGGAAACCATCCAGGATGCGACAAAACAATTAAATCAATTAGTAGAGAATATTAAAATACGTTCTAGAACTCAATTCACAATTAATAAGACATCTCGCTCTCGCGCAAACACCTACTTAGTAATACTATATTAGAAAACCGCTCTCGCGCGTTCCCTAGAGTAATACTAGCATTAAGAATAGGATTGATATGTTCACAAGATGTTATGGCCCGGACTTTCGCCTCAAACCATAAAACCTTGCTCGACTAATGTTGATTCCAGCGACTAAACACTACTTTCGTACCTAGTTTAATCACACAAGATATTAGAACAAGTTAGCTACTCAAGCCCTAAGCATTAAGTATAACAATAGAAGAAGAACGATAAAATAAATTCCCAAATCTAACAACCTAATAATCGGTCACATCCCTTCAGAGAAACCCTAGCCTAATAAGGAAACTACTCAAACATAAAAATAGAAACAAAGATGGAACTAAAAAGAAACATCTTTAAAATAAAACTAAGAGTGTATTGAGAGGTGAATCTCTTACAAACTCTAAAGAGGAGAGAATGAATTGTGTTTCTTACAAGAGGCGAGCCCCTCTTTATATAGTAAAGGGAGAGAGACCGCAAAAGGAAAACAAGAGAGAAAATGGAAAATTGAAAAATGGAAAAACTTGGAGAAGAGGCAAGTAGGGATCGATCGATCCTTGGGTAGGATCGGTCGATCCCACCGTCTTCTCGTCTTGGGCCAAGGCCTTTGATCAGATCGAGCGGTCCATGGGCCTGGTCAGTCGGTTCCACCGCCTCTTCGAACGTGAGCCGCAATTCTTCAGGGATCGATCGATCCTTCGGTTGGATCGGTCGATCCTTCTTCATTTCTTCACGATTGGCCCATTTGTACTCTTATTTGATCCAAAATCCTTTCTTTTCCAATGTTCTCCTTGTAGACCTGTAAATCACTAATCAAAGCAAATAGTCCTAATATCTATCTAATATAGGTTAGTTGACTCAAAATACAATCCTAAAACAAAGATTAAAAACGATAAAAACTAGACTCATCACATAATAACATGTGTCTCCAACGAAGGGATGTTGAGTTTCTTCATACAACTGATGAACATCTAACTTTAATATTTCAGAGTTAGTATCTTATGCTGGATTCACGTTTAGATCAAGTACAATTATACTTTCAGAAGACTCTGCAACAGTTACATCTAGATCTTCACTTTCGCGATTTGCTTTCTCCACCGCAAAAAAAAAGAGGCACCTTCGTCTCTCATACCTCCATATTCAGAATCATGATCTTCACTAATTCGTGGAATGATATTCAAATCAAAAGAATGGATTTCATTGTTAGTAGGTGAAAGGTTTAAATCAAATGTAGCCATGAAAGAGGTTCGGAAAATATTCTTGTTAACGGAAGAGTATATTACTACATGAGTAAAAGTTTTGAAGTTTTATATTTGCCTCCATCTGAATTGGTTATTTTTGTTTCCCTCCAAGTATTTTTAGTCAAAAAACATGATTAATCCATTGACTAGGAGAAATACTAAGAGTTCATTAGTATTGAAATTTAATTTAGAAAACCAATGAAAATCTGTTGTGTGGAATATTATGTTTTTGTAGAGAAAAGAGAGAATCATGCGATAGAAATCAAAGAGAGAATCATCTAACATGGTGAACTTATCAAAGACTAATCTTACAGACACAAATACATACAAATCACCATTGTTTTGATGTAATTTAGAGCCATCAAGAAACAGGTAAAGGCATGAGTTCAAGCACAGTTTGGCCTAAATAACCGGTAGAAAGGTAAAGAGACGCACACTTACCTCTTTAGCAATCATCAAGGCGGTTTCGTGTAATCTTACATCAAAGTATCCGATGCTTGCTCTGTCCAGATTTGACACAAAAGATATCAAAAACAGCATGAAAAAAAAAGAAGCCAAACAACACTCCAATCTGAAACATGGCCCCAAAATTCAAAACAACACAAGAACATAATACTCACCTTTATTTTTTTATCAACTACTCAGGAGTATGATGTATGTAAATTGAGTATTACATCTTTTTTAGAGACCTAAAATAAGATCAAATTAGAAAAACATCAATCACTGGAAATCTTATAAACTATGGAGAAAATTAAGATAAAAATCACAAATTTTAAAAGAGATGATCAAAAGGCAAAGGCATTAACCACAATAAAGGAACTATCGACACCATCAGATTCGTATCCAGCATTTCACCATCCTTGTACCTTAAACAAAATGAAATCACATTCATAAACTTAAACTCTAAATCCCAAACTAGTATAGAAGATCGAAAAGAGAACGAGAGGAAAGACTACCTTCACGCTAGTGCTTCGGATCTTGTCATCAGGTGAGAAAAAGAATCCATCGTCCCCAAGAAATCCACATTGACACCGCCACAAACAAGCTGTGGAAACCACATGAAGACGTTGCCATCTCCTAATAAGCAGGATTCAAAAATGAGGCTCGAGAGAACTCACGACGATGTCATTATCCGGCAGCGAAGGAGGAGGAGCAATATCGATGGAGGAAGAAGATGACATGCATCTGAGGAATTACAGGAAGAGAGATTTCGAGATTTTTACTGGGTTTAGATTTTGATTTCCTATCATTTTGATGACATGCATCTGAGGAATTTTAAAGAAGAAGCTAAGTTTTTTTTTGTTGGTAAGAAAAAGTTAAGAGAAACGAAGTTTGATTTGGGTTAAAGAAGAAGCTAAGCTTTTGTCGGCAAGTAATTAATTAAATGGTTTTTTTTTAAAATAACTGAATTGATTTTCATAAAATACAATTGTAAATAGTTGTTTTTAACGAGGTTAATGTAGTCATTGTATACTTTTTTTTAATTAACGCAAATATAGCTAAAACGACAAGTATTATAAACGAGAGGGAGTATATATAAAAACCTAAAATATTAGCATAAATAAGTATGTCATGAGTTTCAGGTTTTATCAAAATCAATTAAAAAAAATAAGAATAATCTCACGTGAGTTAGTTAAAATTAAACGTGGATTAATTTTTTTTAATTTTTTTATAAAATATATTATCAGATAAATATAAATGCAATTTTGTTTTATGTTGGTGTATATCTTTAATTCTAAAAGATTTAGGCTATGAATGTTTGGTAGATTTTTATTAGTTTTTGAATTTTGGTTTTTGACTTTAGGTTTTTGGTTTTTTATTTTTTGAGTTTTTGACTTTGGTGAAAATTTTAGATTTTGCAAAATCTTTAATGATAACTTTTTTAATATTTGGTTTTTATATAATTATTTTACAAAAATGTTTTTTAAATTATTTATTTTAATTTCTATTTCTATTTTTGATGACTTGGTAAATACTGAAAATAGGATATTAAATTTTTTAAAAAAAAGTTTACATATATTTTGTTGAAAAACTCAAAAAAAGGGTTTTTGGATTTTATGAACAAATGACTAAAATCTATCAAAATCTGAATTCCCTAAAATTTAGAAAATCTATTTTTTATAAAATCATGAAAGGCTAAAAAAGTGGATATTACAAAATTAAAAGCCAAAATCAACTCCAAAAGCTAATGTCATTTAAGGCCGCTAGCGTACAATACTAATTTAAGATTTTTTTGGAGTTTTTTTCTTCTAATCTTCCCTTCTGTTGGGTTCAATTGCAAAATTCGAGTTTCACGCACTTTATTCTATACTAGTATTGGACCCGTACTTCGTACGGGAATTATTATTTTTTGATATAGTTAAAATGTTATCATTTTTTTGACATACTTTAAATATGTAATTAATTTAAATTTTAAAAAATCGAGAGACGTTGAGAAATAGATTGTGGTTTCATGAAAAATTACCGTTTGAGAAAATTAAGCAGAAATTAATGCTTCTTAAATTAAAATTCTTTCTATTAATTAATTAGTTTGAAAAAATAAATAATTAATAATTAATAAGTAATTCATAGAGATTTTAGACAGGAAAAAGTGGAAGAGATGGAGATTGTGGATGATGAAAGAGAAAAGTAAATTTTTTTTCCGTATAGTTTAGGTTTTTAGAAAAGTGAAAGTGCAAAATTTTAGACTTAAGACAGGTGTCAAATAGATAGGGTTGCAGTTAGTTGTAAATTTACTTGTGTTTTATTATATAAAGATAAATTGGTTAGTTACTTAGTTTGCACTAAGGTTAATTTTGCTCTTGACGTAAATAATTTTGGTTGGGTTCAATTTTCATATACCTGATATCTAGGTTTATTTAATTTGGCATAACTGTAATATATATGCATTCGGTTGAACCAAAATAGAAGAGTTACAAACTAATCAATTTCTCTAGAAAAAATGAAGAATAAATGTATCCCTGATATTTGCAAAAAAAAAAAAAAAAAAATGTATCCCTGATTATAAGTATAACCAATCAAAAATAAAGTTACAGGAACAAAAGATTCCTGCCCACTCTCTTCCTTTATTTTTTTTTCATGTATCTTTAAATTATCATGCACAAGAACAATACGTAAGATTTGAATATATTCTCTTTTCATTAAGAAAACAAAACAATCAAAGAAAACATTGGTCACAAACTTACACTTCGTGATAAAGTGAGAACAACGTTTGATATGGTCTAAATTGAGAACAACGAAAATATTCTCTTTTTTCTTTTTTAAGTCTTTAAAAGATATTTTTTCTAGTCACACTTTATTACTTTAAATTTTCTAAATACTTTCCTACATTTTTCCATGTCTATTTTTTTGTTTACCTTATAATTTTAAGTTTTTTTATAATCACAGCCTAATTTCTTAAAAAATCAAAATTTCCTACATTCAACATTTTAAAGTAACAGTTTACAGTCACCGGCTTAACTGATCAACCTCTTTATAAAATATTAAATATCAGTATTATCATTACAAAATAAAACACTGCCTTGACAATTTAAAATTTTATATATACATTATACATATTGTTTTTTCAAACTATATTTACAATGGTGTATAGTTTTAAAAAAAACTATTATATATTTTTGAACCGAACTCCAATTTATAGAATTTTATTTATTTAGCTTACAATATGTAACTTTAATTATTAATCATAATTTATCAGTTAACTAGAGAAAGATATTATTGAGAGTTTTCTACAAATTACCGATTTATCAATTTGATTAACAAATGTTGAATATAAATTCTTAGGGCAAGATTCTCGAGATCTTTCAAACGGTTGAATTTGTTAATCATAGAAAACATCGTTTGTTCGGAAATTGTCATAAATGGGTCGCAAAACACATGTTTACGACGTTTGTGCGACAACCTAAAGTAGTCACAATTCGCAAGTTTTCTTGTAGTAAATGTATAGTAGGTCATCTTGCGACTAGAAGAAAAGCTAGACTTACTGTCATGACATCTACTATAGGATTTGCTCATTCAATCATCTTCCAAGTAACCACCTTTCACCCTAAAAGAAGGTCTGAATTCTTTATCGCAGCAGAAGGTCAAGGTCATGTTAACATTGTGAAACACTTCACAAGAGACAAACTATAAAACTTTTCTTCCAAATATATGTATGCCAAAAAATGGAATTTGGTGATCATCAAAGGTTTCTTATTTCAAGAGCCACAAATGCATGCTTCGAATTAAATAATGAAAAAACTCTTAGAGCATATCAAATTAATGTCCCTATCTGGCCTAAGATCTCAACCTCCACTTTATAACCGACAAATTTTCTGTCGATCAAATAAAGTATACTAATTTTGCATTAAAAACTACGTAAATACCACATATTGATGGATATTTTGCAGAATTTTGTATTGGACCTTAACTTTCGTGTCATTGAGTAAAATAAATAATAGTAGACTGCTTCATTATTCTTAAAACCAGAACTAATTAGGTAACATAGATTAGAGAATTTAGTATGAACAATGCTTTACATTCTTAAAACCAAAAATAAAAATGCTTTACATTCTTAAACCCAAAATTAAAAACCAAATTGGAATCTGTCTACGTCGAACAAATATTACATAACGTACCATTCAACATCGTCATTTGGCCAAGATTCTTTGACTTTTTTTTGGTAAACAGTCACGGTCAAAATTTATTTATCGATTCAAAAAATGCCAATTTTTCAAAGTTCTTTGTTTCGTCTCGACTCACGCAAATTCTATATATTCTCCTTTGCCTCCTTCACCAAAGCATGACGAATCACTTATGGTGTGAGGGCAATGAATCACTTATCATCGCTTGTGACAATATCCGTTTTGTAAATTTTTTTAATTTAACTCTAACACAAATGAGCTTTTGACCTACAATGGCATTGGTTTGAGCTTACTCTCTCATGAAAAAAAAAAATAGCATCTGAAGTATTTTTCATTATCTATTCTTTTATAGACAATAACTGTTTTTACTTTTTCAATATCATGGTTGCACATTTATTTCAAGATTTTAGTATAATCCGTGTATTTCATTTAGAAACTTAGCTTTGTATATATATAACATACGAATGACTAAGACAAAACATTCTAAACTGACATATCTTACAGTTTAATCTATGATCATCAGTAACAAGAATAAATAATATGCTGTACAAAAAAAGGATTAATGTGGTCGTTGCTTTAAAAAAATTTAATCAGGATTCAGGAAACTCTTGAAACAGTATATATTTCTTAAAACATCGAACTCTTTGAGTAGTACAAGTTTGATATAGGAATAATGTTGTGAATCCAATTGCTATATCGATATAATTAAATATTGTACAATTACATGACGATGAAAAGAGTTGAAGACAAAAGAAATATAAATTGGTGGATATGGGAATATATAACATGAAAGGTGCGAATTCGGATGTTAAAGAAAAGTGGGCTTAGCACTTCTTGAACATAATTTCGTGGGCCCAATCATAAACTAGCACGATATGTAACATCACATCATAATTAGCCAACAAAATCACAATCCACTAATATAAGTATATATTATGGAGAGAAAAATAGACATTGCTAATAGAAAACATATATTTTAAAGAATAATTTCACTAAATGACAAAATGTGGAAGAAATGTTTAAATAAATGGTATGGTATTCTTTTGTGCAGTTTGGACGTTTTACATCATATAACTTTTAGGGCAGAATTTTTTTTTATTATATGTTTTTTTTTTTTTTTTTTTTTTTTTTATTATATGTTTTTCTTTTCAACATGTATATCTATTTTTCAAAAAAAAAAAAAAATGTATAGTTTTTTTTGACATCTTATAGTTTTATTTCTATAAGTTAAATGTTGCAGATATATACATGATTTTTTTTTATATGAGAATATAATTTTGCATGAAAAAATTTTATTCACTTTATTTCGTGAAAATAACAAAATCTGGATTTCACATTGTTAACAAAAAAATAGTGTACAAAAATAAATATGTAAAGGTTAATTAAAACAAACTAAGGACAAAAGCCTAAGAGCATGTTTATCGGCGTCTACTAGCATCGTCCTTCACATTTTTTATTTAAAAAAAAAAACAAAAAGTTGGGGAACCGTTGCTTTAAACGGGACGAAAGCTCCGCGTCCTTGCCAACATTCTAAAGCTCTCACAATTGTTCTCTCTCTCAAATCTCAACTCTCTCAAAACTCATAAGTTATGCCACATCTCAGCATCTCCTTATATAGGTAAAGGTCTAAACAAATTTCCTTTTCTTTTTAGAACAATTTTCTAATCTCTTATTAGGATAATTTTCTTTTCTCTCAAAGTAAACATTAAGGTTTCTCCAAGCTTAAGTCAACAATCTCCCCCCTTAAGCTTGAAACCTTCTTTCGACACATCTTGGACTTCAATGAACTCTCTCATCTCCTTGAACTTGATTCTCCCAAGCGCCTTTGTTAAAATGTCAGCATTTTGTACGTCTCCAGGGACGTGCTCAACTTCAATTTGGCCATTCTCAACACATTCTCTAATAAAATGATATCGCCTATGTATGTGTTTACTCCGGCCATGAAACACCGGATTCTTTGTCAAAGCAATAGCAGATTGATTATCGATTCGTATTATGACCTTCTGATGTGTCCCGTTTTTATCGTTTTTAATATTCATTTTAGGATTATATTTTGAGTCAACTAACTTATCTTAGGTAGATTCTAGGACTATCTGCTTCACTTAGTGTTTTACAGGTCTAATGAAAATATTAGAAAAGAAGAGATTTTGGATCATCTAGGCATGAAAATGGGCCAAGCATGAAGAAATGAAGACGGACCACTCGGTTTGGCCCATGAGACCGACCGGTCCACGAAGGATTCGAAGCCCATGACTAAAATACGTAGAGACCGATCGATCCGGCCCATGGATTGATCGGTCTGCCTTTGCCGACTCTCCAAGAATTTCCATTTCTCTTGTTTCCATTTTTGGCTCTTCTCTTCTCCTATAAAAGAGAGGGCTCGACCTTGTAATCAAACACAATACAATTCATTCTACAGCTTTTCTTAGTTTTGTAAGCAAAAGATCTCACATCTCAATAAATTCTTTTTAAGTTTTAGTTCTTTAATAAAGATGTTTTCTTTTGAGTTCATCTTTATTCTTGTTTCTATGCTTGAGTAGTTTCCTTATTAGGCTAGAGTTTTTCTGAAGAGATGTGACCGATTGTTAGGTTGTTAGATTGGGAATTTATTCTTTATGGTTCTTCTTCTATGTTGTTCTTAATGCTATGACTTGAGTAGCTAACTTGTTCTATGATTTTAGGTTGATTAATCGTGACATCAGAAGTGTTGTTTAATCTCTGGAATCTAGCATAGTCGAGCAAGGTGATCCTCAGCCAACGATGGTTGAAGTTGGGGCACCTTGTGAATATATCAATCTTGCTTGTTAATGCTTGCTTTACTTTATTAGGATCAAACAATAGTTTAGTTTCTAATTTAGTACTGCTTAGTTAGGTATTTACGCGATAGCGATTTGCCTATATTTTCGTGAATTGAGTTCAAGAATGGATCTTAATTATTCCCTCCTATTGATTGTTTGTCACATCCTGGATGATTTCTCTATGCCTAATATTTATTTATTATTTAATTTATTTGTTTGCTCGTTAGGTTGATACAAAATAAACTTTATTTATATTTTTTCTTAGCTATATTTATTCTATTTGTTTTAAAGTCCATCTTTGGTCTCTGTGGATTCGACCCTAAAGTGCTACGATGATTACCGTATTTGATCTGGTATAGTGCATGTTAGGTTTTATTTGACCCTCTTGATCACCTTCTCGCTTGGAACTCCAAAGATTTCACAAAGTAACTCTTGCAACCAAATAGCTTGTTTTGCAGCTTCTGTTTCGGCCATGAACTCGGCCGCACATGAAGATAGAGCGACAACATCCTGCTTAAATGAACACCAAGTTATGGGACTTTCTCCTAGATAGAAGATGTGTCCAGCAGTACTTTTCATGTCATCTTCATCAACATTATGGCTACTGTCGCTATATCCTAAGAGCTTTGGTATCTCTGTTCTTCTAAATGCTAAGCCAAGCATTGTAGTTCCCTTTAAGTACCTCAGACAGTGCTTCATTACTGCTCCGTGTGATTCTCTAGGACTTTGCATGTACCTACTTAGGAATATTCCCACACAATATGACAAATCCGGTCTTGTGTGAAGTAGAACGGAGACAGCCTATGTTTTTCCTAAACATTGTTGCATCAATCTCTCTTTCATTCTCATATTTTGAAAGTTTTAAGCCGAGCTTCATGGGCGTATGAACTGGATTGCAATCCTCCATCTTAGCTTCTTTGAGAATCTTCTGAGCATAGCGAGTTTGATTTAGTGTTATCCCTCCTTGATATTGAACAACTTCAATTCCCAGATAGTATGTCAATCTTCCAAGATCACTCATCTCAAAGTTTGATGCCATTTTTTTCTTGAACTCATTTATGGTATCCATACTTGTCCCTGTAACAAAAAGATCATCAACATAAACACCAATGATTAGCAAATTTCTTCCAGCCTCCTTTCGATACACAGATGGTTCCTTGGAATATTTGATGAAGTGCAAATCCAAGAGAATTTGATTTAATTTGTTGTTCCATGCTCTTGGTGCTTGTCGTAGTCCATAAAGGGCTTTGTTGAGCTTGTAAGCTTTGTTTTCTTTTCCCAACTTCTCGAATCCTTCTGGTTGATTGACATACACTATTTCTTTTATTTCTCCATGTAAGAAAGCTGTCTTGACGTTAAGGTGATGAATTTCCCAATCGTATGCTGCCGCAAGATCAACAAGAAGTCTAATTGTTTCAATCCTTGCCACTGGAGCAAAAACTTCTTCAAAGTCTACACCGTATTGTTGCACATATCCCTTTGCAACAAGTCTTGCTTTGTGTTTATTTATGCTTCCGTCTGAGTTTCTTTTGATTTTGAAAACCCACTTAAGACCGATTGGTTTTGCTCCAATTGGCAAATCAACAAGGTCCCACGTCTTTAGTTTTTCAATTGATCTGATTTCTTCTTCACAAGCTTTTTTCCACTCCTTAGATTCTCTTGCTTCTCCAAAGTTTCTTTGTTCATTGTTTAAACAAAGCAGCAATATCTCACCTTCCTCTTCTGCCATTAGAACGTAATCTTCTAAATACTTTGGTCTTATGATTTATCTCGTCGTTTTTCTTAGTGGTATGGCAGGTGTCTCATGTGTCTCATCATCGTTCTGTTAATACTCGAGGGGTGCTATAGGGTCGGCATAGTTCTCTATTTCATCGTTTTCTGCTTCATTGGGTTCTCTCAGTGCTCTGTTTTGGTCTCTGTTTGCTGAATTCTCGCCTCTATCTAGCCCAATTTCCTCCATCTGTTCCGCTTCTGTTGCAATTGCTTCTCGTATTCCACGATTTCCAGTTTCACCAAAACGAATACTGAAACCTCTACTACTGTCTTCTTTTTAGTTTTGTGAGTTCCAATTCTATCATTTGGTCTCGTCAAATATAACATCTCTACTCACAACTATCTTTCGGGTTTGAGGATCAAGAAGCCGATAAGCTTTTGATCCAGGTTCGGTTCCAAGGTGAACCAACATCCGTGACCTGTTCTCTAATTTCTTCAGATGAGGCTTGTCTACTTTTGTGTAACACACACAACCAAAGATCCGGAGATGACTAATGTTCGGCTTCTTGCATCTAACAGCTTCATATGGGGTTTTGTCATTGAGATCTCTTGTGGCTATCCAGTTTAAGAGGTATGTAGAGTGTCTAATAGCTTCTCCCCACAAGAAATTTGGCATGTGCATATGTCTCAAGATACTCCTTGTCATCTCCATTAGTGTTCATTAGTGTTCTCGCAAAAAAAGTTAAACTCTTGTGATGTGAACTCACCTCCTCTATCTGTTCTGAAAGTTTTAATGTGAGCTCCCAAGTCTTGTTCTACCATCTTCTTAAACCTTTTGAACTTTTCAAACGTGTCAATCTTTTCTTTTAGCAAAATTGTCCACATGTATCTTGAAAAATAATCAATAAGGACAAAGATATACTTATTCCCAGCAGTTAATTGTACTTGGTGTTATAGGCCCACAAAGGTCCCCATGTACGAGTTCAAGTGTCTTAGAAGCTCGATATGAGGATGCTTGAGGCAAGACTCGTCTTGTTTGTTTTCCAAGTAGACACGAACTACATAATTCTTTGTCAATCTTTACATGTGTGATTCCTTGAACTAGCTCCTTATGTGACATTGATTTTAATGACTCAAAGTTTATGTGCCCCATTCTTGGATGCCATCTACTTGATTCACTTGCTGCTGTTAGATGCAAACAAAATATGTTCTTTATTCCCATATGAACCTTGTATAGCCGATTTTGTGCTCTCTCTACTTTGACAATTAGCTTTCCATTGCAATCACGCATAGTCAAGTATTCCCCTTTCATCTGTATATCAAAACCTGATTCAGTTGCTTGTCCCAAACTGATAATGTTACTCTTCAAATCAGGTATGTAATAAACGTTTGTCATCACACTAGGTTCTCCATTCAAATCAACAGGATATTGTGCCTTTTCCTTTTATGTCTATTCTTGAATCATCTCCAAACCTTACTTTCCCAGTAACAGAGTTATCAATTTTGTCAAAATATATGAGGTCACATATCATGTGGTTGCTAGCTCCATTATCAAGATACCATATGTCTTCTCTGTTCCTTGAGGTCTCATATTCATTTGGTGTACAATTCTTCTCATTCAAGAATACAACTTCATGTATCATGAGCTCTTATGCTTCTTGCGTTTCATTGTTAGTCGTTTCCTGAGCTTCTTGTAACTTTAAAATACATGAATGGGTCTGAAACTTCTATACCTGAAAACCCAAATCCGAACCCGAACCGAATCCAATACCCGAAAGTACCCGAATATACCCGAAATATAAGTATACACCTAAGATTTTTAGTAATACTTATACTTATAATAACAAAAAACCCAAAATTATAAATATAAATCCGAATATATTTGATACTTTTGAGTAATCCGAGTATATTTGGGTAAAAAGTAACAAATATTTTAGTTTTTTCGGATATTTTTGAATATTTTCAAGTAATTCAAGTATTTCTCGGTTCTCACACAGATACCCGAACCCGAATCGAACCCGAACTAAATTGTAAAAATACTCGAATGGGTCTCAACCCCTATACCCGAAATATCTAAAACCTGAATGGACCGGACCTGAATGGGTTCGGGTACCCGAATGCCTAGGGCTAGCCCACACAGTGTAGTTTGTTAGGTTAAGCATAGGACATTGTATTGATGATGATCCTCCTCCTTGTTTCTCTTGAATTACGGTGACCTCACTCATGACGAATCTTCTTCTTTATGGCTCTGATACCAAATCTAAAGCTCTCACAATTGTTCTCTCTCTCAAATCTCAACTCTCTCAAAACTCATAAGTTATATAGGTAGAGGTCTAAACAAATTTCCTTTTTTTCTTTAGAACACTTTCCCTAATCTCTTATTAGGATAATTTCTTTTTCTCTCAAAGTAAACATTAAGGTTTCTTCAAGCTTAAGTCAACAAACGTGGCATGATTCCATTGGCTTATCAGTTTCAACTTCGTCTCCCTCCTCATCACCTCTATATACACTTTTACATACACACCCACAAATATTAATATAATATGTTAAGGACAATTGATATTGGGACACCAATAAACATGCTCTAACTAAAACATAGCAAAACAAATTGATCAGTCTCTAATATTGTGACATTAAAGATGATTGAAATCTCGAGCCCGTGACCTACCACCATAATGGCATAGAAACTGTAATGTTGTTCGTGCATTGGAAGATAATGTGGTATAAATGGAGTTCTCGATCGTCCATCAATTAGAAACACATTACTTCATCAAATTTTCTGAATTATATCTATTGAAGGGAAAAAATTAGTTTACTCTTTAAATTGTTTCTCATTATTGGGAACTATCACTAAACTCTCAAATAGAAATTCCAAAAAAATCATTTTCTCTAATTAATTAAATGACCTTAAACTAACTTTAACTAGATGGCGTTTGCCTTTATCCAATCGTTGAACAATATAAGACTTAGGGATGGGAGCAAAAATGTTAGAAAAAAGTCGCGAGGGAGAGGTTAGGTACATAAACCAAGACGAGCACGTCTCACAAAACGACACTTGTTCTCCTTTGTTGCCAACTACAAATAGCAAATTGAAGACCATCAAGAATCACTTGCTATAAAAAGTCAATAAATGATTCTACACGTAAAAGAAAAACTAATGGTCAATGGTCATAGTCACGACACAATAAATACATAAAATTATATATACAATAGTACTATATAGTAAGTTAAACGCACGTGGATTCTACAGTTTAAAATTGCATTACGACAAGTAGTAGTCCAAGAAGGCCAATCTCATATGGCATAATTTCGTCTTCTCTATTTTTTTTTTCCAATAAAGTCTCTTTTGATTGATTCCTAATTAGTTTTCAAATATTTTAAGTATATGTAATTAGTTAGAATCAGTATATTTTTCATACAATTTCAAGGCCATGCTAACGTGGCTCCATATATGCATGCAAAAAAATGACGTAACAAAAAATATACTTTCAAAGAGGCATTTCTTCCCCTTCGGTGTATTTGGACAGCTTTTCCCAATGATTTTGTACGAATATTATTCCTGTCTAAAAGAGAATCTTAGACCGTAAGAATATTATGACCGTTTACAAAACTAATACGACCAATAAGAGAAAGTAAATACGTTTGCAGAAAGTCTCCTTTGAAGAAGTTACTAGGAACTTACATTTACATATATATACAAATACATATAGCAACAATCCCAATTAATTTCGGAATAGTTACTTTATGTGAAATCTTGGCCTAACGCCCTTTTCAAGCTTTTGACAAAAATGTACATAGAACCCGGATTTCGATATCATATGCGTATAGACTAAAGACTTATACCAAAGTTACATACACACGTATATGTACACGCATGCCTCATAGTTTGACTATGAGTATATTTGTTACACTCTTTCACGCGTGCATGACACCTTTTTGTTTTTTCTACTTTTACATTATCAATGTTCTTACATTTAAACCTACATTTTGTTAACTCTCAATGCTAATTAAAGAGCAAGACAACATTATAAAAAGAGTAAACAAGAAAGCTATTGAAAGCTATTGAATTTTCTTTAATTTAAATATAAATATAAATATATACAACGAGGTCGGCATGAAAAAATGTCAGGTTCTAGTCAAAAATGAAAAATGTTAGGAAGCTTCGTTTCAATTACAGTTGAAAAATTATTATCATAACAAAATTTCGTGGAAAACAATGTACTGTTGGCCGAAAGAGAAATCGAAAATTCAATGTATAGTTTTAAAATTGAGGTTTCTCAATGAATTATCATGTCGCATTCGTATGTCGTTTTCATGGACGGAGATGTTAATTTTCTTGAATAGTATCGTGATATTTAATAATAAGCCAAAACATGCTGACTCATTTACACTTATTTTCCTATTTAATTTCTCATACAAAAGTTATAAACAATGACAAGAAAAGAGAGAGTTATAAACCAATAACTAGATGGTCCACAAATTAAAGAAAAATCAAATAAAGAATAAGCTTTATATAACTTGTAGTGCCCTTCGTGGATACCAAAAGAGAAAAATTGATTTAGTCCATAGATAGATATTGATATAACGCCGCAGAACAATACTGTATAAAACAGTTGTATAACGATATGACAGCACTAACACAGTTCCAAGAGACGTTATAATCTATGCAATCATATGCGTAGATGATTCCAACAGTTTCGTTTCGTTGATAGGAAACTCAACGCTTTAGGTAGAGTACTATTTCCTTTTTCAAAGCTAGAGTACTTCTCTTGAGCATTTAGTTTTTTTTTTTTGTTAATTTTTTTAGCATTTAGGTTCCGAATGATAATATATGCATAATACCGGAATCATGTTTTCTAATGCGATTATAAAAAAATGACAATTAAAAAATTCTGCATAACATTTAACAAAACACAAACACGCAATATTTGCGTTTTCGCCTTAAAAATACAGTAAAAACATTTTCGTACAAATAAATGGTTATATTGTTTATGACATAAAATCTTACTCCACCATTCTGCAAATGTATCAAATTAGCAAAAAATTCATTTTACAAATCTTCATTATGAGAATTTTTACAACTCATTTACAATTAGTCGTGTACTTATTTTTTTTGTTATTATGTTAATATGCATCAAAATGAATAGAAATTATGTTGGGACTCAGATCCCATAGTTCTTTCTACTATCCAATCTTTTAACATAAATATCTCCTCGGTACTTTCTCTATATCTCTTTGTGATCTCCTCGTATTAAAAAAGTAGCTGTATCTCTCTGAATATATAATATTGTACAAAAGTTTGTGAAGAATATCACTGTCTTGAGTTTTCTTCTTTGCCTTTTTTGACCTTTTTAACATGGTATAAACAGTAGTTGGCCAAATTTTTTCTTTCGGAATAACTACATCAAACGACCTAATTGTTTCCAATGAACTCAACAATGTATGGATAATGGATGACTTAATGGAGAAGACGTAGCCTGCCATAGATGAGAGGTACAAGAGAAATGTTGTGGCATATGTATGTTTGAGAGTCTTGCAATCAAGCAGGAACCGAGACTGTCTATATTGTCGATGATTATGTTGTGTAGTTTCTCTAGACGGTAAACCAAGTTTTCTCTGTCGGGGTGGCTCGTCTTTAAACAGTTTAAATCGGTTGTGGTTAATGGCTTTACGACTCGTCCAAATAGTGGATGTAAGAGATCGTACCCTTCCACGGGAACTCTAATAAATTTTGGTTCCACATATCCAAGTTAGAGGGCACAGTCCACTCTGTAGTATTTTGATACGATTTTACCGGCATTAACCTAATCAACCGATATAATTTATCAAAAAAAAAAAATCATATCCAAATTTAAAATTCGAATTAACTACCCACTAAAAAAGGTTTTAACGATAAATATCGAGATCTATCCTCCACTTTCATGTGTATTATATTTGGTTTCTTTTGTTTATTCTCTTTAAGTTCTTCTAACCATAACAATTAAAATATGTTTTAGCGAAGAAAGGAAGAGAATACAGAGAGAAGGCAACTTGCACCAAAAGCTACCACTTTAGCAATCCCTCATTTATTATTTATATATCCCCTCTATTTCCATGAAACCTCAAAACAACATATTAATAATTTAATATGTACAACACAACAACAACAATAACAACAACAACTAAATAATAGAGAAAAATTGGTTTAGGAAAGTCCATAATTTCTTTAACTAAAATAGTTTTCCATGTTTTTCATTACCTTGACTTTTGTTTCATAAAAATATTTTTCTATATGTCACAATAAACACGCAGTCAAAATATATTTATTGGCTAGAACACCCGATGTTAAAATGATTAAAACTTATAAATTTGAGTTAAATACTACGTTGTTTGCAAAATGATTTAAAACTTATAAATTTGCTACAAAAATTGATTCAAACTTATGGACCAAATTCCTCTAACTTTCTAGTTATAAAATAAATTCTAAAATAACTTATGGTCAATAATCCGCTATTGGCTCCTATTTTATGAAATTTGTATCAACATCAACTTAAATACTAGGAATATGCGACAAAGAAAAATATAGGAATAATGTTTTTTTAACTAGGAATAAAAAATAATAATTAACATATAGGAATGATGTGGCAGAAGTACAAGGAGGAAGCTCTTTCACTCGTTGAGAGGAAGTTTATAAATTGACCACACATCAAGTCTATTATCATTACATGTATTAAGACTTAAACAAACTTGTCTTTCTCACACCAAACCCCTCTCCTCTGTTTCTCAATCTCTTCTCTGTTTTTCCCCCCTAAGCCCCTAATGACAAACCATAATGCCTTAATGGCCGATACAAAAGCAAGCATCGGTGTAGCGGTTAGAGTTCCAAACCAATCTCTCTTTTCTCCCGGCGGTGGCCGATACATCAGCATTCCCCGGAAGAAACTTGTACAGAAGCTAGAGGCCGACCCGAGTCAAATCCGGATCAACACTTGGATAGAAGCCATGAGGGCTTCTTCCCCAACCCGGACTCGACCAGGGAACATATCCTCCCTCCCGGAGTCCGATGAAGAGGATGAACACTCTTCTTGGATGGCTCAACACCCGTCAGCTTTAAGCATGTTTGAAGAAATCGCTGAAGCTTCGAAAGGAAAACAAATCGTTATGTTTCTTGATTATGACGGTACATTATCTCCCATTGTAGAAGACCCGGAAAAGGCTTACATGAGTGACGAGGTTTGCTTCTCTTCTTACTTCTTATTCCTCTGGTTTCGCGGTTTTTCAGTTTTCTAACAACTCTTGATTCTTCAGATGAGAGATGCATTGAAAGGCGTGGCTAGATATTTCCCGACCGCGATTGTCACCGGAAGATGCCAAGACAAGGTACGTTTTATAACATTTGTTTCTCAATCTATTATAAGAAATACAAATATTAATCTTGGTTTCGAATATAAAGAACTCTTTTTTGATATTTTTTTAGGTTCGTAACTTTGTGAAACTCCCTGGACTTTACTATGCCGGTAGCCATGGAATGGACATCAAAGGACCTTCCAAGAAAACCAAACATAACAAGGTATTATCATAAACCCTCATATATTATATATAAAGATATATATGTAGATTGATAAAGGCTTAATGTTTTTTTGGGACAATACGTACAGAACAATAAAGGTGTTCTTTTCCAAGCAGCGAATGAGTTCTTGCCTATGATTGACCAGGTCCTTACCTTTTTCTATTTCTCTATTTATAAATGCGTCAAACTCAAGCCACTAATTAATATAACGACATATTGGTCTCTATTCTCTAACTAAGAAAACGTACGAATCTCTTAATCAGGTCACAAAGTGTCTAGTGGAGAAAATGAGAGACGTAGAAGGAGCAAGCGTTGAGAACAACAAGTTCTGTGTCTCCGTACATTACCGTTGTGTTGATCAAAAGGTAAAAACGAAATATAATTTTTTTCATTTTTTCCCCACTTTTTTTTAGTCTAAAAAGTAATTATAACGTATGGTTGATTTTGTAATGATAGGACTGGGGATTAGTAGCGGAACACGTGACATCGATATTGAGTGAGTATCCAAAACTAAGGTTAACACAAGGAAGAAAAGTTTTAGAGATTCGACCAACTATCAAATGGGATAAAGGCAAAGCTCTTGAGTTCTTGCTCGAATCTTTAGGATTCGCTAACTCTAACAATGTTTTGCCTATCTACATCGGTGATGATCGTACGGACGAGGATGCTTTTAAGGTATATATATATTTAATTAATTTTCTTCATATTTTCAATATTAAGGACGTTT
Organism: Erysimum cheiranthoides; assembly: GCA_011420285.2. NCBI lineage: Eukaryota > Viridiplantae > Streptophyta > Magnoliopsida > Brassicales > Brassicaceae > Erysimum > Erysimum cheiranthoides. The sequence goes on along the minus strand of CM022176.2, from coordinate 10,388,428 downwards.
TTTATTTATTTATTTTAATTAAAATATTGATTGGGTTCAGGTACTGAGAAAGAAAGGACAAGGCTTTGGTATACTTGTGTCCAAAGTTCCAAAGGAAACGAGTGCGACATATTCTCTACAAGAACCTTCCGAGGTAATATTAATTATTTGCTCTATGAGTTTTTTGTTTATTATATTTCTTGAGGAATAACAATTTTTTTTTTGAATAATGTTTTGAATAGGTAGGAGAATTTTTGCGACGACTCGTGGAATGGAAACAAATGTCACTAAGAGGAAGATAGCCAGTTTCCTGATTATTATCAGTTTAATAAATGAATTAGTTTTTACCTGCAACAAAAATTGTTGTATGATCCATGTTTTTTTGTTCCCTTTTCTTTTTTATGTTTTAATGATAAAATGTAAGTTTATAGGAAATCTCTTAACAAAAAAAAAAAAGAAAAAAAAGAAGAGAAATGTAAGTTTGCAAGTATAACTATTTCCATCATTCTTTTTCTTTAAAGGTCTATCTTTATTAATTTAAAAACCAAGGATACATAAATACATTAAACAATCAAATTACAAGTACCACTACATAAAGACGATAAAATAAAAGAATTGAAGTTACACAAAGCTTTTGTCCAGAAGTCTTACTTGATAACAGAATACCAACACTAATTCATTGGTATTTTTTTGTAAATCATCTATTTTGCAATTAACGTTTTATTCAAATTTGGACTTGACAAAAATAAAATAGACCTGCTACAAATTTGATGAAAATGTACCCTACCATATACACAATATCAAGTGAAGGTACACTTTGGAACCTAAAGGAACCAAGCTTTCTTAAGAAATATTTTATTTCGACCAATAGCAAATGAATAAGATAAAACAAATTGCATCGTTTCTAAATGCTTTTTGATATAAAAACTGACACATACTTTTTTAAAAATGATTTTTGTAGGCCGTGAAAAATAGGGTCTTTGTCAAAAAGCTTGGACTCTTCCCCAAGCCTTAGCTTGCAAGCATCCATGTCACCAACTTTTTAAACAAAAATTACCTCTCTTTATTTTATGTTATTTTGTAAAATATAAATTGTAAATGTTTTGGATCTCCAGTTCAGTTTTTTTTTTTTTTTTTTTACCACTAGATTTATTATAGTGAGATCAAATGGTATGGTTTGCTTCAGGTGGCATGCATCAACATTGGAATTTATTAAAGAAAACAATTAAATAGCTATAAGCCATATATAGCTCTCTAATTATCTTTTTCATTTTTGTGGTCAAAGCTCTCTAATTATCTAAACTATATTGAATTAGGTAGCTAATATGGGTGAGAAAGATCCACAATTTTAAGGGATGATCGGATTAAGTCTGTAGGGTCTCAAGAAAATTGAACAATTTTATCCAAAAAAAATTGAACAAGTTGGAATAATAATGATGATGATGATAACAAAAACAAAAGATAGTGAAGCTATCGAAATTTCAACAGTTGGATTTGGGGATGCTCCCATTTGAATGTTAAAAGATATTACAAGTAGATTAGAGACCATGTGAGCTCAACTGTAGTTTCTATAATTTTTTTCCTTGGTTGAATATGATTGACCACTTTTCATTTCAAGTATTTAAGTGTTTCTCTACCTGTCTCCTTTTTCCTCTCCCTCTCTCTCCTTCTCTCTAATTTTATGTGAGAACTCCCCACTTATAATTATCTATACATTTCGTTGTTTCATTTATAGCTTTTCATTCATTTTTTTTCATAATTATTATATACTTAATGGATTTAGAAGTTCCGATCCAAGTTTGATATAATCAATTTGTAAAAATATTATAAAATGCTAATTTATAAGGGAATTCTCAAAAAGATACCTCTAAAATGAGTTTTTTTTCCAAAAATACCACTAGTAGTTTTGTTTTTTTAAAAATACCACTAAAATATATATTTTTCAGAAATATCACAAAACTAAAACTAAATTTTCAATCTTCAAAACTAAACTCTAAATCCTAAACACTAAAATAATTTAAAACTATATCCTAAATATAAAATAGTTAATCCAAACTCAAAATTTTAAATTTTAACACTTAAAATCAATTTTTTTTGTTTATGTTATTTTTGGAAAACAATCTAATAATGGTATTTTTGGAAAAACAACTTGAAAATATGGCATTTTAAAGAAGTTATATGTGTGAGCGATCAAATTCAAATAAACAACTATGATACAGGAAGCGAAATCCACTTCCTAAAGTTAGTGGATAAACAAACCAAAAGAAGGGTACAATCGAAGAGGTTTTATAATGCATAGAGCCAAGAACAAAAAAAAAAAAGAAAAGAAATTTATACATAACAAAAGGTTAAGATACTTTTATCACATGTGTAAAGATCAAACCAAAAAAAAGAAGAAGGAAATTACAACCACTTTGAAACGCACATCATTGATTTCTTTACTTGAAATAAACTAAGTGCCATAAACTCCAATTATTGATTGAAGATATAGACTTTTGGAAACGAATTTTAGAAGTTCACGGGCTTACCTATACATTCATATAACCCGTTCCCACTCTTATTATTATTTTGTTCACTATCTTTACCTTTCCAAGTCATTTCATGTGTTCACTTTGTTTTAGTCACTCACTAGTACCCTACCAAAATCTTCCCTTTACAATATAACATATATAGGTTCTCTACGAATGCACATGTTATTGAGTATTTGCAAATACACACATAAACATAGATATTGATGTGGCTATGTATGTACCATTTAGTTGATATTGATTGGATGGTCCTAAGTTTTCTTTGTTATAATATATTGGTGGTCCATCAAATTAATCACATGTACGAAAAGTTTATTCTAATTCCTAGGGCTATGCACTAATTTCACAAATCTTTCATTCGAGGAACATGTATCCAAGTTACCAGCATCTTATTAAAGAACCTACACTAATCAAAGGATCATCACTACAAGAAAACAGCTCAAAACCGACGAGCATATCCGTCAGTATTCCGTCGGAAAAGGGCTTAACCGTCGGTTCTATCTTGTCGGTAATTTATAGTTTGTCGGTAATTCGTCGGTTATTTCAAGTTTGTCGGTAATCCATCGGTTATTTACCGACGGATTACCGACAAATAAGAACCGACGGATTACCGACGATACAATAACCGAAAATGATATCAAAACATAAGATTCAATGAAAGTAATGGAAAACTAACCTCATTGTTGAGAAAGAAAAAGAAATCGGTGTGAGATTTCTAGAGAGAAGATGGAGAAGATCGGTTTTTAGAGAGAAAGGAAGAGAAAATGAAATGAAATGAAGGAGAAGAAGTTTCTCGATTGTGATTTAATAGCGCTAACCGACGGACGTTCCGTCCGTTTTCCGTCGGTTCCCTAAATTAAATGAACAAAATCATCAATGCGCGGGTTTTCCAAAAGAATTGGGAAATGTTTTCGCGGGGAAAATATTTTGGCCGTCGGTAATCCGTCGGTTCCCTAAATTAAATGAATAAAATAATCAATGCGCGCGTTTTCCAAAAGAATTGGGAAATGTTTTCGCAGGGAAAATTTTTGCCGTCGGTAATCCGTCGGTTTTTAGGAATAAAACCGACGGATTACCGACGGATCTCGTTTATGTGCATGTCCTCTTCTTGGCCAGTCAACCCACATTTACTCGCGCAATTACCGACGGCCCTGATAAATTACCGACGGATTACCGACGATTTAGGGTATAAATTATTGAATTTGATGTTTATTAAGTGATTTTGAACTATAATCAATGTTAACACTTAAATGATACTAATATAAGTATATAATCAATGTTAACACTTAAATTATTTATAAGGGTTTATAAAACCATTAAACCGTATTTAAACTATTTATAAGGGTTTATAAAACTATTTAGAAGAATATTTAATAGTCTATAAAACAATTTAAAAGAATTTATATAAAAAACCGACGGATTACCGACGTCCTTGGTAAATCCGTCGGTTATCCGTCGGTAAATGTAATACATAACCGACGATTTAGGGTATATATTATAGGTTATTATTTTTAGTAAGTATACATTATATATATATATTATGTTATTATTTGATTTAGAACTATAATCACTTAACATTGATTATAGTTCTAAATAACTTAATAAACATAAGATTCAATCATATATACCCTAAACCCTAAAATTTAAACCCTATACCCTAAACCGTCGGTAATCCGTCGATAGGATTAATAACAAACCGACGGATTACCGACGGTTTAGTGTATATATGATTGAATCTTATGTTTATTAAGTGATTTAGAATTATAATCAATGTTAACACTTAAATTATACTATTATAAGTATAAAGATGTACTTATATGACTTAAAAATTTTATTTTTAAAAAATGTAGCTTATCATCACATGAAACCTATTTCATAAGTAACAATATACGTTTAGGAACACTTATGATGAAATCATATCGAATCATTTAAAATATATATAACATGCAAAATATACTATTTTTGAACTATTATCTTTTGTAAACAATCATAAATGAATGTGTGCGGACACGTATAGCTAGATTCTAAACCCTAAACCCTAAAATCTAAACCCTATACCCTAAATCGTCGGTAATCCGTCGGTTATCTGTTGGTTATATCCGTCGGTAATCCGTCAGTTAGCCGCCAAAAAAATTTTAATTAAATTTACTTTTATTTATTATATTTTTTGGCGGCTAACTGACGGATTACCGACAAATCTGATAATCGTCGGGAATCTGTCGGTAATCCGTCGGTAAGTAGAGAAAATTACCGACGAACCGAGGTCCGTCGGTAATTACTGACGGATTATCGACGGAACGTCATCCGTCGTTAGTCCGTCGGTATTCCGTCGGTAATTACCGACGGATTTCGGTTCGTCGGTAATTCCGTCAGTTATGACAGTGTTTTCTTATATATATATTTTGGAAAAGTAAAAGTAGATTTATTCACATATTCACGATCTCCCCCAAATCCATCACCCTTTCCAAGTTATATTGTGTTATTTCTTGGCCTCACATACTAAACGCTAAGAGGTTCCTTATACATTAAATATTAGCAAGGTTCTCAGGAATACTTATACGTATGTGATATGACTGCATATTTTGTTTTTCTTTTATCCTTCATAACTTGGTAGTGCATTAATCATATGCATACAACCAAATTAATTATAGTTGTATGAGTTTATATTTTTTAAGCTTTATAAGTTCTTATTACAAATTTAATGTATACATGAACTCTTTCACATATGTTATGTTTAGGCGTAGATGGTAAGATTATTTTTGTTTCTAGTCGACTAGTCTCTTTTGATTCTCTCGAAAATCCTTTAAAAAATTTGTTCTCTCGGAAATTCCTCAAAAATTATCGAGGAATTTTCGACGGATCTGTATTTCCGATCACTTCAAACCGATGACAAAAATGTTTTGGAAATCCATCGAAAAAACCTATTTCTAAATGTTTATCGACGGATACGTTCCTAGGAAATATATTGTTTTCTTGTAGTGAGAGATCCTAGATCTTTCCCTCTATAAAAAATTTTCATCCACAACATCAAACCATTAGTGATGTAAGATTGCCATTAAAACTATTCTATATTTAATTAATTGAATTATTATCAAATATTGATGATAATATTTAATCTAACAAGCTGAATAGTTTACTTTCAATCTAGAAAGTCTAAATTGGACATATCAATATCTAGTAAGCTCCAGGACCTCGAATCTATGGTTATAAAACATAACTTGCATAATTAACTAGTGATAGTTGAATCACCAGCCAATAAAATTGAGATGATACAAATATTCATGTGTCATGTGTTTCATATCAACTTTTAAAATGGTTTTGGAGTTGATTCCAATGAACTCAAGTGTGGTTGGGATTCTTAATCCTTGTTATTAAATAATCACAAGTAATTATGGAGATTAGTGGAACTAATCAGAGCTTCCAAAGTTGTGCCTGTGGAGTGTGGAGATCACTTAGAAAGAATATACACGTGTCAGTATTGAATATGGTCCCTTCCTCCTCCCACATCGGAGCTTTCGTCGATTGTGTCTCTAATTTTTTAATTCAGATTTGGTACAGACCATATAATTACTTAATCCTCTATATATTAAAAGATGGTATTTTGGTTGATGTGGCAAACTTACAATTATTTTTAATTTCTTTTTTAAATTCTACTATCTTATTTTTTGTCAAATACAATTTCCATGATACTCATATTTTTAAAATTATTAACAAAACACATAAATTTATTCTAATACATAACGTTACCATAATTTGATTTTCTAAATTTCTCAATTATTATCATTTATACTAATTCCAAATTTCTATACATTCAATGCTTCAATTTTGTTGTTTATATTTTTCTTACCTTCGAAAAGATTACGTTTCTTTTAAATCATCTTGTGTTCATTTTTTAGTTAGTTAAAATTATTTTAACTGGGATCAAACAAATAAAACTTATATATATGCCTATATTTATATTTATCTATATTACCTATATACTGTATAAGTATATTTATAAAAAACATAAAATTCTACAATACATATACGTGCTTATATAATTATATATATATATATATTTATATAATTTTTAAAAAATTACCTTTTACACAGAATTACAGATTCAAACCAATTCAACTCGGAGATTCCATGACTCAAAAAAATAATCCATTTGAATTTGTAAGATGTAATTAAATTTTTTTTTGAAACAAAACAAAACCACTTTTAAACATAGTAAAATTATTACTAAGATTAAAATATATATTACTATTCAGAAATTAAATAACATAAAATATGTTTGTAAATAGTACGGGTTCTTACCTAATAATATTTTAAATGAACGAAAATTTTATTTTTATAAAGAAAAAATTATTTTCTGTCAACAAAAAAGTTATTTCTAATTTATATTTTCTCACGTGTATTTATTTATACTACGTAATTGGGTATTGAATGTATTTGACTTGTTATTGTGTCTAAATACATTAATGAACATTTGTGTCTAAATACATGAATGAACATGTATACTATAAACTACAGTAATATTTTAGTTTTCTTCTCTATGATTTAAGGCATCTTTTTAGCTTTGAATGTTGATAATGTCTGTAAACCGTCGCTTGTGCTTTTGCTGAATTGATGAAAATGAGATTATTAATATTTACATTTCATTATAAGTGAAACAAGCTATTCATAAACCTTTTACCAAAATAAATAAATCTATAATAAACGAAAATAAGCAAGCTAGTCCACAGTTAATATTTTTGATAAACTTATACAAATTTTATGTTTACAATTTGTTGTTTTCTTGAAAAAGTTCAAGACTAAATGGAGGATTTTGGGTTTTGATCAACGTCCAAAAAAAAAGAGAAAAAAAAAATAAAGGTGATGGGCCTTTGTAGAGATACTAGATGACTTTAACGTTTATACAGTAAATGAACCTAACTAAAACCCAATGATGTCTTAAGCCAAGATTTACAGAAAAATCGTTGCTAAGGGTTTTGATGGAAACACAATTAGAGACCAGAATAAGATTTGGGACCGGTGAACAATCCATTTTTTCTATTGAATAACTATTAATTAGTCATGACTTTGAACTACAATATAATTTAAGTGCGATAATGTTTCGAAAAAGTGAAATTATGTGTCTAGAGAGCAATGAGACTAAAGAACAAAAGAACAAAAGCATGATCGAGAAGACATTCTCATATTCATGTAGTAATATTAGAAGAAACAACTTTTGCGTAGATTGAAGGGTTGTTGGTTCTTTATGCATTGCAGATTACACATAAACTTATTCTGTTATTCATAAAATAAAAGTCTTAAAGCGTGAAAGCATCATCCAATTATAACAAAACCAACATTATTTTGGTTTTTGTAATTATATAATAAATAAAACTTTGTGTGGAAACCCCCTTGGTCCCGTGGTTGACCAAGGGTGTTGATTTGTGTTTCTACACCAGGAGGTCTAGGGTTCGACCCCTATACGTAAGGGGTCAAAATCCACTGGTTTTTGTATCTTTATGAATATTTCTTCACTCAAAATTTCATCAGGTAAGTCCATAATTGTTGTCATCTTCTCACTCGCCACGCCTTCTTCTACGCCAACCCTTCTTTTCATCTTTCTCTTCTCTTTTTTCATCTTCCTCTTCATCTTCTTCTTCATGTTCATCTTCTTTCTCTCATTCTCAGTCTCCATCCATCTTCTTCTTCTTTTCTTTTTTGTTTCTTCTTTTCTTATCTTTTCTATTTACTGTATGTCGAGCACTACTATTCTTGTGGATTTCCAAATTCAATTAAAGCACAAATTTCCTTTTCATTTGCTACGTATTTATCAAACTTCCTAATTTTGATAGCTACTCTTCCATAATCGGTACATGTTATTTTATTGTTTCCTTCTTTTGATATAGGAACCACGAAACGTGTGGAAAACAACTATGCACTAGGAAGGCTTAGGGAAGCACTAAGCAGAGTCGAACATTCATAGACTCTTGCTGTGCTAGAGTATCTCATGCCAAATCAATTATACCAAGAATCAATAATCATTTCAAACCACATTGAGAAATTGTAAACGTCAATTACCACTACAAAATACTGTAATGGTCGAAACCCTCATCAGATTGATATTTTCCTTAACTTTTAACTATCTTGACGTGGAGTGTTCCATGCTGTAACATGCGGCCACAAGACCATGTAACTCTCCTTTTAGTTAAATGGGTTGAACCCAAATTCTTTGAAAAACCTCATCAAACTCTTAGCCCACATATTAAGCTGATCAATCAAACCCAAAATCATATAACCCAAAACCTTAACTACAAATCCAGATGCTCTTAATTCTTGTCATGTTATAAGGATTTTTGGCTCGGAGATTATAGGATTCTTGGTTTGGATAGTGAGTTTTAATTATGGGCTTTATTGTTTTTTAAAGTATTTGGGCTCAGCCCATATAACTAAGAGAAGAGTCAATATTATCATAGTTAAAGATGATTCTGAGTGAAATATAAAAATTTGACGAGGGTTTTAACACTCGTCACAAAAAAATTTATAGTGGTGAATGAAGTTTATTTTTCTGTAGTGTAGTTTAAGACGATGATTATTTTTTGTGTAGAAATTGTCACGAGCTCCCGATCATGGTGTACGAATAGGCCATTTTTACTATACTTTGTTTTTTTTTTTTTTTCAGCAGCTTTATATTAATTTGGTTCAGAAAACCAAACCGGTGCCATTTTTACTATACTATATTATACGTTATATATAAATCTAATTATACTAAATGAGAAATCACTTTAACAAAAACTACAACATTCTACATTTAACACATTAGCTTTTGGTTATGTTATTTTCACAAATTTTCCAAATTATTTTTTTTAATATTTTTTTATCTTAAACTGCCACAATTTTTTTTTTTTTCTGATTTTCTTTTGAATACTGTCCTTTTTATTAGAGATTTTCTTTTCAACTGTTTTTTTAACCCCCACATTCATTTTCACCATCTTCACTTTTTTCAATTTTTATGACATGTTAACACCACAATTTTTGCTAATTTGTTTTTATTTTTAAATAACAATTTATTACGACACAAACAAATATTTAATTAAATAATTGTTCTTATTTTAAGCGAACTAGATCATTTCAGATTTCAAAATTATATCTCCTTTTTCACGTTTTGTTCTTTACTATTTTCACGTCTTCTTTCTCTTTCAATTGCATCAAAAATCTGTATAATTTGATTCTTTCTAGCGTCTATTAATCTATCGGAGATTTTGATTTTGAAACTTCACGAATTTTTTTGTTTACAATTTCTGGATCAAGTTTTAGGTTTTTTTTCTCTGTATTATAAACTAAGCAGTTTTTTATTATTAAAAATTAAACAAACTGTAAATTTTAAAAATAATTTGTTGGTTTCATTTATATATATCAATACCAAATTTTATTTTAAGTTCAAAATTTCCTTTAAATGTATAATATATTATTCACAATTACTATGTCCCTGCAAAATATGGGCCATATTGCTAGTATATATATAAATGATAAAAAAATTTACAATAACTATTACAAGTTTCACACATATATAATAAAATTTATTATCCTTATACATATTTATAACATAACTTCTATTCAAATATTATATACTTTATATTAAATATAATGAATTATTATTTCATAAGATATATTTCTATGATTAAAATTTTTGAAAATAAGTTTACAACATAAATTTTTTTTACTAATCATGCTCTATTTTAAAAATATTAACAACACATATATGTTGGCTACTGCTAAAGCTATAACCAATACATCTACAATTTAAATCTTCAATATTAAAATTTATAGATATATTCCAACCAATTATCTCCAAAATATGAATGCCGGCAAGAAAAAAGAATTTTTTTTTTTGAAGTAGTCATACATTCGAAGCCAGGACATGTTTGTTGGAAAGCATCTCCTTAAACCAACCACTGTATGTAATCTTGTAACAAATGCCAGCACTGCGATTAGGCCTTGGCGAATTTACCAAACCGAAATTACTGAATCAGATATAATTAGCATTTTAGTAATTTGATTCAGGTTTGGATCAGAACTCTTTTTTTTTTTTAATCGGTCGGTTTGGTTTGATAAACTAAGCCGATAAATTTACCAAAAACTTTTATTTTTCTGAAAGTTTTTTTTTGGGGATTAACCGAACTTTCGAACCGGATTGAATTTTAACAAATTTACTGAAATCATCGAAATATATCACAATTACCAAAAATAAACCAAAATTACACCTAATGGTATAAACCGAGCTTTGGTTTCAATTTTTAATTAGTTTATCTAAACTAAACAAACCGATTGTCGAACCGAACCGAAATTTAGTTCGATTCAATTCAAAATCCTTTTCCTCAAACTGAATAATCCGAATTACCAAATTTTCGAACCGAACCAGACTGTTTAAACCGATTATCCAAACCTAATCGCCATTATATGGTTTATGTTCTTATTATATTCTTGAGCGATTGAGAATTCGGAATAGTGTTTATTGATCCAATCTTTTTTAGCAAATGGGCGGTTATAAGCTAGTGTACTCATTATTACAAAAAAAAAAAAAAAAAAAAACAAGTGATTATAAAACATTTGAGTGAAGGGTGAAGTGATCTTGTTCTAGTGGCAAGTCCACAGAAGACAGACACCATCACATCAGGGATCGAGTTCCCGACCCTACAATTTGTAGGAATTAGGCTAATGGACCGGCCAGTTGTGAACAAAAAAAAAAAAAAAAAATTTGAGTGAAGACTTTATAATCCTGTGATATAGCAATAACAAATGAACTATCTCAAATTAGATTACGTAAACTGTGGCATTGTAGGTCTTTTGCACAAAATAAAGGTAAATGAAGATATATAGCACTCGATACAATTGAACCAAAAGTCCGAATCCAAAATATATATTTTTATTTGCTTATTGTATGTATATGTATATATATTATATATTGTTGTAAAAATCCAACACTATCTATCCTTTCATATATATCACATCCCCACTAGAGAAAGAAAGAGATATTTGTCTCTCTCACTCTCTCTCTCTCTTCGTTTTCGCTTTCAGATTGAGTTTGACTCTTCGCCAGCCACCGCCTCATCTCTCCATCAATGGTGACACCATACCTCTCCCTTCAACTTCTTTAAGTAAAAACCCTTTTTGCTATCTCTTTCTCTTTCTCCTCTCCAATACTCATCAAATCCTTAAACCCTAGATTCACCCTTCTTGTTTCTTCCATGTCCATATGGATTCTGGTAACAGTGGAAGCTTACAATCTTCAAGCGATGATCATGACTCTTCATCAACTGGTGCTGCACAAGATCACTCCTCTTTCTTCCTCCCTCCTTTCCAACAACAACCACCGTCTTCCTCCACCTTCTATGGCGACCCAACAACCCTCTCTTCCTCCTCTTCCTCAGCCACTTATCTAAACTTCGTCAACAATCTAATCTCCGATGATATTCTCAACCAAACTCATCTCCTCCCTCCTCAACCACCACCACCACCTCCTCCTCCTCCTCCTCCTTCTTCCTCAAGAAACCCTAGAAAACGAACAAGAGCTTCAAGAAGAGCTCCAACCACTGTTCTCACCACCGACACTTCTAACTTCAGAGCTATGGTTCAAGAATTTACCGGCGTCCCTGCCTCTCCTTTCTCTCACCCTTTCTCCTCAACTACTCGCCGTTTCGATATCTTCCGATCTCCTTCTGATCCTCTTACTTACAACCCTTTTCGTCCTATCCCTCAAAGGTCTCATCATCATCAATCTTTAATCCCTTCATCATCATCTTCACCTTTACTCAACCATCATCACACAACTACTACTTCCATGACCTTTCCAGATCTACCACTCCCTCAAACTCACCAAGTCTCTACATTTCAGTCTCTTTTATCTCATCAACATCATCATCATAATCTTCAAGACCTTGACTCAATCAATCTTGGAGCATTACAACAAAATCACAATCCAACGGCTGATGATCATAACCACCAGCTAATGATGAGACAGTTCTCGGAGTTTGATGATCGCCGGACAGAAAAGCAACCGGAGATTCATAACAATATCTCCTCTTCTTCTTCAGCTCCAATCAAAGGCTCTTCAGGTACTACTACTACTACAACAACAACAGTTGATCCATGGATTTGCCCTACAGATTCCAATAATTAAAAATTTTCATATTATACATCATTTTTTTGATAATCAAACCATATCTTATAATGTTAAATCTAGTAATTGTAGTCACTATGATTGAATTATAAGAATTTTTTTTTTTTATGAAAGATGATATTATTCCATCAAAATATTTATTCTCATTTCTAGTGATTATACTCTGGCTACACGTTACGATGACCCATAATGGGGTATATGATTCTCCACATGTTGTACTGTATGTAATCATGTAAGTATATATATATATGTATATGTAATATTTATACGTTACATATTTGGTTCTTAGGTCTTGATTAGAATCTAATTCGGATTTGGTTCGTTGGTCGACAAAGGACAGTTCACACGTGTAATGTGTTTTGTTCCGTCGTTACTTTGACATCTCGTCCATCTATTTATTATAGGTTTTATAGTCTGATTAATGTTACGACTACTTTTTTATTAACTACTCGCCATCCCTTTCTGTACTAAATAGAAAAACTAGGTCTTAGTATTTGTCTTTTTCTTTTCGACATAGTGAAAATTCAGAAAACATATATATATATATATATATATATATATATATATTACATAGGCAACGTAACTAACTACAAAATGAGATGTTTTTTCGTGAAACAAATCTTTTTCTTTATGTGAATCATTTAAACTTTGAAAGTAGTGTCTCAAAGTTCCTTATTAACAGATTGTTACTGCCAAAACATTTACAGGCATTATTGAAGTTAAATATGTTGGATTTCAGACTTTTCTGTTTGATTTTTCAACTTTCTGGATTTGGGTTTTTGTATAACATTATTCAAAGTAAAATCTAATCTAGATGGATGGGTATTGTACAGTAGGGTTTTAATTCGAATTCAAATTTTAATATTTTTCTTTTGTGTGCAAAGTTTACATATGTAGGTTAAGATTTTTTTGTAAAACCTCAACTCTTCATTTTAAATGATATTCACATTCCTAAAAAAAAAATTGTTTTAGTTCGATTTATGAATTTATCTATATATATATAAGATCTGTAGATTATAATGTTTTGTAAAAGATGTGATGCTTTTTTCGTTAAATATTTAATGAAATTTTCTAACTATGTATCAGTTGAAAAGCTCATATATATCAAGTGTTGAATATTTTCAATAGGTCTTTAAAATGGAAAAACGTTACATCTTTTTAGTAATTAATATTGTACTTTCTTTAACAAAAAAAAATTAATATTGTATTTTAAGTTTTGAGCAAACTTTTCTTCAATCACTGGATTAAAAACTAATATTCTTTTAACTTATTAAATCTATTCCGAAATAGATATTTACTAATTACTGTCGGATTATACTTAATTACTTATACACTCATGACTCGTACATATAACTCACTGTAGCTTCCGTAGATGACACGAAGTTGTGCCATATCAAAACTGTAAAGTACACTAATTTTCGTCTTCTTCAAAATATCAAAATATATACAGATATATTAAAAATCCCAATGTGTAATATTCTATAAATTGCCGGAATTCAATAAAGTTTAAGATAAGGTGTTCTTATCAATAAAATGCCAAAATAAGTCAACTTAACATATCTCTTTCCTTAGCAAGTTTGAATTTTATACCATTTAATAACCAAAATTTTGCTCTAACACCAACTTTAGATTTTCTAGAAATATAACAAAATATTCACATATTAGATCCACTTTGAACCCATTTTATCATAACAAAAGTCAAACCTAATTAAAAGTGGTGTTTAGGTTAAAATAATAGTGTCTCGACTGATCAGTGTAACTTTAGGTAGTTTGTCCCTTTCTTTTGCAAATTTTTGTTGCAATTTTGTACTTCTTTATAGTTTATACATAATTCCATATATAGATACTCCTTGTCTTTGAGGTTTTGTGGCTCTTTCTCAAGTATATACATACCGTAACTCTTTTTTCTTAATATGGGAGATTCCAAGCTGAATACATATTATTAATCTCTAGAATCTGTTGAAAAGTTAATTATTTTTTTTTCATTTAAACGTTCATAATATTCAACTTCTTATGCCGCATTTGGCCAGTATCAGCAGCAGTTTAAGCTTATTCTTGAACATAATTATGTTACAAACTTAACTGTTTTTTTGTAATGGGTATATTTTACTAACCTCTCGTGCAGCAAATCATTTTAAAAATTGATTGTTTTTGGGGATTAGGGTGTTTTGTTTATTTTCTTCAAATGAATGATATGAGTAGGTAATTTGATTAAACCATTTTTAATTAGTTATTAAGGAAATTTAGAAATGATAAATTGTTTAAAAAGAGAAACAGTGGAAAGTAAAAAGTGTTTACTGTTCACTAAGCCTACATGTTAGAGAAGGATGGTCAACTTTTGTTTCTTTGATAAAGGTCAATGGACTTCGAGTCATGGCTGGATATATATGAATTTGAAAAGTATTTGAACTTTAATTTGAATAATTCTTCTCACTAATTAGTGAAATGATTGTAATTGGAAATTTATGTAAAGAAAATTGAAAATGGGTACAATGTCATTTTTGACCAAACGAGACGGTCCTAATACGTTAAGTTTGATTAATATACGAATCGAAACTTCCAATTGGGGATGAAATATATATTATTAACACTGAAAATTAACTGTTTAAATTGCTTACCCACACTACAATAGTACCGATCTAATATTTATCTATCATAAATACAATAACAATTAACAGCACCAAAAACAGTTTTTATATTTTTTCATATATACTGCTTTTTTAACCATTATATCTCTTTTTTTTTTTAACAACTATTTTGCTACCGGTTAGAAGTCTTTCTTTCTATAAAAATTCTTATCACTGTGTTACAAATAAAAACCAACATATCCGAATGTAGTCTCAATATACATACTACTTTATTACAAAAATATAATTAATAATATACATACTATATAGAGATATCATATAATGTACGTGTATGCATTTAGAAAACAATGATGAGAAATGGTCGGGGGATCAAGTTGGGTAGATATTGAGGGCACGATGAAGATATAATAATCATAAGCATTTAGGGTGATTTGTGTCTGTTTCTTCTTTGGAATCATTTGAAATGGCCCACGCCAGAGAATATTATTATTTCTAGTAATTATGAGCATATATTCATTTCATTTGGATACGACATCTCCAAAACAGGTTTACATGCACAGAAAATATCTTTTCATCTACATGTATATATATAGCGTGTATTTATATTGATCTTACATCTAATTTAACCAGAGCTTGTTGAATAAACATGGAATATTAAATTTAATTGAGACATATTGCCAAAAGCTTAAGTACGTGAAACGAAGAATCAAGAGTGTGATAAGTCTATAATGTTTCTTTGGCTAAGTTTTGCGACGACAACCACCTAGAAATTGAGATTAATAGTGTAATGATCGGTGAAGAGTAACATTAAGTTTTGAGAGTTTTCTTTACTACTTTCAATTACTAAACCTCACTCATCAAACAATCTTATTTGTATCCGTTGTACTAACTTTTGACTGATTTTGGCTCATTGGACTAACTTTTCTTTTGAGTTTTATTTTGACCCAAATTTTTTTTTTGCTTACCTTTCATAGGCTTCTTTTTAGCCTATGGAGCCATGCGATCTTTTAGCAAGTCTCTGACTAACCACACACACATTACATGTCCTTGGCATACTTTGTTTGTCCTTCATCTGCCAATTCTTAGCACACGTCGAGATAGATTCTTGATTCAGCTACCTTGATCTTCCTCAACCTAAAACGTACAATCTAGAACTTACATAATTATGTGTTACTCCCTTAGTCCTTTTGACCGATGCACAAACCGCCCTATCATGTGTTTCAGTGGGGTTTCTATCACTTTTCGTGGGCATTCTCTTCACTATGCATCTCACTTAGCATATATAACATCTCGACCTTTCTTCGGTTTTCATCTCAATTGTATTGCCAACAATTAGTTAATATTTTTGATTTTGCCTTAGGGCACAATGAGTTTGATGCATTTTTCAAAAAATATAATTTCAAGATTTACATGTTTCAACTTAAGAAGTATTATAACATATAGAGCCGTGCCTACAATTATGGAGGCCATAGGCAATTTTTATAATATATTAGATCACATAAACCAAATCTACAATAAATAAAAACTCTTAATGTATATATACTACAAAGATCAAAATTAAGCCTTTTTAAGTTGATACATAGTAAGTTATTTGATTTTTGTCGAATAGTTTAAAATAAATTGAAGAATAAAACTACAAATTATATATCAAGTGACACATAAAAGAACAAAAGAAAATAAACTTACGAGAAAAAAAAAACAGTAGAATCTATATACAACTTGAAAATATAAGTTAACGAGAGGTTTACTTGCTTTAGGATAGGACATTATCTTACATAAACCAAACTTCGTTAGTGGGCTTCGATTTCACCAATTGTAATATAGATGGTCAAAAAAGGGAAAACGTACCACAAGAAAATTATTTTCGTGAAAACCTGAAAAAGAGAAAGAAATGAAAGTAAATTGCATCAAAGTTAGAGCTTCTTACTCATTATTGACACTTAAAAGAGTTAGTTATGCTGCAATTGGGGCATTATTTTTGTCTGCCTTAATGCTTTGTCTACTTCACTTCAACAACAACCCCACTTATGTTTTCCACTCTCCCCTATTATTTCTTACATTTTTGTTAGACATGTAATTTCTTACCTTTTTAAAAAATATTTTGTATATATTAATTGAGAAGCAAAATTAAAAACTAACCTTTGTTTTTATACTTATCTAAGATCATGTCCACTTATATTGATACATAATAAATATCAATTTAGACTATTAAATTGTCCTAAAAATAAGCTTCGTTGTTTAAAGTGTTTTTTTGGCGACCGTATCGATATTCGATAATGCTCAGAACCCTCACCTCATACCATCCTCTATTCTCATGAAATCTCATATCCTTCCAGGGATACTTTCATTATGGGTCTGTCCCATGATGTCCTTTGTGGATTTTTCCCTGACCTCCAACCAATGTTTTGATACCCGACCCGGACAGTGAACCGGTTTACCTTCTGGGTCACCGGGTCATCGGGTCAACCGGATTCGACCGCGGGTTAACCAATTTTTTTATTTTAATATATTTATATTTTATAGATATTATATGTATAAGTGTAATTATAAAAATAAAAATAATCATATTATGTTTAACAAAATATGAAGTCTAACAATAATAATAAAATAATAAAAAATTTTAAATCCAAATATAAATGAAAAAATGAAAAAGAAAACATTAAAAATTTAAAATTGTAAGCAATCACTAATGATTTACCGATTTGATGTGCAAGAGTTGAATAGAGATTAGAGGGTGGCCGCTTAAAAAAAGACGATGAGTTGAAAAAATTTTAAAATCAATTGAAATTCATTAAAATCTTATATTTTATTTCGAAAATCAAAAGAATTTTATTGACCCATCGGTTGAACCGGTTCACCGGGTCACCGGGTCACGGATGATTGGCGAGTTTTTCTGGGTTTTGCCGGTTTTATGATTGCCGAATTTTAACACAAAACCCAAACCGGGAAAACGTCCGGGTCGCGGTTGAACCGGGCCGACCGGGCGGTCCGGGCCGGGTATCAAAACACAGCCTCCAACCTATAAGGCCCATGTTTGTTGCATAGACTGTTGCATAGATGAAGAACTAGTATTATCCCCATAAATCATGTTAGATCCGAGAGCTGAAGATCGACTTCAAATCAATCGTTTTCGAATCCTTCGTGAAGCATGTTATCCTTCGGAATATCATTCTATATATGTTTAGGGGTCGAACCCACTGAAACGGTGAGAGGTTGCAAAACAAACTTATAAAAATAAAATAAAACTAAGATGAAAATATATATTTGGTAAGTTTGAAAACGATCGAAAATTACAAAATTTTAATAAATAAAACCCAAAAATAAATAAGGAAAATAAAGTGTTGGTTATCGAAAGGTTCATATAGGTTTTATGGATCCTCTCATTCATGGAATATAGAGATAAGAAATCAACTATCAAAGTTATAGAACTCGAATGACGACTAGTAATAAATTTACTATCATATCGTCTATCACTTATATCTAACTACTCCATTAATTAGTCAATATTCGCAAGCAATCATGCAGTTAGACATTCAATCAGTTCATGTTCAATTTGTATCAAAGCTCAACTTTCACAGATTATGAGATCAAGCTCATCTAGTATTAGTTCAGGCGATTCAACAACACTTTAGATATGTAAATCTTCCTAAGTTCGGTTCATAAGGTGCGCAATCAAGCAATAAAAAATACGAAAAATTATATATAAAGAACTTCTAATTGGAAAACTACCTTAGATCCAACCACCTAAACTATTTGATCCAATAGTCCCCATCAAAAAACCCTTCATCCCAACAAAACTACTAATTGATCATGATGATATCAAAGGAAAAGAAAAACAAAATCATAAACATATATAAAAGAAGAATAACTAGGGGTTCAGAATAGCTTCTCTAATGGCAAAGAGACAGTGCCGTGCCTAGCCATTTGGGGGCTTAAGGCAAGATTAGTAAAAAAAATCTCTAAATTTTGTATCAAACATCTACAATAAAACTATATATTTTAAATGTTTATAAAACCATATACAGCTGTACATAATATTTCTTATAAAAATATAAGCTATATATAGTTTAGTACAAAAAATCAAGAATTAAAAATTATATATGAACATTTTATAATAATCTATTGAAATATATGTTGATTTAAATTAATTCAAAGGAATATTTAGAAATTTATCAATATAATATCATAAGAAAATCATGAGTTTTTAAAACTCAAAATAGCATGAGCGAGCACTTGTGGTCAGGTGGTAAGGAGAACGCGCTTGGGACGGAGACGTCTCGAGTTCGATCACCTACTGCGCGAAACTAAGTCACATTTGTTTGCTCACCCATACGGATATGGACCCTTACTTTCGGCCCATTTGAACACTTGAAGGGAAGTCTATCCGTGGGCTATCCTCCCCCTGGGGATTAGTCTAGACTCTTCTATAGGCATGGGATACCTCCGGTATTCAAAAAAAAAAAAAAAAAAAAAAAAAAAAGCATGACAGTGCTAACACTAACATATATAAATTTATAGCAAATTATTGTTTTAGTTTGAAATTAAGTACTTAGATTTATAGACAAGAGTTTGTTTATTTAAATGAACTAAAATTCTTAAGTTGGGGGCCTCTGAAGTATAATTATAAATTGGGGGCCTGAGGCGGTCGCCTTTTTTCTTATACCATAAGCACGGCTCTGCAAAGAGATAAGAGAAGATCTTCTTCTCCCTTACAAACATAGCAAAAGGACAATACTATAAATTTTAAACTTCGGATATATCCCACGTGGAATAGATTTAGGGAACTAGACCCTTATAAATTAAATAAAGAGACAAGTACCACAAAGAGTGGGCCGATACATTAACCTGAAAACCCACGTGCAATAGGTTTAGGGGGCTAACGATATCATCTCTGAACAATTTTTGATATTGATTCTTTGTAGTTCACAACAGTTAAGAACTGAACTTCATTGATCAATAAAAGATATATGTTCAAGCTAGAATATATTTCACTTGCGAACCCGTTAAAATTTCCCAAACAAGAAATAATTGTAGTTTTAATTGTATACAAAAGATAACTTAGTTTAAGTTTTACATTTTTGTTTCCTAATTTAAGTTATCAATGATTTGTTCTTAAACTGCTTCGTCCAAGAGATTAATAATAGTCCCGGTTACTCCAAGAAATGTATGGTCTTGTCAATTCAAATTTTTATGCTTCTCCGAGACATCACCTAATAAGTGGCTAATATATCATAGTTTGTAGTCCAACATCTTTTGTAATATCCATTTATATGGTTTCATTATCATTTATATTTGACTCAAATTTTCATTTGGTTCAATATTCCTCTGGCCTCTCCCACAAACTCTCGTCAACAAGGGAAGGAGCCAAAAGGTTATTGCAAGGTGAATCAAAAAGAGTATTTTAAGGAAGTGACATTCAACAACGCTATATATCTATACTATATAAAAGTTGAGGCTAAATGTATTGACCAAGCTTACTTATGTATCAACTATAAGGAGATGGGTCGATGAAAGTGATGGATAGAAGTATTGGTGGAACTCACAAAGGAGAGAACATTCGGGTATAAGGCCGAGAGATGTCAAGCTTGAGGCCTTTATCAAGTCAAGCCCAAGGAGAAGTCTTCTAGAAGGGGCTGGAACACACATATAGCCGTTGGTTGATAAGGAGGGACGCTGCAATATCCTCCCATTAATGGCAAATCGTACAACTTTCCTTGTTGGACGATTCTCACCAGTGTGTCGCCTAAAAACCTAGTTGTTGATTTCTTTGGTATATCCTATAAAAGGGAATGTAACGCAGACTCTATTCAATCGATTAATACAATCATCTTTCTCCTATTCTCTAGTTTAAACTCTCTGCTAAAACATCGACTTTCCTGTTCTTACAACTCTCTCTGTTTTTCTTATTCTCCAAATCTCTCTTATTACTTCCGCAAAACTAACAAAATGCTTCTAAGGCCGTCCACATAGGATTTTAGACGGCCAATCACGATTAACCACCTCACTAATTAACATTTTAAATGAAAAAAAATAATTTGGAAATAGAATAAATGTAAATTTTCTAAAATATTACATAGTAGAGAAATGTAAAATGTAAATTTTCTAAAATATTATGTAATAAAGAAATGTAAGTTTCTTAAAATATTACGTAGACAAATGTAAAAAGTTAGTTGAAGAAAATAATATGGAAATAAGATAAATGGAAACTTCCTAAAATATATATCTATACTATATAAAAGTTGAGGCTAAATGCTTCTAAGGCCGTCCACATAGGATTTTAGACGGCCAATCACGATTAGCCACCTCACTAATTAACATTTTAAATGAAACAAAATAATTTGGAAATAGAATAAATGTAAATTTTCTAAAATATTACGTAGTAGAGAAATGTAAAATGTAAATTTTCTAAGATATTATGTAATAAAGAAATGTAAGCTTCTTAAAATATTACGTAGACAAATGTAAAAAGTTAGTTGAAGAAAATAATTGGGAGATTTGCAAAAATACCCTTTCAGCCATGCCCTTTTGCAAAAATGCCGTTTCACTTTGTCACTTTGTAAAAATACCCCTAATAAGACTTTCAAAGGACAAACTGCCCTTAATGATCATATGTTCGTGAAGGACCTGGAGTGGTGTCGATCGACACCCAGGGATGGTATCGATGTCGATCGACACATTAGCAGATTTTGTTGGTGTCGATCGACGCCAACTGGTGGTATCGATCGACACTAAGGAATTTCGAAGCCAATTTGGCATGTAAAAACCATATAAATACCATGTAAAAGCCTTGTAAAAACCATATTTTGTTAGTGTCGATCGACACCAATTATGGTATCGATCGACACTAAGGAATTTCGGAGCCAATTTGGCATGTAAAAATCATATAAAAACCATATAAATACCATGTAAAAGCCTTGTAAAAACCATATTTTGTTGGTGTCGATCGACACCAAGTGGTATCGATCGACACTAAGGAATTTCGGAGCCAGTTTGGCATGTAAAAACCATATAAAAACCATATAAATAGCATGTAAAAGCCTTGTAAAAACCATATTTGTTGGTGTTGATCGACACCAAGGTGGTGGTGTCGATCGACACCAAGGGATGGTCTCGATCGACACCAAGTAGTGGTGTCGATCGATGCCAAGGGTGGTATCGATCGACACGGGTCCGTCACTAAGGAATTACGCTGACTTAATTAAGGGTAAAATTGTCTATTATGTGCAAAAAATTAGAGACAAAAGGGGAGGGGCATTTTTGCAAAGTGACATAGAAGGAGGGGCATTTGTACCAATTTCTCAAAATAATATGGAAATAAGATAAATAGAAACTTCCTAAAATATATAATAGAATAAATGTAAATTTTCTAAAATATTACGTAGTAGAGAAATGTAAAATGTAAATTTTCTAAAATATTATGTAATAAAGAAATGTAAGTTTCTTAAAATATTACGTAGACAAATGTAAAAAGTTAGTTGAAGAAAATAATATGAAAATAAGATAAATAGAAACTTCCTAAAATATATAAAAGTTGAGGCTAAATGCTTCTAAAACCGTTCACATAGGATTTTAGACGACCAATCACGATTAGACACCTCACTAATTAACATTTTAAATAAAAAATTACTTTGCAAATAGAAGAAATGTAAATTTTCTAAAATATTACGTTGTAGAGAAATGTAAAATGTAAATTTTCTAAAATATTATGTAATAGAGAAATGTAAGCTTCCTAAAATATTACGTAGTACACAAATGTAAAAAGTTGGTTGAAGAAAATAATATGGAAATAAGATAAATAGAAACTTCCTATAATATTACGTAGTAGACAAATAAGAAAAGTTAGTTTTATATTGTATAGATTTTAAATGAAGAAAATATTTTGGAAATAAAAGAATTGTAAATTTTCTAAAATATTATGTAGTAGAGAAGTGTAAAATGTAAATTTTCTAAAATATTATGTAATAGAGAAATCTAAGCTTCCTAAAATATTACGTAGTAGACAAATGTAAAAAGTTTGTTGAAGAAAATAATATGGAAATAAGATAAATAGAAACTTCCTAAAATATTACGTAGTAGACAAATAAGAAAAGTTAATTTTATATAGTATATATTTTAAATGAAGAAAATAATTTGGAAATAAAAGAAAGGTAAATTTTCTAATTATAATATATAAATTTTCCTTTTTGTTTAGTAGATATCGTCAAACAAAAGCAAACTCTAATTTTACACCTCCTCTTAATTTTATATAAATACATTGCTTGATCTTCACTTTCACATCATAACTAACCCCTACATTTTTTTTGCTTTGATATTACATTTAATTATGACATGAAAGTTTTATTGAAATATTAATGGTGTTTAGTTTTATTTAAATTTGCAGGTTGGATTTGTGAAAACAAAACCGTGAATCGATCTAAAATTTTGGATTTTTTCAGTTGATCAACATGTCTTCATATATATTGTAAGTATAATATTTTTTCGTTTTTTTCCTTTATGAATCAATGAGTTTTTTTTAGTGTTCTAATTTTTACATCGATAATCTATTAAAAATATTAAAAAGTTTAGTTTGATTTTTTAGTGTATAAGTTCTCATTAAATCTTGATATTAATTTTTACTAATGATCAACAGGTCCATCAATAATTAGTAAAGATTCGAGTTTATATTATGAACGTTTGATGGTTAATATTGACGCTTTCAAACTATGAATAAGGTACTATCAATGTCTATTTTTTGGTTATTTGTCGTGTTTTAAATTATTTTTTGTGGTTTTTTATCAACAACCGACTAATAATTTTTCCTCCTATTCGATTGATTTATGTATTGAAACAACCAATTTCTTTTTTTCTTTAGTTTTCAAATTTTTTTAAAAACATATTATTAATTATATAAAATATTAGTTAAAAATACCCCGCGCGTAGCGCGGGTTCAAAACCTAGTAAGACAAACAATATTTTGGTTAACATGAATTAGATGATTTTTGAATATTTTAGATGATATTATATTTTTCTTTTATCTGTTACTCCCTCTGTATTTCAAATCTTGTCGTTTTAACTGTATTTGGACAAATTAAGAAAATGAGTATAATTACTACATTAACCTCATGAAAAACAACTAAATCTTATGCAAACAAATTGTGATCATTTAATTGAGTGTAATTTAGGAAATCTTATGCAAAAGTTATACTATTACATCAAAATGACAACTAAATAAAAACAAAAAAAAAAAGCATAGAATGACAAGATTTCAAATACAGAGGGAGTATGAAATAAGCGATTTTTTCATATACCATATTATTCATTATATTCTATTCATATAGAAGCATAGAAAAATAAAATATAAATATATTGGAAATAGACTGGCAAAAGAAAAATCATAATTCATGTATTTACATTGGTAAGGCAACTAGATAAATATTTTCGATATTTTGAATTAGTTTTTAGAATATTTTTTTTATAACATCTTTCCCATTGATATTAAATAAAATGGCCAGAAATAGAGTAATCTTCATGAAGGATTTATAAAAGAAATATTTTCAGAAATATGGTATTTCTGAGAGAATTTGTTAGAAATGCCTCTCCTTGTCTGTCACTTTTCAAATCTACTCCTCCTTATATTTCTATTATATGTTTCTACTAAACTGACCATTATACCCTTAATGAGACAAACCTAAATCTCTTTCTCCATATGAACGATTCTCTCGCCGTTATCCTGGTTTTCCGGCAACTCCGACGATGATCTCGCCGTCGTGACCTACAACCGTCGATTCAAGCTTACATAACCGGCGATTAGCTTGAATCAGCGATTAGCTTACATAACCGGCGATTCAAGCTTGCCCTCTGTTCAGATCTCGTCGTCGCTCTCAAATCTCGATCTCAATCGCTCGCCTCCTCCTTCTGCATTGTCACTGCCTTCAGCTTCATTGTCTGTTTCCTCTTCCTTGCTTCACTTATCTTTGTTTCCCTTTTCGTTTTTACTCTACATTGAAACATTGATCTTTGTTTATAGAACGAGTGTGCTCATCAGAAGATGAAGGTTCTGATTCGGTTCATGCCCATACGTCTTCTGAAACACCCCGACCCGTTTCTTTTTGTTTTAATACATCATTAACTAGTGATCCCATACTCACTAATCAACCTAACGAGCACCCAACATCACAATAATAACAATACTCAGCGGAAAGCATAACATTAACATAATCAATACTCAATGATCAACACACAACCAGCAACCTAAGTGTCATTCTATACAATCCCTGTTACAGAATCTAACAACTTAGCGATGCTCAACATCCCCAAACATAACACACAAGTCCCTAGATCATCCTCATCCTCATTGCCATGATTCCATGATCCACACAAGCCTTTACCTGCATCAACAACACAAATGAGATGCGTAAGTATTATGATAAATACTTAGTGAGGCAATCCTCCCAAGCAACATGCATGCTATACACACAAACGATTAAACTCAAAGCACAATCAAAACAAACAAACCAGACAAACAGCTCGGCCTGTGTCGATCGACACAGCCCTCCAGTGTCGATCGACACTGCCCACGATCCCTGTCGATCGACACACTCCTCCTGTGTCGATCGACGCAACCCCCTGCGTCGTTCAGAACGCCTCCAGCGATCTCTTCTCCTCGACAACTGCTTCTAAAACCTCCACAACTCGAGTCCAAACCTTACAGAAGCCACCAAAGCTCCCCACAACACAACCAATCAATCCACATCAAGTGAATCCATCAAAACATCACAACAATCACATAAAACATACAATCACAGAAATCTAATCGCTCAGATAAGCCCTCAGTCATGCACTCACCTTAACAATCTGATCCTAACAACAAACACAACCAGGAGAGACTCTCCTTGCGTCTGAAAAGCCCACAAACGTCCTACAACAAGCCACACAACCAAAAACAACCTTGAAGCAAACTGGACAAATATAACAGAATCGAACAGTCTCAAAGACGAAACTCTAAAATCGAAACCAACCGTTAACTGTCAAATCCCTCTGGTGAAAAGCTAGCCCTAGCCGTCACGGAGCTTCCCACGAAATTTCGGGCCGATCAGAAATCAGACAAGACCACGATCTCAGTTACAACCCCCGCTGGTCCTAACTCGCGCATGAGAAAACGTGTCTCACGAAACTGCCAATAACTCATTGAATTTAAACCCAAATTCAATTCTGTAAAAAGGAGAATGACGATAAAAGAGTTGGAAATAACTCTACCAATTTGCGTTACCTTTGACAACGATTTGATATCCCAAAACTGATTTCTCCCAAACCCTAACGAATCTGCTCCTTCTCTTTCTTTCTCTTTTTCTCCCTTACATAACGAAAAGTGGCTAACCAAAGCCCTAATTCCGAGTTTCCTTCTTTTATAGGCATCCTCTAAGGTTTCGTTTCCCTAAAACCCAACAACCCGCGCAATTAAAATTCCAAAAGCCCAAAAGCCCAAACTGATCGTGTCGATCGACACACCCTCGTGGTATCGATCGACACCCAAACCAATTTTCCGGTTCACGGGCGTTACATCTTCATTGCTCTGTCTTGCTATCAAAAACGTCTTCTCCGCTTCTGCTTATGGTGATCTCCACCAACTTCAGCGTTTCGTCGAACAGAACGACTCTTCTGTTTCTCTTCCCGACGCTAATGGCTACTACGCTCTTCAATGGGTTGCGCTCAACAATTCACTCCATGTTGCTCAGTATATCATCGAGGTACTCAATTCTAAACTAAGATTATCCAATTTCTGGATAGTTTCGCTAGATTTAGTGATGGATTTTGATTTTGACATATCTGCAGCACTGTGGTGATGTTAATTCAGCTGATAATATACAACAAACACCATTACATTGGGCAGCTGTTAAAGGCTCCATTGATGTTGCAGACCTTTTACTACAAAATGGAGCTCGAATTGAAGCTGCTGATGTCAATGGGTAAAGGGTAAGAGTGATAACTAATGTGTTAGTGTAGTGTGAATTGGATCAAAAGTCATATCAGGCTAATTTGCTTCAATTAGCTCATATATATGGATTAGTAGCTATAACACTTTGGTCATACACTTAAGATAAACTATTTGATATCTTATAACATGTTTTTTTGTGGAAGAATTTGCTCGTATACCTTATATTTTTAAAGGTATTTGAAATATATACCATAACTTTATAGAATTTGAAATCTACCTCATATAATGTTCAAAATGACGTTTTTGTCCTTAATTAATAATTAATTTATCTGAAAAAAATATAATTACAAATATAATATAAAAATTAAAATTAAATTATTTATATTATTAATTTTTTTTTGTTAATTAGTTACCATAAATATAATTTAAATTGTTTATAATAATACAAATATAATTTAAAAATTAAAATTAAATTGTTTATTAAAATTTTTTTTTAACAAGATATATACTTTCAAATATTTTTGAGATTTTTTATTTAGTTAAAATCTTATATAATGATAAATCTTAAACTAATAGATATGATAACTAAAAATTAATTTATTATATTTCATATTAATGAAAATTAAAATTCAGATTAAAATTAAAAATTCAATTAATTTATTCTCTTCCCTACACGACTAAAAAACAAAAACTCAAATTTATTCTCCTCGACGGTTGCACAAAAAAAAATTTCCTCGACGCTGCCTCTCACATACTATGGTGGTGCAAATTTATTCTCTTCCCATACAACTCTGGCTCTCAACACCAAATCCGTCATTGACTGTATCTTCCACTGTGAGAGAAGCGACGCCGACTTTTACCACTGTGACGTCTCTCACCACCGTGCTGTCTTCGTCATTGACTACATCTTCCACCGTGCCGTCATCGTGGTTAGTTTCATCTGTTCTCCCAAATCTCATGGGTTCCTAGTCAACTTCATCTTTTCAAATTTAATTAATAATAAAACTGAAAATTGTATAGGGGTGGAGAAAGTGGTAGAATTGGGCTTCGAACGACCACCTTATGAATTGCTCAGAACCTACAATCAAAGACAACAAGTTTATCATAAAAGTGAGGTACTTCAAATATAATTTTTCCAGAAAAAGTCAGATAAAATTTGTTCAATTACGTAGTCCATTATTTTGTGCAAAGAAACAATTTTTTTTTAAACAAATTTTGTTGGTGTTTGTTTTGAAACAGTTGATAAATCATGTCAACTTCAAAAACAATAGCATCCAAATCATTGCCTTTGCGGTTGTTTACACGTGGTACTGAACCTAAATTCACAAGGAACTTCACATACTATTTAGGATTGGAAAACTTACCTGTTTTGTCAAACCAAATCCCACCGGAAGATCTAGATGTAATCAGAAATGGTCCATTAGGAGTTCTTCTAAGGTTCTACGATAGTAAGTTCTTGTGGTCAGCGAGAATAATGCATGAGCTTCTAGTGAATCAACTTGTGACGAATAAGAAGTATGAGTTTTGGACTCTTTACCTTGGACAAGCCATGAGGTTTTCTTTGAAAGAGTTTAAGATAATTATTGGGCTAAACTGTGAATCTTATCCTCTTGAGAATATGATATGCTCAAATTAACCCTGAACTACTCTCTCAAATTAAGAGATCATTGTAGTACTTAGGGATCGTTTCCACAGGGACTAAGTTACGCAATAGGTTTTCAATTGTAAGATTATGCTAAACCAAAAGGATGTAAAGTAAAAGAAACAGGAAAGCAATTAGCAGAAATAAAATCAGAGAAGTTGTAAACAATCAGAGAAAGCGTTAGATCTAGGGTATTCTCAGGAAATCAGGAATGATAAATGTATGATTAGTCAGGATAAAGCAAACAATGTTCTAGAACTCAAACATGAATGTAAAGCTAACCAACTCCCGCTGTGAAAGCTTCGAAACCTAGAAACAGAATCCCAAATCCCTTTGTGAATTCTAAAGAATCTAAGTTTGCATTAAAATCAGGTTTGATATGTTGACAAGACCCTAAACCAAATTCCTTTGTGAATAGGAGTGTTGCTCATCTAAGATAGGTTCAAGAAATCAATCCCACTCCCGCAGTGACTAACAACCTAAGTTCAAATTCCATGTCGCGAATCTAGAATAAGCATTAAGAACAACCTTAAGATGAAGAACAGTAAAGTAAACAATCCTTAACTAATCAATCCATTTAATCAAACCATTGTGAGGTTTTAATCCGATTAGTCTTAGTTCTTTAGGTTTGAGTTGCGGAAGCAAAAACTAATCAACACAAGATCTTTAACGAGTTCCTCTCCAAACTAGAGAGTACGTCTCGACAAGGACGGAACCTTGTAATCCACTAAAGAACACAAGTATAAGTTTCAATACAATCTTCTCTCTCTCTCACCCCTTTGTGTTTCTCCCTCACAGGTACCTTATGAAGAAAAAGATGAACCTGGAGCTTCTTGGCCTAAGAAAGCCAAAACCCCTCAAGAAAGAGAAGAAGAACAAGAAACTTAAGAAACCCGAAAACCCTTAAAGACAATAACTCTCTCAAGCTCTCTTAACCGAAAACTCTCTCTCTAAGCTATGTCTCTCTTGCTTTCTTGTTGTTGGTGATGATGAATTGTTAGACCTGGTATCTCTATTTATATGCACTTGTAAGACCGCCTATTCCAAGTAGTAATAAGAACTTATGAATCCTATTTCCTCTTGAAATTATCTTCCTTGTTGCACAAGAAACAGAGCACCACAAAACATCTTCATGGGCTTCGTTTTCTCCATGGCCCAGCTTGTGTTGTGCGACCCGGTTCGTTGACCCAAACCAGCTTCCGACCAAAGATGACATCGAGACCCACAACCATCAAACCCTTATGAGAAACCCTAAATCTAACAAGTGAATTACTCAGACATAATCAAAGTAAAAACACAAAAGATCAGAGAAATCATAATTAAGATTAAGGGATAGAAATAACAGGGGTTCACAATCAGGACTGATGAAGAACAGAAAGATCTCCCCCAAGCTCTCTTCTCAAAACCTAAAACACAACTCTCAATATCTCTCTCTAAAAGTCTCAAGTAAACTTAGGACATGTAAACTTCGATCCCCAAATACAAAGACAAAAAACACTATATATACAAGTCTTTGGACGTCTAGGGCTTCTTTAAGTCGGTCTTTAGAATCTCAAATAGACTTGGAATCGAATTGGGCTTGGAATCTCAAACAGCTCTGCTTTCGCGTCTCCTGTCGATCGACACGAGTAAGCTGTGTCGATCGACACACCTCGTGTTTCTGCACAGAGAAGGCTGCAAATCTGCATTGATCTTCAAACTTCATTTTTAGCTCCAATTTGATCCCTTTTTGTTGCTTTTGTTCCAAACCTGTAAACATAGCAAAACACTACGAAAACACTAGAAAGACTCTAAAAACGAATCCTAAAACGTATAGATGGAGGGTAAAATATGAGGTATATCAACTCCCTCAGACTTAGCTTTTGCTTGCCCTCAAGCAAAACAGAAACTAAACCTGTGGAAAGAGGTTTAAAAACACGAAAACTCACCTTTGCCTTTAATGCCTTGCCTTAGTCATTCGAACCAAATCCATATGCCTAACAAACAAGCCTAAAACGAACCACCATGTACTTCTCCGCTGAAATCACAATAAACACATGAAACGCCCAAGATTCTCCACACATTCATCAAGAAAGCCTTCATCACCGAGTCTCAATCGATGAAGTCAATGCACCAGAACCTTCTAGACTCATTCACGGTACTCTACCATGAAAAACTCAACATATCCAACGCAGAATAACCTTACTCTCCCCCAGACTTATTCTTTTACACACTCATTTATTTTTTTTTTTCATTCTCTTTTTATTTTTCATTTTATTTATTTTATTTTTTTTTATTTCAGGGTGTAGGTGAATAATGGGATCATCGATAATTTATCTACCCTCACTTCCAACCCTGCGCGATCATTCCAGACTAGAGCAGAATAACGGGATCATAGATTCTCATCTACCCTCTAACTCGCAGAAAATCCTCTCGTCTTTTGTAGCAATAACAATATTTTTTCTTTTCTAGACTAGGGGAAAGTGGTTCCATTGTCTTCAACATAAGCTATCAGGTATGAACAAAGAGTCAAGCTCTCAGAAACACTAACCACATCAATGAGGTAAAAGGAAGAGCTCAGAAACTGGCTCCGGCTTTAATGAATCTTGATGGGAATTTGTTTGTCTCTGGTTCACCGCTCAATCATTGGATTTTTCATTAGTCAGAATCAGACTTAATCTGTAGCATTAGTCAACCAGGCAAAACACGAAAGAAAAAGGATCATAGTTTTCAACAAAATTTTGACTCAATAAAACAAAAAGAAAAAGACTCAAATGGTTAAGTATAGATGGTTAGTAAGAAAATCAAAAACCAAAACAAAGAGCTGACTAATGTAACACTGTCCCTAGTGGTAAAAAGTCTTAGGATCGGAAATAAAAACGAAAAATAACCTTGAATTGAAAATTGAGGAATTTTTGCTAGGTTAGAACCAGTTTACCCGTGGGCTGTCGATCGACACGGATTCAGTGTGTCGATCGACACACTGTCCGAAATCAGACAGAGCTGAGGCAAAATTTCTGCAAGATTGTTGAATTGGTTGAAGTTTTCACACATGTATTCCCTGCTATAGCTGTGGAAAAACAATCAAACATCAAAGCAAAACATAATCCTGAATAGATAAGCATTAGTTCCATCAATAATTCAAAGCAATTAGTGAAAAATCAAAACCAAAAATCAAAATAAGTAGATAATAAGAAAACCAAACAAGTGGGTTGCCTCCGACTCAGCGCTTCTTTTCAGTCATTAGCTTGACTGTGTCGTGGCTCAGAGATCAGGTGGATCAGATTGTGGCAGTGAATGCCTCTGAGAAAGATGTCTCCTCATCCATGGTGGCTTAAGCATTAGGTGCAGGAGATCGACCAAGGAATGAAGGAATAGCAGCAGGGTGGGACATAGCTAAGGGTGGGATACTGTTGGAATTATGTCCAGTAATCTCTGGACTGTCTCTAGAAAGTAAGAAATGTCATTGATCAGACATAAGTCATATAATGCTGGGGGTCATGATGACTTGCTAGAGTCCGCTCATAATCTATAAGTCTTAGACTTATTGCCTTTATTATATGATCCCATTTGGGTCACATGCTTAAGCTACCAGAAAACTGTATGAAGCAGAAATACAGTAAAAGTGCCAGGCATTTACTGTAATAAGAGAGAAATAAAAGGGCCTGATTAATTCCAAGGGAATTAATCAGATTGGGCCTTGGGCCCATAAGTCCAGAAGGACTGGAAAATTTTGGACCTATATAAGCTAAAAGTGGGCCGATTTTTCCACATGCTTTTTGCGAAAAAACCCTAGCCACTCGAGCTCTCTCTCTGCGCCTCCTCTCCTGACAGGTCTAGCAGCCGTTGTCCTGCCATAGCGTGTGTGAGCCATTGGAGGAGCTTCCCTAGGTGCTCTCTGCTGATCTCTGACAGAAACCAGATCTTCCGCTGCAATCTTAAGGTAACTCAAGAGATCCCTTGATTCTTCTCTTAAGAACCTAGATCCTGATTGTGTATTAGGTTTAATGGACAAAGAATTAAACCAAGAGATAATCGCACATTCCTTCAGTGGTATCAGAGCCATTGGTTCTGTAGGATTCTTTTGATTAGGATCGGATATTAGGTTGTTTCTAGAAGTGCTTTGAATCAATTTTGTGTGCTAAAATTTGATGAGATAAAACACTTAAACCTAATTCAAATCGTGTGGCCCGATCGGTTGAGGATTGGCCAGCGTCGGACCATCGCATGGTGCGATGTCCGGGTCGATGCAACGCACGGACCGATCGCTTAAGGATCGTGTCGCGTGGTTGTCTCGTCAGGCAAAGGTGGCTTGCGGAAGGTGTCGAAGGCGTCGGGTCATGCGATCGGTTCGATCATCCGTCCCGCCTCGTCCCGCACGTTCGTCCGTCCCCAGCTCGCCGTCCCGCCTCGTCCCGCGGCCGCGTGTATTGGCAGGTGACTTCGCTTGCTTGCGCGGCAATTAGGGTTCTTCCCTAAACCGAACCGATCTGGTTGGTTTAGGGTTAGAATTTTGGTTGAGTAATTAATTAAAAAAAAAAATTTATTTAATTATTAAATTTGAAATTTTAATTAATTAAATTCCTAAATTCCAAATTAGAAAGGTTTCTTAAATTAGAAATTTCTAGATTTGTCGTTTAGAATTTAGGAAATTTCTATAAGTAGAAAGTTTCCATGTTTAGGAAATTTCTTAAGTTAGAAAGTTTCCACTTTTAGGAAGTTTCCATTTGTGGAAAGTTTCCAAATATAGTAGGTTTCCATAAATGGAAAGTTTCCCAAAATAGTAATCTTCTATTTTGGGGGAAATTTTAGGAAAACCTATAACCTCATAAATATCAAGCGTTGGATGTCTTGTCCGGTCTATGTCAGCTGTTGAAGCCTATTCCATTGCACTCATGGCCTTACAGTGTGAGGGTGACTACTCTTGCATGGGTAAAACGGTTTGTGATTCACTAATTTCATTGGGAGTCCCAGAGATTAGTGATTACATGACTGTATAGACTGGTTTTCTTGACTGGGCCATCGGGAGTCCTGGGCCTTGAGACATCAGAGTGGATTGGGCCTTGGGTCCAGATTCACAACCAAGAGTTATATCACGGATATAATTAGCCGACATAGGGCTTACCGATATAAGCTAAGGTTGGGTGACGGCCAGTGGCCCACTTTGATCTCAGTTATATGTGGATCTTGGAATCATTATATTCTCTTGAGGGTAACTTATGTTATTGAATGTAATGCGAGTTTTCTTGTATTAAAGATTACTCATGTTGAACATATTAACTAAAATCCTTTTATCTTATGTTTCAGCAATGACTTAAACTAATAACAATCAAAACACATTCAGCATCCGTTCTTCTCTCGACAAGGAGAAGTTGAACGGAACAAACTTCCTGACGTGGTCAAGGAATTTGAGGTTGGTCCTCAAACAGGAGAGGAAGGAGTATATCCTTAGTGATCCTCTCCCCGAGCAGCCTCCTGCTAATGCCGCCAGAGCTGTGCAGAATGCTTGGGAAAAGCATTCGACAGATGAGACGGATGTCTATTGCCTGATGGTGGCGACCATGACTCCGGAATTGCAGATGCAGTTCGAGAGTGTGCTGTCGCCCATCGAGATGATGGCAAGTCTGAAACAGATGTTTCAGGAACAGGCAAGAACCGAAAGGTTCCAAACAGTCAAGAACCTTCTTGATTGTAAGATGGCTCCTAATGCGGCAGTGAGTCCTCATGTGCTGAAGATGATGGGTTATCTCGATCATCTTCAGAAACTCGACTGTCCGATGAGCCAGGAACTTGCCTGTGAAATCATTATGCAGTCTTTACCTGCATGTTATGACCAGTTCATTCTGAACTTTAACATGCATGGCTTGACTAAGACTCTGCCTGAGCTTCACGGAATGCTCAAGACTGCAGAACCCAGCTTGAAGAAGGCTTCTGCCAAGGACCCTAATGTACTTATGGTACAAAAGGGCAAGGGCTTTAAGAAGCCTTCTGCGAAGGCTAAGGGAAAGGGCAAAGTCGTCCCTGTCTCGGACAAGGACACGGCTAAACCCAAGCCCAAGTCTAAAGCTGGGCCCACAGACATCTGTAGGTTCTGCAAAGAACCGGGGCATTGGAGGAGGGATTGTAAGAAATTCCTGGAAGGTCTCAAAGATTTGAAGAAGAAGACTTTGGAAGTTTCTTCATCAGGTATTTTTGTTATAGAAGTTAATACAACTACTTCTGATAACACCTCTTGGGTCTTGGATACTGGTTGTGGGGCTCATATTTGTACGAATATGCAGGGTCTCAGCAACAGTAGGAGGCTAAAGAAAGGACAAGTGGAGCTACGAGTTGGGAATGGAGCGAAAGTTCCGGCGCTGGCTGTAGGCACTTATTCATTGTCTTTACCTTCGGGATTGGTTCTTGAACTTAATAACTATTACTTTGTACCTGCGATAAGCAGAAATATTATTTCAGTTTCTTTATTGGATTTGGAAGGTTATGATTGTTCTATTAAGAATAAGTTATTTTCCTTCAATCGCAATAATATGTTCTATGCAAGTGCCCCTCTTTCGAATGGGCTTTACATACTCAACCAATCCGCGCCAATTTATAACATCAATACCAAACGATTCAAACCTAATGAAGAGAACAAAACGTTTCTATGGCATTGTCGTTTAGGGCACATCAATGAAAAACGCATTAAGAGGCTCCATTCTGGTGGACTTCTTGGCTCATTTGACTTCGAGTCATGTGAGAAATGCGAGTCATGCCTGATGGGCAAAATGACGCGGGCCCCCTTTAATAAACCCAATGAGAGGGCCAGTGACTTATTGGGCCTGATACACACTGATGTGTGTGGCCCAATGTCCACGAATGCAAGAGGAAACTATCAGTACTTCATAACCTTTACTGATGATTTCAGTAGGTTTGGCTATGTTTATCTAATGAAACATAAGTCGGAATCTTTTGAGAAATTCAAAGAGTTTCAAAATGAAGTACAGAACCAACTTGGCAAGAAAATTAAAGCTCTCCGGTCCGACAGAGGAGGAGAATATTTGAGCCAAGAGTTCAGTGATCATCTGAGAGAGTGTGGGATAGTTTCCCAGCTCACTCCTCCTGGTACACCTCAATGGAATGGTGTATTTGAAAGGAGGAACCGGACCTTGTTGGACATGGTTCGGTCTATGATGAGTCACACAGACCTTCCGTTATCCCTTTGGGGATATGCTCTGCTAACAGCAACGTTCACCTTGAACAGAGCGCCATCTAAGTCAGTAGCTAAGACACCATATGAACTATGGACTGGCAAATTACCAGTGTTGTCTTATCTCAGAATTTGGGGTTGTGAAGCCTATGTCAAGAGATTAATCTCTGATAAGCTTACACCAAAGTCTGATAAATGCTACTTCATTGGTTATCCTAAGGAAACCAAAGCTTACTATTTCTACCTTCGATCCGAGAATAAGGTCTTTATTGCTCGAGATTGTAACTTTCTTGAGAGAGAATTTCTCTCTAAGAAAGTAGGTGGGAATAAGAAGGTACTGCTTGAAGAAATTCAAGATGAACAGGATACTGCTCAACCTGATTTGGAAGAGCAGCAGGAGGACCTACAAGAAATTGTAGAGCCTGAACCTGTAGTACCAGAAGTTCGAAGATCCGGGAGGATCCGTCACGAACCTGATAGGTATCAGGGTTTTCTCGTGACTGACTGTCATGATCTTCTGATCGTTGATGGTGATGAACCCTCGAACTTCAATGAAGCTATGATGCGCCCAGACTCCGATTTGTGGCACAAGGCCACTGATTCCGAAATGGACTCCATGTCTGTAAACCAAGTGTTTACACTGGTTGACTTACCTGATGGTGCAAGACCCATCGAGTGTAAATGGATCTTCAAGAAGAAGATTGACGTGGATGGAAATGTCCAGATTTATAAAGCCAGGTTGGTGGCAAAAGGTTTCAGGCAAATTCACGGAGTGGATTACGATGAAACCTATTCACCAGTGGCTATGATGAAATCTATTCGGATTCTACTAGCAACTGCAGCTTTTCATGACTATGAAATTTGGCAGATGGACGTGAAAACCGCTTTCCTGAATGGTATTCTGGAGGAGGATGTGTATATGACACAACCTGACGGTTATGTAGATCCAAAGAATGCTGGTAAAGTATGCAAGCTTCACAAATCCATTTATGGATTGAAGCAAGCATCAAGGAGCTGGAATCTTCGTTTTGATGAAGCAATCAAGAAATTTGATTTTATCAGAAACGAAGAGGAATAATGCGTGTATAAGAAGGCTAGTGGGAGCAAAATTGTATTTCTTATCTTGTATGTCGATGACATACTGTTGCTCGGAAACGACATTCCAATGCTGCAGTCGGTAAAGGACTGGCTTGGAAGTTGTTTTTCCATGAAAGACATGGGTGAAGATGCGTACATTCTTGGAATCCGGATCTACCGGGATAGA
The DNA here is from genome assembly GCA_011420285.2 of Erysimum cheiranthoides. Lineage (NCBI taxonomy): Eukaryota > Viridiplantae > Streptophyta > Magnoliopsida > Brassicales > Brassicaceae > Erysimum > Erysimum cheiranthoides. Next base: position 10,351,195 of record CM022176.2, on the reverse strand, counting down.
TCTCGAAGGCTGATAGGCTTGTGTCAAGATTCATACATTGACAAAGTCCTAAATAGATTCAGCATGGCTGGTTCCAAGAAAGGCTTCACGCCAATGGTGCATGGCACAACGCTGAGCAAGACGCAGAGCCCTACGTCGGCTGCTGAGCTTGAGCGCATGAAGAATATTCCTTATGTATCTGCAATAGGATCTATCATGTATGCCATGATCTGTACTCGTCCTGATGTTGCTTATGCATTGAGCATGACGAGTAGATACCAGTCAAATCCAGGTGAAAACCACTGGATTGCCGTCAAGAATATCCTGAAATATCTGAGACATACTAAGGATAAGTTCTTGGTGTACGGTGGAAGTAATGTGCTAGAAGTCAGTGGATTCACGGACGCAAGTTTCCAGACAGACAGAGATGATTTCCGGTCACAGTCCGGTTATATCTTCTGTCTGAATGGCGGTGCAGTGAGCTGGAAAAGCTCCAAGCAAGACACCGTTGCAGACTCCACAACAGAAGCTGAATATATCGCCGCCTCAGAAGCAGCGAAGGAAGCTGTATGGATACGAAAGTTCATTATGGAACTAGGTGTGATGCCCAATGCGGCTGAGCCTCTGGCACTCTTCTGTGATAACAATGGTGCTATAGCTCACGCAAAGGAACCAAGATCACACCAGAAATACAAGCATATACAGAGAAAATATCACGTGATACGTGATATTATTGATAGAAAGGAAGTCAAGATCAGCCGAGTTCCTACTGAGGATAATGTAGCTGATCCGTTGACTAAGCCACTCCCAAGGCCTAAGCTCGAGTCTTTGACTGAAGCTGTAGGCATTAGAGATATTGGAATGTAATCTCAATTTGAGTGGGAGTATGAGAGTTTATTTTAGTTATATGAATATGTTATTGCAAAACATTTTATGTTTAATGAAATTTGAAATTTCTTGATTACTTTAGCTGTGATGAAATAATCGTTCCAAAATGATGTGAATCATTTTATAGGTCATCAAAGTAAATAATTTGGTCTTGAGTTATCGAAATCATTTGACTTGATCATGAGACCCTATATTTGATAAATGATTTATATCATCCGTGTCCCTAGTCGAAGGTTGTTGAAATTGGAACACCAACAACCATTGGAGACTAGATTGGTACGTGACTTATGACCAAGTGTCATGGTGTCATAGATGCTCGTCATCAAAGTCAGTACATAGGTGTATTATTGGGGTACATACGACCGGACAAGACCCACTAGTGAGAACTTTTCAGGATATTTATATCTGTGTCATAAGAGATTCTCACTGCGACTATAGAGTATAGTCCTTAGACCTGAGTTCGCATGCATGTGACTGCACATGAACTGATGCGCTTTGATCATTGTCTAACGCTGTCGTTCAGCGACAGTAATACGGACCTTGTTTGGGTGCATTACGAAGTAAGTAGTTCGCAGTGATGGAACAAGACGGGATTTGTCCCTCCAATATAAATGGAGTGAATATCTCAAGGCCAATCGGAGATTTGAACTGAAAATGCATGGCCATGCTCAAACGGACTCTCCCGAGTTGTTTGGATTTGTCAGTGTCAAATCAGAGTCCGATGAACATGATTAGGCTTTATAAGGATGACACTCATCTTGCCTTATGACTAATCGAGATATCGAGACGAAAGGGATTATGAATTCAGAGATTCCAGTACAAGTGGGAGATTGTTGGAATTATGTCCAGTAATCTCTGGACTGTCTCTAGAAAGTAAGAAATGTCATTGATCAGACATAAGTCATATAATGCTGGGGGTCATGATGGCTTGCTAGAGTCCGCTCATAATCTATAAGTCTTGGACTTATTGCCTTTATTATATGATCCCATTTGGGTCACACGCTTAAGCTACCAGGAAACTGTATGAAGCAGAAATACAGTAAAAGTGCCAGGCATTTACTGTAATAAGAGAGAAATAAAAGGGCCTGATTAATTCCAAGGGAATTAATCAGATTGGGCCTTGGGCCCATAAGTCCAGAAGGACTGGAAAATTTCGGACCTATATAAGCTAAAAGTGGGCCGATTTTTCCACATGCTTTTTGCGAAAAAACCCTAGCCACTCGAGCTCTCTCTCTGCGCCTCCTCTCCTGACAGGTCTAGCAGCCGTTGTCCTGCCATAGCGTGTGTGAGCCATTGGAGGAGCTTCCCTAGGTGCTCTCTGCTGATCTCTGACAGAAACCAGATCTTCCGCTGCAATCTTAAGGTAACTCAAGAGATCCCTTGATTCTTCTCTTAAGAACCTAGATCCTGATTGTGTATTAGGTTTAATGGACAAAGAATTAAACAAAGAGATAATCGCACATTCCTTCAGATACTTCGTTTTCCTGAAACATCATCAAAAGAAGAAACAAGCCCTATACGAGAATCTCGTGGCTTGGTTAACCGCAAAGCAGTTTTTGAAGTTCTAAAGGTCGTATTGATGAATTTAGGAGGTGAAGGATTAGAATATGAGTACCTTAGCTTTCTTCGAAGTGTAGGGAGTGGAAGATGTGGAGCTCTTTGTTGTGGAACAGACCTCAGACTTGCAGCTTTGAGAACATCCTGTGAAACAGCTTTTTCAGGTAAATTTGGTTCAACTCGTCGGGTGTGTCGATCGACACGAGGTACGTGTGTCGATCGACAAACTGTTTCTTCAATCTCAACATCAGAACGTTTTCTGCAATGTATCTCATTCAAATCCTTCGGCGTAGAAGCTTGCTCACTAGAACTCAACTTGTCGACATACGCAGCAGTAATGTCGTCGGCAGTCACTACAGAGAAAGCCATACCATCAATGGTGGGCGCCTTCCTAAGCTTGTCCATGTCAAAATCCATGACCAAATCACCCAAATCAAGCAGCATTGTCCCTTTCTTCACATCTACCTTGGCACCAACTGTAGCCAAGAAGGGTCTTCCGAGGATTAGAGGATCCTTAGGCTCTATAGCATATGTCAACACCACAAAGTCTGTAAGAATCACATATCCACCAACTCTGACAGGAACATCCTCTAAAACCCCCTCGGGAAATCGTTGGGATCGATCGGCGAAGAGAATGGAAGTAGTGCATGGCGTGAAAGCAGTCATCCCGAGTCTTAAAGCAACGGAGAGAGGCATCAGATTAATACTCGAACCAAGATCACAAAGAGAATGTGAAAACCTCTCTGCGGAGATGAAGCAATCGAGTACAAAACGTCCTGGATCAGGTAACTTCTTTGGAAGACTTCTCTGAATTACCGCGCTAGATTGTTCAGACACAATCCCCTTCGCGTTCTTCTCCTTTGTCTTCTTAGGTGCTTGAGCTGAGAAAACTACGCTGGTATCGCATGTAAGCAAAGCTCCTTCCTCAGGAGTTAGACCATTTAAGACCATTCGCTTAACCAAACGCTTCATTGTAGATGAAGTGTCATCGGTGTCATTATGTGGAATCTCGGTCTTGATCTTATCAAGCATAGCTTTACACTTCTCATCTTTAATCTTTTGCTCTGATATGTGGGGTCTAGGATAAGGTACCTTAGGTGTGTAGTCATTGGATTGCACGGATGGTGGAATCACAATATAAGGTAGCTCAGCTCTCGGGTCGTGTCGATCGACAGGGGTAGAGGGGTGTCGATCGACATGCTTCACTAATTGCGATGGATCAGCAAAAAGTTGGCTTCTGATTTCAGGCTTGTTCCACGAGGCCTGTCGATCGACACATATAGGTGGTGTCGTTCGACACTGCGACTTGTAGGTCGCAGATTTGATAGGGTCTAGATAGACCTTCTCGCGTTTCACCTAAACGAATCTAGGTTTTTAACCTTAGGTGAAAACAATCAAAAGGTTGCAAGTGCACAACCAATCGTTTGTAGTACTTAAGGGTCGATCCACGGGGAGTTGAGCACACAACAAGCTGATATGGAAAAGAATAAGCTAAGACGAAAATAGAAAAGGGGTTGTTGTTGAGTCACGGATGCAAAATAAATAAATAAAAGCAAGGAAACTAAACTAGAATGGAAACTAACTAAAAGCTACTAACTAATGCAAATACTAAAGACTACTAAAGACTACTACTACTAATGAAAGCTAACTAAAGATGCTAAAACTAAACTAAGACTAATGAATAACTAAAGCTAACGACTACTAATGACTAACGATTTTACTATCAATATTAAAGGCGTTGGGCTCTTAGAGGAACATCTCCAGGGTTTCACGAAATCAGGGATAGCTAGGAAACTAATCTAAAACTCGGTTTATGATTCACTAACTCAAACACTTTATTAAGCTATTCACTTTCGCTTACTAGCTCCTAAACACCATAGACCGAATTATACTAGTCACCCTCAAATCAGAGGCATGGAGTTTGCATTTGTAATTAAGTTCGATATGTCCACGACTTTCATCCCATACTCTCCGTGACAAAACCAACGCATGAGAGTATGATCGGTCGGTCTTCTCAGCTAAATCCAATTACCCTAAAGGTTTTTGTCATATAGGTGTAATCTAAGATACCGTTCATCCACACTACGAGATTTCGCCAAACTAGTGCGACTAAGGGTATCGCTCTTTTCGCGGTGGATCTACCTTTCTACTAAGAGCACATAACAAGCTAGAAGATAGAATCATGTGACAAACCCTACTAATCTAATAACCTAAGCAATCGATGACCCCATGAAAACCCCTTTGAATCACCCCATCAAACCCAACAGAGAAACTACTCGCACATAATGAAATCGAACATCAAAGCGTTAAAGAGACAAATCAAAACCATAAAAGTAGAATAAACTAAGAAACGAATTAGGGTTTAGAAGTTGCTTCTCAATACAAGTAAAGAGATGTAACGACTTCTCCAAAACAACCACTACAAGAAAACAGTCAGAAGGTGACTACAGCCATAGTAGCTAATTAGTCACTAAATGATACTTTACGACTAAATAGCGACTAAACTGTGCAGTTGGAAATCGATAGTCGTTAAATAATATAGTCGTAAAATTAGTCGCTAAATTGCATGTTCTTGTACAGTCGCAAAGTATTAGTCGTTAAATAGTCGTAAGATAAAGTGACTGTTTAACGACTAATTTGGTGACTACTTAACAACTATAAAGCAATAATATTGCAGTCGTACAATGTAGTCGCTAAATAGTCGTAACATTGGCCACTGTTTAGCGACTACTTTAGTAGTTATATTACGACTAATATGTGACTACGTTATACGAACCAAAATGAAAATCTGGTTCTATTTTGTTTTGTTTCTCGTAAATACAAAAACCTGTAATTTGATATACAAAAAAATATTTGCATTCTAAAAACATACATGATATATAAAGCAAAATTAAACATCCAATACATCACAGTTCAAAATGATGAAATCTACATCAAAGTTCAAGATGATGAACATACATCACAGTTCAAGATGATGAAACATACATCAAAGTAGACATATTAAGATAAAAGTTCATAACTTAAGCAAAAAGAGACTGAAAACAGTAAGGGGATAAATTCAAGTTGGACCCGGAGTTGAACCTGGAGCTGCTTGAACACCGGTGGAGATAGGCTCTGTGTTTGATGCATTGGGAGCTGAATGGGTTGCCATGAAGTCTTGGAACTTTGGATCAGTTTGTCGCAGGTACTGCTCCAGCAAGGACAAGTGTTCTAGCTTCTCCTTTTGCTCAGCCACAACTCTGGATTGCTCTTCTTCACGGGCAGCAAATTCAGCTTCACGGCGTTCATTGTAAGCAGCTTGTTCTTCAATTTTACGCTGAGCTTCCTTCAGCTGCTGTTGAAAAGTAGAAAAAGAACAAGAGTCTTCTGAATTCTTGCGCTTGGCAAGAGTCTGTTGGAGGCTACCGACTCCGTAAGGATTTCCTCTTGAATCTACCTCTGTGGACTGAAAACAATGGAGAATGAAAGCTTAAATTGATTAGCATCAACAAATCAAATACACATTGCAGCAAAGTTAATAAATCTGTATTGTGAAAATGTTACTTTTACCTGAAGAAAGATGTCCGTATAGTCATCAGTTGTGAGCTCTAGAGGCGGTGAAGCGCCATCTGAAATCTCTGTCTGAAGCTGAGACAATTTCTCTTGCAAATTCATCTCATAAGTCCTAGCAATTTTCTCTGCCTTCCGATCGACATAAGTACCATCTGGCTTAGTATGTGTTTTGATGAAAACTTCACCAATAGTAGCTTGTCTTCCCAATTTTTTCCCCTGCAATGTTAGAAAATAAACCCTTTTATGGCAGACTATAAAGTTCTAAAGAATGTAAGAGAAATAAATAATACGACGTAGGACCTGATAAGAATGTAAAGAATGTTCTAAAGGTACTTACCAAAGCTTGTTGTATTTCTGCATACGACGTAGGACCTGATAAGTGTTTATGAGGACCGAGACCATTGCGTTCAGATAGACGACAAGCGGAATAAGTGGTACTCTTTGCCTGTTGTTCTGGAGTCTCCCAGTTGGCGGTCATCACTTTCCAGATAGTATCGGTAATCCAGTCAGGTCGCCCGCCACTAGTCCTCGCATCGCTAACCATGCCTTTCATCCGGCGTTGACATATATCCTCGAAGCACTCTTGAACAGACCCTGTTATCAAGGGATCCCATGTGTGTGTTTTCTACAAAAGAAACAGAATAGATATTGGTTGGAAAACAACATAACTAAACAGATATGTGAATGTACAAGTAAACCTATATGACATAAAAATGTACCGCGAACTCGAGGAACATTTTCTGTCGTTTATCCCGAGGCACACATCCCCAGCTATAGTAGGGACCTTCAAATTTGTTTGTAAAAACTTTAGTAATCTTTCGAACCAGTTTTGAACCTTTGTCACGAGTAAACCTGCAAACAAATGAAAACAAGTGGAGAAATAATGAGAGTGTGAGTACATTCAAACAAGTACTCAAGTAAAGAAAAGACATCAAAAGTAAACCAAATATTAAACTTGAGAGTGACAAATATGAAACTATTAGATGGAATTCAGTCACAAACATGAAACATTGAGAAGCATCTAACAGTCACACGAATTTGTTCCTAAGAAGACCTAACAGTACTCAAAATTAGATAACCTATGAAACTATTAATCACAGTCACAACAAATAAGAGACAATTAGATGAAATAATCACATCATTTAGAATCAACCGAGAACCTAACAAAACCTAGCAAAACCTAATCAATACTCAATACCATTCTGTGTTTGGCTCAGGTTTGGGATTGAGCACGGTGGTGAAATTTTCACGACCTAGCACCAATAGAAGCGCATTCAGATCCCTAATCGTCTCCTCATCCAGATCTGGCAACACTTGGTGAGGCTCATCCTCAAAGTTGTTGCCTTGAGAAGATGGAGCCCGAGAATTCTCAAGTGGAGACGGTGGAACATCCACCGTTGGAGACGCTTGAGGATTGTTATGGACTTCATGTGAAGAAGTACTCGCAACATGAACCTGAGGAACTGGATTGTTGGAGGTCTGGAACAGCTGTTGTGGCGGTGGATAGGAGCGGACATCAGGTGCTGACATCGACGGCTGATGAACCTGAGGAGCTGCCGGTGACTGAACCGGAGGAATTTGGGCCGTCGGTGTGAAAATGTACTCAGTTGGTAAAGGGCTTATCGACTTTTCGGGTCTCTGAGAAATGTTGGGTGTGGTTTTCCTCTTGCGTCCTCCTCGTCTTTCGGTCATTGTCTGAAGAAGATAAGAAAAGCTAGAATCAACCGTAAAGGAGTGAGAAGCAAAACCGGTGGGAGAGATAACGAGAATCAACCGTAAAGGAGTGAGAAGCAAAACCCATAGCCATGCTTCTTCCTTTCGTGACCATTTCCGCCGACATCTTTGGTTTTTGGTGGATTTACACTATTTAACCGCTCGTAATAAACTTGCTCACCAGTCAAAGATTGAGGTGGATACTCTCTCGAAGCGTCTTTCCCCTTCAAGAAATCTTTTTTGTTTTTTCTCAGAGGATGACCATGAGGAAGAAATCTTCTGTGACAATCAAACCAACATGTCTTCCTTCCTTTAGGTAGATAAAAAGACTTTGTATCATCCATACAAATTGGACAAGACAATTTACCATGGGTTGTCCATCCAGATAACATCCCATATGCTGGGAAGTCGCTTATCGTCCACATCAGCACTACTTTTAGATTGAAATTTTGGCTCAACGAAACATCGTATGCATCAACTCCAGTAGACCACAACTCTTTTAACTCATCAATAAGAGGTTGGAGGAAGACATCAAGACTAGCTCGCGGATGATTAGGCCCAGAATTCAGAATTGTAAGAAACAAGTACTCTTCCTTCATGCACATACCAGGGGGTAGATTATATAGAGTCAATATCACAGGCCATAACGAATGATTACGAGACATTCCAAACGGATTGAACCCATCGGTACATAATCCAAGATACACGTTACGGGGTTCTTTGGCAAATCGAGGGTGTTGTTCTTGAAAATACCTCCACTCCGCCGCATCTGAAGGATGACTCATTTCTCCCTCCTTTGGTTGATGCTCGGCATGCCATCTCATTGCTGCTGCAGTCTTGTGGCTCTGATACATCCTCTTTAATCTATCAGCAATAGGTAGATACCACATACGACTATATGGTACTTTCGTTCTACGTCGAACGTCCTTAAGCTTCCATCTTTGTGAACCACAAAACCGACATTTGTCTTCCTTTTCGGCATCTTTCCAAAATAGCATACAATTGTTGGTACAAACATCAATTGTATGATATGGAAGGCCTAAATTGCGCATCAATTTTTCGGTCTCGTAATGTGAACCGGTAGCCTGATTTCCTTCGGGTAAATACTCACCAAATGTTTCGCAAATCGAATCCATACACTTTTCACTCATATTATAATCGGTCTTGTTTTGCATGAGTCTAGCAGCTAAGGATAATTGTGAGTGACCTTCTCGACAACCATCGTATAATGGATTTTTTGCACCTTCTAACAAGTCGTAGAATTTTTTTGAATGGTTAAATACCGGTTCTTCTACATTTTGATAACTACCATACTGATAACTATCATCCTGATAACTACCATCCTGATAATTATCATTATAACCAAATGCATCATTCACCATATCCACATATCTATCTTCTACAATATTACCCACTTGATCTTGACTCCCAGTACTTATAAACGTCGGATCAACATAACTTGTTCCTAAATTCATATTAACTTCTTCTCCATGCTTATACCAAACATAATAATCTGGCATAAACCCGTAGCTAAGAAGATGATTATAAACCCTAAGACCTGGACGACGCTTATTGTTTTTGCAATTACTACAAAGGCAGTGAAACTTACCGCCATTATCCTGAGCTAAAGGCTGGCTATTTGCAAACGTCATGAACTGCTCCAGCCCCGTCATAAACTCTTCTGAGAAATTTCCTGTCGCTTCATCGATTCTCTTATACATCCACTCCCGGAAATTACTATTATTGTAATTTCCTGACATTCTATTATTAATCAAAACTCTTGAACTCTTTTTTTTTTTTCCTAAAACTCTTATCTTTCATTTTTTTTTTTTGCGTTTACAAGTGAAGAGAAGAAGTGATGAGTGAAGAGAAGAAGTGGGCAACGTCTTGTTATATAGACATTTGTGGTGACTAATTAGCGACTAATTAGTGACTATTTTGCGACTAATAGTTGTAGTCGTAAAAAACAAGTACACCAACCCCCAATCGTTGAAAACGTGCTTTCTAACCGTATTTTACGACTGCTTTACGACTATTTACCGACCCGCCGAAACAAGTCGTATAGTAGTCGCTAGATAGCGACTGTTTAGCGACTACTCTTATACATTGAACATTTAGTCGTCAATTAGTCACCAAATGGCGACTAAATTAACGACTACAATGAGTAGTCATCACACAAAAACAATTAGTCGTCCATTAGTCGCTAAATGGCGACTAATATAGCGACTAACAATGGTTGTCGTCATTTAGCGACTATGTTACGACTACATTTTATTAGTCGCAGAGTAGTCGCGGAATAGTAGCTAATTAGTAGCTAAGTTTGGTGACTAAATTTTTAGTCGTCATTTGTAGTCACTGTCTGACTGTTTTCTTGTAGTGAACAAGTAATAGCAAAGAAACTAAGAGATAAAGAACTAAGAGAAACAAACGAAAAGAGATCCTTGGCGAGACGTCCAAAGGGAGCTCTCCAAGTCTTCTTGCCGCTTCTCCAAGGCTGCTGGTCGTCGCTTATGAAGATGGTGTCGAAACCCTAAGGCTAAGACTTATATTTATAGTGCTAGGTGCTCCCAATTAGGGTTAGGGCGAACCCTTCCTCGAGTTATCTTCATGGGCCTGATGTGCTCTCAAATTTACCCTAGAGCTACTCTCTCAAATTAAGAGGTCAATTGTAGTACTTAGGGATCGAATCCACAGGGACTCCAATTCACACAATAGATTGTCAGTTTCGAATAATGCTAAACCAGAAATATTGAATTAAAAGAAACAATAAGAAAGCAAATAAATAAAAGAAGTGAAATCAATAAGAGGAAAACCTTAAGCTCAGGGAATTCTCAGGTAATTCAGAATTGCAGGACAAAACAATTATCAGGATTGATTAAGAACCATTCTAGAACTCAAATCACAATTATATAATTAACCAACTGTCGTTGCGAGAATTATCTAAGTAAAGAAACAAGGAAACCAAATGTCTTTGCGAATCCTAGGAATCTAAACAAGCATTAATGATCAGGTTTGATAAGTTCACAAAATCCCTAAACCAAATGTCTTTGCGAATAGGAGAAATTGCTCATCTAAGATAGTTCAGGCAATCAATTACACTGTCGTGTCAACTAATCAACCTAATATCAAATTCCAGGTAGCTAAGCTAGAATAAGCAATAAGCACAATCCAGATGAAGAACTCTATTGATTCAATCCTAATAATCTAACAACCTAACAATTCATGAATTCCTTTGAAAACCCTAAACCTAACAATAAATCTACTCAGACATAATGAATGAAACAAACATCATGAATGGAATAGAATTCATAAAGAACAAAAGAAACAAAGGAGTTCAGAATCTTCTCTCTGCAAAGAGATCTGATTCTTCTCTCCCAAAATCTCTCAAGAACAATTAGAAACAAAGCTTATGCCTTAGAAAAGGACTTAGGTCTAAACAATGACCTCAAAAACCTATTTATATGTCTAAAAACACGTCTAGGGCTTCATAGTAGACTTCTGGGCCTTTCGGGGCGAAACTGAGCCCGTGCAAATTCTGTGCAGTTTTCGTGCGAAACTCGTGACGGACCCGTGTCGACCGTGCAAAGTTGGTATCGATCGATACTACATTGAAAACTGTCTTTCTGCTCCGTTTTTGCACCAAATTGTCTCATTGTCTCCAAGTAACCCCCAGAACGCACATAGACCTGAAAATACCTGAAAACACTAGAAAAACACCTAAAACATAGATAGATAGATAGTTATATCATGGTTAAAATCCATAAAAACCATGATATATCAGGGCCAAACGACTTGGGCTTTATGTTGCACTTCTAGGGTCTTGAGGCGGCTAAAAACAAGTCTTGGCTGCACACACGAGCTCCCAGTCTGTGGTGGACAAGGCACACGGCCGCACACTCACAGCTTGGCCGTGCGGCCAGATAGGTCGGTCTTCAAAAGGCCGTAACTTTTGTTTGGCAACTCCAAATTGGTTGATTCCACTTCGAGGCGAATCTTGACTCTTCAAGCTTTCCACTGAGACCAAGAACTCCAAATTTGGTGCACTGGAAGGTCTTCAACGAATGCCAAACTTATGAAGGTCCGAAACTGTCATCCAAGTCCATTTTTCCCTTTTCTTGTCGTTTTTCCCGAAAACCTGCAAAACCTCTTTGTTCTTGCTAAAACTTGATTATTGGCTTATTTGCATTAGAAATGCATCTAAACCTTATTAAACACTTAAGAAAACCATAGCTAAAATGGGCAAAAAACCCATGTTATCAAGATTCAGTCAGGCTTTGCACAAATTTAGCATTTCGAGAAACTTGTGCTTCAAGCTCTTTGACATGGCTGTGCACTCCTTCAATTTTTTTCATTCAGAGTGGAATACACCGCATCAATCTTGTGATTGATGTTTGTCGCGAGTTGTTGCTGACCATCCAAAAGCTTTGTAAACAACGTTTCTATCCGTGCAGTTTCCTTGTCAAGAGATGAAATTGCATTGCAATGTTGCTGATTTGGAGCGGTTCTTCCTGCAAGGGAAGTCTCTTGGCGTTTTATAGTCCCAGCAGTCTGAGCAGCTTGAACATCGAGCTTTTTGACATGAATGGTGAGAGTTTCGATCTTATCATTCAAGTTTGTGTAGATGTAATCAATCTTGCCATTGAGAGAGACGGTGAGGGTTTGTTGACCGGCTAGCAACTGCTCAAACATGGCTTTGGTGCTCTCGTCATTCTGTGACGGAGGAGCTTGGTAAGAAGAGTCACCATAGTTCCTGATATAGCTAGTGTTGTTGTATCCTCCGTTCCCCTGCTGATTTCTGAACCTTTGTCCATGAAAACCTGCACCAATTAACATAGTTAACGTGTTCATCACCAACTTGTTGCTCCAACCCAATGGTCTCCACTTGATCAGCAAAGTTGACCGACTTCTTGCCCATTAGAAAGTTGGCAATAGTATTAATCTTCGCATTCATTGCATCAATTTCCTTTCCGTTGTCATCCCCTGCTAGCTTCTTTCGCTCAAGATCAACATTCTTGGTGCTATTGCTCTGCGACAAGTTCTCGATCAATGTAAGGGCTTCTGCAGGGTATCAAGTGTTAAAATTGCCATTACTCGCTGCATCAAGAGCCATTTGGTGTTTCCAATCAACTCCTCGATAGAAGATTCCCAAGAGTTCGACAGTGCTAAAGCCATGGTGCGGACAATCCTTTTGATAAGATCTAAAGCGCACCCAAGCAGCTTTGAAAGCTTCAGTTGGTCCCTGGGAGAACGTAGAAATCTTCTTTCTCAGCTCTTCAGAACGCGCATCATCATAGAAGTTGCACAAAAACGCGTTCTTCGTCTCTTCCCAGGTAGTTAAAGAACCAGGCTCTAGGTTCTTTAACCAAGCAGAGGCTTCTCCACTAAGTGAATGTGGGAAAAGCTTGCAGTACAAGTAGTCCATAGAGACTCCATTAGCCTTGATGCTGCTAGCAAGGTCCTTGAAATTCTCTATGTGATCCATCGGATGCTCATTCGGTAGTCCATGGAATGGATGTTGTCCTACAAGAGAGTAGAAGGCTGGCTTCAACTCAAAGTCATTCCTCTGGATGGTAGGAAGTCGAATGGCGGACCGGTTGGCATAGAATAGGTCAGGACGGTTGTACTCGGCAAGAGTCCGAGCGTTGTTGGGATCCTGATTTTCAGCTCCCATTGGTTGTTCTCGGCCATTGTGTCGATCGACACGGCCAGGTGCCTGTCGATCGACACAATATGGGTTTGGAGGCAGGTTGCCTCCTGCTCCAGCCTGCTGCAGCGGAATGATTGCAGGTGGAATCGGAATGATGATTTGGCCGTGTTCATCACAAATCTGGCCTGCCGTGTTTCTGTAGGTTCCATCAGCTTGAAGAATTGGAGCGTTTGGACCCTCCATCTCAGCTGATTACTTGTTCTTTCTCCCTGAAACACACAAGAAAAAGAAAGAAAAACAAATGTAGTTAAACTGAAAATAAAAAGTTTAGACAAAATCCTAAACTGAAACCTAATGGTAGACAAAAGTCCCCGGCAACGGCGCCAAAATTTGATATGCTCAAATTAACCCTGAGCTACTCTCTCAAATTAAGAGATCACTGTAGTACTTAGGGATCGTTTCCACAGAGACTAAGTTACGCAATAGGTTTTCAATTGTAAGATTATGCTAAACCAAAAGGATATAAAGTAAAAGAAACAGGAAAGCAATTAGCAGAAATAAAATCAGAGAAGTTGTAAACAATCAGAGAAAGCGTTAGATCTAGGGTATTCTCAGGAAATCATGAATGATAAATGTATGATTAGTCAGGAATTCAGGATAAAACAAACAGTGTTCTAGAACTCAAACATGAATGTAAAGCTAACCAACTCCCGCTGTGAAAGCTTCTAAACCTAGAAACAGAATCCCAAATCCCTTTGTGAATTCTAAAGAATCTAAGTTTGCATTAAAATCAGGTTTGATATGTTCACAAGACCCTAAACCAAATTCCTTTGTGAATAGGAGTGTTGCTCATCTAAGATAGGTTCAAGAAATCAATCCCACTCCCGCAGTGACTAACAACCTAAGTTCAAATTCCAGGTCGCGAATCTAGAATAAGCATTAAGAACAACCTTAAGATGAAGAACAGTAAAGTAAACAATCCTTAACTAATCAATCCATTTAATCAAACCATCAAACCCTTATGAGAAACCCTAAATCTAACAAGTGAATTACTCAGACATAATCAAAGTAAAAACACAAAAGATCAGAGAAATCATAATTAAGATTAAGGGATAGAAATAACAGGGGTTCACAATCAGGACTGATGAAGAACAGAAAGATCTCCCCCAAGCTCTCTTCTCAAAACCTAAAACACAACTCTCAATATCTCTCTCTAAAAGTCTCAAGTAAACTTAGGACAAGTAAACTTCGATCCCCAAATACAAAGACGAAAAACACTATATATACAAGTCTCTGGACATCTAGGGCTTCTTTAAGTCGGTCTTTAGAATCTCAAATAGACTTGGAATCTCAAAGACGAAAAACACTATATATACGAGTAAGCTGTGTCGATCGACACACCTCGCGTTTCAGCACAGAGAAGGCTGCAAATCTGCATTGATCTTCAAACTTCATTTTTAGCTCCAATTTGATCCCTTTTTGTTCCTTTTGTTCCAAGTAAGCTCCAAACGTACATTGACGTGTAAACATAACAAAACACTACGAAAACACTAGAAAGACTCTAAAAACGAATCCTAAAACGTATAGATGGAGGGTAAAATATGAGGTATATCAGAATATGGATGTTGAGGTTGACCCTCAGTTTTGGAGACGACTTAGGTTGATGGATGCTGAGAACCAAGAGGATCTGGATGTCGAGAAACAAGATGATATGGATGCTGAGAACAAAGATGATATGGATGTTGAGAAACCAACACATACATCTTAACAAATTATCCTACTATTTTCAAAACAGCACAATCGTTTCTTTCTCGTTTAGTTTCATATCTAGATCCCATGCTTCCTACACTTATGAAAAAATATTAATTAATCTCATGTTAAAATGAAAATGATCTTAAAACGACTCAAGAAGAAACTCAAGAACATTCAACTAAATTCAACTAGATATAAAGCTAGATACAAACCAATTAAATTCAAGTAAAGAAAACAACTCCATGAACAAACAGACATTATAAAAACCCACAACATCAAACATTTTATAAGGTTTTTACAAGGTTGTAAAACCTAGAATTGATCACTATCACAAACAAAAAGCCATATAATTTAACGAAAACAAAAAATACAAAACCAGAATACACGGAAACATGATTAAGAGAAGACAATAGTGATATTAGAGATTGATAGAAAGATTATGCATATGAAGATTGCTTACTCCCACAGTAGAAACCCTTCACAGAAACAAATGAAAGAAGATGTAAACACCATTACATGAGTACACAAAAAAAAATAAAAATAATGACCGTGTAATCTAAATTCGAAACACAAAGCAATTGTGTTGCTGAGTCCAATTTCAAACCATGAAGATAGAATATTGTCGCTGCTAATCGTTTACCTGCATTTCCTCATGAAGTGGCTCTGAGATAGCAAGACTATAGCAACCGGGAGCAAACTTCCCTGTAAATATTTAGCAACATCATGCAATCAGTAAATCTCAATCTCTAAACAAACTAATAAACTAATCCTCAATCTCTCTCTCTCTCTCTCTCTCTGATTTGCTCAACATCAAAATTGATTTCAACAAATTGCAAATATCAGATCTGGAACTGAAAACTAAAAAACGACACGGAGAGAGAATGTAGAATTAGAGACTTACGCATGGTGAAGAGAGACGGTGCCGGAGAGATAGGTTCATCGGAGATGGAGAGAGACGACTGAAATCGGCGCCGGAGAGACAGGAATCGATCTCTAATCAAGAGGAGACCTTAGAGTGAGACGCCGGAGAAGGAATCGATCAGAGAAGGAGTCGCCGGATTCGAGTCGGAGAGTGAGACGCCGAATTGTGTCAGAGAGAAACAGTTTTGGATCGAGAAGGGAATAGAGATCTAGGTTTTAGAGGGAAATTTCGTATTTTGTCGCAGTTAATAGGGGTATTTTTAAAAATGGACATATGAGGAAGGTAGATTTGGTTAAGGGTATGGTTGAAGGGTAATTTTTGCAAATGCCCCTATTTCTAAAAAACCTTTTTGGAAATGTCATGTCTCTAAAAACCTTTCACAAAATGTCACATTTTACCTTATGCCATATGATTAAATGACGTAAATGGCCTTATATTAAAATAACTTTAAAAAAGTGCATGATGATGAGACATTAGTGGGTGGGGTCAGATGATGTGACATCTCACGCGGAGGACAACTTTTAAAACTTGTCCATAATTGAAACATGATTTGTCCATCGAATGACAGTCAAACACGTTGTCCACAGTTAATAGTACTAAAACCAACTTGTTCATTCAACGATGACATTTGGTGGACAAAAATATTGTCCATGTCTGAAACAATAAACTGTGAGAACCAATGATGGAAAATAAACCGAAACAACTCATTTCGAAAAAATTTGGTAGACAAAAAACCTTGTCCACTTACGTGTCCATGTAAACTACTCACATGTGGTTAGAGGTCTACTTATGCATATAATCAAATTTGTCCATAAGTAGTATTGTGGACAACTTGTCCACGTTACAGTTGTTCACGTTACAGATGGAAGTTAAACTTGTCTACATCACAGATGAGAGTTAACCTTGTCCATCAAATCTGGAAAAATATTGTCCACGAACGTGTTCTATATCATCAAATCGAAATTATTTCAGATCATCGAATTATATCAAATGGAGATTCTGTTAGAGATGTAATTAAAACCCTTTTGTTAGAAGCGAGATCAGAGAGAGAGAGATCTGGAAAACACAAAACCAATTTTCATTTGCCTTTGGAGAGAAAGGGAGAGAGTATGAGAGAGAAAAGAAGATAGGAGAGATAGAGAAATGAGAGAAGAAGAGATCGAGAGAGGAGAGAAGAAGAGAGAAAAAAAAGAAAAAAGAAAATAAAAGGTTAGTTTGGTCAATTTTTTAAGTTGTGGCATTTGGGGAAAAGTATTTACAAACATGGCATTGTGGAAAAGATACGAGTTTTTAATGTGGGATTGTGTGTAAATTTCTCTTTATAGAATCGAATATGGAACATAGAAATGATGAACAAAGGTATTAGCGGGTGGAAATATATCCTCAGCCAATTTTTAGATTATATATTTTGTTAACACCTAAAAGTTTGGATAATTAATGCTGTTAAATTTCGTTTAGAGAAATGTTGATGTTCAGGTGAAAAACTTGTCAATATGTAGTTCTCGGTTTATTTCTATAAGGAGGGTTTCAGTGCTAAATCAATTGGAATGATGAATCTTTTGCGATGAGCAGAGTTCTTCCGGTTCAATCATAGGCTAATTGTAGAAAATTACACACATACCATTCTAAAAAACAATAGTGTCCACTCATAAGTTGAATATAGTTCGAGAAAACCTAAATTGCAACATAATCGATATTTATTGTTTTAATCATTTTGCATATATAATTTTTTAATAAAAATAAAAATTACATAATAAATAGTTAGTATATATATATTTTGTAAATAATAGTTTTATTGATTAACTAAAAACAAATTTGCCATTGCGCCTCGATATTATTCATATCAGATTGTTGTTATAAGAACCCGAGACGAGCCAAATCTGGCCTAGGCCGAGTTCGTCGACTTGTTCTACCTTCGAATACCACACGTTTATGATAGCGTTTGTTTCATATATTTGTGATGAGCTATTCATATATCCGATATCATACTATATTCCCAAAACAATATACAAAATTTATTGTTAATATATTAAATAATAATTAGTGTGTTCAAAAAATCATTGTTGGCATGATTTGCCCAACATTTTCTTTTATCTTTTTCATATTTTTTGCTTATGTTTTGCTTAACTCTTGCTTTTTTTTTGTTTTGTTTTTTGGTTATTTAAGAAAGATAAATGTCTATATATGGAATTAAATTAGCCACCCACATCAAAATTAAAAAATAAGTTCCTAGACTTATTTAAAAATGACTAAATTTTTTATGAAATAAAAATGATCAATTCTATTATTTTTGGCATTTTAGAATGAATTAAGGAAAAATATGATTAATTATTATAGTTTTTCAAGAGGGGTGGTTGTTTGAATCTCTGCTTTACGCTTGTTTCATGGTGCTTCAAATGTTTTTGTCCGTCTTGCGCACGTAAAAGCTATATATCGCCAGTACGATCGAGAGTGCCGTTAGTATCTCATCGGAGGGGGGAGTTCGAACGTTTCTACTTGGACGACGCTTGGACTTTGGTGCAGAAGTTGGTTAAGAACGATCTCCGCGTGCTGGAGGTTATCCAGAAGATGAGGGACTTGGAAACTCATCCTAAGGATTAGGTGAGGATGGATTTCAACATCATATACCCCATGCCAGATTGCTTGTACCGGTTCATTCGTGATTGATGAGTCTCAATTTTACCGTTTTCTATATAGGATTTAGGTTTATTATTTGAGTCAACTAACTTATATTAGATAGATATTAGGACTATTTGCTTTACTTAGTGTATTTCAGGTCTGAGAAGCAAATATTGGAAAAGAAAGAGTTTTGGATCATTTTGGATGCAAATATACATATAAAGATGCAGAGTCCAGCAGATCCGTCAGAAGTATGGCCTCAGACGTAGACCTTTCCACCGTTGGATCGTTCTGCTATTTTGACACAAGATAGCTAAGGGAGTAAGCTTTCATCTCCAAGTGGTTTCATGGGAATCCAACGGTGCAATCAAGAGTTATAGCCGATTTACTGAAGACATGTCAATATGCATGACCAAGGCGACGCGGACAAGAGTTGGGATCGATCGATCCTATGAAGAATTTCGGCCCAAGCCCATGAAGATGGAGACCGATCGATCCAGCCCATGGATCGACCGGTCCACTGCCTCTTTTGCCTCCTCTCCAAGACTTTCCATTTCTTTTGTTTCCTTTTGTTGCTCTCCCCTTATACTATATAAAGGGGGCTCGCCCCTTGTATTTGACACACCGAAAAATCAGAATTCATTCTACTACTTTTATTTAGTTTGTAGGCAAGAGACCTCAAAAGTCTCTAGCTTCTTTTTAGTCTTTTTTGGAAATAAAGATGTTTTCATTTATTGAATTCTTTGTTTCCTTTTCTATGTTTGAGTAGTTTCCTTATTAGGTTTAGGGTTTCAGAACGGATGTGATTGATTCGCTAGGTTGATAGTCTGGGAATTTAAATTTATAGTTCTTCATCTATTGTTGTTCTTAATGCTAGAATTAGACTGATCACCTAGTTCTAAGATCTTAGGTGATTAAACTAGGCGCGAAAGTGGTGTTTAGTCGCTAGAATCAACATTAGGCGAGCAAGGTCCCATGGCTTGGCAACGAAAGTTCTTGCCATGGCACCTTGTGAACATATCAATCTTGTTATTAATGCTAGCTTTACTTTGTTAGGTAGGCATTTGATGCGAAAGCGATTTGCCACTACAATTGTGAATTGAGTTCAAGAACGATTCTTTAATATTCCTTTACTTTGATTTGCTTGTTGTTTCACATCCTGAAAGATTACCCTAGACCTAATACTTGTTTAATTATCTGAATTTCTTGCTTGAATTAATCGTCTGCCTAAATCAAATCTTTTAATTGCTCCTAGCTATATTTAGTCTAATTGTCTTATAGTGCAATTTTGGTCTCTGTGGATTCGACCCTTAAATACTACAACTGATTGCCGTCTTTTGATCAGGTAGTTGTTTTATTCTAGGTTTTTATTTGACCAAAGATCAAATTGGTGCCATTGCCGGGGACCAATAGATTGCCTCTAGGATTTTTAGAATTGAATTAAGTCTAGGTTTTTATTTTTCATTTTACTAATCTATTTTATTTATATTATTTAGGTGAACAATGGAAGAAGCTAACCAAGAAGCACGAGCCGTAGGACGTAACCAAGACGCCCTTGATCCTGCCGCCCCACCTACCAAACCGATCGGTCCAGCTGAGGGACCGATCGATCCTCCTCCTATGCCGCCAAGACGCATCACTCTAAGGGAGCATAATGCGTCGGATCAATTCTATTAGACCCGGTCAGCCATCTGCCCACCTACTCCTCAGGTGGAAGACTACCAGATCAAGCACATCCTGATCTCTCTAGTACAGAACCGTATCTTCAACGGTACTGTGTCGGAGAATCCTCTTGACCACATCGAGACCTTCGAAAGTCTATGCAACACTGCAAAGCATAATGGAGTGCCCTACGACTATCTAAGGCTTACTCTCTTCAAGTTCTCTTTGGGAGAAAAAGCTTTGAGGTGGCTCAAACTACTTGAACCGGGATCTCTTACAACTTGGGAGCAATGTAGAGGAAAGTTTCTCAACTATTGCTACACCAAGTCTCGGTCCGCAAAGATGAGGAATAAGATCGTTACGTTCTCACAAGAGGAAGGTGAACCGTTCTGCGAAGCATGGCTGCGATTCAAAGAGTATCTGAGAGAATGCCCACATCACGGGTACGCGAGGGAGAATCTCATGAACATCTTCTATTGCGGAGTGGATTTCGATTATCAAATGGCGTTAGATACCGGAAGCCGCGGTGATTTCTCTACCAATACGGCCGACGAAGCCACTCTTCTGATCGACAATCTAGCAGCGAGTAGCAGCAATAAAATCCCTGAGATGCCTCAAGAGGACATTACTGCCTTCAAAGATCTCAGCTCTAAGGTGGATACTCTCCTACAAAGGAATCGATGTATCATACGACGAAAAACTCCCATTGATCTTGATCCTGACGAGACTGAAGAGCTTCACTACTTGGGAAGGCAAGCGAACTTCCAAGGCTATAGAGGGTACCCCCCTCAAGTGTACCACCCTCCGCAAGGTTTTCAACCTTACCCCGGTGCGTACCATGAGCCAAATCCACAAGAACGTCGACTCGAAGCCATGATGCGTACTCTTATGGATAGTCATCATCAAAGCTCCAGCAACATCAACGTCAAGATTGACAGCATGTACAATGACCTTAACGGGAGAATCGAAACGTTAAGCACTCATATGCGCATACTCGAACATCAAGTGGCACAGTCCGCATCTTATGTTAAAGCACCGCCAGGAGTACTTCCAAGCAAGCCGGAGGACAACCCTAGGGAGTTTATGCATGCAATAACGCTACGTTTACCACACAGACCGATCCGTATTGGAAAAGGGTATGAAGGACCCAAATGGCCAGAAGGGACCGGTCCGTCTACCACACAGACCGATCGGTCTGCACAAGGAAGCAACCCCAGACAGGAGCCAGAGACCGATCGATCCCCTATACAGATCGACAGGTCTACCACCAATAATGCCCCTGCCTCAGCAAGGGTTAACCCGGTTGATGTGGAAGATTTCGACGAGATCCTGAGGGATCCTGAGAACGAGGAACTCCCTGTTCAAGCTCCTAAAACCACGACTGCACCAATACAAGCAGCTCAACGCAAAGCACCTTTTCCAGTCCGCAGAAGAAACATGGTGCGCGAGAAAGAATACGACAAGATGAAATCCGTAGTGGGGGATCTCTAGGTGAAGCTTCCATTCGTCGAAGCTGTCAAAATGGTTCCATGTCTTAAGAAGCTCATGAAGGACATTCTGACAAACAAAGCCAGTTTGGAGCAAGGGGCTATGCATCTCACACATGAATGTAGTGCCATACTTCAGGATCGGCTACCTGAGAAACGTGACGATCCTGGTCCGTTTACTCTGCCATGTTTGATAGGAGACTTGGAATTCAAGAAATGTCTCTGTGATTTGGGAGCAAGTGTGAGTCTTATGCCGCTTAGCGTAGCACAGAGACTTGGTTTATTCTCTTTTAAACCAACCAAGGTGACTCTGATATTGGCTGATCGATCAACGCGGCGACCAGAAGGTGTTATCGAGAATTTGCCAGTAAAGATTGGAAATAGTTCTATCCTAACTGATTTTATCATCTTGAAGCTGGACAAAGAGCCACGCAATCCCATCATTCTTGGGAGACCATTCCTTGCCACCGCCGGAGCCATGATTAACGTGCAAGAGGGGAAGATCGAACTCCGAATGGACAATCTGATAATGGAGTTCAACCTGGAGCAACTTGCCAAGAAACCGACCATTGATGGTCAAGCTTTTCAGATTGACGTGGTGGAAGAATTGACCGATGAAATATGCGAAGAGGTGTGCTCGACCGATTATGTTCAGACAGCTCTAACTAAGCCCCCTTTCGAACTATGTTTTCGCTGTTCGGAAATCACGGAGTTGTTACGCCAACTTGACGATGCACCGGCCGCAGAGAAGAAAGCATCTCACCCACCATTAGAGGGCGGATCGACCGATCCTCTGAAGGGATCGACCAATCCTATTTGTCATCGACAAAGAAGCCGAAGAGGACGGACCGATCAATCTGGATCTCGGACCGATCGGTCCTACCCTTAAAAGTCCTTCGAAACCGGAAGACGATTGGAGCGAATCGTCTGCACCCAAGCTCGAACTCAAACCACTTCCGGCAGGACTCAAGTACGCGTACCTGGGACCAAATTCTATGTATCCGGTGATCATCAATGCTAATCTAAACAATGTGGAGACGACACTTCTACTCAACAAGTTACAAAAGTACCGGAAGGCTTTAGGGTACTCTCTTGATGATATCACGGGTATCTCTCCAGAGCTCTGTACGCATCGCATTCATCTCGAGAATCCTTCTAAGTCCTCCATCGAGAATCAAAGACGTTTGAACCCTAATCTTCGGGAAGTGGTGAAGAAGGAGATTCTCAAACTTCTAGCCGCATGTGTAATCTATCCAATTTCTGATAGCACCTGGGTGAGCCCAGTCCATGTGGTTCCCAAGAAAGGTGGTGTAACCGTCGTCACCAACGAGAAGAACGAGTTAATCCCAACTCGTACCGTCACGGGTCACCGGATGTGCATCGACTATCGGAAGCTCAACACTGCCGTAAGGAAAGATCATTTCCCGCTCCCATTCATTGATCAAATGCTCGAGCGCCTGGCCAATCATCCATACTATTGTTTCCTTGACGGGTACTCCGAGTTTTTCCAAATCCCAATCCACCCTAATGACCAAGAGAAGACTACGTTCACATGTCCGTATGGAACGTTTGCCTATCGAAGAATCCCTTTCGGGTTTTGTAATGCGCCTGCCACTTTCCAGCGGTGTATGATGTCTATTTTCACCGATCTCATCGAAGACATCATGGAGGTATTCATGGATGACTTCTCCGTTTACGGCTCATCCTTCTCTGCATGTTTATCCAATCTCTGCAAGGATTTACAACGATGCGTGGATAAGCACTTGGTTCTCAATTGGGAGAAATGTCACTTCATGGTCACCGACGGAATCGTTCTAGGTCACCGAATATCGTAGAAAGGGATCGAAGTTGACAAGGCAAAGATCAAAGTCATGATGAGCTTGCAACCACCAAAAACAGTGAAGGAGATACGCGGTTTCTTGGGACACGCAGGTTTTTACCGACGATTTATCAAGGATTTCTCTAAGATAGCTAGACCTCTAACCCATCTACTATGCAAAGACGTCCCATTCGTTTTTGATGACGAATGTCAGAAGGCGTTTTTCGTGATAAAGCAAGCATTGGTGTCCGCCCCCGTAGTGCAACCGCCAGATTGAACTTTACTTTTTGAAGTCATGTGCGATGCAAGTGATTTCGCCGTTGGTGCAGTCCTGGGACAACGAAAGGATGGTAAACTCCACGTCATCTATTACGCTAGTCGGACACTCGATGAGGCGCAAACAAACTACGCCACCACAGAGAAAGAACTTCTCGCGATCGTGTTTACTTTTGAGAAGTTTCGATCTTACTTAGTGGGTTCGAAGGTCATTGTCCACTCTGATCACGCCGCACTCCGCTACTTGCTTTCCAAGAAAGACGCCAAGCCACGACTGATAACAAGATTTTTACTCAGGTCTCAATTCCCTTATGTTACCATTGTAGTACAAAGGGTATCAATCCAAATGAGTGTGATGCTAGCAATCAAGATGCAATCAGAAGCAACTAAGTCAAGCTAACATGAATTGTTATTTTCTATCAACCTAAGTGAACAAAATCTAAAGCAAACAAGAAAGCAAAACAGGAAAGCAAAACGGGGAAGCAAAACAGGAAAGCAAAACAGGAAAGCAAAACAGGAAAAACAAGTGCAACCTAAAAGCAAGAGTAAGCTGAAATAGTAAGAAAGCAATATGTGAAAGATAGAGCTCCTGAGGAAAGGTTTCGTTGATCCACAAGTCTTCCTAGTTTTAAATGATGTTCAATCAAAACTTCAAGCAAAGCGATCCCTAGACGAAAGATTCAACTATAGATCAACCCACTCTTGTAGTGAAGACCCCTCAAACCAAGTCACCTCCAAACCTAAATCTCTTTAGAGAAGCATAACTAGGCAGGCTTTAAGAAACAATCAATCAATGTCAATAAACACTCCATACATCCAATCTCTTGTGCTAGTTATGTAAATCTCTGAAATAGTTGGTTCAGACATTTAAACAAACACCTCTCGGGTAGAAATGTCTCAGATCTAACTTCATATGATCAGGATGAAGCTAGGCATGAGAAACACTATTTCAGAAGGGATTTCTATAATCTAAACATCAAACATCATAAAACACTAAGGAAAACTCATGGATCTCAACCCATCCTCAAGAACCATAAGAAGACTACTCAGAAATCATGAACATCAAACTCAAAAACCCAGAAATCATAATAAACAACATCATAAGATAGATCAAAGCAAGATGAACAAGAATATCAAAACGAAAATTGCATAAACTTAAAAGAGTAAAGAAGATCTGAATTACAAAAGCAAGAAGTTTCTAGTTTCTTAAAAGAGGCAAAATACAAAGGTTAAGATAAAGATTAGATAAGATCAGCCCTAAACACAAAGGGAATATTTTTACTAAAAGAGTAAAGCCCTAATTAAAAGGTCAAGAGTCAAAGCTTCGGTTTAAATCTCCCAACTTAGTTCGACGGTTTAGCTCTTCAGAAAGAGTATCTCAAAATTCGGTTCAATCTGGGTCTCGACCTGAGAAGGTCACCACGCCTACTCGATCTGAACTTCTCCTCAAAACTTTCTTGATCATGAATCTTCGTTTGCGCAACACATTGGTTCGATTTGGAAAGAGATCCATTAACTTGCACAACAGCTTACTCGATCACCTCTGCTCACCAAGGCTATTCTACCTCTGTAGGTCATCGCGGCTGTTCTATCTCTGCAGGTCATCGTGGCTGTTCTACCTCTGCCATCTTCTGCAACGTTCCTCAATGCCACCATATTTCCTGCAAATGACTCCAAATGCAAAGATGTATGCAAAACCTAATGCAAAGTTCACTAAATGTAAGAAGTGTGCAAAATGATTTGTAAATGCAATAAGTTTGACGCAGACATTCCTATTGATGACAGATTTTCGGTGGAAAACGTATACGTAGTCTCCCTCCTCAAAGAGTATTACAAACATACCGCCGATGTTAAGACTATATCTCAGGTCGTTAATGACATTCCCTGGTACGCTGACTACGCTAACTATCTATGCGCCGGAGATGAGCCCCCGAACTTCATGGGATATGCAAAGAAGAAATTCTTACGCGACGTCCGACACTATTTCTGGGATGAACCATACCTCTATAAGCGTTGTGCCGACGGGCTTTATAGGAGATGTGTAGCCGAGTCTGAGATGAATGATATTCTTTACCATTGCCATGGTTCTGCATACGCTGGTCATTTCGCTACATTCAAGACTGCTACGAAGGTTTTGCAAGCCGGACTATGGTGGCCTACCCTGTTTCGTGATGCACACACTTACATCTCTAAGTGTGACACATGCCAACGCCGAGGGAATATAAGCAAACGTGACGAGATGCCTCAAAACTACATTTTAGAGATCGAGGTTTTCGATTGTTGGGGAATTGATTTCATGGGACCATTTCCTCCTTCTCATGGGAATGAGTATATACTCGTCGCGGTCGAATACGTCTCTAAGTGGGTTGAAGCTATTGCTAGCCTGACGAACGATCATAGGGTGGTCATCAAACTCTTCAAACACGTGATTTTCCCTCGTTTTGGAATCCCTCGGATCGTTATCAGCGATGGCGGGTCACACTTCATTAATCGCGTCTTTGCTAGTCTCCTTCAGAAGCATGGTGTCACCCACAAGGTCGCTACACCCTATCATCCTCAGACAAGCGGACAAGTCGAGGTCTCTAACCGACAAATCAAAACCATTTTGGAACGCACGGTAAATACTACGCGCAGAGATTGGTCGCTAAAGCTTGACGACGCATTATGGGCTTACAGGACATCCTACAAAACACCAATCGGTACTACCCCATTTACGCTTGTTTTTGGGAAGGCCATTTACCAATTGAGTTTGAATACAACTCATTTTGGGCCACAAAGCTAATGAACTTCAACACCAAGACTGCCGCAGAAAGATGCATGATCCAGCTTAATGAGCTCGATGAGATTCGCATGAATGCTTACGAAAATAACAGGATCTACAAGGAGCGCACTAAGGCTTGGCATGACAAGAAGATCGTTCCTAAGCACTTTGAAGTTAATGATCGAGTCTTGCTCTTTGAAATGTTTTAAGATTCAAATAGGGAAAATAAGAAGAATAGACAGATTCATGTTTAGAAATGTTGAGAGAAAGACTTAGATTATTTTTTTGGGAAAGAGAAGTTACAAATGGTGGATGCTTCACTCAGTTTATATAGGATATATCCTAGGTTAGAAAGGGTTACGCACATAGCCAATATTGCGTCCTCATTCTACCTTGTACAAACCGTGTGTGACTCAGCCCCTTATCCAGCTCATAACGGTAACAAATAGATAAGGTGAGGACCACCTAGCTACACGACACGGCCAGCACATCCGCGCGTCTCTTTGCCAATCCGTTCGGTCAACATGACCGTTTTATTCTTCTCTCTTTAATTCAAACTCTCTCTTTTACCTCAAGTAACCATATTTACTATATAACTATTATCTAGTTAATAGTAAATATCTTCTTGATCAACACTCTTCAACTCTCGATTGCAACCCCAAAACCGCTTTGGCATATGTTTCTGAAATAACATAGCTCTTGCCACCTCCATTAAATGCCTATTCTTCCTTTCCGCCACTCCATTTTGTTGAGGATTATATGGGCAGCTGGTTTGATGAAGAATTCCGCATTTACTCAAGTGTTCTTTGAGCTTGTTGCTTGTATATTCACCTCCGTTATCTGTTCTAAGAATTTTAATCTTGGCATCAAAGTGATTAGTCACATAATTTTGGAAGTTTATGAATGCATCATAAACTCTATCCTTAGATGGCATCAAAGTTATCCAAGTATACTTAGATTTCTCATCTATAAATGTGACAAAATACTTATGGTTATCCCTAGATGCACACGGTGAAGACCACACATCAGAATGCACAAGATTAAAACATTTTTCTCTAATATGCATGCTTCACAATTCGCACAATCATAAGAAAAACCAGACATTAATAGGTTCAATGCTCTAGAATGCGGATGACCAAGTCTCTCATGCCACAATACAACGAAAGTCTTAACAGAGTTTACGAAAATAGAAGAGACATTATTCTTAGAAATAGAATTTAAAGAGGTGTCTTGAAACACATATAAGTCGTCCTTGGTGCTTCCTTGCCCGAATACTTTCCCACTTTCAATATCCTGCAACTTCACGTCATTAGGACTAAAAATAGCTAAACAATTTAGGTCCTTAGTCGTCTTCTTAACAGAGATAAGATTGGAAGTAAAATTAGGCATATAAAACGCACTTGACTTCTTATCGAACAGATTAATGCTTCCTACACCTTTTATCGGCACAAAGTGACCATTTGCAACTTTAACGTTACCTAAAGCCGGTTTAATGTTCTCTAATAACTTAGGATTACTAATCATATGATGAGAAGCTCCTGAGTCTAATACTAATGAATTTAAGTTACTAGAATTAGAAGAAAAGAGAGAGATACCGCCGGTTTGTAACTTGGAGGCAATGGATTGAAGGAGGCTCTCTAGATCGGCTTTGTTCATCACGATGGTTTCCTGAGATGTGGAGGCAGTTCCCTTCTCTTGAGTGGCTTGCATAGCTCTCTCATGATGACCGTACTTGACGAAAGCCCTCTCATCGTTCTCGGACCCATTCTCGCTTGCACTTGCCGCATTAGCCTTCGGTTTGTCTTTCTTGAACTTGTCCGGTTTCAAGTGAGGATGAAGAATCCAACACTTCTCCTTGAGGTGACCCTTCTTCTCACAATGTTCACAGACCATGCTCTTCTTGTCTCCTTGCTTCACATACCCAGCCTTATTTGCCGTGGGAAGGCCTTCCCCTTTAGCACCGAACAAGCCTTGTGAACCAAACTCTTTTTGTATCTTGGCGCATACTTGTTCTAAAGTGGGAGTCTTGTCTTCCCTCAAGATGTGTTGAATCACATCTTTGTAGCTTGGATTAAGTGTCAATAGCAACCCAAAGACCCGGTCTTGCTCTCGGCGATCCTTTAGAGTCGTTGCTTCGGTAGTGAAAGGCCTTAGCATCTCCAACTCGGCAACCAAAGACCTATACTTTCCAAAATGAGTTTTAAAGTCACTCTCTTCCTGGCTTAGACTTCCAAGGGCTCTCTTAATCTCATAGACCCGAGTGAGATTCGATTCGTTGCCAAAAACATTAGCCAATGTATCCCAAAGCTCTTTAGTGGTCTCGCAATATGAATACCCTTCTAGGATTGAAGCCTCAAGCGAACAGTGAAGAGCACTCAACACAATCAAGTCTTCTTGAACCCAAGCATCCTTATCCAAGCTGTCGTCTTTCTCCTTTGCCTCTTCTTACGTCGACTCTATGTGTTTTGTAAGCTTTCTTCCGCCTAACACATTTTTCGTCGTCATTCTCCACAAAAGGTAGTTGCTTCCACTCAAAACAACCGGAAACTTCAGCTCTTTGTAAGCCTTGCTCGTGTCTTGAACCGTAAGTGCCATATTACAAGTGTAAAAATCTGATTTTGAACCGTACACAACCTTCAAACCAAGAAACCCGAGAGAAAGATTCAACCTTTATCTCTAAACCGCTTAGATTTGCTTAGAAAAACCTTCGAGTATCTTCAAGGTTCCTCTAAATCTCTTTGCTAGCTCAGATTAACTAAAGATTCAGACTGCTTAAACCCAATAAATCTTCGACCAAAACCCAGAAATGAAGAACAACTCGTAACCAAGATTCAAGCTTTAGCAAAGAAAAATAAACCCGAAACAAAGATTAAAGAAGAAAAAGAGTTAAGAATCGAAAGAGTGCTCTGATACCATGAAATGTTTTAAGATTCAAATAGGGAAAATAAGAAGAATAGACAGATTCATGTTTAGAAATGTTGAGAGAAAGACTTAGATTATTTTTTGGAAAAGAGAAGTTACAAATGGTGGATGCTTCACTCGGTTTATATAGGACATATCCTAGGTTAGAAAGGGTTACGCACATAGCCAATATTGCGTCCTCATTCTACCTTGTACGAACCGTGTGAGACTCAGCCCCTTATCCAGCTCATAACGGTAACAAATAGATAAGGTGACGACCACCTAGCTACACGACACGGCCAGCACATCCGCGCGTCTCTTCGCCAATCCGTTTAGTCGCTGGAATCAACACTAGGGGAGCAAGATTTCATAACTTGGCAAGCGCAAAGCTCTTGTTTTGATATCTTGTGAATATATCGATCTTGTTATTAATGCTAGTTTTACTTAGGGAAGCCTAGCGTAAAACGTTCTCTAAATATTGCTAAGTAGGTATTTGTGCGAGAGCAACTTACCTTACCATTGTGAATCGAGTTCTAGAACGTATTTTAATATTTCCTATTAATTGATTTAATTGTTTTGTCACATCATGGATGGTCTCCCTTTGCCTAATACCTCTTTAATTATTGTTTGCTTATTTTATTTTATTGTTAGGTTGCTAGAAAACAAACTCTTGATTATTTTGTTTTAGCTTAATTTAATCTATTGATTTAAAGTGTATCTTTGGTCTCTGTGGATTCGACCCTAAAGTACAACTATGATTACCGTTTTGATCCGGTATAGTGTATGATAGGTTTTTATTTGTTTATCCATGATGATCAAATTGGCGCCGTTGCCGGGGACCAATTGATACCTTTAGAGATTTAAAATTGAATTTAGTCTAAGATTTTTATTTTTTTTGCATTATACTAATTATATTATTTTGTTTCTATTTTCAGGTGCATGCAATTAAGAAGCCACAAGGTTACCGATTTAGTTGCACTCTCTAACGAAGAACGAGGCCGTTTGGAACGAAGAAGGAAAGCCAACTCCGAACCAGCTGAGATGAATCCTCAAGATGTGCAACCTGCTGGAGCTAATCCACCTGTTCTTCCCGCTGCTGAAGGAGGGAACAATCCTCCACATGTCCAACCCGCTGCTGCCGGACCGGTCGGTCTAATTCTCGGACCGAACGATCCTCGTGCTGCCAGACTGATCGATTCGCCACCTGGACCGGTCGATCCTCTCGTTGCTGCACGTCCTGCTCGTACCCTTGGCGAGCAAGACACACCGGACCGATTCTATGCGAATAGGTCTGCGCTTCGTCCTCCAAATCCCACTCGTCAGGACTATGAGATCAAGTATAGCTTGATCAACCTCGTCCAAAACCGTTGCTTTAACGGCTTGTCCACGGAGAACCCGATGGATCACATCGAGGCGTTTGAAGCGCTATGCAACACCACGAAGGCTAATGGAGTTCCCTACGACTATCTGAGGCTGACATTGTTCACATTCTCACTTGCGGATAAGGCGTTGCGATGACTCAAGATGTTGGAGCCCGGTTCCATAACCACTTTGGAAGAGTGTCGAGCTAAGTTCCTCAACCACTTCTATACGAAGGCCCGATCAGCACGTATGAGGAACCAAATTGTTGCCTTTAAGCAAAAGGCTACTGAGACTTTCAAAGAAGCTTGGGAACGATTCAAAGAATACGTGAAGGACTGCCCCCATCACGGTTACACTCAAGAAAGCCTCACGACCACTTTCTATGGCGGTATTGACACCCAATACCAAATGGCTCTTGACACGGCAAGCAAGGGAGACTTTTCAACCAACACGGTGGCACAAGCGACGGCACTTATCGAGAATTTGGCACGAAGCAATAGTGACCACGCTCCGGAGTATGACCGGTCGGTTAAGGTGAAAGCAATTGAGACTGATGCGCTTAAGGACCTCACGCAGAAGGTGAACCTTCTTCTTGAGCGTGAACAACAACCGGTGCAAGTTTGTGGAGGAGAAGAAGATGAAGACTTGGAAGAGCTTAACTACGTTGGAGGTTACCGTGGTTTCAACCCCAACTATCGGAACCATCCTAACCTCTTCTATCGACGCAACAATGTGGAGAATCCACAAGACATGGTGTATCCTCCACGCCAACAAGCGAAGCCATCAGGATTCACTAACTACCCGCCTAAGCCAGCTGCTCCTCAAGAGAACAAACTGGAGACGATGATGCACTCTCTGATCGAGAGCCATAAGAAAAGTGCATCCGAGATCAATGCTAAGATTGACGGGATGTATGGCGATCTTAATGGGAAATTAACTTCTTTGGCGACAAGGGTTGATTCATTAGACAAAAGGGTTTCATCAATGGCCTCCAGCTCCAAAGGAAAAGAAGCTTGCAATGTTGTCATGACTCATTCTGGAGTCAATGCGAGTTTCAAGACCGGTGCATTTGGTGGTATCTCGAGTTTTCAGAAGCCAGGACCGACCGATCTCCTGCC
The DNA here is from genome assembly GCA_011420285.2 of Erysimum cheiranthoides. Lineage (NCBI taxonomy): Eukaryota > Viridiplantae > Streptophyta > Magnoliopsida > Brassicales > Brassicaceae > Erysimum > Erysimum cheiranthoides. The sequence goes on along the minus strand of CM022176.2, from coordinate 10,319,180 downwards.
CAGATCGACCGATCCTCCTGTTGGTTTCACTCTGTTGACCCGAGAGGTCAGATCGACCGATCTTACCTCAGATCGATCGATCTGTGCGGCTGTTCCAGGCGTTTCCGATTCGTTTTCAAGGGAGAATGATGCACACTTCATTGCTAAGGCTGATGTAATTCTCTACAAGCCTCAGAGTCCTTACCCATCATTGCCTAAGGCCAAAATCGATGAGAAGAAGTGCAACCGATTCAAGGAGATTATTGGTGAATTGATGAAAGAAGCTACGTTTTCCGAAGCTTTAGGAGATCTCCCATTCCTAAAGAAGATCTGCAAGGATGTCATTGATGGTACTGAAGATGCTGCAGAAGTTGACGCTTACCTAGCAAAGAGGAAGGAGGCTAGAAATCCAATGCTCGTCAAAGTGGAGAAACTTGGAGATCCGGGCAAGTTTGTGGTGCCATGTTCAATTGATGGAGAAGTCTTTACTAATTCCCTTTGTGATTCGGGATCAAGCGTGAATGTCATGTCCATGGCGACCGTCCGTAGACTTGATCTCCAAGGGATGGAGACTTCTAAATGCTCTTTGAAGTTTGCCAACGCCTCCACAACTACTCCTCAAGGCTTTATTGGCGATGTGGAGGTGCGTATAGGCAACCACCTAGTGCCCACCGATTTCCATGTGGTGGAAATGAGTGGAGGCTCGGAAACCCCTTTGATTTTGGGACGTGCGTTTTTGACCACGGTTGGAGCCGTATTTGACCTTGAAGAACCCAAGATGACCTTCACCAAGATTGACAAGAATGTAGCCTACCATCCGGTGCGCGAAGCCAATCGCTTGGGATCCAACTTTGCCGATGTGTTCGTAGTGATGAAGAGGACACCTCGTATCCGCGCGAATCGCCAATGGCCTTTCCCTCCGCATAACGCTCGAGTTCCCAAGAGAAATTGCAATTGCAACCCTCCATGCTTTGATCCGACCGAGAACCAAGAGGAGATGGAGTATGAGATTCATCCCCATGATCTCAACATGTTCGAGATGCGAGTGAGGATGGTGCCGAGAGATTATAGTTTCGAGGAGGCTTGGTGCAACTATCCATGTCTACACAAGTGCTTTTGGAGGAGTAGAGAGCCCTTCTATGCCATCGAAGAACACTTCTATAGAGCCCGAGAGAGAAACGCGGAGAGGAGATGTCTTCCCAAGATGGAAGATCCCGGTTGCTTCGCGATTCCATGCGCTATTAATGGTACCTCAGTGTACAATTGCCTTTGTGATTCGGGAGCCGGGACAAGTGTGATTCCTACCGCAATCGCCTCTCGATGTGGAATCACCAATTGTTTCCCATCCACTACAAACCTCTACATGGCCGACGAGTCCGTAGTCGTACCAAGAGGAGAGCTTCGCGATGAGATGGTGCGAATCGGCGATGTGGATGTCCCCACGGACTTCAAAGTTGTGGATGTGCCCGGAAAGCGTCAGCAAGTCATCTTCGGAAGAGCCTTCTTGAACACAGTCGGAGCTATCATTGATACTCCCAATCGCCGAGTGTGCTTCACCAATGTCGATAAGGAAGTCTTCTATCATCTCATGCCAAGAAAGAACGCGCTTCGACCCATTCGTATCGAAGAGGCAACTCGGAGTGTGAGCATCTCAGGAGAACGAGTGGAGATTCCAAGGACTCATTCACAAGCCTAGCAGAAGGAAAGTCAAGCTATAGACTTAAAACAAGCGCTTCCGGGAGGCAACCCGATGTTTTTGTACTAACTATTATGTTTTGAGCTTTTGGTTTTTGTTTCTTTTGATTTTTAAAGTTTACATTATTTATATTTGAGGATTTAATCAGTGTTCAAGGAAAATTCCTAAGTGTTTCAGGAATAGGTTTTAATCGCATAAAGATGCGAAATTTTGGCGATCAGACACTTAGGATCGACCGATCTCCACTAAGGATCGATCGATCTCACCTGGAAACTGAACCGAGGGACAGAAGCCTCGGGATCGACCAATCTGCACCAGGGATCGATCGATCCCGACCCAGGTATTTCGAAAAAATAGGTTTTCCGGTTTAAATCGGTTTGTAACTCGATTTAAACCGGTTTAAACTGGTTTTTGGGCCAATATATCGATGGAGATTGAGCCCTCTCTCCCCTCCATCGATCCCCAACCTCCATAGCTCTCTCTCTCTAGAAACTTGAATCCTCTCTATCTCTCTCAATTCTCCATTGTTTTTATTGATTCTTGGTGCTAAATCACACTATTTTTCGAGCCCTAACTGATCCCCCTACACCCAATTCGTTTAAATCAAGGTACTGAGTTCGAAATTTAGCTTAGGGATTTCGGGTTTTTACACTTTAGGATGTTAGAGCTTTGTAATCCTTTGGAATTAGGTTGAATTAAGTTGTTGGGAATGCTATAGGGTTGTTAGTTTCTCTGTTTTGAAATGCATTTGATTCGGTTTTAAATGGAAACTTGAAAATTTTGTGTCATAAGCCTTAGAATTTCGATTTTAGAAGTTTAGAAATGCAAATTGATGGATTGAGAGAGACAATTGCGTTCGAGAGAGTGCTAATTGCTGATTGCATGTGTTTAATGCCATTACATGTATCGATTTTTCTGTCTTGCTTTTCGCGAGTGCAATAGGAATTTCTATTTTATGTTGAATTGGATGTTGTTGCTTGCGTCGCACTGCTTGATTTCTATAAGCTTTTAAAATCATTTTGATTTTTTGTTAAGTTTTGTGAAATATGCTAATATGTGTTTGAGTATTTTCGGTTTTCAGGAAATGGCTCCCAGACGACGTAGCGGCAAAGAACCAGCCACCAGAGAGAGAGAGTGGACCCAAAAGGATGACGACAACACCATTGCACTCCGAGCCTGTACGTTTGAGCCCACAGGGTTCCTGGAGACCGATGTCCTGAGTGCGATGGGCATCCTCGATGATGTCCTGGGATTTCTGCGCAATGCTGGCTTCGGGTCTTTCCCGGAGAAGCAATGGGATATCTATCCTAAGGCCGCAGCCGAGTTTCTCGCCACGCTGCAGGTCCATTTCCCCACGGATCCGCTTGATGCTACTGATGCCTTCATCTCCTTTTTCCTGTCTAGGAGACACTTCACCATCACACTCTTTCAGCTGTGTGAGATCTATGGATTCCCGCCTCGCGAGAAGACCCAGTTCGATGGCATCACTGATCCTTCTGCATTCTGGCAGACCTTTGGTTCCGGAGAGTATGTTTCTAGGGGTGCCAAGCAGGCACTTATCTGAAACCCGGTGATTCGCTTGGCAGTCCGCTTCATGAGCAGCACTATCTTTGCCCGTGCTGAGATGGGTACTTTGCAGCTCCCTGAGCTCTCCATGTGTTTCTATGGACTCCATCCATTCATCACCAACCGGACCACGGCCAACTACAACAAGACGCACCGCGTCAACTTTGCTGCACTACTTGTCCAGGAGTTCATCCAGGTAGCGAAGCAAGCGCTTCGATCTAAGAAGAAGACGATCATGATAGGGAGCTTGGTGACACCCATCATCGCCCTTTGCCGTTTCAGCATCACACCTCCCATTCCTGAGCACAAGGCGCGATTCATTGACCGGAGCACCTCTACGCGAGCGAGATTCTCATCCGCCACTCGCTAGTCTACCGCTTCCAGGGTTCTGACGGGGTCTACAGGTACATTCGCCTGCCCCGCATTGATTTGACATCTCTTGCTATTCCAGGCAACATTGCCTTTGATCCGCCTGCTGGGGCGCTTTGCGAGAGACCTATCCCGCCGAAGACTAATGGTGTCCGGAGAGCAGCATGCACCCGACGCACTGATGAGGCTGATCCTTCTGAGCCTTCTGCATCTCAGCCACCGCCATTTCAGCCATTCTCCGGCCAGATACCTCCATTTGAGCTTGACGTGAGCGCTTACATCGCTACGGATCCACCGGAGCCGACTACAGAGGTGGAGCGTTGGGTCTGCGAGACGACCAAGAAGAACAACACCCTGTTGACGAAGATTGCTTCTTGGCTTTGCTGCATTGCACCAGCACCGCCGCCTCCACGCGAGCCTACTCCTGTACACGAGGCTGATCCTGAGGTCGATGCCTTTGCTCGCATTTCTGCTGTCCGCACTGATGATGATGAGGCTTCCTCTTCAGACCCACATGGCCGATCCCTTACATGACACTCATCCTCTAGCCATGATGATTCAGAGACTAGCGTGCAGGATGATTTCCGTATCCGCACCAGGCGGAAGGCAGGCGTTCGAGACACTCCACCGTCTCAATAGATCCCTCTTCACTGGTTCTATCCTCTGTACTATATTTTTCATTTCCTTTCAAACTTATGTATTTGGATTTGTGTTACTAACGGTAGGATCGACCGATCTCCCTGCGGGATCGATCGATCCGTTCATGTTTTCTGACATTGTTTTTCTTATGAGTTGCATTTTTCTTTCTTTGATTTTTCTTACACACCGGGACGGTGTGAAGTAAGTCTGGGGGGATATTGTGACTATTGTGCTAACATTTTTATTTTTATTTGTGTCGTTTTATTGAGTCAAAATGGTTTGGAACTTGGAACTTCTTTTGTGAATCGTGTGTTCGTACTAATATCTTCTGCTATCCGTCATGACTATCTTTTTGAAGAGCCGAAGATTGGAACGCCATTAGCCGAACAACTCACCAGAAGTCCCTATCTCTTGGAAATCGGATTGACCTGGCGTTAACTCCACCCTTGATAAGACGTTAATTGGACTTAATCTTCTCAACTTGGAGCTTGGTATACATCGAACGCAACCTCTGACACAAGCTCTCCAAGACGCGCATAACTTCGAAAAAGTATGGATTCCCCTCTCTTCTCCTGAAAAAGAAAAAGAAGAAAAAGAGAAAAAGAAAAGAAAAGGGATGTGGTAAACAAAGAAGTGGGCCGAGGGATGTGTGGTTACCCCCTTGCATACTTCGGACTCATGAAAACCAACCCCGGGCTAAAGAGAAAAAGAGAAAAGGAGATCGATAGAAAAAAATAAAATGATACCCTAGAAAAGTAGGGAGAAATCGATCTCAAAAGAGCAAAAGAGAAGAGGAGGAAAGGAACCATAAGAAGAATGTCTTGGAAGCTAGAAGAAGGTAAGCGTCTACGCGATCTTTGAGCGATACTCACTCGTTGAGACCACACGCTTGTAAAGAATGAATGTAGAGAGTCAACAATGGAGATTTTGGAGTTTCCTTGAGATCTCGGGACACTAGTACGGAGAGTTGCTAAGTTCATGGTTGGTACATGTTGTAAGCTCAAACCTTTGAGTGATGGATTCACGGAAGATGTACGGAGATTCTCGAGAAGTTGTAAGTTCCCGTTTTCAAACCTTTCCCTTTAAGATTTCGGATTGTTCTTGCTTGAGGACAAGCAAAGATTCAAGTCTGGGGGAATTGATGAGTCTTATTTTTATCGTTTTTAGTTTATGTTTTAGGATTGTATTTTGAGTCAACTAACCTATATTAGATAGATATTAGGACTATTTGCTTTACTTAGTGATTTACAGGTCTAAAGAGAGAATATTGGAAAAGAAAGGATTTTGGATCAAATAAGAGTGCAAATGGGCTAAGCATGAAGAAGTCGACCAATCGTGAAGAAATGAAGAAGGATCGATCGATCCAATCAAAGGCCTTGGCCCAAGACGAAAAGACGGTGGGATCGACCGATCCACACCGAGGATCGATCGATCCCTGCTTGCCGACTCTCCAATGATTTCCATTTTTCTTCTTTCCATTTTCTCTTCTCTTTTCCTTTTGCGGCCTCTCTCCCTTTACTATATAAAGAGGGGCTCGCCTCTTGTAAACACACACAATTCATTCTCTCCCTTTTAGAGTTTGTAAGAGATTCACATCTCAATACACTCTTAGTTTTATTTTAAAAGATGTTTCTTTTTAGTTTCATCTTTGTTTTTATTTTTATGCTTGAGTAGTTTCCTTATTAGGCTAGGGTTTCTCTGAAGGGATGTGATTGATTATTAGGTTGTTAGTTTGGGAATTTAATTTATAGTTCTTTTCATATTGTTGTTCTTAATGCTTAGGGCTTGAGTAGCTAACTTGTTCTAAGATCTTAGGTGATTAAACTAGGTACGAAAGTAATGTTTAGTCGCTGGAATCAACACTAGGGGAGCAAGATTTCATAACTTGGCAAGCGCAAAGCTCTTGTTTTGATATCTTGTGAACATATCGATCTTGTTATTAATGCTAGTTTTACTTAGGGAAGCCTAGCGTAAAGCGTTCTCTAAATATTGCTAAGTAGGTATTTGTGCGAGAGCAACTTACCTTACCATTGTGAATCGAGTTCTAGAACGTATTTTAATATTTCCTATTAATTGATTTAATTGTTTTGTCACATCTTGGATGGTCTCCCTATGCCTAATACCTCTTTAATTATTGTTTGCTTATTTTATTTTATTGTTAGGTTGCTAGAAAACAAACTCTTGATTATTTTGTCTTAGCTTAATTTAATCTATTGATTTAAAGTGTATCTTTGGTCTCTGTGGATTCGACCCTAAAGTACTACTATGATTACCGTTTTGATCCGGTATAGTGTATGATAGGTTTTTATTTGTTTATCCGTGATGATCACCGTCTTTTGATCCGGTAGTTGTTTTATTCTAAGTTTTTATTTGACCAAAGATCAGTGATTACCGGGAAGAGCCGCTGTTTCATGGGGATTCTGGAATCCACGTTAGGTCGGAGTCTCACTGATGCTTTGCTTTGTTATGTCGTTTTATTTCTCTTTCTTTTGCTATATGTTCTCTTCTTCCAATAAAACACTCTTGATCGGCCTACTCTGGTTCGACCATTGTCTTTTTCTTTGAAAAAATGTTACTCTTGATCAGATGAAACTTGGCTTTGATGTGTGCGAGGGATAACCTCGGCTATTGTGTGTGAGGGCTGAGCTCGACTTTTGATGTGTCTGAGGGCTAAGCTCGGCTTTTGTGTGCAAGGGATGAGCTCGGCTTTTGTTGTGATCAAGCGCTGGGCCAGGGCGTCGATGAAAGTTTTGAAGAGTATATATTCTGTTTCTTTGCTTTTTTTTTTAATTGAGTACAGTTGCGCCTTATAAATTTCGCTGCCTACGTACCTCTGGTCAGAGGGATTAAACTGTTCGTAGTTCACATTTACATGATAGTGAGCTGGGGTACCCAAGCGTTTTTTTTTTTGTTTTTTTAAGTAATAGTAATGTTTCAAGTTCATTGCCTTCCACGAGCGTGGGATGGGTTCCCGCTCATGGTAAGTAGTTCTTAGACGCCGGGTCGGACGAATTTGGATATCTGATATGGATCTTCCCAAGTTGCGCCTTGCCTGCGTTGGGCTTGGCGATGTTCTCGAAGAGGCGGCATAGGAAGTCCGCCTTCCTCGAAGTATCGGGGCCAAACTCGCTTGTTATAATATTTGGCTGCGACTCGTTGGTAGTTAGATATTCTCAGAAGCGCCTTGTCGCGAAGTTCTTTGATTAAATCGAGGTTGTCGATGAAAAGTGAGTCGTTGAGAGCCAGATATTAGATTGCCATCGTGCGTCGTAAGGTAGAGAGAGAAACTTCGGCGGGTGTCATAGCTTCCATATCGTAAGCCATCGAGAACTGGGTTTGATTCGTCGCATGCCATGGGATTGTTCGGTGAGACCATAAGACGCCGTCTAGTTCATCTAACCATGCACCCATTTTAGCTTCTATTCGCTTTTCAGCCCATTAGGCATGGTTGTTGCCCTTGGTTATTGAGGGGTTGCTTGCTCAAGCGGATTCTCCATCGCGCGCATAAATCTTTGAATTGCAGAGATGTGAACTGGGTGCCGTAGTCGATGTAATATCATACGGGATACTGTGGCGACATATAATGTATTTCCACTCAAAGTTTTAGACCTTCTTGGAACAGATTTGTATGTACGCCTCGGCTTCTACCCATTTGATGAAATAGTCGGTCATGATAAGTATGTATTTCTTCTGCCGTGACGCCGGGAGTGGGCCGCTATATCCATCGCCCACCTCATGAAAGGATAAGGTGTTGCGGACGTCCGAAGTAGTTCAGATGGAGAATGGATAATTGGAGTGTGGCGTTGGCACATTTCACACTTGGCGGCGTATATTTCGCAGTCTGAGATCATAGTTGGCCAGAAATGTCTGTGTTTACGTATTTTGAGTGCTAAGTTTCGTCTTCGTCCAGAGTGATTTCCTCAGCCTGCTTCGTAGGGTTCCCTCATGACTTAAGTTGAACAAATATGTGTTGACTTTACGGTCATTTTTTTTATTTCGTTGAGTTTTTTATTCATTATTACTGTTTTTTTAAGTGGTTACCAATCAGAGTCTTAATTGTACATATTTCTACATGTTGTTAAGTTTAAACTCAAAACTTATTGTAAACAACATTTCATTTATTCGTTGAACAAGTTTCACCTCAAACACCTCGTCCACGACATGTGTGCACGACTCTCGTAATACCGTTTCTACACTCCGCATTTTTTCTCACCCGCATCATAGACAAGTTTTTTAGCACTCCGTATTTTCTCACACCCGCGTCATGGACAAGTTTTTGTCATATAACTTTTAAACAACAATCTTAATCTACTCGGTAGACCAGTATTACACTATGCCAAAACGTGGACATAATGAAATTGAAAACATGTTTTCCTTGAGTGTAAAAACAATTAGTGTCCATCTTGTTGAATCCGTTCACGTCACATCCTCCATTAAAAATTTGCAAAATATTTTTAATATTTACCAATATTCTATGAGAGAAAAATGGTACATTCTTCACACCACGAAAGCAAAATTTTGGCATTTTCAAAAAGTTTATATATGTATGGAAATTCTCGTTGATCATTTGACAGTATCTAATTGTTTTTTAGGGACTATAGTTTCAACTTCGGTTTTTCATCTAAGATTAGATTTTCATCAACAGTTTAATATTGAATAAGGGTTATTTTATATTTTTTTCTCTATTTGCGTCCATTAATCATATATATGAAAGGAGAACAACTCTCTCCATGAGAGTGACACATAAGCACTCCAGAGAGTGACATGTGGATTTTCATTGAATTTCTTAAACATAAAACATTAAAATGGACTTTTGACATTCTTTATAGTAAAACAAAACATAAAAAAACTTTTGGCCTTTTTCACATTAAAACAAAAAACTTTTGGCCTTCTCATACCTAAGTGCACATTTGTGTCTAAATTCACTTCATTTTCGGGTCTTCTTTTACTTTATTTAGACTTTAAAGCCGGAAAAAAACTCACACATTAGAAAGCAAGGGATAGAGCGACGGATCACTGGATCAGGTCAAGTGAAATTGTAAAGGTGGTTGCGCGAGGAAATTCATATTGAGCCGAAAAAGAGAAAAAGACTAAGAAAGAGAGACATACAACTACTTACGTTATCAACGAGGAGGTGAGAAAATAATTTAGTTATCGCTTCATAATAAAGCAAAGAACAACGCCAAAGATGACAAAATTGACGAAAGCAGAGAAGTTGGTCTGATTTAAGTCAAAAGGAGAACTTTCAATCGCTGAGAGAGCCACAATCTTTATAACAAATTTCTATATCTCACACATTCGTTTATCCATATTTTCTCAGAATTAGAATAAAATAAAATAAACACAAATAAAATTATAGCTAAAAAAACTTTCCGCGGCGTAGCGCGGGTTTAAACCTTAATTAATAATCTTATTTTCTTCACATATAAAAATAGCCATTTAATCTTTGGTGAACCACGTATATGTAATTTATTGCGGTTTTAGTCATTTCTTTATATTCGTTATATCAGTGAGTTTGGTAATATGGAAGTGGAACTTTACAATCTATAATAAGATAACATCGAAAAATAAAAAATAAATAAGAGAAGTCAAGACTGATTGCTCATTCCCTTGTCATGTTCAGGGAACATCGTATATTAGCTGGAGACAATAAATAATAATGTAGTCTAATGGAACGCAAAACTAACATTCTTGTATCTTCTAAATCTTAAAATGGAAATCTCTTCCTCTCTCTTACAATTTGTCTCAAACCAAACATTAACTTTCTTGCATTAATATTTATGTAATAGCGATAATTTTCAATGAAACAATCTATATAATACCTAATACCACAATATATAAAGATATTAATATGCACTCAACTTTTTCAACAAAAAGTAAATTGTTTTTTCAAAAAATTCGGATTTAATGATAGTAATTTAAACTCCCCTTTTGGACTTACTTCTCATATCATCATTCATCGAGTCCAGCCGAGGAGCAACCAAAGATAGACTCTTCACCGACCTCCAAAACTCACTCGTGCTCAGCGCTAAACCCATAACAAATGGCGTAGGTTTGTAAATTTTCTTATAACAATTTTTTGTACTTTTGATTCACAATCTTTCTAAATCCAAGACACTAAACCCTATTCAAATTAATAAAAGTATTATCTAACTTATAGAGTTGACCGTCCCTGTATAAATTAATATACATTTCTATACTTTATTTTTGGTCAACTATACATCTTCATATTTAATTTATACATACTTCTCTTAAGTTCCAGATGCTGGAAAATATACGGTGAAAATTACATGGAAGCTAAAGTCGTCAGCCAAGGTCGATGCTGATTGGTGATATTGCTTTCAAGTAGGAGTGTTAAGCTTTGTTATGCACCAATCAGTCAATTTGATAGTTTATGGCGTATAACCCATAACGAGCTCTTTAAGGATAAAAGTTGCGTTCGAGATTGTATCCAAACAATATGACAAGACCCCTCAATCACTTGATTGGACCGTCGAACTTGATATGCCCATTGAATACCTACTTCGTACGTGTCTATGTAATTGATGGAGATGGTCAAGAAGCAACATATGGGGAGAGCTCAGACAAGGGAAGGACGACGAATGACTTTGGCGTTCAAGCCATTAGTGGTTGTCATATATCGCTCGACATGGCATCGATAATTTTCAGCGTTTTCTTCCTTGTTTCTCTATTAGTATTATTTTCCAAAGAGAAGAAAAATGCCAAGTTTGAACAAAAGAAATGAATGGATTAACTCTAGGGTCTTTGTTATGTTGAACAAAAATGTGTTGACTTTATGGTCGTTTTTTGTTTCGTTGTATTTTTTTCACTATAACGGTTTTTTAGTGGTTACCAATCAGAGCCTTAATTTTACATATTTCTACCCATTGACAATATTTAACTCAAAAATTTCTTGTAAACAACATTTCATTTATTCAGTGAACCAGTTTCACCTCAAACACCTCGTCCTCAACATGTTTAAACCACAATACAAAAAAAATCTACATTAATAGCACTAGATGATATCTCATTTTTCTGAACTACTATAAATGATGAGATTTTTTTTTACTTTATAATAGCGCAAGATAAACGCTAAGATAGAAAATCCGCAAAACATTAGCCAAAATAATTCACTTAAGTGCCTTTGACAATATAAACCCTAATTTTTTCACCTTTTTCACATTCTTCTTCTCCTCTCATACCTCTTCGCTTTCTTCTTCTTCTCCTTCAATTTTTTTATTTATTTTCATCACTCTAACTCTCTCTCTCTCTCAAATTATTAGTCTCTTAGCTTTCACCACTAAATAAATTGGATTTCAGATCCATCATCTCTTTTCACCCTCCCTCTCGCTCTCATCCCTAATTTTTTCATCTTTTTCACATTCTTCTTCTCCTCTCACACCTCTTCGCTTTCTTCTTCTTCTCCTTCAATAGAGACAAATGTAGTTTAATGGAACGCAAGACTAACATTCTTGTATCTTCCAATTTGTCTCAAGCGAAACATTTACTTTCTCGCATCAATTATTAAAATGATAGCAATAATTTTCACTAAAACAATCTATATATAGACATTAATTAATATGCACCCAACGTTTTCAACAAAAAATAAATTCTTTTTTTTCAAAATTTCGGATTTAACAATGGTAATATAAACTTCCCTTTTGGCGTCACATCTCATATCCTCTTTCATCGAGTCCAGCCGTGAAGCAACCAAAGATAGACTCTTCACCGACCTCCAAAACTCACTCGAGGTCACCGCTAAACTCATAACAAATAGAGTACGTTTGTGAATTTTCTTATCATTTTTCTTATAACTAGAATTTTTTTGTATTTTTGGTTCATAATATTTCCAAATCCAAGACCATAAACCGTATTAAAATTAATAAAAGTGACATCTAACTTATATAGTTGACCGCGCTTGTATAAAATTAAGGGTCCGAATGGTAACTGCGGTTTTTGTTGTGCGGGGAAAGCGTTATTGGAGTGCGGTACGGTTCAACTGCTGTACGTGCGGAAGAAATATATTTGCGGGATAAGTGCTGTTTGTACAAAATAAGCAGTACAAAAAAATGTTTAATTGGTGAAAAAAAACTATTTGCAGTGCGGATTATAGATTATATATATATATATATATATTAATAATTAATTATTTTTTGTGTTAATAAATAAATAATAACATATATTTATAACTAATACAAAAATTGATCAAAATATATATTTAGATTTTTTAATATACATATTGTTAAATACGTTAAATAGTTTCATTATAAAAGAAATACATCACATTAAAAAAATATTATCTATTACTTTGATTTTTCCATAACATATTTGCAATATTGTATCTTATTTGCGTCATATGTTCTCCATCTGTTATCTCTGTTGCTTCTATGTCATCTAAATCATGATCAAAATCTCTGTTGTTTATATTTATCTCTGTCATTACATCTGTAAAATCTGCATCTGAGAAGTTTGAAATTCTGATGAAATTATGTAATCTCACTGTAGCCATTACCACTCTTTTTTGAACATGAACATTATATCTTGGAAAATCAGAAAGAATCCTCCAATTTTTTTCTTCCAAACTTCAAAAGTTCTCTCGATAACAGAACGTAAAGATGCGTGACATTGGTTAAATAGTTTATGTTTGTTTCTAGGAGGAGGACCAAAATAGAATTGAGACATGATATCTCACAACTCGATTTCGTGACGATCTATAAGAAGCTAGAAATCCTTGTTTGTTTGGGTAGCTAGAATCAACCATATAATACTTCTCTGATGGAGGCAAAGGGAACTCGGAATCCCTTTGTTGTGCTATTTGCAGAACAGGTGTATCGTGACATGAACCTGGTGCTCCATTCCAAATATATGTGAATAGCATATTCAAATCACATATTGCCATGATGTTCAATGATGCATTATCGTGTCGATTCCAATACATTCCCTGTAACTCAGGCTTTACTTTTACGCATATATGAGTTCCATCCATACCTCCAACGAATCCACTAAAATATGGCCAATATCTTCGGTCTACCTGAAGTCTTTCAGGAATTCGATAAAGTTCCTGTCTTGCCGGAGTTCTAATATAATCACATACTAATAATTCAGTTGCCGTAAGAACTTCTCTAAATTTCCTCTGCACAGTCTCTTGATTTCGTCCAAATCGTAAACCAACATCTCTCTGAACTTCATTGTTCCCACATATCCGTAGAAACATCGCAACACTTTCTTCAATACTTATATTTAATATTGGCTGAAGACCATAATTTATTTACAACATATTACACAATGTTGTGAAACATGGAAGTGACATCAGTAATAACTGAAGACAAGCAGCATCATCTTGCTGTAGTCGACACCATATATTTCTCCATCCCAAACCTCCATCAGTTTGGACTGGTGCTCTTTGAAAATATCGGTCATAATAATTTAAAACTGGATGAATTACTAACTCTTCAAATTGTTTGTTTTCCAAATTCCACAGTTCAATTCTTTCTTTGTAACTTAGATTGTTAAGGTCTTGTGATCGCAACTGACATATACAAAATGCATGAAATTCAATACAAATGATATATATCATTAGACATGGATTATCTTACAAATATTAAATTGACCTCCTTGTCTAGGAGTTTGTGGCATTTGTCCAGTTTCAAAATAATTTGTGAAGCCGAGACCGAATGACGATGTTTGTTGAATGATCGATGGAGTTTCTGTTGTTGCACCATCTCCTTGACTTCCAACTAAAAATCCATATTGAACATTTGTTGGAGTCGTTACCCTTGAACCACCTTGTTGAAAATTTTGTGTTTACCGCCATTGTGGAACATTTGGTGGCGTGTCCCACTGTGCATTTGGTGGTGTTCCCCACTGTGGAGCATTTGGTGGTGTTCCCACTGTGGAACATTCGGTGGTGTTCCCACTATGTAGCATTTGGTGGTGTTCCCCACTGTGGAGCATTTGGTGGTGTTTCCCGCTGTGGATAATTGGGACCCCAAAAACCGGGTGAATTTTGCCCTCCCAAATTATTACATGATAACATGTGATTTTCGCCCATTTTAGCTATGATTTGAAATGTTTTTAATAAGGTTTTAATGCATTTCTAATGCATATGAGCCAATAACTAAGTTTTAGCAAGAACGAATAGTTTTTACAGGTTTTAGGGAAAAACGACAAAAAGGGAAGAAAATGACCCGCAGGACAGTTTCGGACCGTCAGAAGTTTGGCAACCAAAGGCAACCTTTCCGTGCATCTCGAAGTAGAGTCAACCCATTTGGAGCTGTCAATCAGAAGTTATAACCGTTTGAAGACAGACCTGTCTAGGCGCACGACCAAGTCGTGACCATGCGGCCAAGCACCACCATGAGCGCACCACGGGAGCCCAATCATGCGGCCAGGATATGTTTTTGGCCGACTTAAAAGTCTCGGGAATGCATCATTAAAAGAACAGGTCGTTTGGCCCAAGACTAAACTCGAAGAGGAGGAAACCCTAACCCTAATTCCAGCATTGAAACCTATAAATAGGAGTCTCCACCCTTGGGTTTCGATATGCTTTGTTGGTGATACCTCCATCTCCACGCCGCAGCCCTAGAGAGAAGCTTGAAGACTTTGAGAGCCTCCTTGGACGTCTCTCTCAGCACCTTCTTGTGTCATCTCTTGGTTACTTCGTTTCCGTTCTTTGTTTGCTTAGTTTGTTTAGGAAGAAGATTAGTTTCTCTTTACTTGTTGAAGAGGAGCAAGTCCGAACCCTTGTTGCTTTGAATCATTTATCTATTCACTCTTTTATGGTCCTGATTTGCATCTTAACTGATTTGATGATTGGCTCTAATATGTGTGAGTAGTTTTCTAGTTGGGTTTAAGGGATATTCAAGGGGGATTTCATGTTAGGCTAATT
This sequence comes from Erysimum cheiranthoides, assembly GCA_011420285.2. Classification (NCBI taxonomy): domain Eukaryota; kingdom Viridiplantae; phylum Streptophyta; class Magnoliopsida; order Brassicales; family Brassicaceae; genus Erysimum; species Erysimum cheiranthoides. The sequence continues at coordinate 10,304,043 of CM022176.2, read as the reverse complement.
TGAAGGGGCAATTTTAGGTTAGTATCTTTTGCTCCTGGTCTTGTTCTGATCGTGAGTCTAATGCATGTGTGACGGAGTAATTAACCTTAACCTGATAATAGATTAGTGGATCTTTTGACCATTGCTAAACTTGTCTGAACTAGATCTAGAAGAGCTCTAACTGATCACGACACATATATTGTATGGGGTTATGTGACTGAGTTAACTTATCAATCTTGAACTTAATGCATGCTTTCTATTGAGTGTCCCCTACGTCTCACACCTGGATTACCGAGTAGGAAGTTATTAGCAACGAACCTTACAGGTCAGGGGTTTCTTTCGCTTTACTTTATTTTACTTTTCTTTGTATTAGTTTAATTTACTTTCTTTTGCTTATTTTCAGTGACAAATAACAACAACAAATCTCTCTCTTACGTTCTAGCCCAATTCTAGTTCTACGTGATTCGCTTGCTACACACTCCTCCGGTAGATTGATACCCTAAATACTACAAACGATTTGCTGTGCGCTTACATCATACAAGTCGTGTGTTTGGGTGAAACTTCACACCCCATCATTACCTACAGAGGATGGACTTCCAGATGATATACCTCCTCAATGTGGACTCCCAAATGAATGGCATGAACCTAACTGTTTTGGCACATCTTGGTTGTTCCGTGAAACACCAGTCATAGCTTCTAACAGCTGAATCTTATCCTCGTCGATGCTTGCACCTATATCAATGAAGCTAAAGTCGTCGGCCCAAATCGATGTTGATTGTTGATGTTGCTTCCAAGATGGTTAATGTTAAGCTTTGTTATGCAGCAATCAGTCAAGTTGATAGGCCGTGGCGCATGACCCAAAACAAGCTCTTTAAGGACAAAAGCTGCTATTACAAGATTGTATCCAAACAATATGACATAACCCCTCAATCACTTGATTGGATCGTCGAACTTGATATCCCCTCTAGAACCTAATTCGTATGTGCCTATGTAATTAATGGAGATGCCCAATAAGTAACATACAAGGAGTGGGAAGGATAACGAATCTATTCAGCGTTCAAGCCATTAGTGGTTGTCATCTCTCGCTCGACATAGCATCGATATTTTTCAACGTTTTATCTGTTGTTTCTCTATTAGTCTTGAAAATTCCTAAAAAAAAAATATCATCTATTGAAAATTTGAATGTTTAATATACGAGTTTTTTTGGTTAGAATAAAAATACATAATTTAAATAAATTTAGTCTATAAATAGCTAATATTTATTTTTTTGGTAAATTCCAACCCGGCACTTAACCGCCGTTAACGAACGTTCAAAAATTATTTAACGGCGTGAAATTTAATTCTATATGTTTAAATATATATATACAATCCGTTTACAGAAAAATTTGAAATACTTGTTACGGTCTAGAGGTAATCCTTTGAACCCTAAAATCTAGCAACATGGGTTCGATACCCAACAAACGAAAATGTTTTTTTTCCCTTCAAAAACCCTACCGCCGCCACCATACTTTTTTCATCTTCCTCTTCTTCTCTGATTTGTTTTGAAGATTGCCACCGCCTTAACATCTCCACTTGTTTTTTTGGTTATTCTTCTTCACTTGGATCTATTGTGAATTATTGAAATCAATCTGATTGATACAGGAAAAGAGATGAGAAGAGTGACAAATGAAATAGCTGTTGGGTTTAACGACACGGGGAGGGTCGAGATTAGAAATGGACCAACGGCTGAGATCATTTGGAGTTCAAGACTGAAGAAGGACGCGTTAAAAGGGATGCAAAAACATTTGGGATCATTCATGGAAAATTGTTGTTGATATTGTCATCTCTTTCTTCTTCTTCTTTTGTTAACTCTCTGAGATTATGGTGTTGTACTCATTTTTCTGGGTTGTTTCTTCAATCTATACTAAAGCATTTAAGATTTGGATTCGGATTTTAGGAACGTTGATTCAATTTTTGTTTTGTGATTTAATTCTTCAATTGAATTACAGTTTTTCAGTATCAAAGGTATCAGAGCACAATCGCTCCTCAGAATCAATGGCAGAAACAATGCTTAAAGAGGATGTTGTTTGTAAAGTGGCGGGATCGTTGGGTTTATGAGTGAAGAAGATTCGTCGAAGGATTTCATGGGAAGAGTTTAACGAGAGATGGTTCAAAGGACTTTGTATGTTTTTCAACGAGCTAGAGACTCCATATCACCATTTGTTTCACAAGAAATCAGGAATTCTCATGATTGATTGTAACGGTCAAACGCTTAATGATAAGGAATTGGTTGAAACTAGTGTTTTAAAAAGCAAAAAGCGCCCCTTGGCGAACTGCTCAGTGCATAGTGCCTTGCGCCATGGCGCCATAAAGGCAATGCCATACGGATAAACGTAATTCATAGTCACGAGAAGTAATAAACCAACAATGCACTGAATCTGACGTAAAAGAACTTGAAATCTAAACATTTACTCCAAAATAACAAAACACCCAAAATTGAAACAAAAACTTGAAAAGCAAAACACTAAATTGGAAAAAAACAAAACCCATAAAAGCTCTAAAATTCAGAATCTGATCCATGATCTTCATCATGACCCTTTTACTCTGAAAACTCATCCTCGTAACCGAAATCATCTGCTGCTATATTCTCTTCATTCTCATTCTCATATTGATCATCTTCCTTATCAATCAACGACATGGGACTAAGTGATGTTCCATATCGTTTGCGAGTAACAGATTTTTCACGGGTGGACTGACTTGAGCTAGCTGCAATTCCTTTTCCTTTGTCAACATTGGCTGAACCTGAGCCTGAACGTGAACCTCTTGCTCCTCTTATACAGTAAGGAGGATCTTCAGCACCTGGAGCTTGACTCACGACATTCCATGTTAAATCATTATCCTCGAACACAAGATTATCCATTTCATCGTCAGATGAATACCCATCCATTTTTCCAATCAACCACTCATTGCTTTCATCAATCTCGTCCAATAGAATTGGATCTATGGTACCACATTATTTGCTCCTACGTTGCAATGCACGGTTATACTTCACAAAGTGATGTGTCTTATTTTTATCAATTTTAGTCTTTGTTTTAGGATTGTATTTTAAGTCAACTAACTTATATTAGATAGATTATAAGACTATTTGCTTCATTTAGTGTTTTACAGGTCTGAAGAGCAATTACTTGAAAAGAAGAGATTTTGGATCATCTAGGCATGAAAATGGGCCAAGCATGAAGAAATGAAGATAGACCGATCGGTCCAGTCCACGCAGCGGTTGGTCCACTGAAGATTGAAGCCCAAGCCCAAAAAGACGCGGAGACCGTTCAGTCCAGCCCACGGATCGATCGGTCCCCCTTTGCCGACTCTCCAAGTTTTTCCATTTCTCTTGTTTTATTTTCCGGTTCCTCCTCTCTTTATAAAAGGGGAATTCGACCTTGTAACCTGAAGAAAAATTCATTTTGCAGCTTTTCCTAGTTTTGTAAGCAAGAGATCTCACATCTCAATAAATTCTTTTAGTTTTCTTTTTAGGTTTTGGTTCTTTAATAAAGATGTTTTCTTTTAAGTTCATCTTTGTTCTTGTTTCAATGCTTGAGTAGTCTGTTTATTAGGCTAGGGTTTCTGAAGGGATGTGATTGATTGTTAGGTTATTAGTTGGAGAATTTATCTTTATGGTTCTTCTTCTATGTTGTTTTGAATGCTATGACTTGAGTAGCTAACTTGTTCTATGATTTTAGGTTGATTAATCTTGACATCAGAAGTGTTGTTTAGTCGCTGGAACATAGCATAGTCGAGCAAGGTGATCCAGAACCAACGATGGTTGAAGTTGGGGCACCTTGTGAACATATCAATCTTGCTTGTTAATGCTAGCTTTATTTGTTAGGATCAAACGATGGTTTAGTTTCTGATTTAGTATTGCTTAGTTAGGTATTTACGCGATAGCGACTTGCCTATATTTTCGTGAATTGAGTTCAAGAACGGATCTTAAATATTCCCCTTTAATTGTTTTGTCACATCCTGGAAGAATACTCTATGCCTAATATTTATATAATTATTGAATTGCTTGTTTGATTTGCTCGCTAGGTTGATAGAAAAACATTTAATATATTTTGTCTTAGCTTTATTTATTCTATTTATTTTAAAGTGCATCTTTGTTCTCTGTGGATTCGACCCTAAAGTGCTACGATACGATGATTGCCGTATTGATTCGGTATAGTGCATATTAGGTTTATTATTTGACCTGTGATCACAAAGACCATGTCATTCAATCGATTTTATTCTAATCAATTTCTTCTCTTTGTATGTATCTGTTAGAAGTAACAAGTTGATTAGTAAGCTATATATAACATACTAATGTAATTGAATCATATAAATGAAAGAAGAGACTTACAAGTTTAAAGACACTCCAATTTCTCTCACAACCAATTGCACTTGTAGTTAAACTGAGGATTTTCACATCAAAGTTTTTGAGATTTGGAGCTGAAGATCCATAGCTCAACCACTAATCCGCTAATAAGTAAAAATGCACTTAGTTTTCATAGAGTATAAAAATGCAATAACAGATTAATTGATTTATTTTACCTCGTGATTTGAGCTCTCTCTGCCTAATCGCCATCACATGACCAAAGAGACCGGTTGCATTTCTAAATGAGTCCAGCTCAACCATTATCTTGTCTTGAATCGCAGTCTTGGTAATGCAATTATACAAGTCTGCCTCTACTTCTGCGCAACTTACATCGTCAGGATATTTATAATGAATCGCAGGATTAAGAAAATAACCGGCTGCATGCAAAGGATGGTGAAGCTGGCATTCCCATCTTTTGTCAATGATCTCAAAGACCTCGTATTTCTCTCTTTTCTCATTGAAACTGTTCGTGATTGCCTCTTTGGCCGTATCCATGGCTGCATAAATGTATCCCATAGATGGCTTTTTCTCTCCATCAACCATTCTAAGCACTTTGACAAGGGGATTCGTCAACTTAATTAAGAGTGTAAAGAACATTCTTCCAAAAGCTCTTCTGCATAATATATTGTTTCACTTTTGCTCCTGCTTCTTTTGGCCATTTAGACTCGTTCTATTCATTAGACGTAACAAAATGCTTCAAAGCTGCTTCTTGTTTATGAAACTGTGACATAGTAATGAAAGACGTAGCAAACCTTGTTATAGCTAGCATGTGCAAATTCCTTTGGTTTGTGGATTTTGTCATCATGTTCACAAGATTGGTATGATTATAAATATAACCATTCATAAAAATGCACTTCTTCAAAGCATTCTTCAATGCTTGTATCTCTCCAATGTCCTCCAACATTAGATCAATGCAATGTGCAGCACATGGAGCCCAATAGAGTCGTGGTCTTTTTGCCTCAAGTAATTTACCTAAATTTAACAAAAAATATTATTATTCATAAAGAGAAGATATGAACGTAAAACAGATATTGTTTTATTCTTACCAGATTTTATGTAGTTGCTTGCATTGTCTGTGATAACTTGAACCACATTCATTTCTCCAATCTCTTCAACCATATTATCAAGCAACTGAAATAGCATTGTTGCATCTTTCACGACGTCTCAAACATCTTTCGTTTTGATGAAAACATAACCCTTTGGAGAATTGACAAGAAAATTAACAATATCTTTCTTCGAAACTGTATCACGCCAACCATCTGACATGAGTGAGCAGCCTCTAGATGCCCATTCTTTCTTGTTCTCCTTGATTTGAGCTAGAGTGCTATCATATTCTTGCTTAAGAAGAAGGATTCTCAATTCATGCATGTTTGGTGACTTTAGTCCCATTCCATATTGTCCAATCCACTCAACCATCTCAATAAAACTCTCATAGTTGACAGCATTAAAGGCAAGACCACCATCATAGAACCACCTAGCTATACTTCCACAGACTTTGTCCCTTAATTGTTTGTCACAAGCCCCAAAAATGCCCTTGTTATCTCTTCTTCCTTTCAATATATCTGGAGGAGAGGAAGTAACATACTTGTCTAGTGGACCTCTAAATTTTTGCCTCTTAGTTTCCTTCTGTTTTGGCTCACCCGCCATCTCATCCCCTTCATCATACTCGTCGATATCATGTCATGTATCATTTGACGAGAAAGCTTCTCCTCTTCCTTTTTCTTCATGAAATTCCTTAGTTCCTCTTTCACATGTGGTGGACATAATGTGCAGTCTTTAGCATTCTTGAAGTCTCCAACCAAGTGTTGCTTTAGAAGTGAAACTCCTCTATTAGTCACTTCCATACAGTAAATACACTTCCAAGAATTGTTGTTATTATTAACACACTCTCCATACTTTCGCCTTGGATCCTCTTTGGAGTTTTCTCTTGTGTTAGACATAATGAAACAAAAGTTGTGATCAAAGTAAACACAAGGGGCGATCAAACAGATATTATTTTATTCAAAAGCTGTGATTAAAGTATTCTCAATTCTCATAAAAAATAAATCACATAGACGTGTATTTTTCTCAATTCTCATAGAAAATAAATATTACTCCCTCTGTTCCAAATTATAAGACGTTTAAGGTTTTTTTTTTGTTCCATAATATTAGATTTTTTCAAGTTTCAATGCATAATTTATATTTATTTAATAGTTTATGACTATTTAAATTATGCAGTCTCTTATTTTATTGGTTGCATTTTTATTTTTATAAATAAGAAAACATTTATTGTTTCTTAATCCTTGTGCTTTTAGCCAAAACATCTAATAAAATGGAACAGAGGGAGTATTAAACTGTGAGTACGATCATTTGGTGATAACAATAAGAAACAATTTTGAGAACAGAGACGTGTATTTACCTTGAGACGTATGCATAAGAACAGAGACATGTTGTTTCTAAGTGTATGTTGTAAGGTATGAGACGACCTGTGCTTTATATGAGAGAACTTTGTTAGGAAGTTTTTTTTTATATGTAAAGGAAATTAGGGTAAATCAAAGTTATCTTATTAAATCTTTCAAAATTACATATCTACAATTTTCGATGTCAAAAAGAAACATACATCGTAAAAAAAATCTTCAAGGCACCGCTTCAGTGGTGCTTCTAAAACATCGCTTTTTAGCCACTTGTGCTCGCCATGCTTCGCCTAGGAGATGTGGCTTCGCCTTAGGCCATGATAGCGTTACACCCTTCGCCAAGGAGCGCCTAGCGCCTAGCGCCATGGCGCGCTTTTTAAAACACAGGTTGAAACTGAAGTTGCAACTGAATTGATTGAAAGTGAGGATCGAGTAGTTAAAAACGAAGCAAACGCAAAGGTAATTTCGGCAATTGTTAAGGAAGAACCGATTCCACAATTTCAGATGGTGACAAAGGCAGATTTAACTGTGAATCTACTAGTGTTTAGCACACAAACATGATTTTACATTATTAGGTTTCAATCTCTCCTTTGGAACATAACCTTAATTTTTGCAAAGCAAACTTGGATGTTATGGGGAATTGCGAGTATACGATGGGAAAGATACATTAAATTTAGTCACATTCTAATTTTGGATGTGTCAATGATAATGCATGCCAAGTGTTTGATTCATTGCCACTGAGAATGAAAGTACTACCAAATGAACAAAAGAAAATATTTCATAAGTCTTGGAGGTTTAAATTCAAAGACATGGTACAACCAAGAGAATTGATACAAGAAAATTGGTGGTTCATGAAGCAAATGTGACAAGGAATCAATTGAGGTCACCAATTAAAATTGTTCATGATTTACATTCTGATAGTGGAAGTGCTATTTTGTGTGGCCAGTAACTTGTCAGTTTGGTAGTTATTGGAGATTTTGAGGAGACACAATGACTCTTTAATGATGAATTAAAAGACATTCAGAAATTTCAAATTGTAATTAAGGAGGGTATCAATTCTTATGCATGCCAAGATTTTAATGAAATGCACCTAAGAAGTTACATATTACATCAACAAAAGAAGCCTAGTACGTTTCCTAAATCCTGGAAGTTCAAATTTAAAATCAGTTCAGAGAACACATATTTTGTCTTCAAAATAGATTGTTGGTGTAGAGCTCCTTATGTAAATTTGGAGACAGAATCGTCTTTAGAAATTGAGGTTATGCGAGAAGATGTTCAACATGTCTTGTGGGCTTTTCTACATATGAAGGCTATTGAAACAAGATATGTATCAGAGAACATGATGAGATATGCGAAGTGGCCAAAGCTATTAACATGAGATTTTTGCTAGGTATTATGCTTGGATAACAGAGAGTGATGCAAGTCAATGACAACAAGCTGTGTTTGAGCAGATTGTAATGGTGAATGAGTGGTTGCAAACCATTTGGGTTATTCAACAAGTGATGAGAAACAAAAAGATCAAGTTTTCCAAGTGTTGGTAGTTCAAGTAGAAATACGGGAAAGCGGGTATAAAGAGACTGCACAATCAGTTGAGGTACAATTTTAGGTTGGAATTAGAAGAGTCGTTTAAAATTTGGAGTAGAGGAGAGAGCTGGAGGAACCAAAAGAAAATTCAAGAGTTTACAATAGTGATAACATCGTATTTTCGCCCATTTTTAGTATGTTTTCTTATGGTGTTTAATATGGTTTTGATGCATTTCTAATGCTAATAAGCCAATAATCAAGTTTTAGCAAGAGCAAAGAGATTTTACAGGTTTTAGGGAAAAACGACAAGAAAAGAGAAAAATGGACTTGGAAGACAGTTTCATACCGTCAGAAGTTTGGCATCAATTGGAGACCTTGCCGTGAACCAAATTGGGAGATATTGGTATCATTGGAAAGCCTGAAGAATCAAGATTCGCGTCGAAATGGAATCAGCCAATTTGGAGTTGCCGTTTAGAAGTTATGATCGATTGAAGACCGACCTGTCTGGCCGCACGGCCAAGCCGTGAGTGTGCGGCCGTGTGCCTTGTCCACCGCAGACTGGGAGCTCGTGTGTGCGGCTGAGTCAGTTAATTTAGCCGCCTCAAGACCCTAGAAGTGCAACTAAAAGCCCAAGTCGTTTGGCCCAAGATTATGAGACGAATTAGGGTTCGTCCCAACCCTAATCCTGAGCATCTAAGGCTATAAATACCTCTTTATGCCTTAGGGTTTAGGTGTGCCCAACGAAGAGCTCACTTTTGAAGAAGATCTAGCCGCCGCTTCCCTAGAGACGTGCTCGTGTGTTCGGTTTGCTCGTGTGCCCCGTTGTGCCATCTTTCATAATCTCGACAGAGAGTTTCTTTATTGCTTTCGTTCTTTGTTTTACTTGATTTATCTAGTTTGTTTTAATAGAAGTTATTTCGGATCTTTCTTTGATTTGCTTTAATACAATCTTTCGTTTTATGCTTTTGATTTCCTTTACACCTTTCATCATGTTTAGCCTCACCATGTGTGAGTAGTTCTCTTTGTTGGGTTGATGGGGTGATTCGAAGGGGATATTCAATGTTTCTTTGATCGTTTAGGTTGCTAGAATTCTTCGGCTTATTTCATGGTTCAACTTCTAACTTAGTATCAACGCGCATAGAAGGGATTAGCTACCCTGGAAAAGCGATATCTCAGATCACTCTATTTGATAAAAGCTTTAGTTACAATCGGACCTAGTTGAGAAGAGCGAACGACTGGGTGTCTCATGTGTTCTTGAGCCCTGGAGATGACTTCGTGGACAATAATCAAACCTATCTTTAATGCTGACTTCATGCCTCAGATTTGAGGGTGACTTAGGCATGTATCATGTTGGGTCTATGATGTTTAGGGGCCAGTAAGCGAAAGTGAATGACCTATTTTATAGTTTGATGTCGTGGACCATTAGCCTTACTTATTAGTTTCGTTTCGATCATTGAATACTTGAATTCCCTGGAGATGTTCCCTTGACTGCCCAGCATATTCCTCATATTGACTTCTTTACGTTTACTTGCATTCTCGATTGTTAACGCAATCACAATTCACTCTTTTATTTACCCTTCTTATTTCGTCTTAGCCATCTTGTGTCTTTACTAAGCTTGTTAGTCACTCAATTCCCCGTGGTTCGACCCTTAAGTACTACAAGCGATTGGTTGTGCACTTGCAACCTTTTGATTGTTCTCACCTAAGGTTAAAAACCTAGATTCGTTTAGATGAAACGCGAGAAGGTCTATTTAGACCCCATCAAATAGCAACAAAAGTGCATGGCTTCAAAGAGTCTCTTGTTAACAAAACTTTAGGATGATCCTTGTCCTGCGGCGACCGACCGATCTGAGACATAAAGATGATCCTGATGCACCGGACTTAATCAATGATGACCAGCCTGCTTCGTCGACTATCACGATCCCTCACCGTGACGACGACAGTGAGCATGACCCATTGGTGGTTACCGAAGAGCCCAAGCCCGGAGATGATAAGGAATCAAACCGCTTGGAGCTAGAAGAAGGTTCTGGAAACTTGGTTAAGAAGCAACCGAGCCAAATTGAAAAGGGAAAAGGAGAGGAAATGGAAGTCCCTTACGAAAAAGGAAAACCTCCTCAAAACCCTAAAAAAGAAGGTGAGTCTCTCTCTATAAGTACTTTTATAATCCCCTCACTTGTTTTACAGGAAACAAAAGAAGGAGAAACCCTAGGGAGAGAAGACGAGCTGATGAAGACGTTAGGGGATCTTGCGGAAAGAAACCCTTATCCTTACCCCTTGATTGATCGCGCGATGCTCGAAGGAAGAGAAGAACCATGTCCCAACGAGTCATCCACTGCATTCGATAAAGGAGGGATAGCTAAGGAAAAAGACAAAGAAGCCTTGAAATTGGGAGAGACATTTGCGATGAGCTCAGAAGAACTCGCAACCGCAAACCCTAGAAGCGACATTCTTGCCGGTCAAGACGCACCTAATGGAGGAGAGTCATCCAATCCACCAAGGTCGTCTAGTGTGACCGACCCACCAGGCATCAGAAACCTTTTTATAGAAGAGGAGAAAGAAGCTAGTTGGAGAGAGAAGGAACCTTTGGGAAATTTAGAAGAAACCCCATGGCAAGCGAGAGAAGAGAGCAAAGAGGATATTTGTTCTCCGATCATATGTACTCCCAACAACTCGCCAGCATGAGAAGACAACTTATGGGATGTTGCAGAAGGAATGAGACGCCGAAAAGTTTCATTTGGAATGGTTCAGAACAAGTTTAAATGGCCTTACGGCCGATTGAAGGACCGGCAATCACCAGCACTTCGATCGCACAGGCGAGTCCTGGGCGTGCGGCGAAGCCTATACCAACCGCATGGTCGGGACAGCAGCATGCCGCGATCAGCCAGCCCGTTCCACAAACCGGCTATTACGTCTCCACCTCAGGTATGTGACACTACAACCCCTTTTTGTGATCCAATATTGTAGGAAAGCAAAGAGGAAGGGATTAGGAGAACCCCTGATGGTTGTGAAGAATGGTCTTCGGAAGACATCGATGCTTACTATGCAGAGCAAGCTATCGAAATGAATCTTAGTGCCTACTCCAGAGAAGACGTCACTTATGACGATTTCTTTACCGACGAGGATGAAGATAGGGAACCTAGAGAGGCATACTCTTGCATGGCCACTAAAGTCCCATTAGATAACTCCGCTGAAGACGATGACGTGCAGCGATTCCGGAAGGAAGCAGAGGTTATTGGACAAGGCAGCTTTAGGCCTCGGTGTCCATGTACGCTACGAATTCAGCCAGGATATCCATTGCCTACATATGGAGAATACATGGCATATCATCCATACGCGGCTAATCCACGAGCCCGCAATGTTGATCGGAGCTTTATTCGTATGCCACATGAAATCTTCCAGGAAAGGGGAATGTCTGTCTCACGACCTACGGAGTGTGAAGACCGTCTAGAGATCCTTATCAATGGATACTCTGATTATCAGAAGCTGCTAGAGAAGACTCTCCACGATAGGATTAATAAGACCAATGTGACTCTCGGTGCAAGAATCGATGAAGTCTTGTCCCAAATTCGACATGGAGGACAAGGCGTGGGAGACCTCGAAGCAACAAAGAGGAGATTGCAATGGATGGAAGACACCATCAGCAGCCACTTTGCCAGCATTCTTGAAGGCGAAAGGGCTAATGCGGAAGCACGTAAGCTGATTGGAAAACTCTTTAACCGCTGCGATTCCATCTCCAAGACGACTCAGGAAAGAGATGACGATATGTCTACAAGGATCGAGAAACTTGAACGGCAAATGGCCCATGAGATTTTCTTGAGAGACGTGTTACAAATGCGTGTCTCGGATCTAGTGGAGATATTGTCTGACAAGCTTGTGAGATGTATGAGGAGTCACGACATCCTTAAGGAAGTCGACTCAACTCTCAAGGAGAAGTATCGCGAAATTGATAAGAGGCTTAATGAGTTCACATGTCGCGTTGCCGGTTGCGACATTGATGAAGAGGACGATGAAGAACGACTAAGTGGTGGTGCATAGGGATGCAATCCCGACATCCGCACGATCTACAATGTCATGAAGTCTCGCTATAAGACCCGTCGCTTTCAAGGATTTGAAAAAGGAGAAACTTCTGGAGAAGGAGGAGATCAACCATTTGAGGGAATGGAAGATGACCTTATGATCGACGGAAGAGAAAGACCCAAAGAGACCGAAGAGGAGACTAGCTCTCCATCTGCCTAATCTCAAAAGGGCCCCAAACGTCGAGCTAAATGACGTTAAACAAAGCGCTGGATGGGAGGCAACCCATCATTAGGTTATGTTTTTGATTCTTGGTTTTTGGTTATGTTTATGCTTTTCGCTATGATGTGTTTCTTGCTGTATTAGGACAGGGAAAGAATAGATTTGTTGGAACCGCGACATCGAGAATATTATAGAAAGGCCAGTAAGTCAAGGCACTTTTACGGCAGGAAGTTGCTACACGGAAGGGTCCAATGGACCTAGCGACTAGTCCTGACCGCATAGGCGAGCCGCCAGCTTGCGGCAAAGAGAAGCCTCGGCCGCACGACCGAGAGCTGAGCATGCGGCCTGAGCAGACGACGGAAGGACCTGTCCGGGTCATGATCGCCATTGACGATCTGATCTCCTACCCGTGACGACCGTACCACCCGTCTCATGCTATGTTCTTCATACCATTCCGTCTCGCGAGAACTCTAAACGCTTCAAGTGTTTGGCACCACTGTCAAGTTTTTGGAGCCATCATGCATTCACTACCATACCATTACATTGACATGCCTATATATCTATCTATCTACTTAGGATTTTTATTTTTGGTTTTGGTTTTTCTAATTCGTTATTGATGGTTTTAGGTTTTGTAACAAGGAAGATGCAAGGAAAAGAAATTAAAAATTTGATAAGCTAAGCTGATATATCATGGTTTTTATGGATTTTAACCATGATATAAGTCCTTTATCCTTTCATGTTTTAGGTGTTTTCTAGTGTTTTCAGGGATTTTCAGGTCTTTGTGCGTTTTGGGGGTTATTTGGAGACAATGGGACATTTTGGTGCAAAAACGGAGCAGGAAGCCAGTTTTCAATGTAGTATCGATCGATACCAGTTTTGCACGGTCGACACGGGTCCGTCACGAGTTTCGCACGAGTTTTGCACGAAGACTGCACAGAAATTGCACGGGCTCAGTTTCGCCCCAAAAGGCCCAGAAATCTACTATGAAACCCTGGACGTGTTTTTAGACATATATATAGGTTTTTAAGGTCATTGTTTAGACCTAAGTCCTTTTCTAAGGCATAAGCTTTGTTTCTAATTGTTCTTGAGAGATTTTGGGAGAGAAGAATCAGATCTCTTTGCAGAGAGAAGATTCTGAACTCCTTTGTTTCTTTTGTTCTTTATGAATTCTATTCCATTCATGATGTTTGTTTCATTCATTATGTCTGAGTAGATCTCTTGTTAGGTTTAGGGTTTTCAAAGGAATTCATGAATTGTTAGGTTGTTAGATTATTTAGGATTGAATCAATAGATTTCTTCATATGGATTGTGTTTAATGCTTATTCTAGCTTAGCTACCTGGAATCTGATCTTAGGTTGATTAGTTGACACGACAGTGTAATTGATTGCCTGAACTATCTTAGATGAGCAATTTCTCCTATTCGCAAAGACATTTGGTTTAGGGATTTTGTGAACTTATCAAACCTGATCATTAATGCTTGTTTAGATTCTTAGGATTCGCAAAGACATTTGGTTTCCTTGTTTCTTTACTTAGATAATTCTCGCAACGACAGTTGGTTAATTATACAATTGTGATTTGAGTTCTAGAATGGTTCTTAATCAATCCTGATAATTGTTTTGTCCTGCAATTCTGAATTACCTAAGAATTCTCTGAGCTTAACGTTTTTCTCTTATTGATTTCACAGCTTTTTATTTAATTGCTTTCTTGTCTTCTTTAATTTAATATTTCTGGTTTAGTTTTATTCGAAACTGACAATCTATTGTGTGAATTGGAGTCCCTGTGGATTCGATCCCTAAATACTACAATTGACCTCTTAATTTGAGAGAGTAGCTCTAGGGTAAATTTGAGAGCACATCAAATTTTGGCGCCGTTGCCGGGGACTCTTTTATTCACCATTAGATTTAAGTTAGAATTTAGTCTAAACTTTTTTTTATTTTGTTACTAACGCGTTTTGTTTTTGCTTTTTCTTGTGTGTTTCAGGTGTTACCTAATCACAAGACAAGGAACAAGTAGAGAACATGAACGCCATTGGGAGCAGCTTCAGCTTAACGAGAGGTTGTGATGCTCGCTTCCACCAAGTTCCCTCTCCACCCACACCAACGAGTAGGCACATGTCTGTTTGCGAACAGATTCTTGAAAGTCAGCGGAAGATGTGCAATGAAGTCTGGATACCACCAGATGAACGCTCACCTAGGCGAACTGAGAACCACCACCTGAGGCCATGCCATGCTGTTTTGGTAAGGGAAAGAGATGATGTCAGGGACACTGAGCATAATGACATGAACTCTAAGATCAGGAAGATTCTGGAATGTGAGCAGCAATTCAAGGAGGACTTCACAGCTAAGATTGACGCGATGTCCAATGATCTGAATGGGAGAATTGAGGCAGTGAAAACTCATGTGCGGATACTCGACACTCAAATTTCTCAGATTTCTCGAGTCCAGATAGTAGCATCGATCGACACCAACCAAAGGTATCGATCGACACCATCAGAAGTCTCTGAAACGTCGACTCATGACGAAGCCATATCGACCGATACTGACACTGCACCGTCGACACCAGTTGTTAGTGACGATCAATACACCACACATAGTGTCGATCGACACTCATTTAGACAGGATCTTCCATACATTGTAATCCCGCCATCTCTTCCCTACAAGCCTAAGGTACCTTACCCCAAGCCCAGGAAGAGCAAGCAAGAGATGGAAAATATCAGATTCGGAGCTATGATGGAAAAGGTCAAAGAAGAGCTTCCAGAGACTGATTTGCCTGAGACTTCTCCTCCTATTCAGAGGCTTGTCAAAAGGATGGTACAGAATGAGTTAACTCCTGAACAAGGTGCTTTGCTCACACGTGACATCAGTGCTATATTCATGAGTCTTGAGCCAAAGAAGAAGAAAGCGAAGAAGGACAAGGTGATCGCTTCTGAACAGGTTAACATGCAAGCCTTCTCTGTGGAGACTTTAGACGACATTACTGCTGGGTATGTCGTTAAGTTGGGTGCTAGTGAGCAAGCTTCTAAACTTGAAGATTGGAGTGGTGATCATCTTCTCAGCACTAGGGTCCATGAAGAGTTTCATATCAGAGACAAGTTGCTGGAGGAAGATGTGTTTGTGACAGAAACACGGATTGCTGAGTTGAGCTGCAGAAAGCGTTCACATATACAGGTTGCAGAGGTAGTATCGATCGACACCACCACTTGTGTCTATCGACACTCTAGACGAGCTGAACCAGATTTGGCTGAGAAAGCTGTTTCTCGGGATGGTGTCATTGCTGCAAGTCAGAGAGCTGCTCCACAACAGAAAGCTTTCCCTTCCTCACTTCCTAAACATCGGGAAAAGCAAAGGTATGGATCTTCTTTTCCCAATTCTTCTCCTATCATCAATAAGAATTTCAAAGGTACAAAAACTGTTTTGCAGTTAACCAAGCCACGAGATTCTCGTAGAGGGCTTGTTTCTTCTTTTGATGATTGTGCAGGTAAACGAAGTATCCCACCCATAGCTAAGTCCCACCCTTTGGATGTTCCTCACTTCCTTGGAAGATCTCATGCCCCTAATGCTTATAAGCCACCATGGATGAGGAGACTTTCTTCCAAGAAGCATTTATTGCCACCTTCTGATCCACCTGACACCTGAGCCTCGACAAAGTCTAGCTAATGACTAAAAAGAAGCGCTTATTGGGAGGCAACCCAATTTCTTACTTTTAGTTTTATTTTTTTTAGGATTTTATTTTTCTTCTAATTTGGTTGATTTTTGTTCAAACTTATGGATGATTAATGGCTTTTGCAGTTTTTACTTTGTGTTTGATTGTTTTCTACAGCTTTGCTTAGGAATCATGTGTGAAAACTCAAAGGAAAACTCAGCAATTGCAGACTTCTGCTCAAAAGTCGTATACCACGTCTATGGTGTCGATCGACACCACCTGTTGGTGTATCGATCGACACCACCCCGTCAAGCAGGTTCTTCGTTTCAAAAATCCTAAGTTCAATAATTTTCAATTCTTTTTATTTTTTTCTTTCCAATCCTATGGCTTGATAACACTGAGGACAGTGTTACTTAAGTCTGGGGGAGGAAAATACTAACGTATTTTTCTTTGTTTTGGTTTTGATTTTTTGATTTTTACTAACACTTTGAGTCATTTTTCTTTTGTTTTATTGAGTCAAAATCTGTTTGGAAACAATGAACTTTTTACTTTTCTATATTGCCTGGTTGATTAATGCTGCAGATAAAGTCTGAATTCGACTCCAGAAAAATCCAATGATTGAGCGGTGAACCAGAGGCAACCAATTTCCCATCAGAATTCACTAAAGCCGGAGCCACCATTCTAATTCTTTCACCTCATTGATGTGGTTAGTGTTTCTAAGGACTTGACTCTTTGTTCATACCGGATAGCTTACGTTGAAAACAATGGTACCACTTTCCCCTAGTCTAAGAAAAGAAAAAAATAGAGTTCTATTGCTTGTAAAAAAACGAGATGATTTCCTGCGAGTTAGAAGGGTAGATGCGAATCGATGATCCCTCTATTATGCTCTAAGCTTGGAATGATCGTATTGGGTTGTTAGAAGGGTAGATAAATTATTATCAATGATCCCATTATTTCACCCTGAGCTTAATAAAAAAAAAAAGAGAATAAAGAACAAGTGTGTAAAAGAATAAGTCTGGGGGAGAGTAAGGTTATTCTGCGTTGGATATGTTGAGTTTTTCATGGTAGAGTACAGTGAATGAGTCTAGAAGGTTCTGGTGCAATGACTACATTGATTGAAACCCGGTGATGATGGCTTTCTTGATGAATGTGTGGAGATGTTTTGGGAGTTTCTAGGTTTCATTGTGATTTCAGCGGAGAAGTACATGGTGGTTAGTCTTTAGACTTTTCTGCTAGGCATATGGATTGGTTCGAAATGACTATGGCATTGTACTTAAGGCAAAGGTGAGTTTCCTGTTTTCAAACCTCTTTCTACAGGTTTAGTTTCTGTTTTGCTTGAGGGCAAGCAAAGGCTAAGTCTGGGGGAGTTGATATATCATGGTTTTTATGGATTTTAACCATGATATAAGTCCTTTATCCTTTCATGTTTTAGGTGTTTTCTAGTGTTTTCAGGGATTTTCAGGTCTTTGTGCGTTCTGGGGGTTATTTGGAGACAATGGGACATTTTGGTGCAAAAACGGAGCAGGAAGCCAGTTTTCAATGTAGTATCGATCGATACCAGTTTTGCACGGTCGACACGGGTCCGTCACGAGTTTCGCACGAGTTTTGCACGAAGACTGCACAGAAATTGCACGGGCTCAGTTTCGCTCCAAAAGGCCCAGAAGTCTACTATGAAGCCCTGGACGTGTTTTTAGACATATATATAGGTTTTTAAGGTCATTGTTTAGACCTAAGTCCTTTTCTAAGGCATAAGCTTTGTTTCTAATTGTTCTTGAGAGATTTTGGGAGAGAAGAATCAGATCTCTTTGCAGAGAGAAGATTCTGAACTCCTTTGTTTCTTTTGTTCTTTATGAATTCTATTCCATTCATGATGTTTGTTTCATTCATTATGTCTGAGTAGATCTCTTGTTAGGTTTAGGGTTTTCAAAGGAATTCATGAATTGTTAGGTTGTTAGATTATTTAGGATTGAATCAATAGATTTCTTCATCTGGATTGTGTTTAATGCTTATTCTAGCTTAGCTACCTGGAATCTGATCTTAGGTTGATTAGTTGACACGACAGTGTAATTGATTGCCTGAACTATCTTAGATGAGCAATTTCTCCTATTCGCAAAGACATTTGGTTTAGGGATTTTGTGAACTTATCAAACCTGATCATTAATGCTTGTTTAGATTCTTAGGATTCGCAAAGACATTTGGTTTCCTTGTTTCTTTACTTAGATAATTCTCGCAACGACAGTTGGTTAATTATACAATTGTGATTTGAGTTCTAGAATGGTTCTTAATCAATCCTGATAATTGTTTTGTCCTGCAATTCTGAATTACCTAAGAATTCTCTGAGCTTAACGTTTTTCTCTTATTGATTTCACAGCTTTTTATTTAATTGCTTTCTTGTCTTCTTTAATTTAATATTTCTGGTTTAGCTTTATTCGAAACTGACAATCTATTGTGTGAATTGGAGTCCCTGTGGATTCGATCCCTAAGTACTACAATTGACCTCTTAATTTGAGAGAGTAGCTCTAGGGTAAATTTGAGAGCTCTAACCTTTACAGGACTTAAACCGGACTTAATTATCGAGCCCTGGGATCTGAGATATAGTTGAGTAGAGTTCTGCTCTGAGCCTCACGAGACATTGCACTTCTTCACCAGTATGGTCCCCTCACTCTTCCCTTCAATACTCAAAAAGAAAAAAAAAGGGAGAGAAAAAGAAGAAGACGGCTGAAGTGAACCGATGGATGTGCGGCTACAACCGGGCATACTTTGGACCTCATGGAAGTCTATTCTACAAAAAAAAAAAAGAGAAAGAGGATATAGGTCAAAAAGAAGTGAACCGAGGGATGTGCGGCTACAACCGGGCATACTTCGGACCTCATGGAAGTCTGTCCCAAATAAAGAGCAAGGGGTCGATAGAAAAAATAAAATGATACCCTTGATAGGGAAAAATCGATCCCTTGGAAGTGAGAAAAGAGGAAAACGGATGAACATACGAAGAAAGTCTCGGCTTGGAAAAGACCTACATGCTTCCAATCGATTTTCCTTGGTAAGATCTCACCATTTTATTAATGCTTAATTTATGTAAAGAGATGACAATGGAGAGTTAGACCCGTGGAGTTGATTAAGGAGGACTTGATGAATCTCATGGAAACTAACGAATGGAAGTTCTGGACATCAATGCGATGAGGAGTGCGAAGAAGGTAGACCGGAAGGTACGCTAGTTCCCGTGATTTTCAAACCTCTTTTCCATGACTTTACTTTCTTGTTTGCTTGAGGACAAGCAAAGCTTAAGTCTGGGGGAGTTGATAACATCGTATTTTCGCCCATTTTTAGAATGTTTTCTTATGGTGTTTAATAACGTTTTGATGCATTTCTAATGCTAATAAGCCAATAATCAAGTTTTAGCAAGAGCAAAGAGATTTTACAGGTTTTAGAGAAAAACGACAAGAAAAGGGAAAAATGGACTTGGAAGACAGTTTCGGACCGTCAGAAGTTTGGCATCAATTGGAGACCTTGCCGTGAATCAAATTGGGAGATATTGGTATCATTGGAAAGCTTGAAGAATCAAGATTCGCCTCGAAATGGAATCAGCCAATTTGGAGTTGCCGTTTAGAAGTTATGATCGATTGAAGACCGACCTGTCTGGCCGCATGGCCAAGCCGTGAGTGTGCGGCCGTGTGCCTTGTCCACCGCAGACTGGGAGCTCGTGTGTGCGGCCGAGTCAGTTAATTTAGCCACCTCAAGACCCTAGAAGTGCAACTACAAGCCCAAGTCGTTTGGCCCAAGATTATGAGACGAATTAGGGTTCGTCCCAACCCTAATCCTGAGCATCTAAGGCTATAAATACCTCTTTATGCCTTAGGGTTTAGGTGTGCCCAACGAAGAGCTCACTTTTGGAGAAGATCTAGCCGCCGCCGCCCTAGAGACGTGCTCGTGTGTTCGGTTTGCTCGTGTGCCCCGTTGTGCCATCTTTCATAATCTCGACAGAGAGTTTCTTTATTGCTTTCGTTCTTTGTTTTACTTGATTTATCTAGTTTGTTTTAGTAGAAGTTATTTCGGATCTTTCTTTGATTTGCTTTAATACAATCTTTCGTTTTATGCTTTTGATTTCCTTTACACCTTTCATCATGTTTAGCCTCACCATGTGTGAGTAGTTCTCTTTGTTGGGTTGATGGGGTGATTCGAAGGGGATATTCAATGTTTCTTTGATTGTTTAGGTTGCTAGAATTCTTCGGCTTATTTCATGGTTCAACTTCTAACTTAGTATCAACGCGCATAGAAGGGATTAGCTACCCTGGAAAAGCGATATCTCAGATTACTCTATTTGATAAAAGCTTTAGTTATAATCGGACCTAGTTGAGAAGAGCGAACGACTGGGTGTCTCATGTGTTCTTGAGCCCTGGAGATGACTTCGTGGACAATAATCAAACCTATCTTTAATGCTGACTTCATGCCTCAGATTTGAGGGTGACTTAGGCATGTATCATGTCGGGTCTATGATGTTTAGGGGCTAGTAAGCGAAAGTGAATGACCTATTTTATAGTTTGATGTCGTGGACCATTAGCCTTATTAGTTTCGTTTCAATCATTGAATACTTGAATTCCCTGGATATGTTCCCTTGACTGCCCAGCATATTCCTCATATTGACTTCTTTACGTTTACTTGCATTCTCGATTGTTAACGCAATCACAATTCACTCTTTTATTTACCCTTCTTATTTCGTCTTAGCCATCTTGTGTCTTTACTAAGCTTGTTAGTCACTCAATTCCCCGTGGTTCGACCCTTAAGTACTACAAGCGATTGGTTGTGTACTTGCAACCTTTTGATTGTTCTCACCTAAGGTTAAAAACCTAGATTCGTTTAGGTGAAACGCGAGAAGGTCTATTTAGACCCCATCAAATAGCAACAAAAGTGCATGGCTTCAAAGAGTCTCTTGTTAACAAAACTTTAGGAGAAGCTCCCAGGCATAATTATCGAAACACTCATTTTGTATTGATTGTTAATTATTGTTCATCTCTATCAATGTCATATAATTGTTTACTTAACCCACTAAACCCAAAAATACATCTACAATTTTTTAAGAGTCTTGGGTGTCTATTTCTCACTTTATCGATTCCCCTTCTTCTTTATCCTTCCTTTTATTCCCACTCAGCCACGTCCGAAATCAATTTGAATTTGATTTTCACACATAAATTGACATGGCTGCCTGCAATAAATAGGCGTCAACTCATTCTCTCTATTGTCAGGTTTACGTCACTTTACCTGAGCCACATTAATTACATGCGTCCACTAAAATCAACCGATTTCCCTACGCGCATCATCGGGTATTTTTGTAATATTTTGCAACCTCAAGGCTATTAGATCAATATTTTTATGGTTGGACCTCAACCTACAAACGATTACATGCAAAACTAAATACCATCTTAAATTACGTCTCTGAGCAAACTCTCCCTAATTAGTATTTGTTTGAGTGAGTCATGACCATGCTCTAGCCCTCTAAAGTCCATCAAGTTAGTGATGTGGAACCCAAATGATATGAAATATTTATGGGACTAAACTTTAAAAAAAAAGTCACATGGTGTAATGGTGAAACAACTTAGACCTCTATTAGGGGGATTAAACAACCTTTTGGAGAGATTCTACTAATTAATGTTCATTTGTCCATTGAGGCACAAGCCTTTTACCATGTATCATTGTCGCAATACATGATAACAAAGAGTTAAACAGAGTATATGGACTTTTACTTATCGAATTGTCCAAATTTTTGTAGAGACTTAGAAAATTTTACATGTTACTTGATTATGGTAGTCTTATTTATTAACAAATACTCCACATGTCTTTTTTTTTTGGTCAAAAAGATCATTTCATTAACTTCTCAAACTCTAACTAGAGAGGAGGAAATACACCCAGCAAAAGAGAAAATTCATAAAAACAAAGCAATAACTGTCGAAAGAACCACCAAACTATAAATAAAAGACAGATAGACGACACAAATCGTAAACAAAAATCATAAGAACTCGCAAGCTAGCAATCTCAAACACTTCTTGAATGACTGCATCCAAAACAACTCAAGGGGTTGGGGCATCTGCATCAAAAGTAGAGAATAGCAACGGCCGGGAGGAGGATCCTTGCAATATCGACGACAATGCTTGAACATCCAAACCACTCCAAAAAGGAGGGAATATTGGGAAGGAAAAATGCTCTGGAAAGGAGACAACAGGGCAACAAAGACCCGACATAACCAGATTCACCGGGAGACACATATTGCTTAGTATCTTTTCAAACTACCACCATAAAAATGAGACCAATCTCAAAGCATCTAAAGCCGAATCGAGAACAACACAAAGCCTGCATACTACAGTAATATATCGCACACAAGCGAGAATTTTAGATGATAAAGTCAAATTCAAAATCATCAAGCCACTTACAGAAGTAAGTAAGTATAAACGAATCTGGACTAAGGAGAAGGCAACCACGGAGGTATGGGATATCACCAACAGCGAACCAGTGTCAAATGGAGTGAGTGAAAAGGCATGGATATCATCAAAGCCAAGATCTCAAAGGCTACACACAGCAGTAAAACATCTCCAAAAGCTCGAGGAAGGGTTGAAATGAGGTGTCGGACAAAGGTCAGCATAGTCACCGGAAGAAGTTTCAGGGACCGTGAGACGTTTTACAACATCTAGGAGGAGAGCGCTGGAAAAGTCTTCACCCGCCACAAAAAGGAGGTTGCCATAACTTTGACTCGCCGATAGAGGCGTACTTGGAGCTGGCCAGGGCGTCGAATCAAGAGAAGAGGCCAATGCTCGCAAAGTGGCAGAGGCCAGAGATGGAGATGGGAAAGAACGCCTATTAGAAACGCCAGACAGAGAGGCGAACAGAGATGGTGAGGCACAACGAGATAAGCATCAAGGTAGAGAGGCGGATAGAGCAGACGGAGCACATCAAAAATAGAAGCTAAACAGAGAGGCAACGATGAGCATTCTGAAATCCAGTAAAAAACTAAAAACCTATTCTGAACGACGGCACAAGAGAAGGTCTCGTCAGCCTCTGTCTCATGGCCAAAGGCCGGAGAGAAGGTCAACTCAAACAGAGCGTGTGAAAACGGAAGAAGGATATCGGAGAAAGATGAGCAGTCTGAAGCTGAGATCTGGTCGAAGATTAGGGCAAACGGCTTTGACTCACTCCACATGTCTTTAATTTCTAAAAATACGTAAATCATGAATACCGATGTGTGGCTCTATTTTATAAGACATTTGATTGCGGATGATTATGATCAACAGATTAAACATGCATAAGAACCTTGTCAATGTGTTAACTAAGACTTGAGTAAGTTTGAGGAGTGTTTTTTTTTTGTCGGCAGTTTGAGGAATGTTTAAACATTTTTGAAGTTCAAGTCTGATCTCATTTCAAGTTTAGAAACCATAAAATTAATGGGATTTGGCCTTCGGACCCTCACATCAACCCCATATGAGTAAAACATTGGCCCAATAGAGATATGGGTTGATATGGTGACGATGAGGCAGGTTTGAGTTTTTTTTTTGGTTAATATTAAAAACAGAAGAAAACTGGATAGAAAGTTGTGAAAAAAAAAAAACTGTATATAAGGAACAATATTATCAAAAACAAAGCATAAAGATATGAATTAGAGGAGAAGGATTACAAAAAGTAAGAGACTTGATGATATCAAGGTTGAAAACTCAAAAGGTTCATGGTTTTTCACTGTCGAGACACCGAAGTCGAATGCGATGTCGATGTGATATATCCCATATTTTACCCTCCATCTATATGATTTAGGATTCGTTTTTGGAGTCTTTTTAGTGTTTTTGTAGTGTTTTACTATGATTACAGGTCAATGTACGTTTGAAGCTTACTTGGAGCAAAAGGAACCAAAAGGGATCAATTCGGAGCTAAAGATGAGTTTTGAAGATCAATGGAGATTTGCAGCCTTCTCTGTGCAGAAACACGAGGTGTGTCGATCGACACAACTTATGCCTATCGATCGAAAGAAGACCTGGAAGCAGAGCTGTTCGAGATTTCAAGCCCAATTCGTTTCCTACTCAAGTTTGAATTCTTAAGACCGACCTAATCAAGCCCTAGACGTCCAGAGACTTGTATATATAGTGTTTTTCGTCCTTGTAACAAGGGGATCCAAGTTTTCTTACCCTAAGTTTACTTGAGACTTTTAGAGAGAGAGATATTGAGAGCTTTGTGTTTTAGGTTTTGAGAAGAGAGATTTGGGGAGATCTTTCTGTTCCTGATCCTTGAAGTCCTGATTGTGAACCCCTGTTATTTCTTACTCTTATCTTATTAATATGATATCTTTCTTTATCTTTTGTGTTATTGCTTTGATCATGTCTGAGTAATTCACTAGTTGGATTTAGGGTTTCTCATAAAGGTTTGATGGTTTGATTGAATGGAATTGATTAGTTAAGGATACTCTATCTTGTTAGTTCTTCACCTTAAGATTGTTCTTAATGCTTATTCTAGATTGATCACCTGGAATTTGAACTTAGGTTATTAGTCACTGCGAGAGTGGGATTGATTTCCTGATCCTATCTAAGGCGAGCAACACTCCTACTCACAAAGAGATTTGGTTTAGGGTCTTGTGAACATATCGAACCTGACATTAATGCTGATTTAAATTCTAAGATTTCACAGTGAGAGTTGGTTATCTGTTTCTAGGTTTAGGAGTATTCACAGCGAGAGTTGGTTTACTTATTTTGACTAATCATTCTATTTATCATTCCTGATTTCCTCAGAATTCCCTGAATCTAACGCTTTCTCTAATTGTTTACAACTTGATTTACTTTGATTTACTTTCCTACAATTGTTTATTTACTTTTACTTCTATTTGGCTTAGCATAATCCGACAATTGAACACCTATTGTGTAACTAAGTCCCTGAGGATTCGACCCCTAAGTACTACAGTGATCTCTTAATTTGAGAGACTAGCTCTAGGGATAATTTGAGCATATCAAATTTTGGCGCCATTGTCGGGGACTTTTGTCTACCATTAGGTTCCAATTTAGGATTTTGTCTAAACTTTTTCTTTTTACTTTACTTAATTTCTCTTTTTCTTTCTTTCTCTTGTGTGTTTCAGGTGCATGTCCAGTCGTACAACCAGAAGCACAAAGAATCCTGAGTTACTAAGCTATTCAACTGAAGAACTTGGGAGAATCGAAAGAAAAGGGAAAAAGAACAAGCAATCAGCTGAGATGGAAGGTCAAAACGCACCAATTCTTCAAGCTGATGGGACCTATTTGAACGCAGCAGGCCAAGTTTACGATGAACACGGCCAACTAATCGCTCCACCAGTTGATCCACGAGCACTAGCCGCAGCAGGAGGCAATATGCCTCCAAACCCGCAGCATGTCGAACGACAGCCACCTGGCCGTGTCGATCAACACAACAGCCGAGAACAGCCTGTGGGCGCTGATGATCGTGAAAATGCTCGGACTTTTGCCGAGTACAACCGTCCCGACCTGTTCTATGCCAACCGGTCCGCCATTCGTCTTCCAACTTTCCAGAGGAATGACTTTGAGTTTAAACCGGCATTCTACACTCTTGTGGGTCAACATCCTTTCCACGGATTACCCAATGAACATCCAATGGACCACATAGAGAATTTCGAGGACCTAGCAAGCAGCATAAAAGCTAATGGAGTCTCTATAGACTACTTGTACTGCAAGCTTTTCCCACATTCACTTGGTGGAGAAGCCTCTGCATGGTTGAAGAATCTAGAACCTGGTTCTTTAACTACTTGGGAGGAGACTAAGAAAGCATTCTTATGCAACTTTTATGATGATGCGCGTTCTGAAGAGCTGAGAAAGAAGATCTCTACTTTCACCCAGGGACCAGCTGAAGCTTTTAAAGCCGCTTGGGTGCGCTTTAAGTCTCAGCAAAAGGATTGTCCTCACCATGGCTTTAGCACCGTCCAACTCTTGGGCATCTTCTATCGCGGTATTGATTGGAGACATTAAATGGCTCTAGATGCAGCAAGTAACGGCAATTTCAACACTTGCTACCCTACTGAAGCTATGAAACTAATTGAGAACTTGTCGCAAGCTAACAGCACCAAGAATGCTGACCTTGAGCGAAAGAAGCTAGCAGGGACTGGCAGTGGAAAAGAAATTGCTGAAGTAAATGCGAAGATTGATATGGTTGCCAACTTCTTGATGGGTAAGAAATCTGTCAACTTTGCTGATCAAGTTGAGAACATTGAGCCAGAGCAACAAGGAGATGAAGAAGACGTTAACTATGTTAATGGTGTAGGTTTTCAGGGATAACGGTTCGGAAATCAGCAGGGAAACAGGGGCTATAACAACACAAGTGGTCAACGCTTTGGTTCGCCAGGCTATACCCTAAAGACGGATTTCCAGCGGAACTTTCAGGCCAACAACAACAACTCTAGCTACACCAGGAACTATGGTAACTCTTCTTACCAAGCTCCTCCACCCAAGAATGACGTCACAGCCATGTTTGAGCAGCTGCTAGAAGGACAAGAAAAACTCACCATTTCTCTAAACGGCAAGCTCGATACTGTCTACACAACTTTGAACGACAAGATCGAGGCTCTCAACACTCATGTGAAAAAGCTCGATGTTTAGGTTGCTCAGACCGCTGAGACTGTTAAATGCCAAGAGGGTTTTCTTCCTGGAAGAACCGACCAAAACCCCAAGCATTGCAATGCCATCTTAATCCGCGAAGGGGATGATGTTTGGGAGTATGAAGAGAGTGATGAAGATGAGTAGAGGAGGATACTTTTGAGGGTCTATCAGGGATTTTGACTTCGAATTTGACTTCGCCAAGAGCTTGGAAACGTGAAGCTCTAGCTGCTGATGCTTCTGCGAGCAACCAGCAAATAAGGCAGTGTGTCGATCGACACACCATTATTGGTGTCGATCGATAAGCATCGGGGAATCAAACTGCGGACAGAAGCCAACCTTTTGTTCAACCATCGACTTTTGAACCATGTGTCGATCGACACATTCTTGCCCATGTCGATCGACATGACCCGAGGAAAGATCTACCATATGTTGTGATTCCACCATCCGTTAAATCCAACGAATACCCACCTAAGGTACCATATCCAAAACCCCAAAGATCCAAGCAGGAAATTGAGGATGAGAAGTGTAAGGCTATGCTTACTGAGATCAAGACCAAGAATTCGTTTGATGATACCATTGACACTTCATCTCCAATGAAGCGTCTTGTGAAGCGAATGGTCATGAATGGTTTAACTCCTGAGGAGGGAGCTTTGCTTACGAGGGATATCAGCGCAGTCTTCTCAGCTCAGATTCCTAAGAAGAAGAAAGAGAAGACAAAGGAAGTTGTAGTCTCCGAACAAGTTAGTGCGGTCATTCAAAACAAACTTCCTGCAAAGTTACCGGATCCCGAACATTTTATCTTGGATTGCTCGATATCTAAGGAGCATTTCACACATTCTCTATGTGACCTTGGCTCCAGCATTAACTTGATGCCCTATTCTGTAGCCAAGCGACTTAGGAAGATGGACTTCAAGCCTACAAACATCTCTTTGATTCTAGCAGATCGTTCTACGCATCATCCTGTTGGGATCCTTAAAGATGTGCTCGTACAAGTAGGGGATTGCACTATACATGCTGACTTTGTGGTTCTAGACTATGACAAAGAACCACATGATCCACTCATTTTGGGACGAGCGTTTCTAGCCACTGCTGCCGCGATTATTGATGTTAAGAAAGGCCACATGTCTTTGAATGTTGATGATACAGTGCTGAATTTCGATATGGTTAAGAACAATGTTTCGCCTTCTAAGAGTCCACAAGTCATCACTCCTACCAAAGACACAAGTCCCAAGACTGACCCCCCCGCCCCCCCCGAAGATACCACCACCAACTCCAGCAAAGAAGCCTCAAAAGACTAAGAAGAAGCAAAGGGCAATCAAAGCTTCTACACCACCTGCTAAGGATGCTGAACCTCCTCGTCTCTCTAAGTCCCCAAATGCTTACACGCCGCCTTGGAAGATGAGACAATCTACGCCATCCAACGCGCAGAAGTCACCGGATCTCTGAGATTCCGCCAAGTCAAGCTAAAGACTCAAAACAATCGCTGAGTGGGAGGCAACCCACTAGTTTGGTTTTCTTATTTTCTACTTATTTTGCTTTTTGGTTTTGATGTTTCACTAACTTGGTTTGGATTATTGATGGAACTAATGCTTATCTATTCAGGATTATGTTTTGCTTTGATGTTTGATTGTCTTTCCACAACATACAGCAGGGAATTCATGTGTGAAAACTTCAACCAAAACACCAAAAATCTTACAGCAATTTTGCCTCTGCACTGTTTGTTCACGGGCAGTGTGTCGATCGACAAACTCAATCCGTGTCGTTCGACACAACACGGGGTAACTGGTTCTAACTTCAATCCGATCATATGACTTTTTACCACTGGGGACAGTGTTACTTAAGTCTGGGGGAGCACAATACTGACGTATTTTTCTTTGTTTTGGTTTTTGAATTTCTTACTAACCATCTATACTAACCATTTGAGTCTTTTTCTTTTTGTTTTATTGAGTCAAAATTTTTGTTGAAAACTATGATCCTTTTTCTTTCGTGTTTTGCCTGGTTGACTAATGCTAAAGATAAAGTCTGATTCCGACTAATGAAAAATCCAAAGATTGAGCGGTGAACCAGAGACAAACAAATTCCCATCAAGATTCACTAAAGCCGGAGCCAATTTCTGAGCTCTTCCTTTTACCTCATCAATGTGGTTAGTGTTTCTAAGAGCTTGACTCTTTGTTCATACCTGATAGCTTACGTTGAAGACAATGGTACCACTTTCCCCTAGTCTAAAAAAAAAAAATATTGTTATTGCTCATAAAAGACGAGAGGATTTCCTGCGAGTTAGAGGGTAGATGAGAATCTATGATCCCGTTATTCTGCTATAGTCTGGAATGATCGCGCAGGGTTGGAACTGAGGGTAGATAAATTATCGATGATCCCATTATTCACCTACACCCTGAAGTACAAAAAAAAAGAAAAAAATGAAAAGAAAAGAATAAATGAGTGTGTAAAAGAATAAGTCTGGGGGAAAGTAAGGTTATTCAGCGTTGGATATGTTGAGTTTTTCATGGTAGAGTACAGTGAATGAGTCTAGAAGGTTCTGGTGCATTGACTTCATTGATTGAGACCCGGTGATGAAGGCTTTCTTGATGAATGTGTAGAGAATCTTGGGCGTTTCTTGGTTTCATTGGGATTTCAGCGGAGAAATACATGGTGGTTCGTTTTAGGCTTGTCTGTTAGGCATATGGATTTGGTTCGAATGACTAAGGCAAGACATTAAAGGCAAAGGTGAGTTTTCGTGTTTTCAAACCTCTTTCCACAGGTTTAGTTTCTGTTTTGCTTGAGGGCAAGCAAGAGCTAAGTTTGGGGGAGTTGATATATCCCATATTTTACCCTCCATCTATATGATTTAAGATTCGTTTTTAGAGTCTTTTTAGTGTTTTTGTAGTGTTTTACTATGATTACAGGTCAATGTACGTTTGGAGCTTACTTGGAGCAAAAGGAACCAAAAAGGATCAATTTGGAGCTAAAGATGAGTTTTGAAGATCAATGCAGATTTGCAGCCTTCTCTGTGCAGAAACACGAGGTGTGTCGATCGACACAGCTTTTGCCTGTCGATCGACAAGAGACCTGGAAGCAGAGCTGTTCGAGATTTCAAGCCCAATTCGTTTCCCACTCAAGTTTGGATTCTTAAGACCGACCTAATCAAGCCCTAGACGTCCAGAGACTTGTATATATATAGGGGGATGTATTCAATCTACTATTTTAAGGGATTTGAAATTTTATGGGATTTTATATGATTTTGATGATTTTATGAAAGTTCATATGATTTATTGAAAATCCTTTCAAATTCCACCTAAAACCATGGGATTTGGAAATCTGTATTTTTAACTAAGAAAATCCTCTTAAATCCCCTCAAATCCTTCAAAATCATTAAAAACCAAATCCACAAATTAGTTTCAATAACACTGGATTTTAAAGTGGATTTTGAAATCATTAATTCAATAACACTGGATTTCATTATATTTTTAAAAATCCATGATTGAATAACATAGGATTTGTAAAAAAATTACAAATCCCTTTATATATAGTGTTTTTCGTCCTTGTAACAAGGGGATCCAAGTTTTCTTACCCTATGTTTACTTGAGACTTTTAGAGAGAGAGATATTGAGAGCTTTGTGTTTTAGGTTTTGAGAAGAGAGTTTTGGGGAGATCTTTCAGTTCCTGATCTTTGAAATCCTGATTGTGAACCCCTGTTATTTCTTACTCTTATCTTATTAATATGATATCTTTCTTTATCTTTTGTGTTATTGCTTTGATCATGTTTGAGTAATTCACTAGTTGGATTTAGGGTTTCTTATAAAGGTTTAATGGTTTGATTGAATGGAATTGATTAGTTAAGGATACTCTATCTTGTTAGTTCTTCACCTTAAGATTGTTCTTAATACTTATTCTAGATTGATCACCTGGAATTTGAACTTAGGTTATTAGTCACTGCGAGAGTGGGATTGAATTTCCTGATCCTATCTAAGGCGAGCAACACTCCTACTCACAAAGAGATTTGGTTTAGGGTCTTGTGAACATATCGAACATGACATTAATGCTGATTTAGATTCTAAGATTTCACAGCGAGAGTTGGTTATCTGTTTCTAGGTTTAGGAGTATTCACAGCGAGAGTTGGTTTACTTATTTTTATGTTTGAGTTCTAGAACTTTGATTACTTCATCCTGACTAATCATTCTATTTATCATTCTTGATTTCCTGAGAATTCCCTGAATCTAACGCTTTCTCTAATTGTTTACAACTTGATTTACTTTGATTTACTTTCCTGCAATTGTTTCTTTACTTTTACTTCTATTTGGCTTAGCATAATCCGACAATTGAACACCTATTGTGTAACTAAGTCTCTGAGGATTCGACCCCTAAGTACTACAGTGATCTCTTAATTTGAGAGAGTAGCTCTAGGGATAATTTGAGCATATCACGATGTTATCATAGGTTTTGATGAGATCAATCATAAAACATCCCCGAGAAGTATCGTCATCCCTGTGAAAATCTAGATGGACATTCTCACATAGTTGTCGTCCTTTTATGAATCCATCTTAATATCTTCGAACAAGTTGTGGCATTAAACATGTTAACTGATTTGTAATGATGCAAAAACTGTTTTTGTAGACGGTTCTACAACATGAGATTGGCCAAAACTTGAAGAGCTCGTCCGCACTTTTTATATTCATAATTAAGGTTATTGAAGTTGCATTGTTTGCATGTATTAATGTATGGTTTACTATAAACCGAACTTGTATCGGTAAACCGGAAGTCAACTCTATATATATGTGAAGTGTATGTAACCAATACAATTGAGAAAGATTAATAACAAACTATTCCGTTTACACTTTCTCTCAACTAATATTGTATCAGATGTATCTTGCTCCGATTTGCGACTAAATTCCATCGATTGAGCTCACAAATCACCTTATTTCTTTGATTTCATCTTCAATTTCTTCTTCACCACCCCCGATTTCATCAATTTCAT
The DNA here is from genome assembly GCA_011420285.2 of Erysimum cheiranthoides. NCBI lineage: Eukaryota > Viridiplantae > Streptophyta > Magnoliopsida > Brassicales > Brassicaceae > Erysimum > Erysimum cheiranthoides. Next base: position 10,272,309 of record CM022176.2, on the reverse strand, counting down.
CCTCCATTTCGTCAAATTTCAGCTTAATTCAAAGTTTTCTCAGCTCCGATCAATATCCGGCGAGTACAATGGTTTCTGTTCATAATTTACGGCATCGTATGGTGCGATCTCAAACTCCAACTCGAAAAACAACTTTGTCTCTCGACTCGTCTCCAATTGCTAGATCGTCGCTACCTCTGGTTGATTACACGAATTCTTATTCTCCATACACATTGTCGAGTGAAGATAATCCGGGAAATGTCATCATCACTGAGGTACTTGATGATTCTAACTACTCTTCATGGAGCATAGCTATGTACGCCTTGACCTTCGGTTACGGATCCAAGCTTTTGATACTGGTCATGATGTAACAGTATGGTCAAATCTTGGTTATTGAACTCGGTTCCTAAACCAATCTACAAGACCATTCTTTGTCTAAGTGATGCGGCTGATATATGGAAAGATTTGGAAACAAGATTTCACATTACAAATCTTCCAAGATCTTACCAAATTTCTCAGAAAATATGGTCGCTTCTATGAAACTATCTGAATATTTTACTACTTTGAAGACTTTATGGGGTGATCTTGATGGTGCGAATTGTATTAGAACATGTCATACTTGTAACTGTTGCAGGATTGTTCATCAAAATGTTGAACACGCAAAGATTGTCAAATTCATGTCCGGCTTGAATAACTCTTATGCAACAATTAGAAGTCAGATCATGATAAAGAAACATGCACCTACACTCTCAGAGGTTTACAATCATCTTGATCATGCTTTCAGTCAACGAAACATTGGTTCTTCCTCCAATGCTTCAGCATTCAATGTTTCAGTCACACCTTTAAATTCAGTCTCTGTGAATGCTACTTATCACACTAATCCACGTCAACCTAAGGTTCAATTTCTCATTGTGGATACTTGGGACGCATTGTGGAAAAATGCTATAAAGTTCATGGATATCCTCCTCGATAAAAACACAAGCAAAAGACTAGATCTAATCAAGACACCACTACTAAACCAGTTGTTACTAATCTTACCATGACTGAAGCACCTACACCTATTGGTCCCAATGATATTGATACTTTGGTCGCAGGAATGTCAAAGAGTCAAATGCCAGATTTGATTTCTTATTTCAGAACTCAATTACAACCTAATACACCAGTTGCTGCGAATGTATCAGGCCCTTCTATTGCTAGTACTGGTCCCTTTGTTGCCTCTACTAGTAATGGAACTGATCTCATAGCTCCTGATGGTATTTCCTTTTCTTTCTCCACACTATGCTTTATTGGTATTTTGACAGCTACTAGGAATGTGTTGAGATCTCAAACTTGGATAGTTGATAGTGGTGCAACTCATCATGTTTATCATTATAAGAGTTTGTTTTCCACTCTTTCCTTTGATTTGAGCTCAAATGTTACACTTCCTACAGGCATTAATGTCAAAATTGCTGGTGTTGGTGATATTAAGATCAATGATCAGATTACTCTCATTAATGTGTTGTATATACCGAAATTTCGTCTAAATCTTCTAAGTACCAGTCAATTGTGCAGAGATTTAGGTTCCCCGGTTTATTTTGATGAAGATTCTTGTGAAATACAGGATCGTACTAGGGAATGGATGATTGGACAAGGTAAGCAGGTTGCGGGTCTCTACGTATTAGACATTGATGCACCTTTGCTGAAAATACCTACTAATGTCAATCAACCCATTTGTTCTTCTGTTGTTGTTGATGCTGCTTTATGGCACGATAGATTAGGACATCCATCCTATTCTAAGATAGATAATCTTCACAATGTACTTGGTTTACATAAAAGGAATAAAGAAGATATTGTTAATTGTGAAACGTGTCAATTGGCTAAACAGAAATATTTGCCTTTTATTTCACAAAATAACGCTTATTCTGAGCCTTTTGATCTTATACACATGGATACATGGGGACCTTTCTCTATTACTTCTACTAAAGGATACAGGTATTTCCTCACCATTGTTGATGATTGTACTCGTGCAACATGGGTATTCATGATGAAGACCAAGGATGAAGTGTTGAGAATATTTATAGAGTTTTTACAACTCATTGAGACTCAGTTTGGAAAGAAGGTCAAATATGTGAGGTCAAATAATGCTCCTGAACTCAAGTTTGTGGATTTATTCAAGAAAAAAGGTATCATTCCTTACCATTCATGTCCAGAAACTCCTCAACATAATTATGTAGTGGAAAGGAAGCATGGTCAAATTTTGAATGTAGCAAGAGCATTGTTATTTCAATCTCATCTTGCTCTTGAATATTGACCAGAGTGTGTTCTATATGCAGTATTTTTAATCAACAGATTGCCTTCTCCAGTATTGTTAAGGAAATCACCTTTTGAGTTGTTATATGGCAAAGTTCCTGATTACAGCATGTTAAAAGTTTTTGGATGCTTATGCTACAAGTTTACATCAACACATCAACTCTACAAATTTGATGCAAGATCAAAGGCATGTGTGTTTTTGGGATATCCAGCTGGTTACAAAGGATACAAAGTACTGGATTTGGAATCAAATCACATTTCCATCTCTAAACATGTAGTCATCTTTGAGACAATATTTCCTTTGGTTAATAACAAGTCTGACATTCCTGAAGATATATTTGACATTCCTGATACAGTTGTCTCTCATGTGATACCTTTGGAAACAGTTGTACAGGAAACTACTCAGCCTACTGCATTGCCTTTGTAACCAGTTATACATGAATGTTCTTCTAAACGATTAACTAAGCCTCCTGCTCACCTCAGGGATTATTACTGCAACAATATCTCTGATATAAGGTATCCTATCAACGCATACATTAATCTCACTCACCTATCCATTGATCATCAAGCCTTTGTTTGCGCTATTGATGCCTATGCTGAGCCTAGTTGTTATACACAAGACAAGAAAATTAAAGAATGGATAGATGCTATGGGTTTTGAGATAGATACTTTAGAGGATACAAATACTTGGGTTGTTTGTTCATAACCTGAAGGTAAAATTCCAATTGGCTGTAAGTGGGTTTACAAAGTCAAACTTAATGCTGATGGATCTCTGGAAAGGTTTAAAGCAACACTTGTTGCCAAAGGGTACACACAAAAGGAAGGGATTGACTTTGTGGACACATTCTCACCAGTTTCCAAGATGACTACTGTCAAAACTCTCCTTGCAGTGTCTTCGACAAAGAACTGGTTTCTACACCAATTGGATATATCCAATGCTTTTCTTAATGGAGATTTGGATGAAGAGATTTATATGAAGTTACCTCCAGGATATTCACAAGTACAGGGGGAAACATTACCTGAGAATGTTCTTCTAAAACTACAAAAGACCTTATATGGTCTCAAACATGCATCTCGTCAATGGTTTCTCAAGTTCAGCTCTACTTTCATATCTCTAGGTTTTAAAAAGTCTCAGTCATATCACACTTTATTCATTCGCCACACTCCTGAGCATTACATTGCATTATTAGTGTATGTTGATGATATTGTGATAGCTAGCAGTAATGAAGAAGCTATTACAACATTGAAGACTGATTTGGCTAAATGTTTCAAACTCAAAGACTTGGGACCTTTGAAATATTTTCCAGGTCTTGAGATTGCGAGATCAGCTGTAGGGATTTTAATATGTCAAAGAAGATATGCTTTGGATCTTCTTGAGGATACTGGTATGACAGGTTGCAGACCATCTTCTATTCCGATGGAGCCTAGTCAAAAGTTAACTCAGTACAAAGATAAACCAGAGTTGGATAATCCATAAGAATATCGCAGACTGGTTAGGAAATTGATGTATCTCACCATAACCAGACCTGATATTACCTATGCGGTTAACAAACTATGTCAGTTCACCTCTGCTCCAAAGAACTCTCATCTGAATGCAGCTCATAAAGTTGTTGCCTACATCAAAGGTACAATTGGTCCTGGTCTTTTCTATCCATCTAAATCAGATCTCAAGTTGAAAGGATTCACAGATGCAGACTTTTCTATTTGTGAGGATACATGTAAATCAACCTCAGGCTTTTGCATGTTTCTTGGTGATGGTTTAATATCTTGGAAATATAAGAAACACGATGTTGTTGCTAGATCATCAACTGAATCCGATTACAGGGCAATGGCATTCGCGTGATATGAAATCTCATGGTTAGTTGAGTTGATGGAAGAATTGCAGGACCCTGAAACTGATCATGTATCCTTATATTGCGACTCAACTGCAACAATTCACATTGTCAACAACTCTGTTTTTCATGAAAGGACCAAGCACGTTGGCTGTGACTGTCATAGGATCAGAGAACGCATTGTCAGTGGCGTAATCAAGACACTTCACGTGAGGATGCATAACCAGATTGTCGATATCCTTACCAAGCCCCTCTATCCCACACTTTTCAACGATCTCATTGGCAATATGAGCTTACTTTCTAACTTTGGCTCATCTTGAGGGGGAATATTATTGTATGGTTTACTATAAACCGAACTTGTACCGGTAAGCCGAAAGTCAACTCTATATATATGTGAAGTGTATGTAACCAATACAGTTGAGAAAGATTAATAACAAACTTTTCCGTTTACACTTTCTCTCAACTAATAGCATGTATATAAAGATGACCAAATTTGGAGAAGTCAATCATTATCCTTGTTATTGCCTCCCGAAGATGTCCCATGTAGTGAGGAAAAAGTCTATTGAAAAATAATTCAACCTCGGGCCTTGTTCAAGTGCACATAAAAGTTTTTTTTTTTTGAGTCTTCTATGCAATGAAAATACGAGTGAGTAATTAGACAAATGAAGGCGGCTAATTTTATCAACTGAGGTAGCTTAAATACCCACCAAAGCTGAACAAAATTAAATAGGAGCGGAATTAATTGATCGTGTACAACTTTAGTTGGTCTGAATCTTCAATTCTTCTAGCATGATCATCTTGTAAGTACCATGATCAACTTTAGTTTTGATTGAATGATTTGTCCAAACTGAATTGTGGTGAGCTATTTTAATCTCATCTTTTTACCATTATGGTTTGATTGGTGACACAAAACATCTTGTGTATATTTAGTTACTGTTCTTTCAACAACAAATGAAAAATTAACATATGAATTGAATGCAATAAGTTCATGAGAAAACCTATTTTAAATTACCTGCCGACAAATTCAATTGGCCCAACAAATTTTCTTTATGGTGGACTCTACTTGATTCTGATAATTAACTATGATTTTGATGTTCTTCTTTAAAAGTTTACCCACCAAATTATCTGATCATTTTTTAATGCAAACGTGTTCGTTTCTTGTTTGCTCATGTCTTTACTTTAAATCTTTGCTCTCAAGTCTCAACTCTTTTGTATCTTTTCTTACTTCACCTGATTTTTTTACTCAATTATCTTTTTCACTTTAAGCCTGACTTTCTGAATCTTTGATGATCCATAGTTTTAGAACTATCCAAAGTAATGGGGAAAAAATGTAGGATAACGTCTCCATGGAATATGAATTGATAATTAAGTACTTTAAAAAGTTAAAATCTTATTTATTTATATTAAAGGAAATTAAAAGAACCATTAATTATATCTATGTGACTTTTAAATTCTCCAATCGTATTTACACATATGGATTAAAAATAATATAAGAATTCAGAAAAAAAGTATCAAAGTAACAAGCTAGCAAGCTGTGGATTCTAAAGCAACGCAAAGTACAGATGTAGATACATTTATGCATATATATTGTGTACGAAAGCTATTTTTATAATATGGGAAATTTGTATAAATTTGAAAAAATTACATAAATAAATGTATAAATTTTATATAGAATGATACTAACACGAATTAGAAATAAGATATGTAGAATCGAGACGAATCTTTTTCTGTAATTCTGTAAACGTCCTATATTGTGACGGTTGCATGGCGTTCCGAATCCCATGAAACAATTTCGTATTTCTTATGATTCGTACTACCCAAAATCGTAAACTTTCAAACATTTTTTTTTTGTTTTGTATTCTCAGAGAGAACCAACAAAACAGAGAAGAAGAATGTGAAGAGATTGTTCATCTATTTTCCATGAATTCATGAATTTATGAATGAGAAACATAAATATTGTGTCTCTTTTAAAGCCAAAAACTTATTTTTGGTTATAGTGAGAATAATGATCCAATAACCTACAATTAATTGGAGTCACTATGAAGAGAAAAATGCTACATAATTTTTTCAATTAATTTGAATAAATATATATATTTATATTCATGTGAAGACTTTTCAGTTTGACCGAATTTAATTATGTATTAATCAAATACAAATTTAAAACAGGCCGAAAAAGACTCTTAACGAGTCCAACCCCGACCTCGAACCCAACTCGGCTTGGCGGTGTACGTAGGTTTGCTCCTTTCTCCATTAGTGGTCATAACGTTTTGAACCTTGTTAGGACTTCTCCACTATATATTCAAGAGGATTTCCACATCATGTTTGCAATCTTGGACTTTGTACTTATTTTCCTAATATATGTTTTCGAAACAATGCATTTTGGACCATCATTTCTCATTCACTTTAACTCCAATTTTGGCATATGCGTACACTACAATATAGTGTTCGCAGCAAGGAATCTATAGCTCTCATAATCCGCTTATTAATAAAGGAACCAACACAACATGTCTTAAATTTGAGTTTCAACATTTTGTTCCGATTTAATTACGTTTGAGTTCAATGGTAAATGACAAAAAAAAAGTTGCATAAATTTAACGAGTTGAAAAGTAATAGTATAATTTTCATAATTCTTTTTGTGATAATATTTCATAATTAGGTTAGACCATTTTGGAGTAAAAAATGCCTTTGACCAGAGTCTTTTTAGTGCCAAACAGAATGACAAAAAATATTTAGGGATGCCGAGAGGTAACCCGGGTCTTGCCACTGCTGGTGGTGTGCTTAGGGATGCCGAGGGTCAGTGGCTGGGTGGTTTTGCACTGAATATTGATATTTGCTTGGCACCCCAGGCGGAACTTTGGGGAGTCTATTATGGGTTGTGTCTAGCTTGGGAGAAGAAGATTCCAAGGCTAGAACTCGTGGTTGACTCGGTTGTAGTGGTTGGTTTTCTACAGCAAGGGATAAGTATCACTCATCCCTTATCACCCCTAGTACACATGTGCTATGGCTTGCTCTCGAAGGACTGGACAGTCCACATTTCTCACGGTTATAGAGAGGCTAACCGTCTAGCGGACGGGTTAGCGAACTATGCCTTTTCACAACCCTTTGGGGTCGCTTTATTTGATTCTTGCCCTATTGCTGTTTTGTCGATTTTTTAGGAGGATTCTCGCGGGACTGCGTTCCCAAAGAAAGTACGTTTGTAATTGGTTGTTTTCTTTTTAATAAATTTGAGGGGATTTTCCCCTCTCTTCCACCAAAAAAATATATATATATATATATATATTTTCTAGCATAAAGCAACTTAATTCGTTTTACGGGAATTCTAATCTTTTTAGTAAATATAACTCCATTTTCTAACACATTTTCTGAAAAACATATAACATATCAAAACAATTCTTAAACAAAATATTATACTTTTCACGAATTTGTTTTTGGTATTATCTTCAATTGTTTACTAAGGCCCCAAATTAAATAGTATCAAGTGACTTGTTACCTACTAGCCAATTATGGAAATCCACCGTTGAAACTCTATTTGAATATTTAGAGGAAATATGATGTTTTCTTTTTGAATGATGTGATGAAAGCTAGCGGTCACATATAGAATAGCTTGATAATAATATTTGTATAACACACAATAAATAAAACAAAAGCGATCACAAGAATATTAAACCATTGATTTTTGTACTCTCTTATATGAAAAATTAGATCCCTTTCTTATTTTTTTTTTAACACTAAATTTTATTATTATGAAAATTATTACATTTCCTGCTACTTCTATGAAGGTCTCATGTAAATTTATCTGATAAGACACGTTCTCTGGGAATTGAAACCCAGACCTCCGGGTGGGATTTCCACCAATAAATTGCAATATCTAGGACTCAAACCTCAAATCTTTTGATTTAGAAGCATAATTAACATTTTTTATCAACCACTGAACCAAAAATACTTCCACAATCCCTTTCTTATTTAAAAAATGTTTTATTTATAGAGTTTTACATCCTAGGGCTAGGATAACGGTTGGATCCATTGGTTTGGGCTTGTATTAGGCACTCGTGTGCTTTTCACCTTGTCTGTATTTGCCAACGAGCTGACAAAATGATGTCACCTCCATATCGATCGACTACCAAAGCTAAGAGAACAAATTTATCCCAAACAATATACTGTATACTTTTATTTACATATAGAGTTTGGAAAGTAACATAAATCAAATGCTTGGTGTTCAAAAAAAAAAAAAAAAACATATATCAAATGCTATGATGGACCAATAATTGATACATAAATAAAGATTTTGATCAAACAGACCAAATAACCGACCAGTAGTTTACGTAGTTATCAATCGGTCATTCGTCCCATAATATAGAATCTCGTCTTGCCTAGTCTGCAATAAGTGATTTTAGGGGAATGCAACTGTATCGAAAAATAAATGAAAAAGTATTGTATCTTTTCCCATAATATTGTATCTTTTCAGTTTATTATTATTATTATTTTTTTTTGGGCAAAAGTATTTTTTCAGTTTAAACATCTGATTTTCTCCTTCAAAAAAAGATGATTCAATCATTGTTTAAGTAAATGCAAGAAGCTGTAGGAAAATTTTCTCATATTATTGATTCTATAGTTGATAGATAAGATAGTACAATGATGTGATTATTTTTGGTTGAAGTGATGTGAAATTGGTTAAAAGTACTGTATGTTTATCGGTTATAACTCACACATCCATGGTTACCCACTAATGGATTTAAAAATAGTACATATCCATTTAGAATTAATTTAAACTTATAAAAATGTTTGATTTTAGGAAACTAATATAATGATTAGTTATTTATTCTTTAACAAAAAAATGATTTGTTATTTAATATTGGTCCATAAAAGTATAACCCAAAAATTACAGTGTGAGGCTTTAAGCTTCAGGCCTTGAATGGTGAAACAAAAAAAGCGGGCCAAAGACACTACGGGTCAAATCCGCTTATAAGTTGCCAATCAACCAAATAATAAATGTGAGTGCGTTTTTTAAATTTAAATTAATAAAAAAAGAATTCTACTGTTACAGTAGGAATTTGTGATGAAACACAAGAAAACCGCACTTGGTTTGGGACGCACCTATTTTGTAGTGTTTTTGCGTTTTTGGTCTGCATGTACTTATTTAATTCTTCAATTATTCATTATTAGTTATTTAATTTATTCCAAATTAGTCTGTATCATAAAATTTATTTCTCTTCTATTCTTCATAATTTCTTTTGGCTTATTTAAGAATAATTATTTCTACAAAAATATTTTGTTGTAAATTACATAATTTATTATATGTATAACATTGAATAATGATGTTATATAATAATAAATATGTAATGTTTAATTATGAAAGTAGGTTTTGTTTCCACAAAACAATATGGTCATAGTTTACATGTAATTTTTTTTTTGTCTTCTGCAATTTAAATTGAAAGCTTTTCAATTTATGATTATGAATTTTTAATTTATATGAAATGTTTAATTTATGATTGTATTAATATATATATATATATATATATTTATAATTTTCTAATTTATGATTATTTTAATATTATATTAATATATTTGTTTTAAATTATTTAACTACAATTTGAATTCCGCACCGCTTTTTATTTTTTACCAATCAAACATTATTTTGTACCGCTTATTACCAAAAAACGCAGTTATCCCGCAAACCGCATATCCCGCAGTTGAACCGTACCGCACTGTAATACCGCACTTCTCCCGTACCGCAAAACGCCGTTACCATTCGGACCCTCAGGCAGTGAATGGTGAACGTTGATTTGCGGATTTCAAAACAAAAAGGTGAAAACCGCAGTAATGTCACCAATCAACCATACAATGTAACTTTTTTTTTTCTTTCTTTTTACAGAAAATTCCGCGCACGCATTCCAAAGCTCCTTAAATACACTACAAGTAGAGAAAACACACCTTAGTATTGTCCAGCAGATTTTTGGTAGTGGTACACTAGAAAACCGCAATATACAGTAGATAATAATCATTTATTTAACTAATGATAAAAAAATATCTATAAATCAAATTATATACTTGCTATATATTCAGTTATTCACACATTGCAACCAAAAAACAACATCTTCTTATCTTTTGCTTCAATAAAAAAAAATTAGAAAAATCTTTTATTATTATTTTATTCTAAATTAGTTTAAATTTTTTAAAAAATTAGTATTCTTTCCTTTTACTTTATCAATACAAACATATTCATTCAATTATATTTTAAATCATTTTGGATATTTAAAATTCATAACTATATGAAAATATATTTTTTTAACACAAAACATATGACACATATAAGAGACAATATTGTAAAAATGTTATAGAAAATTCAAAGTAATAGATAATATTTTTTTTAATGTATTGGAACTTTTTATGATAAACTATTCAACGGATTTAACAATATGTATGTGATGTTACCAAAAATAAATTTATATTTTGATCAATTTTTGTATTAGTGTTTTATAAATATATGTTATTGTTTATTTATTAACACAAAAAAATATTTAATTATTAATATAATCTATAATCCTACTATAATCCTAATATAATCTATAATCCGCACTGCAAATAGTTTTTTTCACCAATCAAACATTATTCTGTACCGCTTAATTACGTTTGTACCCTTATATTTAATTAAAATCTATAAAAAGGCAGAGACAGGGGATCGAACGCGGGTAAAATACCTTACTTAACCGATTTCTTCCACTGTGCCACTAAAACTTTTGTCCATAATATCCGGTTATAGCCTTATATAACCTATTATTTATAGAAAATTATATATTTTTTAATAATAGCCTATGTAAAAAGTAATATTTACAAAAAGGTTTGCATGTTTTATTATTAACACAAAAAAAATAAAAAAAAAATATTGATATATATATATATATATATATATATAAATCTATAATCCGCACCGCAAATAGTTGTTTTTCACCAATCAAACATTATCCCGCACCGCTTATTTTATACAAACCGCACTTGTCCCGCAAATATATTTCTCCCGCACGTCCCGCAGTTGAACCGTACCGCAGTGTAATACCGCACTTGTCCCGTACCGCAAAACGCAGTTACCATTCGGACCCTCAGTTTCAAACTCTCATAGCATTTACCACTTTATACAAACTTAAAATCCCGTTTATAATATTTTCACTATACTTTCTTTTTCTATCTCTTATAATAAAGAATATCAAAAATATAAATGGTTGTAACGAAGGAAAAAAACCTATTTTGCTTGCGGATTAGACCATTCAATTTTTTAGAACGAATATCAATCTTTTACATACTAAATTAATTTCTTCATAAAAACGATCCGCAATTAATTCTAGCAAATTTCCTTAAAACTTTTCCGACTTGTACAACTGCAAACCAGATTAAATAAATAACGAACGAAAACAGTTTTATTCGCAAACTGATTTAATCCATTTCGTCCTATATAACCATAAGCTATTAAATTTTTGTTTTTAATAATATTCTAATGGATAGTTTTATCATCACGTCAACGGCCACACAAGTGCTAGTTGGTTGTTTGATTCAAACACAAATGAAACGGGCCAAAATACCACTCACATCTAACTTAAAATCTTTATGTTTTTCTTATTATTCCAAAGAAAATACCTTATGAACATTACAAAATGATATACAATCTTAAACTAACTAACCTCCTCCTAACTTAAAAACTTGAAAAACTAAGGCTTCAAATGTTTACTAGATTTGAAGTGGTTTTTTTTTTTTTTTTTTTAAAAAAATATACACTTTTGTACTATTCAATATTTTTAAAAAATATATGTCCTACAATTTAGAAAAACTAGTTTTTAAGTGGATTTTCCAATTTTTTTTTCAAAAATAAAATCCATAATTTTAAAGATTTTAAGGAAAAAAAGTTTCAACGAGATTATGTATGTATATTTTTTGTTTTTGTTTAATTTATTTTTTATTTATTAGTTTTAAAATTTATATACAGCAAAAGACAAAACTAAAAATTCAAAAACCAAAAGCTAAAAACTAAAATCTAAACACTAAAAACCAATTAAAAATCTATTGCTATTCATAACCTAATCTTTTAGATTTTTTTTTTTTTTGGTTATGAAGAACATTTTAGAAATTCTTTACGCGTGGAATTGAGGTTGTACATAATCCAAGTAATTAATAAAAATTTTAAAAACGTCAAACTTATCTTTATGCGTAAGTGTAATTTGGTGAAGAAAAGCCATGTCCATGTGTACACAAACAACCCAAATATTTGAAAACTTTTAAACTCAAAAATTAGTAAAACCGGCTACAGTAGGTAATTCTCCAACTAAAACCGCCACCTGTCAATCCACAAAAGAGTCGATCACATGCCAATAGAATAATTTAAAGTATTTTAAATTCTTTTAAATTCCAAAGCATCCAATAAGATCAAACGCGGTACTTGATTCAAATATTCCACCAGTAATGAGTCAGAGACAGAGAGATAATCCTCTGTGTCACAGTGTATAATATAAATACTATATAATATATATACTTTATATAATATAAATAGGGCTGAGCAAAATACCTCCTCGCTTCAAATATCTGAACCGAACCTGACCTAAAATATTTGATTTGAATCCGATGAAATATCGGAACGGATATTAGAGACCGGTATAAAAAAAAATCGAGAAGGCTGAATTTAATTAACCTATTAATTTTATTTATTTACATTTGGATTTTCCAGTTAGTGTCAAGTATTTAAAATAGTTTGTATAATTTTTTTACTGAATTTTTTGGATATTTCATATATTTTTGGGTACATTCAAAATTTTAGCGGGATTTTTCAGATAATTATAGTTCTTAATTTAATTGGACAAGATCACTTTTTTTTTTGAATAATTCGGATATTTCAGATAATTTTAAGTAATTTTGGATTTCGGGTAAAATCGGATCCGAACCAAATCTAAAAGGAACCGAACTGAATCCGATCCAAATATCTAAAATACCCGAACTAATCATATGAAACTAAACCCGAAAACTCGAGAATCTAAAAATTAAATATGATCCGAACCCGAATGGGTACCCGTCCTATTTAAAAATTTATACAAAAATGAAAAAAAAACATTTGTTTACAAAGTTTTGAAACAGAAGAAGAGTAGCTACCACTCCACTCTTTACGTCTCTCTCTCTCTCTATACATACGCTTCCATTGTTGTTGCATCGAAGCTTCTATCTATCTACAAGAAGAAGTATACTCTCTTTATTTCTCTGTCTCGCTTTTCTCTTTTTGTCTTTTTGGAAAAAATTTTGAGTTTTTTTTTTTTTTTTTTGGTGGAGAAGAAAAATGGAGAAAAATACGCCGGTGAGGAAACCACATATGTCGACGGCGGATCTACTTACTTGGCCGGAGAATCAACCGTTTGAATCTTCCGCCGCTGTAGCTTCTCGCTCCGCCGCTAGATCGCTTCAGGTACTAAGTTATTTCAGTTGATTTCGCGATCTACGAATTTGAAATTTGATTCGTTTATGAATTTTTTGTTTTTGTTAAATTTGAAATTTGGGGGAGACAATCTTAGCCGTTGGATGGAATGTTTAAACAATTTACTACTAATATCACGCAATTTTGTTAATTTCGCGATCTACTAATTTGAAATTTGATTGGTTCTTATCTTTGTTAAATTTGAAAATGGGTAAACAATCTCAGCCGTTGGATGTAATGTTTGAACAATTTACTACTAATTTCACGCAATTTTGTTATTTTCGCGATCTAGAAATTTGAATTTTGATTTGTTCTTTTTTTTTTTTTTTGTTAAATTTGAAATGGTAAAAACAATTTCAGCCGTTGGATAGAATGTTCGAATAAATTACTACTAATTTTACTTATTTATGTTTAATTTCACAATCTACGAATATGAAATTTGATTCGTTTCTGATCTTTGTGTAAATTTGAAATTAGGGGAATTAATCTCAGCCGTGGGATGAAATGTTAGAATAAATTACTACTAATTTCACTCAATTTTTGTTTAATCTACGAATTTGTATAATTTGATTCGTTCTGATATTTTATAAATTTGAAATTGGGGGAATTCCTCTCAGCCGTCGGATGGGATCAGCAAAGTGGTGTTTGGAGGACAAGTTACAGATGAAGAAGTTGAGAGCTTGAACAAAAGGTGAGACAGATCTAACGAATTTTTTTTTTTTTTTTTTCGAATTAGAAGAAATATTAATCAGTAAAAAAGACAAAACTGTACTGTTTTGATTTGATAATATAATAAATGCGGAACAATAAGTACGAAGAATCTGTCTATTTGTTAACCGATGATCCTGTCGTTTTATTGGACCCTATAGAATGTTTTTTTTTTTTTTGTGATTCTCTTTGGTAGGAAAGTGTTTAATCGTCATAATTAATATCATTAATTTGGTAATTCTTAAATTTAATTTCCCTTTTTAATCCACTTTGTATCCTTCACGCTTCACAAATTGTCTTTTTGTCCTAATTTTATTCCTTTTTTGGTAATAACTGATCTACTTTAATTAAGATTCAAAACCCAGTTTTGTTTTTTTTACTAATTTAATTGATTCAAAAATTATGGTTATTTCTGGTTTAATTGGTTATTGCGTTTGGTTTAATATTGATGCATTTGAATTCTATCTTGTACAAATTTTACATTTAATGAAGATAATTTCAACGCTGTTTCTATCTTAATCTCAAACCTTGAGATAATCTTAAAGTTACTATGACATATAGAAAGATTTGGGTAAGTTTTTGTTGTTAATGTTTTGGTTGTGTATTCGAAATCTTGTTCTTTAGGAAGCCTTGTTCAAACTACAAGATGAAAGAGATCACAGGGAGTGGAATTTTCTCTGTGTATGAAGAAAATGATGATTCTGAAACCGGAAATGCTAATCCGGCGACAAACGGCAAAACAAGAACATTTCAGGTTTGTGTTTGTGTCTACTGTCTACTTCTGGTTGAGAATTGTAAACATTTATAGTTTGTTTGATCACTGTGTGTATGTGTTTGGTTTGTTTCAGCAACCACCAGCAGCAATTGTGAGTCACATTTCGTTTGGGGAAGAAGAGATTGTTACGCCGAAGAAACCAGCAACGGTGCCAGAAGTTGCGAAGCAGCGTGAGCTAAGTGGTACATTGGAGTATCAATCTGACGCTAAGCTTAATAAGCAATTCTCAGATGCTAAGTGTAAGGAACTAAGTGGTCATAACATCTTTGCACCACCACCTGAGATCAAAGCACGTCCTACTGTTCGCGCTTTGGCTTATAGAGACAACTTCGACTTGGGAGAATCAGATACTAAACCCGTAACATCCTTAAACTTATACTTAAATCCGTTTTACTACGATTCAACATTAGTATATAGAAGATATTTGGCTTTCTCTACTCATTGTCAATCACACGAATTTCGCTAATATTCGCAGGATGGGGAAGTGAAGACAGCAAAGAAGATTCCAGACAGGAAGTTCACGGACTTATCGGGAAACAATATATTCAAAGGGGATGTTACATCTCCCTCTGCAGCAACGGCTGAGAAGCTGCTAAGCACGGCCAAGTTGAAGGAGATAAGTGGCAATGACATATTTGCTGATGCTAAAGCTCAGTCTCGTGACTACTTTGGCGGAGTTCGTAAACCACCCGGCGGAGAAAGCAGCATTGCATTGGTCTAAAACCATCCTACCAATAATAATTATATAGTCCAAGATTTAAAATTCTCTACAAACTTAGAAGGTTCTAACTATTTATCATCATTATTAGATAATGTACTTTTGGATGTTCTTATTTCTATGTTTCCGGATTTGTGTGATTGGATGGTTATGAAATGATCGAGATAGGCAAAAATTGATCGATGTTTGCGGGTTGTTACCGGAAAGCTAATCTGGTCTCTTAGGACTTTGTGGAGTTTACATTTGTTTTTGTGAGTTCAGACTTTAACTATGACTCATTGTTTGGGTCTGTCTCTGTATTTGTTGCCAACTAATTTGTTGGTTACTTGATCTTATTGATTATTTTGGGTTTAATTTGTTATCTAAGGAAAAAATTGTGGACCATTTCTGCAAAACCTGTCTTACACGTATGGCTCAGTGGGTAGGATTGATCAGATACATAAGATTAGGAAGTCTGTTTCTTATTTGAAAAGTCTGTCCCAATTGAGAAATCTATATACAGTAGAACCTCTATAAATTAATACTCGATAAATTAATAACCTCTATAAATTAATAAATTTCTTCGGTCCCGAGTTGGGACCAGTGTAAATTTTGACACAATTCGATAAAATAATAAGATAATAACTTTTTTAGAAATCCTATGTTAATATATGGTCCCATTAATACTATAAATTAATAATTTTATAAATATATCAAAATATATTTATAGATATATTATATATAATATATTTAGTGAAATATGACTCTTGTATTGTTTGTTTTTTCTTGAATTTACATTAGTTTTTGTTAAAATATCTTTATATTATTTTTTACTGTATCGAAAACTTTGATATTATCTATTAAACATGATAATTATTTTCTTACTTGTAATTGGTTCCAAAAGAATATTGATTATAACCAACAAAACTTAATTTTTAAAGTATTTTCTTTTTCAAAAATTATGAAATAAAGCAAAACTCTCTATAAATTAATAAATTATTAATTTATGGATAAATTAATACCTCTATAAGTTAATAAAATTTCACGGTCCCAACATTATTAATTTATAGAGGTTTTACTGTAATATGATATTTTGATAAAATGTGTTGCTTTATAATTTTTTATTATTCTGAAAATTCAATTTTTTTCTTTGGACATATTTTTTCTGAAAATTTATTGTATATTTTTGGTATATAGTAGCTAATACTGTCAATTGGGATGTCCATTGTGTAACGCCCGTGAACCGGATTTCGGGTCAGGGTGTCGATCGACACCACTAAGGGTGTGTTGATCGACACTAAGGAATTGTGCAATTGGGCTTTTAATTGCGCGTTACGTCGAGTTGGGCGAAGAGAAACCCTAAAGGGCTCGCATAAAAGGATCAGAAACTCGACCTAGGGCTTTCAGTTAGCCTCCTTGTCGTTTTCTGAGAGAGAATTAGAGAGAAAAGTTTCCTGAGAGCTTTCTGTGAGTCCCTGAGCCAGTTTCTGAGAGATTCTTGGTGAGAAAGGAGATCTAAGTCCGGTGAGTGCATGTTCGGGAAGGTTGTAGGGGTCGTTCTCCTTCCAGTTTCCTGTCAGAATCGTTCAGATTTCTCCCAGAGAAGAGGTGACTGCATGACTGAGGGCTTATCTGAGCATTAGATTCATGTTTCTCTGTTGTTTTGATTGATTGATTGATGGATTGACTGTTTGATTGTGTTTCTGTGATTGTGATGGTGCTGTGGGGACTTGTCTGGTCTCTGTGAGGATCGCTTGTGCGAGTTAGGGCACTGGAGAAGGAGATTCGCGATGTGGTGATCGCAGGAAAAGTGCCTGCGCGATCGGTGTCGATCGACACCAAAGGAGTGTGTCGCTCGACACCAGTCGGGCCAAGTGTCGATCGACACGAGGGGAAGTGTGTCGATCGACACCAGTCGCGAGCAGTGTCGATCGACACGGAAGTCGGGTGCCGATCGACACCTGTTCGTCAGACTGTCTGTTTTGCCTGGTTTGTTGTGGATTGTTGTTTTGTGTATTGTCTATTGCTTGTGTGTATAGCCTGTTGCTTGGGAGGATTGCCTCACTAAGTATTTATGATAATATTTACGCATCTCATTTGTATTGTTGATGCAGGTAAAGGCAAAGTGTGATCGTGGAATCATGGCGAGGAAGAGGGGATGTTCTAGATGCTCGTGTGTTGTAATCATCATTGCTGTTTATTATTTTCTGTTTGCTAGGTTGTTAGTTCAGGAGTTAGAACTTTCACCTAGGTTTCTGATTTTATGATTCTTGAGTTATGAGATTATTTTGTTGGATTTATTTTATCTCTGTTTAATCTAAAAACAGAGATAAATTAACTTTAACTTGAAGAATTACACTAAGCCAAAGCAAAATGAAGGAAGAGTTTAGACTTTGTAGTACACTTAAACAAACCGTTAATATGAAGAGAAAGATTGATGAAAAAAGAAACAATTTATGTGATTCTTGTAAGGTGAGAGAGACATTTAAAATATTTTCTCAATGGTTGTAAATAAGGAGCAATGGTTGTAAATAAGGAGTTACACTAAGCCAAAGCAAAATGAAGGAAGAGTTTACACTTTGTAGTACACTTGAACAAACCGTTAATATGAAGAGAAAGATTGATGAAAAAAAAAAACAATTTATGTGATTCTTGTAAGGTGAGAGAGACATTTAAAATATTTTCTCAATGGTTGTAAATAAGGAGTTACACTAAGTCAAAGCAAAATGAAGGAAGAGTTTAGACTTTGTAGTACACTTGAACAAACCGTTAATATGAAGAGAAAGATTGATGAAAAAAAAAACAATTTATGTGATTCTTGTAAGGTGAGAGAGACATTTAAAATATTTTCTCAATGGTTGTAAATAAGGAGTTTATCATATTTTAATGCTCTAGTAGGGTTAAAAATGATGAAGGTTATATGAAGAAAAAGTCACAAAGAAAAGTTGATGATGAAGAGTTATTATATAGTTGGATGTGCTCAATTATGTATTACTGAAATATTTGAAGTTAATGTAATGGAACATATGGTTGGAAAGTTATATATGTTACTTGTAGTAATGACTCCAACAATAAATGTTTGTCAAATCATATTAAAGATTATAGTGTTTATTTATGGACAACCTAAAGGGGGGGGGGGGGTTGATGGAAGAGATATGTTTTGTGGGAAAAGTAAAATGAAGGAGGAGTTTAGACTTTGTAGTACACTTAAACAAACCGTTAATATGAGGAGAAAGATTGATGAAAAAAGAAACAATTTATGTGATTCTTTGAAGGTGAGAGAGACGTTTATAATATTTTCTCAATAGTTGCAAATAAGGAGTTTATCATATTTCAATGCTCTGGTAGAGTTGAAAATTATGAAGGTTATATGAAGAAAACGTTACAGAAAAAAGTTGATGATGAGTTTATCATATTTCAATGCTCTGGTAGAGTTGAAAATTATGAAGGTTATATGAAGAAAACGTTACAGAAAAAAGTTGATGATGAAAAGTTATTATATAGTGGGAAGAGCTCGATTATGTATTACTGAGATATTTGAAGTTAATGTAATGGAAGATATGGTTGGAAAGTTATATATGCTACTTGTAGTAATTATTCCAATAATTAATGTTTGTCAAATCATATTAAAGATTGTGGTGCTTACATCTAATATAGTTATATTCTTATTAGACAATTCCAATTATACTATATACATATGATGTACGTACCGCTGAATCAAATTCGGCGTGTGTAGATTACGCTGCACGTCGAAATTACAAAATTGAGTTTACAGATAAAGCGACGTTCATCCTCACCACCGACATCAGGAAGGTTTTCATTGACATTAGAGTAAGTGAGATCAACTTGGGTGATGTTGAGTGTCAACATTGGATTTGAGAAGATGATAGAGATAAGTAAGGTTTAAGCGGCGGAGAACAGTAGGCTCCATCTTGAAATCGTGCGGTGATAACACCATATTTTCGCCCATTTTAGCTATGGTTTTCTATAGTGTTTAACAAGGTTTTGATACATTTCTGATGTATTAAGGCCAATAACTTAGTATTCGCAAGAACAAAGAGTTTTTACAGGTTTCAAAGGAAAACGACCGAAAAGGGAAAGAAAAGGACTTGGAGGACAGATTCGGACCATCAGAAGTTTAGCATCCATTGAAGACCTTCCCGTGAACCAAAATTGGATATCTTGGTCTCATTGGAAAGCTTAAAGAGTCAAGATTCACCTCGAAGTGGAATCAAGTCATTTGGAGCTACCAACCAGAAGTTATACCCGATTGAAGACCGACCTGTCCAGGCGCACGGCCAAGCCGCGGGCGTGCGGCCAGCCACCGTTCCGCCGCATGGTGAAGCCTCGTGTGTGCGGCCAGGACACGTTTCTAAACCGCCTCAAAGCCCAAGAACTTCAACGTAAAAGCCCAAGACGTTTGGCCCAAGAAACAAACTCGAGGAGGTGCAAACCCTAACCCTAATTCTGAGCACCGTACCCTATATATAGACCTCTTAGGTCTAGGGTTTCGGTGTGTGCACGTTTTGGAGAAGAAGGAAGTGTAGCCGCCGACTTAGAGAGAAAGCTTGAAGACTTTGAGAGCCTCCTTGGACGTCTCTCTCAGCCCCTGTTGTTAGATCTCTTTGTGTTTTTACTGTTCTTTGCTTTTACTTTGTTAGGAGAAAGATCTAGCTTCTATACACTTGTTGTGAGAAGTCGGATCCGAACCGTTGTTGAAACCCTATCTATTCTATCGTTTTATGCTTTTGAGTTTCCCTTTTATTGCTTTGATGATTGGATCTACTATGTGTGAGTAGTTTACTAGTTGGGTGTAAGGGGTGATTCAAAGGGGATTTTAATGGGTAGATTAACTTGAGTGGCGGTTCGTTAGGATAGTTTCTTTTGCTCCTGTTCTTCTTCTAACCTGATCGTTAAAGCCTGTGTTAAGGAGTAATTAACCTTGACCTTGATCATAGACCGTTTGCCTGCTAACCGTTGAAAGTGAATAATCCGAACTAGGTATAGAAGAGCTTGAAATATCACGCTTGAAGATTTACATTGTATCGTGTGCTCGTAGTGAACGTATCGATTCTTATCTTAATGCTTGCTTCTTATTGAGTTTCTGATCAACCTGCATTAGTCACTGAATTAGTTTCTAGTCAAACCGTATTAGTTACCGAATTTGATAGTGATAGCATCAACCTAACCGATTAGGGGTTTGGTGGCCTTTAGAAATCGTAGTTCGTGAACAGGCTTTAAATTGAACCTATCCAGGATCCTCAAGTGAACCCTATCTATGAATCCCCCGCGAAAATCCCTGCATGCCCAGCGTTTCTCTTTATTGCTTACAACCCACGTTTCAATCGCTCTGCTTACTTGCTTTCGTTTACTTCTTTGTTTCAGTTTTAGGTTTGTTTTCTTTTAGTTTGGTTCCGCTTTGCTTTGCTGCTTTCGTTTAGGTTAGTTCACTAGGGTTAGTTTATTCGCTTCTTTTATTTGCTTTCTTAGTTTTAGGACCGTGACACAACAACAACAATCTCTATCGTTTGGTCCTAGCCTGATTTCTTTTCTTGCAGGACTCGCTTTGGTAACTCTCTCCGGGTGGATCGATACCTAAAGTACTACAAGCGATTAGCTGTGCACTTGCAGCTTTTCAATTGTTTTGCCCAAGGTTAAACTCCTGAATTTCTTATTTGGGTGAAACTAGTGAGGGCTAACTTTAGCTCCCATCAAGTTTTTGGCGCCGTTGCCGGGGAGAATAGTTTACCACCGAGTCTGAGACTAGAGTCTAGCCTAGGACACTTTGCTTTTAATTTTTCTTTTTGGTTTTCTTTGTTTCAGAATCATGGACTACGGAGTTGGCCCTGAAGATTTCCCTGAGGAATCCGATTGGCTATTGTTCGAAAGCATGACGAAGAGACACGCGGAAATAGCCTCTAATCCGCGAGGCTATATCACAGCACAAGAAGACGCGGAGCTTGCATCCATACAAGAAGCATGTTTCGCGCTAGGTCTGAAACTCTTTGGTCCAGATGACCCTTATTTCGGCCTAAACTCACCCGACCGTAGACGAGTACTGGGAGTAAATAGCATCCAAGCTATTCGCAACCATTCTCGAACCCATAGGGACCCATACGTGAGAGCTGCCCACTCACGTCCACAAGACATGAACCGGAGAAGACTCTGTGCAAGTCCCCCACGTACGCACCGAGAACCTGCCCGTCTCATACCTGACGCAAATCAAAGTCATCCTGAGATGATGATGATCGAGTCAAATCAACACAACTCTCCTACGACCCACCGAAGGCCTAACCCTCAACCTCCAGTCCCAGACACGAGAATTGAGGACATATTGTTGAAGTTTCTTGAAGTACAAGAAAAGTCTAGCGAAGCTATCCATGCCAAGATAGACTCGTACAAGACAGAGACCGAA
The DNA here is from genome assembly GCA_011420285.2 of Erysimum cheiranthoides. Lineage (NCBI taxonomy): Eukaryota > Viridiplantae > Streptophyta > Magnoliopsida > Brassicales > Brassicaceae > Erysimum > Erysimum cheiranthoides. Next base: position 10,250,169 of record CM022176.2, on the reverse strand, counting down.
GCTAAGCTTAACGAGGTCCTAGGACGAGTTACTAAAGTAGAAAAAGGTTTGGAAGATATCAACTCTCAAATACACTACATGAAAAGAGACATCATGGAGCAAGAGTCGAAGATCACTAACCTGCACTACAAGATTGAAGGAGTAGAAGATAATCTCGAATGGAAGGTCGAAGCCCTGCAAAGTGGTTTCGCTGATCCCAGAGAATATAGTGAATGGAAGTGTAGCGAAGAGTACGAAGCTTACGGAGAAGAAGAGAAGCTTCGCCTTGAGGAACAAGTCATTAAGAGGAAGTCTTGGAAACCCGTCTTCTACCATGAAGACAAGGTCCGAGAGGACTTCGGCCTGGCTGTTTCTGAAGAAGGCCTAGCCACTGAACTCCCACAACCTCTAGAAGAAGCTGAAGATCTAGCAAATCACTCACCATCCTACTTCCAAGAGGAAGGTAAGTCTTTAAATTTCTCTGACCCATGTGAAACTCTTTCTCTTACCTTACAGGGACCTAAAGCCACTGAAGAAAAGGAAGAAAGCATGAATAGCTCCACGGGAGCTGAAGAGAAAGAAGACTTGGCTATCAAAACCGAGGAGGAACCAAGCCACGCGACCAACCGATGGCCGCACGACGAACGGACCAGCCTGCGGCCGGTGAGCCTACGACCGCATGGTCGGGCTCTCGACCCGCGGCCAGACGACCCACGACCGCACGGACAAGCCTCCAGTCCGCGGTCACCAACCGGACCAGCCCTGACCTCCCTCGGACCAGACCCGCATGACGCAGCCTCCACCCTGCGGTCGCCTAGCCCAGGACCGCACAGACGGGCTCCCACCATGCGGCAGACAGACGAACCGGACCAGCCAACCGACGACCCATGGACCGATGATGTGACCGGCCAGCTACCGCAAGCCCATGACCACGCCCCGCGACCGAGGAGCCTCTCGCCGCACGGACAAGGTCTAAGCCCGCGGCAAGCAGTCGACCATGACCCACCATTCGGCCCACGGTTAACGTTCAGTTCGATCGACCGACCCACTACCGATCCGTCCCAACCCTCGGACCACGATCGCGTCCCGCGACCGACCGGCCCTTCGGTCTGTGACCCGATCACCGAACCACCCGACGACCCGTGCCCAGACCGACCAACCGAAGCAACCGATGACCTGCTGCCGCACGACCGTGAACACGACCTGCGGTCGAGAAGCCTCTCACCGCACGGTCGGGCACTGAGCCCGCGGTCGACAGCCGGCCACGACCCGTCCTTCACCCGCGATCGCCAGCCTGACCCGGACCCCTGTCCGCAAAAGGCAATCGATCCGGACCCTACGTGGAGATTCAAAGAAGAGTTAGCTGAGATTGAGCCGAGTCATGATAAGAGCATGATGGAAAAAGAGAAGCATAGTAGTACTTCTGAAGACTTAGATGAAGATGAAGAGGAAACCGAAGTAGTTTACTCATGTGCAGCGACCAAGTTCCCATCGAACAAAGTCCTTGAAGATGAAGCCTTTAAGCAGCTACAGAGGGAGCTTCACGACCAAGGTACGCCAAGGCCGCGAAATCCTCTACCATCTAGAGTTGCCCGTAGACTACCGCCTGTGCCTCTGCAGACACGTTTTCAGCATCCTTATCCAAGAGCGAATGTGTATCAACAAAATCAATTCGAAGGAAGTCAAGTTTCATTTCGTCTGCCACAGCAAGTCTTCCACAGCCAGGAGATAGGTATTTCGAAGCAAGTGAAACACATGGGACAACGGGAGAATCTTTTAGCGCAATATCTCGAGTACGTTAAGATGATTGAGAAGACGACTCGAGAGCGGCTTGACAAGATGGATTCGATTCTTTGTGGGAAGATTGATGAAATTTCGGCTTTTGTCAAGAATTTTGGGGAGAAGCATACGCGAGATGTCGAGGAAATCGACAAGAGATTTCGACGCATCGAGAGCGAAATCGGGAGCTGTTTCATAGGAGGACAAGACCACGCCGGAAGATTGGAGAATAGCGACAAAGTGACCAAGGCCATAGGGGACCGCCTCGACCACTTTTCGATTGAGACAGTTAGGAAGCTCACCGATGTTCTAAGTTACATCGACCTGCTGCAAAGACGTGCAATCTCCAGCGAATGCACCATTCAGAAGATCTTGGTTCGGCAAGACAACTTGGAGGAAGCTTTTCTAGATGAGTCTAGGAAAATAATTGGCTCCCACGACCACACCTCAGCCATACTTAGGGTGACTAGAGTACTTCGTGAGGAGGCCGCCAGGAGAGCCAACCTGCCAAGAGAGGAGTCCATAGAAGCTCGGCAACGCGCTGTTAGACGCCAAGACGAGAGAACGGAGGGAGGAGAGCCAAACCCGCATGTGGGGTGCAACGTGGTGAATGCTCATCCTGACCCTTCCAATTCGCAAAGACCGATCTTACATCGCGAGCCACACGGCATTTCACTTTTGAGAAACCGTTGGTATCCGCAATGGATAAGCTTAAGAGACCTCGGAGATTTCAACCGGGCAGTTGCAGATCTACCCCCAGGTACCTCTTTCGCTGAAGCTTGTTTGAATTATGATATTGATCGCTTTTTCCTGGAAAGTTGTGAAACTAGAAAGGAGATGAGAGAGCTATATGAGCAAGCTTTGAACCACACGAGGCCGTTCAACACGCTGAGGAAGCTAGAGCCCCCAGGACGATTCGTAGTAACTTGTTACATACGCGGAATCGAGTTCAGGGATGCACTTTGCGACTCAGGTTCTTGCGTAAATGTGATGACCTCAGCAATGGCGAGACAAATTGGGATTAAGGAGTTACGACCTTCTGAGATTCGCATAGGGCTAGCGAACTCGACTTTCACAACACCGGAAGGTTTGATTGAGGACATGTATGTCCGAATCGGAAATTGTAATATTCCGACCGACTTTCACGTCATCGACACGATGGAAGGAATGCACTCTCAACTCATACTTGGAGGACCATTTCTATCTACCACTGGAGCCGTAATGGATTGGACCAAGGGAAGAATGTTCTTCACTAACATCAATGAAGACATTTTCTACGAGGCAAAACCGCCAACACGGAACAGAAGTCGTGATGACCATAGGAGAAGACAACCACGAGAGGAAGAAGAAGGATTCGAATGTCGAAGGGAGCCTAGGCAAGCTTGTCATGAGACAAGAACTCCATCCGCCTGATCTCTAAGACACCAACGTCGAGCTCAACGACGTTAAACAAAGCGCTGGATGGGAGGCAACCCATCATTAGGTTATGTTTTTGATTTTTGGTTTTTGGTTTTGTTTATGCCTTATGCTTTGATGTGTCTTTTATCTTTGTCGAAAGGAAGTAAGCAGGAAGATTTGGTCGCCACACGGAAGAGTCTCTCAGACTTGGCGACCCAGTCCCTGCCGCATGACCAAGCCACCAGCCCGCGGCAGCAAGGCCTCTGACCGCATGGTCGGGAGCTGAGCGTGCGGCCGAGCGACAGACGGACGAGCAAACCGGGAATAACGATCGGCCGATCGACCGACCACACGGGTCACGTACCCGCTGTCCTAAGCCGTCATGATCGGATCTCCAGCCCGCGACAAGCCAGCCATCCGTCCCAGCGATGTCATTCGTCCTTTATGATCTTAATCACGGACACATTGAGTGGATCTACAACCACGACCATACCATTAACATAACTATATCTATCTATCTATTTATTTATATTAGGATTTTATCTTTGGTTTTTGTTTTTCTAATTCGTTATTGATGGTTTTAGGTTTTGTAACAAGTATATACAAGCAAGGAAAGGAAATCTAGCATTGGGAGAAAGAATTACGGACAGTCACTATCCACCACCGCCACACCATCACTCCACCGTATCCACCGGACAAGAATTGGCAACAATTTAAGTCTAGGGGAAGACGTTCCATCATTATTACGGTGACATCGTTCTTAACTCTATCTTTAAATTTATGATTATCATCCTCTTCTCTTTCTTTTTCACACCGAGGACGGTGTGATTTAAGTCTGGGGGGGATGTTCATCCTTTACTAATGATTTTACCTTTTACTCTTGTTGACTTGCGAAATTTTCCATTTTTACATCAATATTGAATTTCTTTTTATCGAGTCGTTTTTATTGAGTCAAAATTAGTAGGGAATTACAATCTTATTCTAACGGTTTATCTGATTTGATTAACACTCCACTCTTGATCACGCTTGACTACGGAGCCAAGTTTGGATAGGCCGTGAGCGGATTCGACAATCCCTAAAGACCCATGTTCGATGGATATCCAGATGATCTAACGTTGTCTCTAACCTTTATAGGACTTAAACCGGACTTAATTGTCGAGCCTTGGGATCTGAGATATAGTTGAGTAGAGTTCTGATGGATTGTGCAATAATCTCCTGGTTTAATTCTTTGTTCATTAAACCTATTACACAATCAGGATCTAGGTTCTTAAGAACAGAATCAAGAGATCTCGTGAGTTACCTTGAGATTGCAGCGGAAGATCTGGTAATTGTCAGAGATCAGCAGAGAACAACCTAGGGAGGCTCCTCCAATGGCTCACACACGCTATGGCAGGACAACGGCTGCTAGACCTCTCTGGGAAGTGGCGCAGAAGGGAGAGACAGAGAAGACGGCCAAGCTCTAGGGTTTTTCGCAAAAAGCTAATGAAAAATTCGGCCCATGCCTAGCTTATATAGGTCCGAAATTCTCCAGTCCTTCTGGACTTATGGGCCCAAGGCCCAATCTGATTAATTCCCGTAGAATTAATCAGGCCCTTATATATCTCTCTTATTACAGTAAATGCCTGGCACTTTTACTGTATTTCTGCTTCATACTTTCCATACAGTTTCCTGGTAGCTTAAGCGTGTGACCCAAATGGGATCATATAATAAAGGCAATAAGTTCAAGACTTATAGATCATGAGCGGACTCTAGCAAGCCATCATGACCCCCAACATTATATGACTTATGTCTGATCAATGACATCTCTTACTTTCTAGAGACAGTACAGAGATTACTGGACATAATTCCAACAATCTCCCACTTGTACTGGAATCTCTGAATTCATAATCCCTTTCGTCTCGATATCTCGATTAGTCATAAGGCAAGATGAGTGTCATCCTTATAAAGCCATGTTCATCGGACTCTGATTTGACACTGACAAATCCAAACGACTCGGGAGAGCCCGTTTGAGCATGGCCATGCATTTTCCAGTTCAAATCTCCGATTGGCCTAGAGATATTCACTCCATTTATATTGGAGGGACAAATCCCGTCTTGTTCCATCACTGCAAACTGCTCACTTCGTAATGCACCCAAACAAGGTCCGTATTACTGCCGCTGAACGACAGCGTTAGACAATGATCAAAGCGCATCAGTTCATGTGCAGTCACATGCATGCGAACTCAGGTCTAAGGACTATACTCTATAGTCGTAGTGAGAATCTCTTATGACACAGATATAAATATCCTGAAGAGTTCTCACAAGTGGGTCTTGTCCGGTCGTATGTACCCCAACAATACACCTATGTACTGACTTTGATGCCGAACATCTATGGCACCATGAGACTTGGTCATAAGTCACGTACCAATCTAGTCTCTAATGGTTGTTGGTGTTCCAATTTCAACAAACTTCGACTAGGGACACGGATGATATAAATCATTTATCAAATATAGGGTCTCACGATCAAGTCAAATGATTTCGATAACTCAAGACCAAATCATTTACTTCGATGGCCTATAAAATGATTCACATCCCTTTTGGAACGATTATTTCATCCCAGCTAAAATAATCCAGAAATTTCAAATTTCATTAAACATAAAATGTTTTGTAATAACATATTCAAATAACTAAAATAAACTCTCATACTCCCACTCAAATTGAGATTACATTTCAATATCTCTAATGCCTACAGCTTCAGTCAAGGACTCGAGCTTAGGCCTTGGGAGTGGTTTAGTCAATGGATCAGCTACATTATCCTCAGTTGGAACTCGGCTGATCTTGACTTCCTTTCTATCAATAATATCACGTATCACGTGATATTTTCTTTGTATATGCTTGGATTTCTGGTGTGATCTTGGTTCCTTTGCCTGAGCTATAGCACCATTGTTATCACAGAAAAGTGCCAGAGGCTCAGCCGCATTGGGCATCACACCTAGTTCCATAATGAACTTTCGTATCCAAACAGCTTCCTTCGCTGCTTCTGAGGCGGCGATATATTCAGCTTCTGTTGTGGAGTCTGCAACGGTGTCTTGCTTGGAGCTTTTCCAGCTCACTGCACCGCCATTCAGACAGAAGATATAACCGGACTGTGACCGGAAATCATCTCTGTCTGTCTGGAAACTTGCGTCCATGAATCCACTGACTTCTAGCACATTACTCCCACCGTACACCAAGAACTTATCCTTAGTATGTCTCAGATATTTCAGGATATTCTTGACGGCAATCCAGTGGCTTTCACCTGGATTTGACTGGTATCTACTCGTCATGCTCAATGCATAAGCAACATCAGGACGAGTACATATCATGGCATACATGATAGATCCTATTGCAGATGCATAAGGAATATTCTTCATGCGCTCAAGCTCAGCAGCCGACGTAGGGCTCTGCGTCTTGCTCAGCGTTGTGCCATGCACCATTGGCGTGAAGCCTTTCTTGGAACCAGCCATGCTGAATCTATTTAGGACTTTGTCAATGTATGAATCTTGACACAAGCCTATCAGCCTTCTAGATCTATCCCGGTAGATCCGGATTCCAAGAATGTACGCAGCTTCACCCATGTCTTTCATGGAAAAACAACTTCCAAGCCAGTCCTTTACCGACTGCAGCATTGGAACGTCGTTTCCGAGCAAAAGTATGTCATCGACATACAAGATAAGAAATACGATTTTGCTCCCACTAACCTTCTTATACACGCAGTGTTCTTCTTCGTTTCTGATAAAATCAAATTTCTTGATAGCTTCATCAAAACGAAGATTCCAGCTCCTAGATGCTTGCTTCAATCCATAAATGGATTTGTGAAGCTTGCATACTTTACCAGCATTCTTTGGATCTACATAACCGTCAGGCTGTGTCATATACACATCCTCTTCCAGAATACCATTCAGGAAAGCGGTTTTCACGTCCATCTGCCAAATTTCATAGTCATGAAAAGCTGCAGTTGCTAGTAGAATCCGAATAGATTTCATCATAGCCACTGGTGAATAGGTTTCATCGTAATCCACTCCGTGAATTTGCCTGAAACCTTTTGCCACCAACCTGGCTTTATAAATCTGGACATTTCCATCCAAGTCAATCTTCTTCTTGAAGATCCATTTACACTCGATGGGTCTTGCACCATCAGGTAAGTCAACCAGTGTAAACACTTGGTTTATTGACATAGAGTCCATTTCGGAATTAGCGGCCTTGTGCCACAAATCGGAGTCTGGGCCCATCATAGCTTCATTGAAGTTCGAGGGTTCATCACCATCAACGATCAGAAGATCATGACAGTCAGTCACGAGAAAACCCTGATACCTATCAGGTTCGTGACGGATCCTCCCGGATCTTCGAACTTGTGGTACTACAGGTTCAGGCTCTACAATTTCTTGTAGGTCCTCCTGCTGCTCTTCCAGATCAGGTTGAGCAGTATCCTGTTCATCTTGAATTTCTTCAAGCAGTACCTTCTTATTCCCACCTACTTTCTTAGAGAGAAATTCTCTCTCAAGAAAGTTACAATCTCGAGCAATAAAGACCTTATTCTCGGATCGAAGGTAGAAATAGTAAGCTTTGGTTTCCTTAGGATAACCAATGAAGTAGCATTTATCAGACTTTGGTGTAAGCTTATCAGAGATTAATCTCTTAACATAGGCCTCACAACCCCAAATTCTGAGATAAGACAGCTCTGGTGTTTTGCCAGTCCATAGTTCATATGGTGTCTTAGCTACTGACTTAGATGGCGCTCTGTTTAAGGTGAACGTTGCTGTTAGCAGAGCATATCCCCAAAGGGATAATGGAAGGTCTGTGTGACTCATCATAGCCCGAACCATGTCCAACAAGGTCCGATTCCTCCTTTCAGACACACCATTCCATTGAGGTGTTCCAGGAGGAGTGAGCTGGGAAACTATCCCACACTCTCTCAGATGATCACTGAACTCTTGGCTCAAATATTCTCCTCCTCTGTCGGACCGGAGAGCTTTAATGTTCTTGCCAAGTTGGTTCTGTACTTCATTTTGGAACTCTTTGAATTTCTCAAAAGATTCCGACTTATGTTTCATTAGATAAACATAGCCAAACCTACTGAAATCATCAGTAAAGGTTATGAAGTACTGATAGTTTCCTCTTGCATTCATGGACATTGGGCCACACACATCGGTGTGTATCAGGCCCAATAAGTCACTGGCCTTCTCGTTGGGTTTATTAAAGGGGCCCCGTGTCATTTTGCCCATCAGGCATGACTCGCATTTCTCACATGACTCGAAGTCAAATGAGCCAAGAAGTCCACCAGAATGGAGCCTCTTAATGCGTTTTTCACTGATGTGCCCTAAACGACAATGCCATAAAACGTTTTGTTCTCTTCATTAGGTTTGAAACGTTTGGTATTGATGTTATAAATTGGCGCGGATTGGTCAAGTATGTAAAGCCCATTCGAAAGAGGGGCACTTGCATAGAACATATTATTGCGATTGAAGGAAAATAACTTATTCTTAATAGAACAATCATAACCTTCCAAATCCAATAAAGAAACTGAAATAATATTTCTGCTTATCGCAGGTACAAAATAAGAGTTATTAAGTTCAAGAACCAATCCCGAAGGTAAAGACAATGAATAAGTGCCTACAGCTAGCGCCGGAACTTTCGCTCCATTCCCAACTCGTAGCTCCACTTGTCCTTTCTTTAGCCTCCTACTGTTGCTGAGACCCTGCATATTCGTACAAATATGAGCCCCACAACCAGTATCCAAGACCCAAGAGGTGTTATTAGAAGTAGTTGTATTAACTTCTATAACAAAAATACCTGATGAAGAAACTTCCAAAGTCTTCTTCTTCAAATCTTTGAGACCTTCCAGGAATTTCTTACAATCCCTCCTCCAATGCCCCGGTTCTTTGCAGAACCTACAGATGTCTGTGGGCCCAGCTTTAGACTTAGGCTTGGGTTTAGCCGTGTCCTTGTCCGAGACAGGGACAACTTTGCCCTTTCCCTTAGCCTTCGCAGAAGGCTTCTTAAAGCCCTTGCTCTTTTGTACAATAAGTAAATTAGGGTCCTTGGCAGAAGCCTTCTTCAAGCTGGGTTCTGCAGTCTTGAGCATTCCGTGAAGCTCAGGCAGAGTCTTAGTCAAGCCATGCATGTTAAAGTTCAGAATGAACTGGTCATAACATGCAGGTAAAGACTGCAGAATGATGTCACAGGCAAGTTCCTGGCTCATCGGACAGTCAAGTTTCTGAAGATGATCGAGATAACCCATCATCTTCAGCACATGAGGACTCACTGCCGCATTAGGAGCCATCTTACAGTCCAGAAGGTTCTTAACTGTTTGGAACCTTTCGACTCTTGCCTGTTCCTGAAACAGCTGTTTCAGGCCTGCCATCATATCGATAGGCGACAGCACACCCTCGAACTGCATTTGCAGTTCCGGAGTCATGGTCGCCACCATCAGGCAATAGACATCCGTCTCATCTGTCGAATGCTTTTCCCAAGCATTCTGCACAGCTCTGGCGGCATTAGCAGGAGGCTGCTCGGGGAGAGGATCATTGAGGACATACTCCTTCCTCTCCTGTTTGAGGACCAACCTCAAATTCCTCGACCAAGTCAGGAAGTTTGTTCCGTTCAACTTCTCCTTGTCGAGAGAAGAACGGATGTTGAAAGTGTTTTGAGTGCTATTAGATGAAGTCATTGCTGAAACATAAGATAAAAGGATTTTAGTTAATATGTTCAACATGAGTAATCTTTAAAACAAGAAAACTCGCATTACATTCAATAACATAAGTTACCCTCAATAGAATATAATGATTCCAAGATCCACATATAACTGAGATCAAAGTGGGCCACTAGCCGTCACCCAACCTTAGCTTATATTGGTAAGCCCTATTTCGGCTAATTATATCCGTGATATAACTCTTGGTTGTGAATCTGGGCCTGTGGCCCAATCCACTCTGATGTCTCAAGGCCCGGGACTCCCGATGGCCCAGTCAAGAAAACCAGTCTATACAGTCATGTAATCACTAATCTCTGGGACTCCCAATGAAATTAGTGAATCACAAACCGTCTTACCCATGCAAGAGCAGTCACCCTCACACTGTAAGGCCATGAGTGCAATGGAATGGGCTTCAACAGCTGACATAGACCGGACAAGACATCCAACGCTTGATATTTATGAGGTTGTAGGTTTTTCCTAAAATTTCCCCCCAAAATAGAAGATTACTATTTTGGGAAACTTTCCATTTTTGGAAACTTACTAAATATGGAAATTTTTCTTAATCGGGAAACATACTAGATTTGGAAACTTTCCACAAATGGAAACTTCCTAAAAGTGGAAACTTTCTAACTTAAGAAATTTCCTAAACACGGAAACTTTCTACTTATAGAAATTTCCTAAATCCTAAACAAGCAAATCTAGAAATTTCTAATTTAAGAAACCTTTCTAATTTGGAAATTTAGGAATTAATTAATTAAAATTTCAAATAATTAAATAAATTAATTTTAATTAATTCTGAACCAAGATTCTAACCCTAAACCAACCTGACCGGTTCGGTTTAGGGAAGAACCCTAATTGCATCGCCCTAGCCGCCGGTTGCTTGCCAAGCAAGCCAGCGAAATCGCTAAGCTTTCCGGACGGCCGCGGGACGAAGCTGGACGTGGTGAGAGAAGGCCGAACAGCCAGCGATCGTGCGAAAACTGACGACATCGCCACCTTCCGCGAGCCACCTCGCCGCTCGAGACAACCACGCGACACGATCCACAAGCGATCGGTCCGTGCGTTCCTCGAGCCGGATATCGCTTCGCGCGATTGTCCGACGCATGCCAATCCAAACCTTGAGTCGGCCATGCGATTTTGTTAGGCTTTCAATTAGGTTTTTCAGACTTAAGTGTTTTATCTCATCAAACTTTTAGCAAGCAATATTGATTCAAAACACTTCTAGAAACAACCTAATACTCGATCCTAATCAAAAGAATCCTACAGAACCATTTGCTCTGATACCACTGATGGATTGTGCAATAATCTCCTGGTTTAATTCTTTGTTCATTAAACCTATTACACAATCAGGATCTAGGTTCTTAAGAACAGAATCAAGAGATCTCGTGAGTTACCTTGAGATTGCAGCGGAAGATCTGGTAATTGTCAGAGATCAGCAGAGAACAACCTAGGGAGGCTCCTCCAATGGCTCACACACGCTATGGCAGGACAACGGCTGCTAGACCTCTCTGGGAAGTGGCGCAGAAGGGAGAGACAGAGAAGACGGCCAAGCTCTAGGGTTTTTCGCAAAAAGCTAATGAAAAATTCGGCCCATGCCTAACTTATATAGGTCCGAAATTCTCCAGTCCTTCTGGACTTATGGGCCCAAGGCCCAATCTGATTAATTCCCGTAGAATTAATCAGGCCCTTATATATCTCTCTTATTACAGTAAATGCCTGGCACTTTTACTGTATTTCTGCTTCATACTTTCCATACAGTTTCCTGGTAGCTTAAGCGTGTGACCCAAATGGGATCATATAATAAAGGCAATAAGTTCAAGACTTATAGATCATGAGCGGACTCTAGCAAGCCATCATGACCCCCAGCATTATATGACTTATGTCTGATCAATGACATCTCTTACTTTCTAGAGACAGTACAGAGATTACTGGACATAATTCCAACAAGTTCTACTCCGAGCCTCACGAGACATTGCACTTCTTCATCAGTATGGTCCCCTCACTCTTCCCTTCAATACTCTAAAAAAAAAAAAAAAAAAAAAAAAAAAATAAAAAAGAAGAAAAGAGAAGACGACGGAAGTGAACCAAGGGATGTGCGGCTACACCCGGGCATACTTTGGACCTCATGGAAGTCTATTTTATAAAAGAAAAAAGAGAAAGAGTATATAGGTCAAAAAGAAGTGAACCGAGGGATGATGTGGCAACCACCATGCATACTTCGGACCTCATGGAAGCCTGTCCCTAACACGTTTGGCCCAAGAAACAAACTCGAGGAGGTGCAAACCCTAACCCTAATTCTGAGCACCGTATATATAGACCTCTTAGGTCTAGGGTTTCGGTGTGTGCACGTTTTGGAGAAGAAGGAAGTGTAGCCGCCGACTTAGAGAGAAAGCTTGAAGACTTTGAGAGCCTCCTTGGACGTCTCTCTCAGCCCCTGTTGTTAGATCTCTTTGTGTTTTTACTGTTCTTTGCTTTTACTTTGTTAGGAGAAAGATCTAGCTTCTATACACTTGTTGTGAGAAGTCGGATCCGAACCGTTGTTGAAACCCTATCTATTCTATCGTTTTATGCTTTTGAGTTTCCCTTTTATTGCTTTGATGATTGGATCTACTATGTGTGAGTAGTTTACTAGTTGGGTGTAAGGGGTGATTCAAAGGGGATTTTAATGGGTAGATTAACTTGAGTGGCGGTTCGTTAGGATAGTTTCTTTTGCTCCTGTTCTTCTTCTAACCTGATCGTTAAAGCCTGTGTTAAGGAGTAATTAACCTTGACCTTGATCATAGACCGTTTGCCTGCTAACCGTTGAAAGTGAATAATCCGAACTAGGTATAGAAGAGCTTGAAATATCACGCTTGAAGATTTACATTGTATCGTGTGCTCGTAGTGAACGTATCGATTCTTATCTTAATGATTGCTTCTTATTGAGTTTCTGATCAACCTGCATTAGTCACTGAATTAGTTTCTAGTCAAACCGTATTAGTTACCGAATTTGATAGTGATAGCATCAACCTAACCGATTAGGGGTTTGGTGGCCTTTAGAAATCGTAGTTCGTGAACAGGCTTTAAATTGAACCTATCCAGGATCCTCAAGTGAACCCTATCTATGAATCCCCCGCGAAAATCCCTACATGCCCAGCGTTTCTCTTTATTGCTTACAACCCACGTTTCAATCGCTCTGCTTACTTGCTTTCGTTTACTTCTTTGTTTCAGTTTTAGGTTTGTTTTCTTTTAGTTTGGTTCCGCTTTGCTTTGCTGCTTTCGTTTAGGTTAGTTCACTAGGGTTAGTTTATTCGCTTCTTTTATTTGCTTTCTTAGTTTTAGGACCGTGACACAACAACAACAATACCTATCGTTTGGTCCTAGCCTGATTTCTTTTCTTGCAGGACTCGCTTTGGTAACTCTCTCCGGGTGGATGGATACCTAAAGTACTACAAGCGATTAGCTGTGCACTTGCAACTTTTCAATTGTTTTGCCCAAGGTTAAACTCCTGAATTTCTTATTTGGGTGAAACTAGTGAGGGCTAACTTTAGCTCCCATCATGCGGGAAAACTTTTTATCCATGGAGATCGAGCTATACATGGGAGAGAAAGAGAACAAAGAAAGACTTTATTTCGCAAGAGAGAGAAAGCTTTGGTCTGATGTTAGTTTTGTCTTTTCATTTTGTCCATATGACAACTTTGAAATATGTTATTTGAGACATTTTTGTTAGATTTCTCATACGTTTAGTGTACGTATGTTTCCATATGATTAAAAAAAATCAATAATTTAATTCATATGTGTAAGTAATTTGTTCATTAATGTTTATTGATAAAATACCAATATATTTATTGTAAAAATTCTAAGAATTGTAAAAAACGAGAAAGTTTTATCGATATAAGGTACCTGGATAACACAAGGTGAGGGTCAGGATCTTCGATTTCATTAAAGACGGGGGATTTCACCATGCTTACAAGCTTTGGACCATCATAGAGGCTAATTTCATGTGTATACGTCGAGGTGACATTCATGGGTGATCTAGGAGAAGACATCATTGGGAATTTATTAGAAGAAAAAATTTCTTCTAATTTACTTTTCTCTTCAATTTCTTTGTTGTAATCATCCTCCCTACGTAAAAGGAACATGATATCACAACCTCTATCAATAGCCAAACGTTCAGGAACATGATATCACAACCTCTATCAATAGCCAAACGTTCTATGAATGTGTGAATAAGTGTTGAGAATATGGTTTGGTCACACTATTGCAAGAACACATCCTTAATACAAAGGAACTCAAGAGCCAAACGAAGTTTCAAGCTTTTTTTGCACAACAAATTGAAAAAACCCTAAATTCCACAACCTCATAAATAAAGAGCACAAATCATGAAAAGAAAACTATCTAATGTAATTTTTCCTAAAAGGCAATATATTCATATTCATATAAAAAAAAGAGCACAAATCCTCTTACCAGTCGACTAGACAATCGGAAAATTGAGAGTCGCCATCGTCAGAGTTTAGAGAACCCGTCGAATCCAAAGAGTCTTGAGATTCAAGAGATTCTAAAGAAACTCGGAAAGCTGGTGATGGTGGAGGAGCTGGTGAAGAACGGTTTGAAAGCTTCTGAGAACGCAGTGACTTTTGCAAAGCAAAATAGAAAAAAACAACAAAAAGAATGACAAAAAGAAGAAGAGCTTTCGCTGAAGAATCCATCGAGACATGAAAGAAGAAGAAGAAGAAAGATGAAAGAAGTAAGAGAAAGCTGGATGGGATTGGATGAGAAAGAAGAAAGAAGTAAAAAAAAAAGCTAGATGAGAGTGGAAGAGTTTTCGTCAGATTGGATGTGATTGTTGTGCGTCTCGAGGGGGGGGGAGGGAGGAAGGAAAGATTTTGAGTTTTGGTCAGACTAACTTTTTTTTTTTCTTTTTAAAATTATAATATGAAATTAGGATTAGATAAAGTAGGCCTGGGCAAAAAACCGAAACTGAATAACCGAAAAAAAACGGTTCTGGTTCGGATATGGATATAGGCTAAATACCGGATGGTTTTTTTTTTGGAAACCATGGTTCTCGGTTCGGATTCGGTTAGTAACCGGAACCGAATAGCGAACCGAAATATATAAACCTAATGTTTCTTCTTAGTCTTCTTACCTTATGCATTTTGGTTTTTTTGTTTCTGTTATTTGTGAACATGGTCTTTGTTGCTCTTTGGTGGAAGAGATATGTTTTGTGGGAAAAGTAAAATGAAGGAAGAGTTTAGACTTTGTAGTACACTTAAACAAGCCGTTAATATGAGGAGAAAGATTGATGAAAAAAGAAACAATTTATGTGATTCTTTGAAGGTGAGAGAGACGTTTATAATATTTTCTCAATAGTTGCAAATAAGAAGTTTATCATATTTCAATGCTCTGGTAGAGTTGAAAATTATGAAGGTTATATGAAGAAAACGTTACAGAGAAAAGTTGATGATGAAAAGTTATTATATAGTGGGAAGAGCTCGATTATGTATTACTGAGATATTTGAAGTTAATGTAATGGAAGATATGGTTGGAAAGTTATATATGCTACTTGTAGTAATTATTCCAATAATTAATGTTTGTCAAATCATATTAAAGATTGTGGTGCTTACATCTAATATAGTTATATTCTTATTAGACAATTCCAATTATACTATATACATATGATGTACGTACCGCTTAATCAAATTCGGCGTGTGTAGATTACGCTGCACGTCGAAATTACAAAATTGAGTTTACAGGTAAAGCGACGTTCATCCTCACCACCGACATCAGGAAGGTTTTCATTGACATTAGAGTAAGTGAGATCAACTTGGGTGATGTTGAGTGTCAACATTGGATTTGAGAAGATGATAGAGATAAGTAAGGTTTAAACGACGGAGAACGGTAGGCTCCATCTTGAAATCGTGCGGGAAAACTTTTTATCCATGGAGATCGAGCTATACATGGGAGAGAAAGAGAACAAAGAAAGACTTTATTTCGCAAGAGAGAGAAAGCTTTGGTCTGATGTTCGTTTTGTCTTTTCATTTTGTCCATATGACAACCTTGAAATATGTTATTTGAGACATTTTTGTTAGATTTCTCATACGTTTAGTGTACGTATGTTTCCATATGATTAAAGAAAATCAATAATTTAATTCATATGTGTAAGTAATTTGTTCATTAATGTTTATTGATAAAATACCAATATATTTATTGTAAAAATTCTAAGAATTGTAATACCAACATATTTATGTTATGATTCTCTCTCGAATAGGGTTTATCTTTTAGATATCTTAATTGGATTTGAGAAAATTTGAAATATTTTGTAAAAGTTTAATGCGATTTTGATGTTTAATTGGTTGCCGAATCTTGCGAAATTTTCCATTACCTGTGTTTCTTCTTTTATACGATGATTCGTTGAGGATCAAAATTGTGTTCTCAGTATCTGGAATGTGCTCATTTTATTGCAGGGATTGACATGACTGCTTCCTGGATAAGTCTAATCTGAGTTTGTGTGTTATAATGGTGGACAACATACTTCCTAGTAGGTTTTTTGGAGCGGGGCAGGAACCAAAAAAGCGTAAAATAAATGGGTATTTCCAATTTTGGATGATTGATTAAGTTATCGCAAAAGCTCTACTTCCAGACCAGATAGCAAGGTTAAAACGCTCTTCTTTTGGGATGTTGCTGAATATGCCATCGATGTGTGCGCGTGGGGGCCTCGATTTACTTACTCTTTACTTTGCAAACAGCTGGTCACAAAAAAGAAACATGAACTTTGGTTTCGATTCGGTGGGAAGTCCTGGAGATTTTTTTTGAGAGAGTTTGGTATTGTAACAGGTCTTTGTTGCGGAAAATTACCAAACAAGGATAACAAAGGCAAATCAGTTGTTAAAGACTATTCATATTACTCTACTTTGTTTGGGGACGAGAAAAATGTTATTGTAGATTGGATCGTCGATACACTTAAAAGAGGAAAGGTGAAAGACCCCGAATTGCGGATACGCTATGCTTGCCTTTTACTGGCCGAAAAAATATCGTGTCCAACATCGCGCATAACCCCTATATCAAGAGAAAGCGTTGAGTTAGTCAA
The DNA here is from genome assembly GCA_011420285.2 of Erysimum cheiranthoides. Lineage (NCBI taxonomy): Eukaryota > Viridiplantae > Streptophyta > Magnoliopsida > Brassicales > Brassicaceae > Erysimum > Erysimum cheiranthoides. The sequence goes on along the minus strand of CM022176.2, from coordinate 10,233,239 downwards.
AGATGTTAATATATTCCTTGCACATCCGTGGGACATTATGTCATTTAAGCGGATTTTGCAGAGCATTAAGTCTATAACTATGAAAGAACTTGCAAATCCGTCCATCGCAATCAAAGGTTTTGTTTATGCCTTGCAGTTAGTTGCATTGAAAGCAATTCCGACAATTAACTGTAACCTCAATCCAACTAGGGGAAAAATTATGTTGTCGGTGGTTTGAAAAATCGAAAAGAATACAGAGGTTAGATGGTTACAAATTATGTTGTAAGTAATTTGTTCATTAATATTTGTTGATAAAATACTAGCATACATTGATTTGTTTGATGATAATATGATCTTATAATATGAATTTTTAAATAACTATATGAACATATCGTATAATAAATTTATAAATTGTTTCAAATGCGATACAAACGTGTATATTTTCAAATAGGTAAATATTGCTCATCGGACTGATTCATGTACATACATAAAATAGTTCACATTAAACTAATTTACGTATGTACAAAATAAATAAGTCAATAACGGCTTACTTATATATTTGACTATGTAATACTTTTGAAGTATATATGCATGTTAAAGTTGTGTGTACTTCTACAAAAACTGCTAAGAGTTTGATAAATTTGTGTTATACTTTGTTAGTTAACATATGTACATTGATAAAATATTTATTAATTTTGAGTATTTTTCATTTCTACCACTTATATTAAATATAGTTTTTAAAAATCATGTCAACTTACACATTAATATTTTTTCTTAGTACTAAGTGATCAGTATAAACACATTATGTCAGACACGTATACATAATTTGCTAAGAGTATTAAGTCAATTTAATGACAAATTATGCACATTCATACATTTTAGAAAAACTCATCTCAATTGACGCACTTTTTAAGTTTCGGTATTTTTACTGTAATATTTTTTAACACCAATAAGTTCTTGCAAAAGTTGTCGAAAACTAACCAGAAAAATGTTAGATTAATCTATATATATAATAGGAGAGTTGTCTCTCCTCTTAGAGTGTCCACATAGACGACACCACAGCGTACACGTCATCATATATTTTTAATAGGTATAAAATGTTACTAAAAAGATTTGAACCTCTTACCTTATCAATGTAATGAGTGCATTCCAAACCAAATTGCCATTTAGATCATTTTGATTGATATCAAAATTTAAACTATATATCTTACTTTATAAAAGTTCCACCACAATTTATTTACTAAAAGACGAAACATTTTTAAAAAATTAATCCACATACTTTTATATTATCATCTTTTGATAAACTAAAATATTTGTTCACAAACAATAACGTGGTTTAATATAAATAAAAAGTAATATAATAAAACAAACAAAAATACGTGATAAAAAAATAGGACAAAAATACAAATAAAAGTTAATGAATTAATCAAACAAAGCACAAAAATATTTAAGATAAAAATATGAATAGAAATTAGATGCATATAGATAATTTTCAAACACATATAATTTATATATGAAAAATAGAAAACATAAAAAAAAGTTATCACGCTAAAAAAACATTAACTTTTTCAAGAGTTATAAAATATTTATATTAAAAGAGAAAGTTTATATGATAGTAAACTATAGAATTTAGATTACACAAAATAAGAATATCTATTTTTCAAGAAAAAGTATGTATCAAAAATCAAAATAAAATATATATAAAAAATTGTATAATATATTTAAGGAAAGAATTGTGATTTAAAAGTACAATTATATACAAGATTTCTTCAAACAATAAGGTTAGAGTGCAATATTCCATGGAAAATGCAATATATGAGAATAAGAAGAATTCAAAGATAAAATTTAATATGTAGGAAAAAAAAACATTTTATAATAGACAAGAAAAATAAAAAATAAAAATGAAATAGATAAAGAGAAAATAATTTTACATAAGTTTACAATGAATCAACAATCCAATCAATTATTTTAACGAAAAGAACGTGAAAAGAGAAAATGTCGCGAGGTGGACGACTGCATCTTAGAATATGACGAAAAAAATAACACCGAAATAATTTTAAGAGAAATTGACTAAATTCAAAAAGATGTATTAATATGATATGGTCGAGATTGTTATCTATTTCCTTGAATTTTTTTAACTAATTGTTTACCACGTGTTATCTAAGAATTCGTTATTTTCTTCAAGAGAAACATTATTTTTAATAAAATCTATGTTATATATCATTTCATAAATAAGTTTATGTCTATATAGATTTATCTTTTAAAATTTACTATATTTATATTTATGGCTTATATTATTAATAGTTTCTAAGTACAATCCCGCGCATCGCGCGGGGTCACAAATCTAGTTCATTATATATTGGTTCATCCATATGCTCTATCGCGGATTTCAGGGATAGAACGTCTTTGTTTTGACTATACAACAGTATCTATTTTTTCTTTCTTCAAAACTGTTAAGGTTTTTTTTCCTTGTCTTAGATCGATTGTTTGTATGTAGAGAACTGTGTGTACATTTTCTTGTCACTGCTTGGTTTTTTTAATTAAGTTTGTGATTATCAACAGTTTATCATAATAAACTATTAATGTTTGTCAAATCATATTATCAACAATTATTGTTTGTCAAATCATATTAAAAATTATGGTGTTTAGTTATGGACAATCTGAAAGGGGTAGGTTTGTAGTACACTTGAAAAAACCGTAATATGAAGAGAAAAATTGATGAAAAAAGAAACAATTTATTTGATTCTTGTAAGGTGAGAGAGACATTTAAAATAATTTCTCAATAGTTGTAAATAAGGAGTTTATCATATTTCTATGCTCTAGTAGGGTTAAATATGATGAAGGTTATATGAAGAAAAAGTCATAGAGAAAAGTTATTATATAGTGGGATGTGCTCGATTATGTATTACTGAAATATTTGAAGTTAATGTAATGGAAGATATGGTTGGAAAGTTATATATGGATTGTGATATTGATATGCATCTCAATGATGATTAATTTGTAGGTACCAACATTTGCATGATTGATATAAACATTATTGTGAGTGATATTAAAAATCATGTACTATAATAAGTTAATCATATGGTTATTGGCTCGTGGACCTTGATTTTCGAGACTCTTAAAACAATCATGTGGTCATGTATGGATTAGAAAATGTTTCAATGTTATTCGGTGAGATTGATAATGTATGATAGATTGTATATGATGGATAATCATATATGGACTTGACAAATGTTTTATTGTTGTTTGGTGATGTAGATGCATTTGGTGAGATGGAAGTGTATGATAGATGGTTATATATGGATGAAATGGCATATATATAGTAAGAAAATTATGGTTAAAATTTACGATTATGATTAAGCCATTTAGTCTTCTTCTTTATTTTCTCGATTTTCATAACCAATTCAGTGCTTGGAAAATTATGACCATATGGACTACACTGCTTGGTTTTTTCAATTAAGTTTGTGATTATCAATAGTTTATTGAGAATTCGGCCAAAAAATGCCAAACTTTTCACAATTTGCCAAAACAAACCCAAAGTTCTGGTCTAGCTAAATAAACACTCAATTTTTGTTGACTTTCAAATTTAATAACAAACTTTCTATTGACTTGCCAAATTAACACCCCGTTTATAAACTTAACAGAATATTTAAATGTCATTAACTAAACGTTTATTGTTGGTGTTAAATCAAACGACGTCGTTTTGAATTTTCTAGTTTTTAAAAAAAAATTGCAACATAAGGGTTCGAACCCAAGTTATGTGATTAGTGGAAGAGACATGTTTTGTGTGAAAAGAAAAATGAAGGAAGAGTTTAGATTTTGTAGTACACTTGAACAAACCGTTAATATGAATAGAAAGATTGAAGAAAAAAAAAACAATTTATGTGATTCTTGTAAGGTGAGAGAGACATTTAAAATATTTTCTCAATAGTTGTAAATAAGGAGTTAATCATATTTCTATGCTCTAGTAGAGTTAAACATGGTGAAGGTTATGTGAAGAAAAAGTCACAGAGAAAAGTTGATGATGAAGAGTTATTATATAGTGGGATGTGCTCGATTATGTATTACTGAAATATTTGAAGTTGATGTAATGGAAGATATGGTTGGAAAGTTATATATGGATTGTGAACGATGTGATATTGATATGCATCTCAATGATGATTAATTTGTAGGTACCAACATTTGCATGATTGATATAAACATTATTGTGAGTGATATTAAAAATCATGTACTATAATAAGTTAATCATATGGTTATTGGCTCGTGGACCTTGATTTTCGAGACTCTTAAAACAATCATGTGGTCATGTATGGATTAGAAAATGTTTCAATGTTATTCGGTGAGATTGATAATGTATGATAGATTGTATATGATGGATAATCATATATGGACTTGACAAATGTTTTATTGTTGTTTGGTGATGTAGATGCATTTGGTGAGATGGAAGTGTATGATAGATGGTTATATATGGATGAAATGGCATATATATAGTAAGAAAATTATGGTTAAAATTTACGATTATGATTAAGCCATTTAGTCTTCTTCTTTATTTTCTCGATTTTCATAACCAATTCAGTGCTTGGAAAATTATGACCATATGGACTACACTGCTTGGTTTTTTCAATTAAGTTTGTGATTATCAATAGTTTATTGAGAATTCGGCCAAAAAAATGCCAAACTTTTCACAATTTGCCAAAACAAACCCAAAGTTCTGGTCTAGCTAAATAAACACTCAATTTTTGTTGACTTTCAAATTTAATAACAAACTTTCTATTGACTTGCCAAATTAACACCCCGTTTATAAACTTAACAGAATATTTAAATGTCATTAACTAAACGTTTATTGTTGGTGTTAAATCAAACGACGTCGTTTTGAATTTTCTAGTTTTTAAAAAAAAATTGCAACATAAGGGTTCGAACCCAAGTTCTAGAAGTGCCTAAATGAGTGTTTTACCACTAGACCAGTGATAACTTTCAAACATAATTGTATAATACTTGTTTTTATTATATACGTCCGCGATTTTTTTTTTAAAAAACCTGCAATCTATAAATACTTACAAAACCAAAGCTTAAAATTGTTCAGATTAAATCTGCAATTTAGTACCAAAATCTGGAAATTAACTAACAAAAACCTGCAAACTAACCAAATAAAATCTGCAACTTACCAAACAAAAAATCTGTAATTCACTTACAAAACCAAAACTAAGAATTGTTCAAACCAAACCTGCAACTTAGTTCCAAAATCTGGAAATTAACTAACAAAAACCTGCAATTTTGAAATCAAACCTGCAACTTAAAATGGACTAAACAAAAAAACATAAAACAGGTTGAGCTTATGCCATCTAGGAAAACCAATGACCCCATTCGCTTGCTTGTGAGGCTTGGTATTGTGAACTTTGGTCCCATCTTGATGAATGTGAGGATTGAGCTTGCGAGGACTGAGCTTGGGAGGACTGATCTTGTGGAAAGGAGAATTGTGACGCATCAAATTGATGTCCCTCAAACAAAATGAAACAACATACACAATTAAATAACTATGAAACAACAAACACAATCAAATAGCAACAAAACTCATACACTAATATGGTTCTTCTTTGGTCTTCCTCTTGGTTTCTTACGTGGAATTTCAACAGTTTGATTCGAACAGGTTGTGTTGTTATGCCCTTCTTCTTTGCAATTTGAGCATGTGACGATTCCATTTGCACGGCTTAACTTGGTCTTAGAGCTTGTTTCATACTTAGACTTCATCCTATCATGGTTTTTACGCCTACCAGGTTTACCAGTTCGATTAGGTGGTGGAATCACACCTAATCTATTGGTTTGAGGCCACTCCATTATCCCATTCATAGGTTTGATGCTAAAACTGTAAGTCTCACGCCACCTGATTGCAAAAGACACAATTAAAATAACTATTAAAAGCAGACGTATTGAGAAAACTAAAAATAGAAGGCACGAACCTGATTGTTGTGTAACAATCAGCAACATATTCAGACAGCTTCTTCTTCAGTCCAAGGATTACCTTAGCAGCATGAATACAAGGAATTCCATTCATTTGCCAACTTCGACAAGCACATGTTTGTTCTTCCCTATTCACAACATATGTATTATCATTGCACTCAACTTCTGTCTCTGGCCCTATTGCCCAACGCAAGCGGCATTGTTTTGACTTCTTCTCAACTCTATCTAATTCCATTTGTGTCTTCTTGGTAAACCTTGTCTTCAAATTCTTTGCTAAGTTAGACCTAATATAATTTCTTGTCATGCATTGTTGTCTAATATCCTCTAACATGTCTAGCAAAGGTTTCTTCCTAGCTTCTCTGATGGTCTTATTGAAGGACTCACTCATATTATTGAGATTATCATTGCAATAAGAGCCTAACCTGAAGAATGCTCTAGACCATGTCTCCGGTTTGGTGCTAACAAGAGAGTTAAATGCACCTGAGTCGTATTCCTTCATTACGCCCATGTAGTGATTAAACTTACCTGGTGTGTAGCTCTTTGCAATGAACCAAAATAGTTTCTGTCACCTCTTATCCTTCCCACCTTTCCTCCAGTTCTCATGTATGTGTCTACAACACTGCCTATGCTCTGCGATCTGGAAGAATCGTGGTTATTGCTTTCACCAAACCCTACAAGTACAGAAAAAATCCTATTATAAACATATTAGAAACAATAGGTAAACACTTGTAGATGTTTGTCAAGCGGTAAACACTTCACCTTTTGTTTGTCAGAGGTAATAACATAGTCCTTTCCATATCCTAAGTCTAAATAAGCTGTTAAATGTTTGACAAACCAATCCCAGTTGGTATCATTCTCTACCTCTACAACTGTCCAAGCAATGGGAACAATCCTATTGTCTCCATCTCTCCCAACCGCGGCCAACAACTGTCCCTTTATATCCCATTTTAGAAAAGCTCCATCCAATCCTATCACTGGCCTACAAGTCTTTTTCCAAAATTCTTTCTGTCCATGGAAGCATATATAGAGCCTGTAGAACCTCTGCTTGCTTCCAATTGTAGGTCATGGGATTGTCTCAATTTCAAAAGTGGAGCCTACGTTTTTCTTGAAAACTTATGCTTGATAATCCCATATTCGATCAAAGTGAGCTTCATGGGTTTTTCTTCTTTCTTTCATCACCTTTGTCTTCGCTTTAATACATGAATTTTCCTTTTCTTACAAGTGATACTCCCTCAGGATCTCTGCTTGAATCTCCAATGGTTTGAGTTTTGGATTCAGCCTCAACCTCTCTGCGAATAGGTATGCAATAGTTGAACGATTCAACATCTTGGACTCACCTGATATCTCACACCGATGGACATTCACATATATCTTGATCTGTAATTTTTGTTTCCTCTTCTCATAAGAACAGTAGATCTTCCAAGGACATGGAGCCTCATCTTCTCTCATTGTCGCAGCACACTTTGCACCCATCTTTAAACTATTGCAACTATAGAATTGAATGTTGTATATGCAAAGAGAAACAAAACATAACAAAACTTTAGACCATTACTTATACAAACATCTAAGCCAAAACAGACATTACTGGTTTTCAATGTGTATCTTAGGCAAGCATGTTTGAAATCAGCAGTATCAAAGAATATCTTTCCCAATTGAAGCAGCTCCTCTGGATCAATATCTTCTCGGTAAACTTCCGAAGGTCTCATTTCCTCTTCATTCTCCTTGTCTGATGACAAAGGATCCAGGATTTTCTCTTCATCCCAGGCGTATGCATCCTCAATGTCTTCGTCAACTTCGCAATCATCGTTCCTACTATCCTCTCCAAAAAATATACTTAAATCTCTACATGTTTCTTCCGCAATGCCACCAAAACCATCATCATCGTTGTCACTTGGAGAATCTAGCTCGTCTCTGTCACTAGGAGAATCCATCTCATCTCTGTCACCAGGATGATTCATATCAACTGTCTCCGAATCCACCATTAGCTTACGTTTCGTCGAATGCTTCTTAGTCTTCTTCTTCTTCTTCAAATCTTTCTTTGGACCCATTGATGGATTCTGCAAATTTCGACGAGGACGATTTCCTTCAACAACGTTACTTCTCCTTTTCTTAGCCATCAATTTTGAATCAAGAGAAAAGCCTCAAATCTGTGAAAAACGAAACCTAATTCTTCTTCTCTCTTGTGACCAAAAAAAAAAAAAATTCTTCTTCTCTCTCAGACCTCGATACTGCTTTTGGTACGTCCCAAATATGTGTTATTTTCTTTTTCTTGTTTTTTTAAGGTGAGAGAGACATTTAAAATATTTTCTCAATGGTTGTAAATAAGGAGTTTATCATATTTCTATGCTCTAGTAGGGTTAAAAATGATGAAAGTTATATGAAGAAAAATTCACAGAGAAAAGTTGATGATGAAGAGTTATTATATAGTGGGATGTGCTCGATTATGTATTACTGAAATATTTGAAGTTAATGTAATGAAATATATGATTAAGTTATATATGGATTGTGAACAATGTGATATTGATATGCATCTCAATGATGATTAATTTGTAGGTACCAACATGTGCATGATTGATATAAACATTTTTGTGAGTGATACTAAAAATCATGTACTACAATAAGTTAATCATATGGTTATTGGCTCGTGGACCTCGATTTTTAAGACTCTTAAAACAACCATGTGGTCATGTATGGATTTGTATATGATGGATAATCATATATGGAGTTGACAAATGTTTTAATGTTGTTTGGTGATGTAGATGCATTTGGTGAGATGGAAGTGTATGATAGATGCTTATATATGGATGAAATGGCATATATATAATAAGAAAATTATGGTTAAAATTTACGATTCTGATTAAGCCATTTAGTCTTCTTCTTTCTTTTCTCGATTTTCATAACCAATTTAGTGCTTGGAAAATCATGACCATATGGACTACACTGCTTGGTTTTTTCAATTAAGTTTGTGATTATCAATAGTTGATCTTAATTCTTCTTTGTAAATCTCTCTGATTATCTTAACATCATCAACTCCACCATATGACCACAAGAGATCAATTATTCTTTTTTTCATTATTTGATATATACATATCCACAAATGATTATCCATGTGGATACCCAGTAAAAAATTAGTATGGATAGTCACTTGTGGATGGTCTTTTAAAGATGTTGAAATTGTAAAACAACTATTATTAATATGTTTTGTGGTGATTTCATAAGGACATTATATTTTTGTGTTCATATGCATGCGGTATTGTGGTATTATAGATGTGGTCTTGTGGTTGCATTTGAGAAAGAAATACTAAATTAGTGACCATATCCATGACACTCTCAATTGACGTTAAGATTTCTAGCCTCGTTTTTTTCAAAATGTAATATTTTATTTACCTCATCGAGCCACGAGATCATATCCACAACACCACGTTTACTGTTATTGTAGTATTTGTGCTTCAAAGGCGTGTATCTTATTAAGAAACTGGTAGAACGAATCTTGAGGAGGTTGGATTTGGAGTTAATGACTTCAATGTGTTGAAAATACCTAAGACTACTAACAATTTTGGATGTAAAAAGTATTCCATTCAAATGAAGATTATTTGTAAGGCTACTAGGATTTCAATACATAATTGGGCAAAAGCAGTTTTGGTGTTGTGATTTCTGGAGAGTTAGAGGATGGAACACGAATTGCGGTCAAGAAGGTGATTTCTTTAGGAAGCTGTAACAATTTTGTGACCAAGATATTGGTACTCACTGCGGTCAGACATAGAAACTTGGTTTATTTATTGGGTTATTATGTGCATAGGGACGACAAGTACCTTGTTTATGAGTACATGCCACATAGAGAATTTGAAGTGCACTTGTTTAAGTGGAGTGAACTAGGTCACACTCCTCCGGTATGGAAACAAAGAGTTGATATCGCTCTAGATGTAGCATGGGATCTGAAATATCTACATGAGTTGGCGGGTGCGGAATGAGGCTTCATCCACAGAGATTTAAAGTCTCCTAACATCCTTCTTGGAGATGACATGAGGGCAAAGATTGCTGATTTCAGATTGGTAAAAATATATCCGTTGGGAAAAATTTTGTGCAAGCATGATATCCAGGCACACCAGGTTATCTAGCAAAAGAATATGCTTTGCAGGAAAAATTGACGATGAAAGTGGATGTGTATGCCTTTGTGGTGATCTTAATGGAACTGCGAACAGGAAGAGAATCATTAGACTGTAAATTTCCAGGCAACATAGCTAATTTTGTCTCATGGTTCAAGATAATCCAAATCAACAAAGAAAATATCGTAAAAACGTTCGACCAAATCTTAACAAAGGCGGGCAAAAAAATGATGAAAAGCATTCAGAGAGTTGCTGAGCTAGAAAAAGAGTGCATGACATCAGAATATCAATAGAGACAAGAGATGAGTAAAGTGGTTAATGTGCTCATTGGACTGTCCTACCAAGAAAAAGACGAGAGTTCGAAAAGTAGTCCAACAACCCCAAGTTATCCTCAAATTCTTCGAAAATTGATATATGGCAGATTGTACATTAGAGGATACTCATACTCTACTCATTCTATCATGTAGATGGCTTTCCTCGATATATCCATTAACCTGATGGTATGTGACACCAAATTTCTTCGTGCTTACGTTACTAAGTATGATATGTTCCCAAGTATTTCAGTTTCCATTTGATGCTACTTGCTATTTTTTGTGAATGTGTTTGAAAGAATTATCGACGAAAAGCAGAAAAAACCCAAAAACTAAACAATTTACCATTTAAAATCTACTCCAAAAATCAAAAACCATAAAATCAAAAACTAAAAATTGAAATCTTATAAAACATTTTAAATACCTTATAAAACCTTATAAATAACTTTGAAAACCGTTGTACAAGGTATTTATAAGGTATTTATAAGGATTTTATAAGATATAGTTTTTCCCGCCAAAAATTTTCTACAAAAAAAAATAAAAAAACTTTTCTGCAAAATCATTTTCCCGCAAATTTTTGGCGAGAAAACTGATTTCGTAATCCGCAAAAAAATATCAAGCCAAAAAGTTTTCCGCAAAACAAATATTTCCCGCCAAAAATTAATGTAGTTATTAATTTTGTGCACTTATATATTTTCTAAATAACGGTAAAATGGTTAAAGCAAATCAAATTTGAAAATAGAATTCTGATGGAGAAGTTTTGAAAAGAAGTATTTCAAAAAGGATATTTCTAGCAATTACACTTTTTTTAAAGTCATCATTTTTTGCCTAATAACAAATTTAAAAAATCTACAATAATTTACTTATATTTATGTTAAAAATAAATAACCAAAATAAATTTCAACAGTTTTTTTTGTAGTAATCATTATAAAAGAAATCTAGCTATAAAATCATTTTTTCAACTTCCAATATGATTGACAATATATTTACTTTATTTTTTCTTTAAAGATTGATTATTATTTTCAAATTTTTATATTATTTTAAAAAAAAACATACAATATTTATTGAAAACTATTATCTAATATATAATAACGATTTGAGGTGTTAAAAATATATAAAATAATAAATGATTGATATGATTTTATTTTGGTAGAAATAAATGATTGATATGATAGATAAAAAAATTACTAATATAATAACATAAAAAAATAAGATAAATATAAAATAATTATAAGTTTAAACCAAAAAAAAATTAGATAATTTGTATGATGTATTGAAAAGATACACTAAATAGAATAAATTATATATAGTAAATCTAATTATTATTTTTACTTTCAGAATATAGGATACCATTCTGGGACTCAATCAATAAATAACCAAAACAGACTATGAATGATTTTATAGATCTCGATTATGCTGTATTGGTTATTTGTTGGTTTAGCTTTTGACTCGGTTTATAGTTGCTGTATTTAAGACACTTGATATTTGCTTTAGAAATTTCTCCAGCACATGAACAGTTCGATTTACGGTCAAATTACGAAGACATCAGAAGCATTTGCTAATCAACAATATGAAATTGCAAATAGCAAACACTGAAGAGCTCAGCCCAAAAAGTTAAAAAATATAAGTACTTAACATGATGATTAAAAAATGTTTAGATAAAAAGAACATTAATAAATCCACTAGAAATGATATTTATCAAATCGAGTCTATTTTGTACCTAATAACAAGTTCAACAAACTCAAAATAATTGACTTATATTTCTGACCCAAAAAAGTCACGAAAATAAAAATAAAAAATCTTTTTAAAATCATTGTTATTAACCTTGGATGGGAATGTTTTTAAACTTCCTTTTGCTTTTTATTTTATAACTATTCAAGATTTTAATAAATAGTTTCCCTAAAATTAGAAAATCTAGTTTGTGTGTGTTTTTAAAAATTAGATATTTAGATAAGTACATATGTAATTATCTTCCCACGAACGAGGAGTAACTAATAAGGTACGAGCGTTTCCGTTTGTGGGTCTAACAACAAAATAATAGTAACAAACGAATTAAAAAAAAAATCAAATCAATCATGACTATTATATAGTCTACAAACGTATCTCGGTTATGCTATTGGTTTAGCTTTGGACTCGGTTTAGTTGCTGTATTTGAAACAAATACGTAAGAGAAAAAAAAAAAAAAAAAAGACAAATGGCTTTGCCGAAAAAACGACAAAAGAGACAAACGCAGCCTTGAACGGGAGTATCTCTCCATACGTACACTCACACAACACTCTCTTTTTTTCTTCTTCTTAGTTTCTTTAATCATCGTTATAAAACAAACCAAGTTTTAAATCATCTTTTCAATTTTCAATGTGATTGACAATATGTTTACTTTATTACTTTTTTCAAGATTTATCATGATAAAACAAATCAAGTCTTAAATCATCTTTTCAACTTCCAATTTGATTGACAATATGTTTACTTTATTATTTCTTTCAAAACTCATTATTATTCTCTGCTTTTAATTACACCATTAAACAATGCACTTATAGAAAATAATGAGATTTTAGCACCGGCGGACCCATGTATTAAGAAAGGGGGTTCACTTGACACCCCTTAAATTATATAAATAAAAATTTTAAGCATAAGACAATTGAATTATTTGGCTAATTTGGTTAAAGTTTCTAGTATTGACCCCTTTAACTTGAGTTCAACTTCATCTAATACCTTTTTTTTATTCTTTTTTCCTTTTTTAAAAAATAACTAATCTAATTTTGGTAATTTAATACATTAGTTTTTTTTTCATTTTTTCATTTTTTAAAAATAACTAATCTAATTTTGGTAATTTAAAATATTTTGACCCCGGTTCTCATTATTATTTTTGTTAAAATTTTAATCTCACATGCATGTTCGCATTCCTAGACGTTTAACGATGAAATCAAATTTACGCATGTACGTATTGACCCTATAACGGTTTAGTTGCTGTATTAAAAAACAAGCAAGAGAAATTAAAAAAAAAAAAGACAAATTTTAAATTTCTAACTTTCTTTTCCTCTGCAAAAAAGCATAAAATATCGATGATTAAAGAGACAAACACGGCCTTGGACGGGGAGGCTCTCTCCGTACGTACACTCACACAACATTCCCTCTCCCTTCACAATCCATTTCCTGTTATATCACCAAACCTAATAACAAACCCATAAATACTTCCAATAATTTATTTATATTTGTAGTAAAAAAAAATATCCAAAATGAAGAGTTTTTTGAAGTCATCCTTATTAAACAAACCAAATCTTAAATCATCTTTTCAATTTCCAATTTGATTGACAATATGTTTACTTTATTACTTCTTTCAAAACTCATTATTATTCTTAATTTTTATATCATTAATATTCTTTTTAAATACAGTATTGATTACTCTCTCTCTTTTAAATTGTTAAATGTTTTAAAATTTTCACACGGATTAAGAAAACAAAATAAAACATGACTACAAATGCATTGTTTTTTGTTACTAACAATTCAATAAAATCAATTTATTTTCTTGAAGTTTACAATTCATCATTATTAACTAAGAAAAAATGCATTGAAAACTTAAAACATCAATTTTTTTTTGAAACAAATATTTTTTTAAAAAACATCTAACAATTAGAAATAAAGGGAGTATAAAAGATGATCTAACTTTTAAATCAAATATAGGAGTGATACAAAAGAAAAGAAAATAATAATCATTTGATGTGTTGAAAAAAAAAACAGATACAAATAGTAAATGAAAATTATTATAGATGAGGAAAGTGATTAACTAAGATAATGATGTGTTTAAAGTTTAAACACAAATATTAATAAAAGTTGTGAGCACCAATAAACAATTAATTGAAAACCTAAACATGACTTTTTTTTTTTTTTTTTTACACTGCTTTTCCATTCAACGGAGTAAAAGAGTTACACAGAGGCATGCTCTGTTTTAGACAATACCAGTAGGTATGACGATATAAAATAGAAACAAGGGAAGATAACAAAAGACCAAGAAAAAGCAAAAGCGACCAAAATAAAATCGCAAAGAAACACTCCAAGCTTTATATCAGGGAAGATTCTGATAGCAGGAGTGATTGGAGCCATGCCGGGCTGTTCCTTGATATGTAAGAAGGATACCGGTGTTCCCTAGTAACGCTAGTGGCAATGGCGATGGCCGGTTGGTTACCAGCAGCGTCCAAATGTTCCAATGTCCAGTCTTCAAACCCCCGGAGAAGACGTAAGATTTGATAGATTAAAGGGCATAGGTGAGGAAACATGGAGGGGTTGAGGAAGGCCATTCGAACCTCCGCCGAAGAGGCCTGAAAACTAACCTTAGGTATACGCATATTTCGTAAAGACTCAACTGCCCAGAAGAAGCTCAACAGGTCATTGTGAAGGGCAGAGGTAATGTTGGAGTAAGATCGGCGGCTGTGAAAGACCGTTATTCCAAGATGGGTACGTGCAATCCAAGAAACGCCACTGTTCTGTTTATCATCGATCCATGAGGCTCCGATATTGCATTTGATGAAGTCAAAGGGAGGTTTAGTCCATTTCTTCAGCTCTGTCCAAATCACAAAATCTTCCTTAACTTTCATCATTGTAATAAATTGCGAGCCTTCCAAATGTGTCATAGTACCCAGGGGAAGGACCTGCAAGTGCTCTGTAATTCATCATAGTTTGATTTAAGGTCAAGTTAGGAAGACAGCAGAATCATTTAAGCTAATCAACAATATGAAATTGCAAATAGCAAACACTGAAGCGCTCAGCCCAAATAGTTAAAAAATATAAGTACTTAACATGATGATTAAAAAATGTTTAGATAAAAAGAACATTAATAAATCCACTAGAAATGATATTTATCAAATCGAGTCTATTTTGTACCTAATAACAAGTTCAACAAACTCAAAATAATTGACTTATATTTCTGACCCAAAAAAGTCACGAAAATAAAAATAAAAAATCTTTTTAAAATCATTGTTATTAACCTTGGATGGGAATGTTTTTAAACTTCCTTTTGCTTTTTATTTTATAACTATTCAAGATTTTAATAAATAGTTTCCCTAAAATTAGAAAATCTAGTTTGTGTGTGTTTTTAAAAATTAAATATTTAGATAAGTACATATGTAATTATCTTCCCACGAACGAGGAGTAACTAATAAGGTACGAGCGTTTCTGTTTGTGGGTCTAACAACAAAATAATAATAACCAAACGAATTTAAAAAAAAAAAATCAAATCAATCATGACTATTATATATAGTCTACAAACGTATCTCGGTTATGCTATTGGTTTAGCTTTGGACTCGGTTTAGTTGCTGTATTTAAAACAAATACGTAAGAGAAATATATAAAAAAAATGGCTTCAAAAAGCTCTGCATATACAAACGCAGCCTTGAATGGGAGGATCTCTCCATACGTAGTTACGTACACTCACACAACACTCTCTCTCCCTCTCTCTCTTTTTCTCTTCTTCTTCGTTTTATTAATCATCGTTATAAAAAAAAAACAAGTCTTAAATCATCTTTTCAACTTCCAATCTGATTGATAATATGTTTACTTTATTACTTTTTTCAAGAGTCATCATTATAAAACAAACCAAATCTTAAATCATCTTTTCAACTTCCAATTTAATTGACAATATGTTTACTTTATTACTTATTTCAAGACTCATTATTTTTTCTCAGCTTTTAATTATACCATTAAACAATGCATTTATAAAAGAGAATGATATTTTGGATATTTTGTGCATAATAAGAAATTAAAAAACCTACAATAATTTCTTTATATTTCTATCAAAAAATAATTAACGAAAATAAAGATCAATAACTTGTTTTTTGTAATCATCATTATAAAACAAATTTAACCTTACAACCATGTTTTGAACTTCCAAACTGATTGACAATATATTTACTTTATTACTTCTTTCAATACTCATTATTATTCTCAACTTCTTATTGTATCATTAAACGATGCACTTATATGAAAAAAAAAATGAGATTTTGAATATTTTGTGCCTAATAACAAATTAAAAAAACCTACAATAATTTATTTATATTTCTGTCACAAAATAATTAACAAAAATAGAAATCAACAACTTTTTGTAGTCATCATTATAAAACAAATCTAACCTTACAACTGTTGTAAACCACTTAATGGATGGACTCCATAACCGTGGCCCATGTCCTAGGAGGTTAGGCCCGTCGGCCCGGTCCGTGGAGACAAAACCATAAGCGGCTACTAATGACGGTTTAACTTAGGCTTAGTGGGCTTTTGTATACCTAGCCCATCTAGACTTTAACCTCCTCATGTACCTATATATATATATGTGATGTAACCTCATCCATAATGATCAATAGAAACAAGTCAGTTCTTCACACGTTATCAGCACGAGCTTGCTCTTAACGAAACCCTAGCCGCCTAAGCTAAAATGAGATTAGGGTTTTAGTCTAAGTGAGAAAGACAGATTCGAGCTGCCATCTTTCACAGCAATTTCCCGGCACACCACAGCGAATTTCGCGGCGATCCACACATCCATGGAAAGCTATTCGAGTCAGCTTTCCAGCGCCACCGGCCTTGATTCATTCCAGTCCGTGGGTAGAAAGATATCGTCGTTTTACTGAAACAGGTGCAATCTGTCCGAGTTCTCAGATCTTCCTTGTTACGGGGCGATTTTCCAACGAACCACAAGGAGTGTTGCGACGATTTACCCACCCAGGAATAGATATTTGAATCAGCTTTCCATAGCCGCCGGCCGCGCCTCAATTGAGTCCACCGCTCGGGAGTTATGACCAAAACCGTGAAGTCGCTGCAGTCTGGCCGAGCCCTCCGCCGGCGATTCCGATCAGTCACCTTCAACAACGTTTTCCCGGAGACTCAGGAAGAATCAGGTGACGATTTGACTATCCACAGAAAGCCCTGGGCGTCAGCTTTCTTGGAAGACCAGAATAGCCCCAAACGGAGTTGTACACTGAGAGATATGATGAGATTTATACAACTGGTGGAGTCTGCAAAAAAAAGAAACTAATCACCGATTTCTTCATATCCGTTTTCATGACTCGCGATTCCTCCAAGCCCCAAGCGTTCGTGATCAAGTTGAAAACCGAGGTCTTTAGCTCCCGGTTCATATCCGTACAACCCCATAAGGTGAAAGGTAACATCAAAACCCTAAAGCTAAAGAACCAACAATCGAATTTGGAGATAAGTAAAAGATAAACCCTAAAACGGATGATGATTGATTAGTGATTGATATTTGCTTGTAAGATTCGATTGATTGGCTTGTTTAGGTTGATAGAAAGTTTATTATTGCTTAAGCTAAACTCGCCTAAGTTTCTAGAAAGTTTTATTGTCTAAACCTAAATCGAAAATCTGGAAAATACCTAACCCTGTCGATCGACACCCACCTTGGCGTATCGATCGACACCATGGCCGAAACCTTAAGAAGACTAAAACCTAAAAGCTAAATCGGATCAAATCTGAAATCTCCAAATTAAAATCGGTTGTTTGAGGTTATCTAGGTTGTTAGTTTTGATTGCTTCTCTGATTGGTTCTATGAAACCCTAGAGACCTAGAGAAGGACATTTCCTATTGTGAATAGGAAAGTCCTAGAAACCCTAAATCCTATTGTAAATAGGAAAAGAGGAAATCCTAAAAGAGGAAAACCTATAATCCTATTCAAGATAGGAAAATCCTAAAAGGAAAAGGAAAAGATATTCCTAAGGGAAAGAGGAAATTAAATTCCTAAAGGAAAAGGGAAAGTCAAATCCCTAAGATGTCGAATTATGACTTGTAATGCCCTAAATCTCTGAGGAGATAATTATTAAGAATGGGCAATGGATACTAAGATTATCCTAAAGTCAAAGGGACTTGGTTAATGTATCACATAAGGCAATAATGCCAAGTAAGAAAGATAGATACAAGGCAATATTAAGTATTGGCCACCATCTTATTGAGAGTCTCAAAATCAGTATATGACTATTGAAAATCCTATAGACCTTTGGACAGAATTAGGGCCGAAAAGGCCAAAGAGCCTAAAGAACCTCAGGTGACCAAGGAATCCAACTACGTCCACAGAGGTTACTTTCACGACCGTGGCCGTGGCAGAGGACGTGGTGGAGGAGGTCATGGCAACTCCTACGGCTAAGGAAACTACAATGGTGGTAGAGGCCGTGGGAACAATGGCCGAGGTAGAGGCCGTGAGAACAATGGCCGCGGTAGAGGTCGCAAAATCTCCAAACCGCAAAACAAGGCTAAGTCCACTTGTCAAAGATGTGGAATGGTATTACCAAAGGCTATATGTGATTGGAAGAGTCTTAGAATCCAGGACTATAAGTCCGTGGATGAGTCTATTGCTAGAAGAGCAAAATAATGACATACTGATAAGAAACAATGAATTAAGACCTCATTGATTAACCCCATTACCTAACGCCAATAAGGCCGCAAATGATAAGAAAGAATCCAAAGAATCTAACCACGTCCATAGTAATAGACCACATGACCATGGCCGTGGTGGGTGGAAAAGACGTGGTCATGGCCACAATAACTCATCCGGACCGTGGGAACCACCATAACCGTGGACCCACGGCAATGGTCGAGGGCGAGGAGGCTGTGGTGTACTAAACCACAACACTCGACCAAATGAGTATGCCATAGATATGGAATGGGGAACCATTGGGTTAAGATATGTAGGACTCCCAAACATCATTGTAACCTCTATCAAGAGAGTGTAAAAGGGAAGAATCCTAAAGCCCATTTGGTATAAAGATGGTAAAGACAATTGAAAAGAACCAAGTTGATAAATCTGGATTCGACATCAAGACATGATTCTTGTCCATATAAGAAATGGCCGAGGACAAGAAGATACTTGTGGTGGATAGTGGATCAAGCCACAAGATCTTAAAAGACAAGAGACATTGAAAGATGCCAATATTAGCACCATAGCGGGTATAGCAAGTTTCATTGAGGGCTACGGCCAAGCCCATATCTTATTACCAAATGGCACACATCTTGAACTAAGTGATGCCTTATATTCACCCAGCTCAAAGAAGAGCTTATTGAGTTTCAAAGATATAAGATTGAATGGTTTCCATCTTGAAACAAAGGGTGAAGGGAACAAAGAATCCCTGAATATAATTGAGATCACCCAAGGACATAAGAGAGTCCTAGAGACTATACCCGCATTATCCACTGGTCTCTACTAAGCTAAAATCGATATGATCGATGCTAATATGGCAATGAACAAAGAGTTCATAGAGAGATTCACTTTATGGCATGACCGGCTTGGCCATCCGGGTCATAGTATGATGTGTAAGCCTATGATAAATTCAAAGGGGCACACCCTAAAAGAGAGAAGAGTTATCCCTAAGAATCTCACGTGTGAAGCATGTTCACAAGGGAAACTCATTATAAGGCCATCACCGGCTAAAGTTAATGAAGAGACCTTAAACGTCTAGATAATGCCGGTGAATTTATGTCCCAAGCGTTTAATGACTACTAGTATGTCCATGGGGGTAAGTGTGGAATATCTCGTGATACATGGATACAAAGAACGGATTAGATGAATCCTTCATTAAACAAATTCAATTGATAGCTCGACCATTACTTCTGAGGTCGAGGCTTCCAGTAGCCGCTTGGGGACATGCAGTATTACATGCAATAGAGCTTATACGCATAAGGCCATCTAGTGAATATAGATATTCGTCATCCTGGTTATTCATGGGTCATGAGCCAGACATATCCCATCTAAAGATATTCGGGTGTGCCGTATATGTACCGATTGCACCACCACAAAAGAACAAAGATGGGACCTCAAAGGAGGATGGAAATGATTCTCCCACCATTATTAAGTATCTAGGGCCAACTACGGGTGATCTATTTAAGGCTAGATATGCGGATTATCATATTAATGAATCCGAGTTTCCTACTATAGGTGGAGAGACGAACAAGCTGGGTAAAGAAATAAAGGAAATATCATGGAATCAAACATCCTTAAAGTGGCAAGATCCTCGGACTCTGATGTGTGATTCAGAGGTCCATAAGAAAGCTAGCTAATGAATTGCCAGATTCCTTGTTGACCCAAAAGAAAATTATAAAAGCGTACATACCAGCTTGTAATGCACCAGTACGTATTGATGTCCATAAGGGAATCAATGAAATTGCTACCGAGTCTAACGCACGTAAGAAACGTGGTAGACCATTAAAGTTCCAAGGATAAGAATCCTAGAAAGTTAAAGAAAGGTGCAATAGGAAACGAAATGAGGAAACCATCCTAGACATAGAGATAAGGCCGGCCGGCTCTAAGGTACAGGTACCATATAATGTAGCTTGGGACGCCAAGCTGCAAAGTATTAAAAGTCCTGTCCATAATAAATCTGAAATCGATTGTCATGTCTGGTAGATAATGGAACATATAAGAAATGTCGACATAAGATGATTTTGCATGCAAGGTAGCACTTGAATATATGAATATAAATGAGGATCAAGAGCCCACGTAGAGTGCACTCAAAGACTTGATTGAAATGGTACAAGACCATAAAACGTGGAGCTAAGAATCATTAAGAAAAGGGATGTGTTAAGGACACCATCCGGGATAAAACCAGTAGGACATAAGTGGGTCTTTGTGGAAAAGAGAAATGAGAATAATGAAAGCGTGAGATATAAGGCACGACTTATAGCACAAGGATTCTCACAAAGACCGGGGAATAGATTATGAAAATATACTCCCCTGTGGTGGATGCTAAGTCTGGCAATATAAGAGAAAGATTTGATATGCGGCTAATGGATATAATGCCTGCATATTTATATAAGTCCACTGGATAATATATGGATTACCAGAGAGTATTGAGCTCAAAGATAAGAAAGATTCTCCAGAATATCACTGCATAAGGCTGGACAAATCCTTTCATGGACTTAGACCAAATGGGCATATGGAAAGTTATAAATGATCCCATTAGTCCAAGTATATTCATAAAGAGGTTTGCAAACAAAGGATTTGTGATCATAGCAGTGTACATGAATAATTTAAACCTCTAGGTAATCGACCAAACAGTTGAAAAAGAGTCTAAAAGAAAGACCTAGGCAATAACAAAAGTCTGTTTGGATTACAACCTGAGTACGTGAATAATGGAATCCTTGTGCATCAAAAGGCATATACTAAAGAGTACTCAAGGATATTTAATAAGGACCAGGCCCGCCCATTGACCAGGCCCAATGGTGGTGAGAAGCCTCGGATTGGACAATGATCCATTCGGTCCAAAGAAGGACGAGAAAGAAGTTCTCGGTCCTGAAATGCCATACCTCAGTGCCATAGGAGTGTTAATGTACTTGGCTAGCCACACTAGACCAGACATATGTTTTGCCGTGAACCTCCTTTGCCTAAATTTAGTTCGTGATCAACCCAAAGGCACTGGAAAGGTTTGAAGGAAGGTTTGGTTAAATTTTAAATTCTATTCTTCCTATGTTTTGTTTATTTGGGTTTATTCCATACTGATCTAACCAAAGAAGGTCAAGTTTGCTTTGGTTTAGTTTGTTTTGTTGATGCAGGTAAGATCAGATTATGGTATGGTCAATAAATAGGAACTACGTGTGGCTTGATCCCTTCCAAGGGTACGTAGGCAGCCTTCTTCAAGGCGCAGCTACTACAACATCAAAGACCATCATATGTACGAGGACAATGCAACCTGCGTCGCACAGCTCAAAGAAGGTTACATCAAGGGAGATCGGACGAAGCACATTCTACCAAAGTTCTTCTTCACGCATGACCTACAAAAGGATGGTGAAGTTAAAGTGGTGCAAGTTCGTTCAAGCGACAATTCAGCCGACCTCTTCACCAAGGCACTACCAACAAAGACATTGAGGAAGCTCACGCATCAAATTGGGATGCGGAGGCTTAAGGACTTACAGGGATGACCAAATCAGGGGGAGTAATGCGTGCTGTACTCTTTTTCCTCACTATGGTTTTGTCCCAATTGGGTTTTCCTAGTAAGGTTTTAATGAGGCAGCATCCCCCTAGCGCATTATTGAGATCCCGTTGGTATCTGCACGGTTATGTCATCCAAGGGGGAGTGTTGTAAACCACTTAATGGATGGACTCCATAACCGTGGCCCATGTCCTAGGAGGTTAGGCCCGTCGGCCCGGTCCGTGGAGACAAGACCATAAGCGGCTACTAATGACGGTTTAACTTAGGCTTAGTGGGCTTTTGTATACCTAGCCCATCTAGACTTTAACCTCCTCATGTACATATATATATATATATGATGTAACCTCATCCATAATGATCAATAGAAACAAGTCAGTTCTTCACAACAACCATCTTTTCAACTTCTAATGTGATTGACAATATATTTACTTTATTACTTTTCAGAAAAAACTCATTATTACTCTGAGCTTTTTAATCTCATTATTATTTTTGTTAAAATTTCAATCTCACATGTTCACATTTTTATTAATATAATGAAATCAAATTTACGCATATACATATTGGTTATGATGTATTGGTTTAGTTGATGTATAAGAGAAATGAAAAAGGACAAATTTGTAAATTCGTAAATTAAGAATAGAGCACATTGTATTGAGAAATTAAGTAACTTACTTAAGGGAGTTGTGAAATGGCCAAATTGAAGTGAATGAAGCGTGCCAAAAGAGAGAGAAATAAAATTTTCATTATTTTTTTTTTGGATAAAATATATATGTTTTATCCTTTCATATTTTTGCTAAAAAAAAATACTTTCATATGTTGACAAAAAAAAAATACTTTCATATTTTTTATAATATATCTTTTTAAATTAATGATTCAAAAGCTTATACCTATTTGAAAAAAAAAAATATTTTTTTCTGGATCCAACATAATTTGAAATTTTAAAATCAGATAGAGATTTTTTTAAATAAGGAATAGTGTTTGTGTACATAAATCATATAAATGAAATAGCATAGAAAAAGAAGAAATAGTATAGAACATATAGAATAGACTGGTGTTGAAACTTAAAAATAAAATATAATATACTGTGATATATATATAAACATATAGAATAGCATGATATCTAATATATAAACATATAGAATAGAAGGATATGTAATACAATTCACTATATCTCTACATAAACCAACTTTTGAGAAATATGCATCCATTTTACAAAATTTTAATGATGTATTTAACATGATGATTAAGAGAGTTGGATTAAAAGAACATTAGTAATTTTAAAAAAAAATAAAAAAAATCCTCAGAAAAAAGTTATAGATAAAACTCAAAAACTAAACAATTTACCATTCAAAATCTACACCAAAAAATAAAATCCATAAAATCAAAAGCTAATAAAAACAAAAAAAAAATCCAAAAACGCAAAAACTAATTTTAAATCTATAAATCTATAAATTAAATCACCTTTCTAACTTCCAATCTCATTCATGCATTAAACTGACTCATTGTTACTATTAGCTTCCCACGAACGAAGTGTAATAACGTACGAGCGTTTTCATTTATGAAATAATAACAAACGAATTAAAAAAAATCAAAACATGACTTTTTTTTTTTTGATAAAAACACATGAGTCTTAACTCTTAACCAGAGTCCAGAGACATGACTATTATTGTGGGACGAGCTTTCGGTAATGTCGTCGTCTTCCTAATTTTGGCTCTGATGGGTTTTTACAGAGTCACGACACAAACTCATTTCTTAAAAACCAGTGTTACAACAAGAGTGGTGAAGCTCTGGATTTGTCTAGAAAGCTTAGTAAAATTGATACTATCTTTTGTGACATGACTATTTGGAGCAGACCTCTTCATGGGTTTCACCAAAGAGAGAGAAATGAGAGAAAACAGAAGCTTCAATGTTTCTTAAGTTAATAAAAAAAAAAAAAAACTAAGTTAAAGTCGATCACTTCCAATAGGAGAAGAATGATGAGGTCATTCGATGCATTAAAACTAATCACAAAGATCAATTTCTAGTACTTGTTACGTTGGAACATTGACAAGAAACCCAAACAAAGAAATTGAACGATGCACTTATAAAAGTTAAAGAGATGTTGAATATTTTATGCCTAATAGTAAATTATAAAAAAATAATAATTTACTTATATCTTTATCATAAATAAATAACAAAAATAAATTTCAACTTTTTTTTTATAGTCATCATTATAAAATAAATTTTGTCTTAAATCATCTTTCCAACTTCCAGTGATCCAGTCTGATTGATAATATGTTTACTTTATTACTTTTTCAAAATTCATTATTATTCTTAATTTTTTTCATTGGAAATGATGTTTATCACATCCAGTCCATTTTGTATTTAGTAACAAGTTTGAAAAACTCAAAATAATTGACTTTTATTTCTGACTCAAAAAAGTGACGAAAATAAAGATCAAAAATCTTTTTAAGACCTTGGATGGGACTGTTTTTAAAGTTTCTTTTGCTTTTTGTTTTTCCAAAAATTTATTTTGTAACCATTCAAATACTTAATATTTAAAAACAGAGCGAGTACATATGTAATTATCTTCCCACGAACGAGGAGTAATAACGTAGGAGGGTTTCCGTTTGTGGGTCTAACAAGTAACAACAAAAGATAATAATAACAAACGATGAAATAAATCAAATCATGACTATTATATAGTCCACAAATGTATCTCGGTTATGCTATTGGTTTAGCTTTGGACTCGGTTTAGTTGCTGTATTAAAAAAACAAATACGTAAGAGAAATATTAATTAATGACAAATGGATCTCTCAATACGTACACTCACACAACACTGTCTCACTCTGTTTTTTCTCTTCTTCTTCGTTTGAGAAATCAATTCTATATTTTCCTCTGTGTTTGATCTGATGTTTCGAGAGACATCTATAACATTTACTTATATATCTGTCAAAAAATAATTAACGACAATAAAAATCAACAACTTTGTGTTTACTTTATCACTTCTTTCAAAACAAATATAGCCACACAACCATCTTTTCAACTTCCAATCTGATTGACAATATGTTTACTTTATCACTTCTTTCAAAACTCATTATTATTTCTCAGCTTTTTAATATCATTATTATTTTTGTTAAAATTTCAATCTCACATGTTCACATTTTTGTTATTACGATGAAATCAAATTTACGCATATACATATTAACTTAAGACTCTGTAAAAACCCATCCGATGCTCTTAACACAAACCCATTTCTCAAAAACCAGTTTTACAATAAGAGTGATGAAGCTTTGGATTTGTGTAATAAGCTAAGTAAAATGGGTATTTCTTGTGATATGAGTATTTGGACCAGACCCGAAGAACCATTTCATGGTTTTGACCCGAAGAATCTGAGTGGAGGAGCTTCTCGGATTCACAACGATTCCTCTGTTCCTCAAGCTTTTCTGCAGAACAAGACCTTTCACGGAGGAGATACTACTAGATTACTTGGCTATCAAGATTCCTTTAACCCTAACGGGTTTGAAGAGATGATGGGTTTTAAGAATCTCACTAAACCCTTGAAGCTTTCACATTGTCTTAGAGGTAACGATGGGTTGATGTTTGAAGGAAATAGAGTCTGTCAAGCTCAAGCCGCCATGGAAGTTAATGGAGTTTTTTATCCAAAGGGTTCGTTGATGTTTGAAGAAAATAGGGTTTCTCGACCCATGGAAGATTCTAGAGCTCTGAGTCTCGTCTCTATGGTTAAGATCTATGGATCTGTGAACTTAATGGCCAAAGATCAGATTGGTTGTAGACTTTTGCAGAAATTGGTTGATGAAGGAACGTTTTCTAAGATTATATTTCGTGAGATCATTGATCATGTCGTTGAGCTCTCCATGGATCCTTTTGGGAACTATATAGTTCAGAAGCTATTAGAAGAGTGTGATGAGGAACAGAGAACTTTGATTGTGAGTGTGTTAACCTCAAAACCAATGGAGCTTATCAAAATCTGTCTCAACGCTTTTGGGTAAGCTTTTTATTTTCTCTCCTTAAGCAAATTTAACAATGTTAAATATTTTTAATATTCATAGAAGTCAATAGAAAATAAGACATTTCATTTCATCTTTTGTGGATTCAGATGAAATCTTTTTGAGAAAAGATAAAAATATTTGCTGTTTATGGGAATATTTGTTATCTATAAAAGAAGGCGACATTTGGTAGAAAAGTTTGAATTTGAGTTTTTACATTTTGCCGTTTTTGGACAAACCAAAACTGAAAAGCTGAGACCTTTGGGCAAAAGCTTAGAAATTTGCTGTTTCTTGGTTAATGTGTTTTTAATGTTAAACAGGACAAGGGTTGTTCAAAAGATGATTGAGCTAGTGAAAACAAAACAGGAGATTGCCTTGGTGAAGTCTGGTCTTAAACAGGGGTTTCTAGCTCTTGTTAAAGATTTGAATGGGAACCATGTGATACAGAGTTGCTTGAAGTCACTTGGTCCTAATGACAACAAGGTTTGTTTCTTACTTGAGCTCTGATGAGTCTCCATCTTTTGTTTCTTATATAAGCTTTGATGAATGTTGTGAACTTTGGTGTTAGTTTGTGTTGGAAGCTGCTACAAAGTACTGTGTTGATATTGCAACTCATTGCCACGGATGCTTTGTGCTTCAATGCTGCATTTTAAACTCTGTTGGACTGCAACGTGAGAGACTCGTCGCTGAGATATCGAGAAACTCACTTTACCTTTCTCAGGATCCTTACGGGTAAATATAAAAATCTCAGAGACTCAAAATATATTTCTTCTGATGAATTAGGATAGTTTGAATAACTCTCCTTATGGTTTGTGGAAATGGGCAGGAACTATGTGGTTCAGTACTTAATAGAGCAACAAGTTTCTGCAGAGAAGATTCTTATTCAGTTTAGAATGCACTACGCCGAGCTAGCGATTCAGAAGTTTAGTAGCCATGTTATTGAGAAGTGTCTAAGGAAGTATCCAGAGAGTCGAGCTGAGATTGTCCGCGAGCTTCTCTCTGTCCCAAACTTTGAAAATCTTCTGCAGCATCCTTATGGAAACTATGTGATTAAAACTGCCATCTCTGTAACCAAAGTAAGTCCAAACTCAATACTTATCTTATAAACTTTCAAATAACAGAACTTGACATGGCTTTTGGGGTTGATTCAGGGGTGTGTTCGTACTAGATTGCTCGAGAAGGTTAATAGGTTCGGGAAACTGCGGTCGAGTCCTTACTGCAAGAAGATATTCTCTAAGACCATCTTGAAGAAGTGACTTTGATTGATGAGTAACAAAAAAACTGTTGTTGTTGTTTTGTGTTTTAAGATCGGATAGGGCTTTAGAAAGAGACACTGCCCTTTTTGTTGTTGGTCTCTTTTTTGTAGTAACGACTTTTGTCAAACCAGAACTAAGTGTTAGTCTGTGTTTTAGGCTAATGCTCCTTATGTATATATAACTTAAGAGACCAAACTGGTTCTCTCTGTCTTTCTCTTTTGCATTATTTGGGAACTCAAAACACACAACAGAAACAACAAGCAAGGTTTTCGAAGAACAAAATCAAAAGATTTCAAACTCATCAAAGAGAGAAAGAGAGAGAGATAGGGAATAAGAGAAAACATGCATGTTTCTCTGTGGAGGATTTGATTGATTAAGCATGTTTCTCTGATAACTTCTAATAGGAGAAGAATGATGATGACATTCGATGCATTAATTCTAATAAAAAATTATGAATATGGTTTGACAAGAAACAGAAACCAAGAAATTGAACGACGCACTTATAGGAGAGTGAAAGATTATGGATATTTTGTGTCTAGTAGCAAATCTAAAAAATCTACCATAATTTACTTATACTAGGTGAGAACCCGCATTACACGCGAAATTTTGTTTCTAATTTATAATTATATTATGTGAAATTTGCTCAGATTGACTCAACTTTTTAGGAAAATAACTCATCTAACCCACTTCAAAAAAGGATTACTAGATTAACCTAAATCTTTTGTTAAAAGACCAATTAACCTATAATACAAAATCTCATTACAAAAATGTCATTAATCCATTTTAATTGATTTCATTAAAAGTTAGATTTTTTTAAAAAAATTAACTAATTTTGTCCTTCTCTTAAAAGCAAGGTTCTAAAACTCGGATCAGGCGGCCGGCCAGCGTCGTGGAGGCGGTGGGGAACGGTGAGCCGCCGCGATTTTGATATAATCGTTAAAGAAATCGGCCAGAGAAAAAAAATCATATAAAACTTCGTTTTTTTGTTTGAAATCTGTAAATTAATGGTAGATTTATGGTATTTTGGTTAAACTTTATGAAAAAATGGTGAACAAAAGCACCCGTGTCCCAGTGGTACTTGAGGGAGGTAAGTCCCAATACGGACCCGGGTTCGAGTCTTGGCCACTGGGGAATTTACATTTGGGCATCGCCGGCGACACAGATTAGTCCCTTGGGTCTAGGAAGCCTTTGGGGAAACTGTGTATAATTCAAAAAAAAAAAAATGGTGAACAAAAGAAGAAAATTGGGGAAAAAAATGGAAAAAAAAATTACAGAGGAGCGGCGATTAGGGTTTGTGTGGGGAAGAAGAAGATTTGTGATTAATTACGTTTTTACCCCTCTTATTTAATTAAAAACTATAAATATGCACTTCCAGCTGTTCGAACTCGGGTGGGAATCCTAAACAAATCCGCTTCTACCACGGTGCCACAGAAACTTTTGACAACAATTACGACTCTAATAGTATATAACCTATATATTTATAGCAAACTACATGCAGTGAAACCTCTCTAAATTAATAATTTGGGACCATAGTAATTTATAATATTTTATTAATTTATCGATATACTAATTGAACCGAGAAAATATATTGATTTATCGAACTATTAATTTATCGAGTATTAATTTATAGAAGTTATATACAGTAAAACATTTATAAATTAATAATGCTAGAACCATATTATTTTATAATATTTTATTAATTTATCGAAATTGTTAATTTATTGATATACTAATTGAATCAAAAAACTAATTTGATACCGAAAAAATATATTGATTTACCGAGGTATTAAATTACCGAATATTAATTTATATAAGTTATTTTGTATTTCTTTTATTTTTTTGTACCACCTAGTCCCCGAGTAATCTTCGTTTTGGCCGTATAGACGCTAGTCCACCGCTTAAGTAGTGTCTAGCGATTTTTTAGAACCTTTTTTAAAAGTATCGATGAAAAAAAAAACACAGAATTAGAAAAATAAAAATTAAAACTAAATCGATCGTATAAAATGGATTCGATTTTTCTTACAAAATTAAGTCTGTTACAATTTTTGTAAGTTTGTGGTGTCTTCAATTAATAAGTTTGTCATAAAAAATAAATCTGCCACAAATTTAGTTTTTTAAACAATAAGTCTGTCGCAAATTTCGTAAGTCTGTGGTGTCTTTAAATAATAAGTTTGCCGTATAAAATAAATCTGTGGCAGATTTAATTTCTTAGACAATAAATCTGTTAGAAATTATATAAGTCTGCGTTGTCTTCAAATAATAAGTCTATCACATATAATAAATCTGTCACAATTTATAAATCTGTCATAACCTTAATGGATAAGTCTGCGGAAAAAATTAAGTCTGCCGAAATAAATCTGTTGCGGTAAAACAAGTCTGCCACGGTAAACTAAGTCTGCCACAAAATATAAATCTGTGACAACTTATCGGCAAACTTTTATGAATCAACCAAAAATCCGCCGATGGCATTTTTGTAATAAAGTGTCATGCTGGGAAAAAAAAATTAAGGGCATTTTTGTAATATTTTTTCCTAACAAAGAACAACAAGGATATTTTAGACATTAAAAAAACTCAAATAACCCTCAAATTTTATGAGTTACTTTAGCAATTAAACACTTTATTGTGTTCAATTGTTTGGTCATGTAGTTTATTTTGTGTAAATTTTTGGTAAATTTCTTTGAATTTTTGGTTTGGTATTAACTAAATAATTTTTTAATTAAGGTATGATTCTGTTTTTGTGTTAAGCGTATTATATCTTCACTTGTTTGTGAATTTATGGAGAGAGTGTAGTTGTTATTATTATCTCTGTGCATTATTACATAGCTTTGTGACATCAACACGTACATATTTACTTAAACGAAGGTATAAATTTGAGATTGAGTAGATATATGCAAGTGACGTTATTACATGTACGTATCTTAACAAAAATCATTATTTGGACATGATTTGAAGTTAGAAGTATATGAAGTATTGTGTTTTGTGAAGTTTTTTTTTTCTCTTCTTCTAATTGGCTCATTATATTATGCAATCTCTTTGCTCGAAATTGTTTGTTGCAATTTTCTTTAACATTTTTCTAACATATGTAAATTATTCTCTATAGTTGTGTGAAGGTTCTTGTCGTACGTTTGGATTTGCTGAGAGACCTTCTGACTTCTTCATCTTCTCAGCTTCCATTTATTTTAATATCAGAAGCTTCAAGGCCTTGGTCACGTAAATTCCGAGCTTCTTTTTCCTGACCTGATGGTCACCTGTCAGAAGTGAGAAGAGACGCATAAATAAAAACAATATATGGTAATGAACAGCAAGAATCTTGGGAAGTAAATATCTAAACCAATATCATGAAACATCAAAACTAAGATTTATAACATACTTACTACACTATACTCAGGAGAGAAATGATCCTGATGCGAACCTGACAAATGTAGCGTATGAACTTTTCTCTAAAGGAACCATGAAACACACAATGAAGACAAAACATAAAAAAAAACACAATGAAGACGAACCTAGTAACTTGCTCTTTGTAACTCTTACACTTACGATTTCTCTACTACAGCAGGACTGTATTGTTTGGCCATCTGTGAAGAAAGCCTTTTCCTCTCACTAAGAGAAGTTTCAGGGTCCACAAAATCCTCACGTTTCTCTTCTGATGCATCCCTTTTGGAACTCTTCTTTGTGCTCTTTTTAGGGACATTGGTTCCATCTTTGGCCTGTTTTGCCATAATAAATTGTTCCAGGGGAAAATAAGGATGTTACTTGCACGTTATACATATATGATATATCAGCCCGAAATGCATATATAATTAGAGTTCCTCAGAGATTACCTTCAGTTCTGCTAGCCTCGCTTTCTCCAAAGTTTTTTGCTTCTTCAGCAACTTTTCTTTATTCTACAAAATTTCAGTACAAATTGTTATTGAACAAGAATACTAATTAGTGAATTCCAAGACAATATAATGAAATCAATGAGATCGAAAAACCCCAAAAAAAACAAATAAATATGTACTTGACTACTAACTCTCATGACACAAAAATGAAATGTACGGCATTGTATTCAAAAGCATACAGTTCCACAATAATACCAAAAGAAAAATAAACTATTATAAGATTTTGTTGCAGATACTCAAACTATTTGTGTAGATCATTTTTCATTATGATATAGTGAACACGGTTTCTCTAATTTGTCAATCTCTTTAAAATTACTAAGGCATTCTATCTATCTACGAATTCATCAGTTCCATTATCCAAATCCTCAATCAATAGTTGTCCCTGTGAGAACATTGCATACCACAGCCAATTACATCACTATCTAATCTCTCTAAGCATTCCCTTTGATTGAACAACAAACTCACTAATGGTCTATGAGATTTTAGATAACAAAATTCCAAAAATGAAGCTCTACGAGAACAACATAACCATGATGATTCTAACCTTGAAAATGTTTGTGCAATTTGGGGAAGGAAAATCTAAATCAGAAGTCAGACCTTTTCTTCCTTCTTCTTCCTCCGCTCAAACTCTTCCTCTGTAAGAAGAGGAACAGAAGAAGGTGACGAAGTCCGTGTCGGAACTAGCTCCATCACCGAAACCTGTTGTTGCGGCTGATGCTGCTCCTAAGGAGAAATCTGTTGCAGCAGCGGTTGTTGCTCCTCAAGAGAAGCATGTGGCTTCACCTCGCGTTCTTCCATCTCTGCGAGAAGATTAGACTCCAAAATCAAATACAAAAACCGAATACAACATATATCTAATTCAATCCCTTGACAAAAAAATTGCAAAGTACCAAAGATCGAGAAAAAACTTAGAACATGAGAATCAAAGAGGTTAAACGAAGAGAGACATGACCAACACAATTAACCTTTGGACTAAAATCCTCAGTATCAACTTGCTATTTGTAACTCTTAAATCCAACGGTTATAACCTAATTCAAACCACATAAGAAACTCAATAGAGATTCATCAAATAAACATCCAATTATACAATTAGAAGAAAGAAAAATTCGCACTTGTTGATAAACATAGCGAGACCTCAATAGTTACTCACACCTGTCAAAATCAAAACAATCCCGAAGATTATAACCAAAATGAGGCGTATGAATCAAAGTTAAGCAATTTATCAGGATTTCTGGTCCATCATCTTCATAAATAGCTTCTGAAATTGGCGAATCTCTCTTAGGGCAACTTTTCCTGGCTTGTACCGATAAGGTTTCTTTTGTGAACCTACAAGAACAACACGAACGTTAGAGAATAAACACAATAGATGTCCTGCATTCCCAAGAGATGTTTCAAAAAAAAATTAATCTTGTGGCATAGCCTTTCTGAGTCTCTTAGCCCCAAAAACTAAGATTGAAAGCCATAAAAACTAAGATTGAAAAGCGTAACTTCTGAAATCATGCTGAAGAAGCCATGTTGTTGATGTCCAAGATATTATGGATCACAATGAATTCTAGAAACTTGGTTTTGAGGATTTTACTGGGAGCTTATTGTTCGGCTGAAAGTTCTTCCAACGATTCGGTTTTTTTTAGTGTACGAAGTTTATATGACGATTGACCTTGATTTTGATAAACCCTAAATGCTACTAAACTCAGAGGGGAAGATGAAAAGAACTGAAATGATCAGAGTTTGTGAAACTGAAACAATCCGATTCATAAGGGCATCTCCTAAAAGTGTGAAGATTTCCTTGATTATTCACAGAGTTAATACATGGCTTATATAGCCTGAGTTGTTACAAAGAATCAGGAGAGGTTCCTCAAATCTTGGAACCGTACAACAATATCAACAGAGTCCTAAAATAGTGTAACAGAATATATATGTCTATCACCCTCCCTCAGTCACAGCGGCGGAACGACGGTGAGGCTGGAACGGAATTCATTGTGCAGTGAGGAAGGAAGACCTTTGGTGAATATGTCTGCATATTGAAGCGTGGTTGGAACATGTAAAACTTTGACCTCTCCAATTGCGACCTTGTCTCGAACAAAATGGATATCAAGCTCTATATGTTTGGTCCGCTGATGTTTTACTGGATTTGTGGAGAGATAGACAGAGCCAATATTATCGCAATAAACCACCGAGGCACTCTTGATAGGTCGATGAAGCTCAAGTAGTAAATTGCGAATCCATGTGAGTTCGACAATTGTGTTTGCGACGCCCTTATACTCTGCTTCAGAGCTCGATCGGGAAGGTGTGGGTTGTCGCTTTGCGGACCAGGACACCAAGTTCGGTCCAAGGAAGACACAGTATCCAGAAGTTGATATGCGTGTGTCGGGGCATCCGGCCCAGTCGGCATCTGAGTAGGCTGTGAGAGTATCAAGCTGTCCTCGGACCATCTGTATGCCATGCGTCAATGTTCCTTTGATGTATCTAATTATCCGTTTCAGAGCGTGAAGGTGGGGAACTCGCGGCTTGTGCATATAGAGACAAACTTGATGAACTGCATAGGAAATGTCGGGCCGAGTAAGTGTTAGATATTGTAGAGCTCCTGCCAGCTGTCTGTAAAACGTGGGATTGTCAAGAGGGTCGCCGTCGTCGACAGAGAGTTTTGACTTCAAATCCACGGGTGTGGCTAGGGGCTTACAGTCCTTCATTCCAGCCCGGCTAATGATATCTTCAGCATAAACAGCTTGTGATAAGAAGAGTCCTTTGGAATTGAACTCGGCCTTGATCCCTAAAAAGTGATGCAACTTCCCCATGTCATTCATCGGAAAAGCAGACTTTAGCTTGTCAATGATCTTTCGGAGCAACTCGGTTGAGGAAGCAGTGAGAAGGATGTCGTCGACATAGAGGAGTAGGTAGGCGAAGTCTCTGTTTCTCCTGAAAATAAAGAGAGACGAATCGGCTCGACTTTGTACAAAACCCATTAGTTTCAGAAAAGAAGAGAACTTCGTGTTCCAAGCCCTCGGGGCTTGCTTAAGGCCGTATATTGCCTTGTTGAGCTTGCATACATAACCCGGATTTGCTTTATCTTTGAATCCCGGCGGTTGATGCATATAAACCGTCTCGTCAAGATCGCCTTGTAGAAAAGCGTTTTTGACGTCAAGCTGATGGATGGGCCAACTCAAAGCGACGCCGACGTTAAGGACTGTGCGGATCGTGGCCGGCTTGACAACCGGGCTGAATGTCTTTGTAAAATCAACCCCTTCCTCCTGCGATATGCCATTAGCCACCAACCTGGCCTTATGTCTAGACAAAACACCATTAGCATCATATTTGTGTTTAAAGAGCCACATGGATCGAACAATATTAACATTTGGAGGCCTAGGTACTAAGCTCCAAGTCTTAGTCTTAAGCATAGCACCATGTTCATCCGACATTGCCGGATTCCAGTTCGGATCGGATAGAGCTTGGATATGACTTTTAGGGATTGGCGATTTTGTTTTGGCTAAGAGAGAAAAGATTTGCTTTGGCTTTGAGATGCCGGACCTGGATCGGGTTTGAATTGTGGTGGGTGCTCTAAACATTGGATCGGGCCTAGTTGGTTGGGCTCGGGCTCTAGAAATTGGTGGTGGAGCTGTGTTGCGAAACGGAGCTTGAAGAATCGACTGGAAAAGAGGTGACGGATCATCCGAGACCTCAAGGAAGTGATAAGTGTTTGTGGGCAGAGAAGAGACAGCGCCTGGAAACTTGTCTTCATCAAAATGCACATGGCGAGAGATGATGATTTTGTTGGTTTTTAAATCCAAACAACGGTAGCCTCTATGTTGAGAAGAATACCCAAGAAACAGGCACGGGGTCGTTCTAGGAGAAAGTTTTGGTAAGTTTGAGTGGTTGAGGTTTGGGAAACACAAGCAACCGAATACACGAAGGTGGTCATAGGTTGGCTCTTTGTGGAAAAGAAGAGTGTGTGGAATCTGATTTTGAATGGCTTTGGAGGGAGTGATGTTTAGGATATGGACTGCAGTATGAAGCGCCTCAACCCAAAAACTTTGTGGGAGGCGTGACTGGAATAAGAGAGTTCGAACCGCATTGTTGATGGTTCGAATCATCCTCTCGGACCGGCCGTTTTGCTGAGACGTGTGGGGGCACGAGAAGCGAAGAGAGATGCCTTTAGAGGCGCAATATTTGTGAAATTTGGTGTTGTTGTATTCCCCACCATTATCACATTGCACGTTCTTGATCTTTGCCTGGAAGTGAGTTTTAACGTAAGCTGAAAAGTGAAGAAACTTAGAGAGAACCTCACTCTTACGTCGAAGTGGATAAACCCATAAATAGTGAGTAAATTGATCAAGAAATATAACATAATACCGAATCCCACTTAAGCTCAAAACCGGTGAAGTCCATAAATCCGAATGAATGATCTCAAAAGGTTTGGAAACAGTTGAATTGGAAGGCACAAAAGGCAATTTTATTGATTTCCCAAGAAAGCAAGGTTCACAAGACGAAAGGCTCCCCTTATTACATAAACCTGGATTTGAACGAAAAATTGAATTAAGAGAAAAAGCATTAGAATGGCCTAACCGTTTGTGCCAAAGATCAGGCGTAGAAGCTAATAAAGCGGAACAGCTGACGGGCTTTTTATTGAAGGAAGCCGGAAGCGAGTATAAGTCACCGGAGCTATCACATCGGAGAAGGGCTTTCCGTGTTTGAAGGTCCTTCACAGTAAAACCAAAGGGGTCAAAATCCACTGAGCACCAATTATCTTTAGTGAATTTACGAACAGATATGAGATTCTTAACAATATCAGGAGTGACAAGAACATTGTTAAGCAAGAGAGGTTTGGTGGAAGATTTAACAGAAGTGGAACCTATGGCTTTAACAGGAATGGAAGAACCGTTTCCGACAATGACAGACGCGGTGGTGTTATGATTAAGATTAGAATGAAGCATACCTGCCGATGTGCCTAGATGTGATGACGCTCCGGAATCCATGTACCAGTCAGTGCCGGCTGGAGCCGATACCGAGTCGGAGGTGTAGGCTTGTAATGGGTTAAACTCAACCAAATTAGCATGCTGCTGAGGGGCCGGTGGCGACGGAGCAACCTGCGGCCATCCTTGGTATGGCTGCATCCAGTAGGGGGGTGGCGGTGGGGGCCAATACGGTGAAGCTCCCCAGGGATTCCGGTTTGAGTAATTGCCGCGGCCTCTGTAGGAGCCACGATTGCCACGACGATTGCCTCGCTGATGACCGTTGCCGCGACCTGTGCTGGAACTGGAGCGCTGCTGCTGCGATGATGAAGATTGCGAAGCAGTGAGAGCAGTAGAAGACGATGACGAATCCGTGTTCGATGCTGTGGCGCGCGTTGATTTTTGTAGCCTTTTCTCCTCCCATTCAAGCATCGTTTTGGCTGTATCAAACGATGGAAATGGATCTTTATGTTTGATAACATTGATTATGTTATCGAATTTCTCGTTAAGGCCATTGATAATGTACATAACGAGAGTGCGATCTGTGATTGGAGTGCCGACGTTGGAGAGGAGAGCAGCTGTCGATTTCATCTTTTGACAATAGTCAGCGACGCCGAGATCGCCAATTTCTAATGTGTGCAGTTCGTTATCAAGTTGAATTGCGCGTGCCTCTTTGTTGTTTCGAAATTGATTTTCCACTCGCAACTAGAGATCACGAGCGGTGCCACCTGCTTGGAAGGAATTGCGAAACAGGGGCTGAGCCATGGTTCCGTAAAGCCAAAGCTTTACAACGTTGTCACGTTTCATCCAGGCGTCATCGTTTGCATCGGCTGGTTGGGCTGTGCCGTCAAGATGGCCGGAAACTTCGTAGGCCATGCAGTGCATGAGGAGGAGCTCACGCCAGGCATCGTAATTGTGCTCGTTCTCATCAAGAAGAATCGGAATCTGATTCTTGATGTTAGTGACGCCGAAGCAGCGCTCGTTTTGAGCATTTGCAGCAGCCATTAATGGCGATTTGAAGGAAAGGAAGAAGAAGAAGAGAAGAGAGATAGAAAAAGAAGAGAGAATCAGAACCGTAGAAGCTCTGATACCATGAAAGTGTGAAGATTTCCTTGATTATTCACAGAGTTAATACATGGCTTATATAGCCTGAGTTGTTACAAAGAATCAGGAGAGGTTCCTCAAATCTTGGAACCGTACAACAATATCAACAGAGTCCTAAAATAGTGTAACAGAATATATATGTCTATCATCTCCAACCCACCTCTATATTTGCTTTTGAACTCTATTTTATAGTAAAATCACTCCAACCCACCTCTATTTTCATCTCTAAAATGGAGATCTCTATTTTTGCCTCTATATATAGAGGAACTCTATTTTTTCCTCTATAATAGAGTTGAACTTTTTTATTTGTAAAATGGTCCTTTAACTTTTAATTCTTTTATATTTGTGATCAAAATAAATAAAATATATAATAATTTAATAATAAAAACGAATTTTTAAAATATTAATAAAATAATATTTTAATGATTTTTTATATTGATAGGATAATTGATTATAAAGTTAATTTTGACCAATTATAATATTTTGAATTAATTTTAAATGTTTTCGTATAAAAAGTATTCTAAAATTTGAGACTATTGTTTGCAAAAGAAAATTTATTTAAAATTTTATTAAATATAAATAAATTATATATTTTATTTTTCATATATACCATAATATTATTTTTAAATAATATTTATGAATGTTAAAAAAGAATATATCATAATTTTATGAAAGTTTCACAAATATTAAAAATAAATGGGTTAGTTTGCAACTTTTATAAGTAAAAGGTATTAATAGTAAAATAAAAAAGGAATCTCTACATAATATTCTTTTTTAGAGAAAGAAATAGAGGTATCCATTGGAGCAAAAGTCACCTCTATTATAGAGTTTCTCTATTTTAGAGGTAAAAATAGGGAAAACCGTTGGAGATGGTCTAAGTGACGTGTGGCTGGTTTTGATTGGTATTTTGAGATGAACACATGTCATCTCCTGGAGTGCTGACGTGTCGCCCTCTGGAGAAAAACCCTTCTACTTTCATATATATGATTTCTGTCAATAATAAATAACAAAAATAAATATCAACAGTTTTTTTTATAGTCATCATTATAAAACAAATAACAAATCTAGCATTAAATCATTTTTTCAACTTCCAATGTGATTGACAATATGTTTACTTTATTACTTCTTTCAAAACTCATTATTATTCTCATCTTTTAATTATATGTCATTTTCAAAAATGCCCTTTTCAATCTGCCTATAATAAAAAATGCTCCTTTTAAAAGTTTATTTTCAAAAATGCCCATTTTTAGGTACATAATGACTCAATTATCATTCTTTTCCTGCCAAAATCTTCAAACCAATTTCTCCAAAAATTTCTAAAAAATTTCCGACAAAAAAATTCGGTTAAAAATTTCATTGAATTCTCCCGTCAAAGTAACGGAAAACTATACATTGTAAAACTGTATAAAACCTTATAAATACCTTATAAAACCTTATAAATATCTTATAAAACCCTATAAATACCTTATAAATATCTTATAAAATCTTATAAATAATTTGTAAAACTTTATAAAATCTTATAAATACAAGGTATTTATAAGGTATTTAAAAGGTTTTACAAGGTATTTAAAAGGTTTTATAAAATATTTATAAAGTTTTACAAGGTATTTATAAGATTTTACAAGGGTATATAGGATAATTATAAATACCTTGTAAAACTTTATAAAACCTTATAAATACCTTATAAAACCTTATAAAACTTTATAAATACCTTGTAAAACCTTATAAAACCTTATAAATATACAATAAGGTATTTATAAGGTTCTACAAGGGTATAATTTTTCCTGTCAAAACTTTTTCCGTCAAATTTTTTTCCACCAAAACTTCACTCACAAAATGTTTTTTTTTGTCAAAAAGTTTTCCGCCAAAAAACTTTCCCGTAGATTTTGGCGGGAAAAGTGATTCGTAATCTGCAAAAAAAATTCCCATAAAAAAAACAAAATTTGCCAAAATTTTGTTAAGTGATCTCGTAATTTATGACGCCAAAATTCAATAACTTAATAAATTTTTTGAATTAAATATTTTCAGATAAGGGTAAAATGGTAAAAAAAAAATTGGAAATAGACTTTTTTTAACGCCCGTGAACCAGTTTCTGGTTGTTGGTGTCGACCGACACCCAGAGGGTGTGTCGATCGACACTAAGAATTGGTGCGATTAGGATTTTGTTTTAAAAATCGCCCGGTTTGGTCGGTTAGGGTTAGGGAAACCCTAGGGATCGCTTATAAAAGGGGGAACTCGACATTAGGGCTTCTTTTAGCCTCTGGTCGTTTTCTGAGAAGGGAGAAAAGAGAGAGAAAGTTCCTGTGAGTTTCTGGAGGCTTTCCTGCGAGGTTTGGTGCCTGTTCTTGAGAGATCTCTCTGTGGAGAAGGAGATCTGAGGCGAGGTGGGGTTGCTGGAGCATGTGAGGATGCGTCTTTCTCTCTGTCAATCCGAAAAGCTAAGGTGAGTGCGTGACCATGGGCTTATCTGAGCATAGAGAGATGGTTGAGTGTTGATCTGTGATTGTGTGATGGATTGGGGTTGAATCCATGATTGATTGATGTGTTTATCATGCTGTGTTTTCGTGGTTGTGGCCTATTGTGTGTTAGGTTGAGTTGTGTTGCTGGGTTTTGGGATTCCAGGGCTTGAGAGGCTGGAATTCGTCGAGTTCGTGCTGCTGCACGAAGGGGGTGTCGATCGACACAGGGTTGTGTGTGTCGATCGACACAGGCTCGTGTTTCGTCTGTGGGAGACAGAGTGGTGTCGCTCGACACCAGGGGTTGGTGTCGCTCGACACCAGTGTTCTGTGGAGCCATTTTGGCTGAGTTGTTGTGTGTTGATTTTGTGGTGGCACAGGGTTGTGTGTGCTGTTTGTGTATGTCATGTGGTATGGCAGGTTTGTCGTCGATTGTGTTATTTGAGGTTTCTCTATCTTGCTTGTGTGTATAGCTCGTAGATGGGAGGATCGCCTCACTGAGTATTTGTGATAGTACTCACGCATCTCATTTGTGTTTGTGATGCAGGTAAGGCTTTGCGTGGATCGTGGAATCATGGCGATGAGGAGGAGGATGATCTAGGGACTTGTTGTTATGTTTGTATTGGAACCATTCATGTAGTAGTAAACTCGCTAGGTTGCTAGTTTATTGTTGTTGTTCGTTAAGTTTGGTTGTTTCCGCGTTGTTGGTTGACTTGTTTAATTTGAAGAACTGATTAGTAAGTATGGGATTATTAATTGGTGAATTAATTCAAGAAAACCGGGTCGTGGTGTTTCAATTTGGTATCAGAGCGGATTACGGTTCTAGGAGTGGTTGAGTGGAATGGTTCTAGGATTGTTTGGGAAATTTAATTGGATGAATTATTTTTCCTGCTGAGTTGCATGGTGTTGAAACCATGGTTGTGTGATGCAATTGGTTATGGAGTGTTTAATCAATTGTGTGTTGTGGGAGTCCTAGAATCATCCTCTTCGAGCCTTCAATGAGATTCCACGGTGAGTTGTTTGTTTTCTGTGAGTTGCTTGGTGTTTTAGCTTTTTGCAGGGGCTTTTGGGAAGCTGTTGGAGGTGGTGGATCACGTCAGTATTGGGTATACTGTTGGTGGTGATTCATGGAAGTAGTTGAGCTGGAGGTGGGTTTCCGAGGAGTTAAGTTGGGTACTTACTTCGTCGGAAATGCCTGGAGGCAGCTGAGGTTATCCATGGGAGTATGGATAGGGCAATGGAGGTTTTGGATGGAGTTGTCGAGGAGAAGAGATTGCTGGAGGCGTTCTGTGCGACGCAGGGAGTTGCGTCGATCGACACAAGTCGTGGGCAGTGTCGATCGACACTGGAGGGTTGTGTCGAATGACATGGGTCGAGAAGTTGGTCTGGTGACGAAATGTTTAGATGAAGATCTAACGTTTTCGGTTTGTGGAGTGGGCAAGTGAGCCCAGGAGTGGAAATCGAAAACTCAGGGAGAGTTTGGCGGGAAGTCTAGACGGTGGTCTGAGATTGAGAGTTCTTAAGAGGAAAAGAGGATTCCTTAAGAGAATTGTAACAGGGCAAGAGAGTTGCCGGAAAGCGAAGTGGGGGAGACTTCGCGGGAGTGGAGTGGACCGAGATGTGTAGATGGTGATCTTACATCGTCGGGGTGGCCAGGGATGGCGGTAGGGTTTCTAAAAATGGAAAGTTCTTGAGAGTCAAGACTTGTCTGTTTTTGGAAAGTGTTGGGTAAACAGCCAGAGCGTGGATTATTTACGTGATGGCCAGAGGTGGTCATGGGGGATGTTCCCGAGGGGAATATGGTGGTTGGTGAGACATCGCGATGTCTTGCGTGAACTATGAGTGAGAGGATCAAGGAGATTCGGAGGAGGAAGATTCCCTTGATGAGAGTCCAGAGCGACTGAGATGGAGATAGCTTTTGCTATGATGTTGCAGAGAGGAGTATTTCTTGAATTTGACTAGAGTTTATCTTATTTAAGAAATGAGTTGAGAGGTTTCCAAAAATGGAAAGTTTTCCAGAAAGGACTTGTCTATTTTTGGAAAGTTTTGGAGTAGACAACCTGAGTGTGTGGTTGTTAAGTGAGGTCCTGGAGGTCTAGTCGGGAGATATGCTCGAAAGCATTTAGTATTGTTGCTCGAGGGACTTGAGCGTTCCAACAACTTGAGGGGAGTGGAGTATGCTCCTGAGTTTGTGGCTCGAGAGACTTTTTGTTCCGAGAGTGAGAGGGGGTACGAGGGCATCGGGTGACGATCCGAGAGCGAACTTGAAGGTGACGACCTGAGAGTGAGTTCATGGCCTGAGGTACTGAGGCTCGAAGGCAGAGGCCTAAGAGTGAGTTGGTATGTGCTCGAAGACCGCGGTCTGAGAGTGAGGGAGTTGTGAGCAACAATGACTAGTAAATCGTGAGTATATTGACTGGACAGAGACTTGGTTTGAGGTTCAGTCGGAGGAGGTGCAGACCGTAGTGTCGGTTGCACATGAGTCCTTGACTGATGGTTGGCTGGTTCAGTCGGAGGGGGTGCGGACCGTAGTGTCGGTTGCACGGGAGTTCTTGACTGATGGGCGGTGTGGCTAGATTAGAGGACGAATCTATTTTTAGTGGGGGAGAATTGTAACGCCCGTGAACCAGTTTCTGGTTGTTGGTGTCGACCGACACCCAAAGGGTGTGTCGATCGACACTAAGAATTGGTGCGATTAGGGTTTTGTTTTAAAAATCGCCCGGTTTGGTCGGTTAGGGTTAGGAAAACCCTAGGGATCGCTTATAAAAGGGGGAACTCGACATTAGGGCTTCTTTTAGCCTCTGGTCGTTTTCTGAGAAGGGAGAAAAGAGAGAGAAAGTTCATGTGAGTTTCTGGAGGCTTTCCTGCGAGGTTTGGTGCCTGTTCTTGAGAGATCTCTCTGTGGAGAAGGAGATCCGAGGCGAGGTGGGGTTGCTGGAGCGTGTGAGGATGCGTCCTTCTCTCTGTCAATCCGAAAAGCTAAGGTGAGTGCGTGACCATGGGCTTATCTGAGCATAGAGAGATGGTTGAGTGTTGATCTGTGATTGTGTGATGGATTGGGGTTGAATCCATGATTGATTGATGTGTTTATCATGTTGTGTTTGCGTGGTTGTGGCCTATTGTGTGTTAGCTTGAGTTGTGTTGCTGGGTTTTGGGATTCCAGGGCTTGAGAGGCTGGAATTCGTCGAGTTCGTGCTGCTGCACGAAGGGGGTGTCGATCGACACAGGGTTGTGTGTGTCGATCGACACAGGCTCGTGTTTCGTCTGTGGGAGACAGAGTGGTGTCGCTCGACACCAGGGGTTGGTGTCGCTCGACACCAGTGTTCTGTGGAGCCAGTTTGCCTGAGTTGTTGTGTGTTGATTTTGTGGTGGCACAGGGTTGTGTGTGCTGTTTGTGTATGTCATGTGGTATGGCAGGTTTGTCGTCGATTGTGTTATTTGAGGTTTCTCTATCTTGCTTGTGTGTATAGCTCGTAGATGGGAGGATCGCCTCACTGAGTATTTGTGATAGTACTCACGCATCTCATTTGTGTTTGTGATGCAGGTAAGGCTTTGCGTGGATCGTGGAATCATGGCGATGAGGAGGAGGATGATCTAGGGACTTGTTGTTATGTTTGTATTGGAACCATTCATGTAGTAGTAAACTCGCTAGGTTGCTAGTTTATTGTTGTTGTTCGTTAAGTTTGGTTGTTTCCGCGTTGTTGGTTGACTTGTTTAATTTGAAGAACTGATTAGTAAGTATGGGATTATTAATTGGTGAATTAATTCAAGAAAACCGGGTCGTGGTGTTTCAATTTGGTATCAGAGCAGATTACGGTTCTAGGAGTGGTTGAGTGGAATGGTTCTAGGATTGTTTGGGAAATTTAATTGGATGAATTATTTTTCCTGCTGAGTTGCATGGTGTTGAAACCATGGTTGTGTGATGCAATTGGTTATGGAGTGTTTAATCAATTGTGTGTTGTGGGAGTCCTAGAATCATCCTCTTCGAGCCTTCAATGAGATTCCACGGTGAGTTGTTTGTTTTCTGTGAGTTGCTTGGTGTTTTAGCTTTTTGCAGGGGCTTTTGGGAAGCTGTTGGAGGTGGTGG
This sequence comes from Erysimum cheiranthoides, assembly GCA_011420285.2. Lineage (NCBI taxonomy): Eukaryota > Viridiplantae > Streptophyta > Magnoliopsida > Brassicales > Brassicaceae > Erysimum > Erysimum cheiranthoides. The sequence continues at coordinate 10,189,256 of CM022176.2, read as the reverse complement.
ATCACGTCAGTATTGGGTATACTGTTGGTGGTGATTCATGGAAGTAGTTGAGCTGGAGGTGGGTTTCCGAGGAGTTAAGGTTGGTACTTACTTCGTCGGAAATGCCTGGAGGCAGCTGAGGTTATCCATGGGAGTCTGGATAGGGCAATGGAGGTTTTGGATGGAGTTGTCGAGGAGAAAAGATTGCTGGAGGCGTTCTGTGCGACGCAGGGAGTTGCGTCGATCGACACAAGTCGTGGGCAGTGTCGATCGACACTGGAGGGTTGTGTCGAATGACATGGGTCGAGAAGTTGGTCTGGTGACGAAATGTTTAGATGAAGATCTAACGTTTTCGGTTTGTGGAGTGGGCAAGTGAGCCCAGGAGTGGAAATCGAAAACTCAGGGAGAGTTTGGCGGGAAGTCTAGACGGTGGTCTGAGATTGAGAGTTCTTAAGAGGAAAAGAGGATTCCTTAAGAGAATTGTAACAGGGCAAGAGAGTTGCCGGAAAGCAAAGTGGGGGAGACTTCGCGGGAGTGGAGTGGACCGAGATGTGTAGATGGTGATCTTACATCGTCGGGGTGGCCAGGGATGGCGGTAGGGTTTCTAAAAATGGAAAGTTCTTGAGAGTCAAGACTTGTCTGTTTTTGGAAAGTGTTGGGTAAACAGCCAGAGCGTGGATTATTTACGTGATGGCCAGAGGTGGTCATGGGGGATGTTCCCGAGGGGAATATGGTGGTTGGTGAGACATCGCGATGTCTTGCGTGAACCATGAGTGAGAGGATCAAGGAGATTCAGAGGAGGAAGATTCCCTTGATGAGAGTCCAGAGCGACTGAGATGGAGATAGCTTTTGCTATGATGTTGCAGAGAGGAGTATTTCTTGAATTTGACTAGAGTTTATCTTATTTAAAAAATGAGTTGAGAGGTTTCCAAAAATGAAAAGTTTTCCAGAAAAGACTTGTCTATTTTTGGAAAGTTTTGGAGTAGACAACCTGAGTGTGTGGTTGTTAAGTGAGGTCCTGGAGGTCTAGTCGGGAGATATACTCGAAAGCATTTAGTATTGTTGCTCGAGGGACTTGAGCGTTCCAACAACTTGAGGGGAGTGGAGTATGCTCCTGAGTTTGTGGCTCGAGAGACTTTTTGTTCCGAGAGTGAGAGGGGGTACGAGGGCATCGGGTGACGATCCGAGAGCGAACTTGAAGGTGACGACCTGAGAGTGAGTTCATGGCCTGAGGTACTGAGGCTCGAAGGCAGAGGCCTAAGAGTGAGTTGGTATGTGCTCGAAGACCGCGGTCTGAGAGTGAGGGAGTTGTGAGCAACAATGACTAGTAAATCGTGAGTATATTGACTGGACAGAGACTTGGTTTGAGGTTTAGTCGGAGGAGGTGCAGACCGTAGTATCGGTTGCACATGAGTCCTTGACTGATGGTTGGCTGGTTCAGTCGGAGGGGGTGCGGACCGTAGTGTCGGTTGCACGGGAGTTCTTGACTGATGGGCGGTGTGGCTAGATTAGAGGACGAATCTATTTTTAGTGGGGGAGAATTGTAACGCCCGTGAACCAGTTTCTGGTTGTTGGTGTCGACCGACACCCAGAGGGTGTGTCGATCGACACTAAGAATTGGTGCGATTAGGGTTTTGTTTTAAAAATCGCCCGGTTTGGTCGGTTAGGGTTAGGAAAACCCTAGGGATCGCTTATAAAAGGGGGAACTCGACATTAGGGCTTCTTTTAGCCTCAGGTCGTTTTCTGAGAAGGGAGAAAAGAGAGAGAAAGTTCATGTGAGTTTCTGGAGGCCTTCCTGCGAGGTTTGGTGCCTGTTCTTGAGAGATCTCTCTGTGGAGAAGGAGATCTGAGGCGAGGTGGGGTTGCTGGAGCGTGTGAGGATGCGTCCTTCTCTCTGTCAATCCGAAAAGCTAAGGTGAGTGCGTGACCATGGGCTTATCTGAGCATAGAGAGATTGTTGAGTGTTGATCTGTGATTGTGTGATGGATTGGGGTTGAATCCATGATTGATTGATGTGTTTATCATGTTGTGTTTGCGTGGTTGTGGCCTATTGTGTGTTAGGTTGAGTTGTGTTGCTGGGTTTTGGGATTCCAGGGCTTGAGAGGCTGGAATTCGTCGAGTTCGTGCTGCTGCACGAAGGGGGTGTCGATCGACACATGGTTGTGTGTGTCGATCGACACAGGCTCGTGTTTCGTCTGTGGGAGACAGAGTGGTGTCGCTCGACACCAGGGGTTGGTGTCGCTCGACACCAGTGTTCTGTGGAGCCAGTTTGGCTGAGTTGTTGTGTGTTGATTCTGTGGTGGCACAGGGTTGTGTGTGCTGTTTGTGTATGTCATGTGGTATGGCAGGTTTGTCGTCGATTGTGTTATTTGTGGTTTCTCTATCTTGCTTGTGTGTATAGCTCGTAGATGGGAGGATCGCCTCACTGAGTATTTGTGTTAGTACTCACGCATCTCATTTGTGTTTGTGATGCAGGTAAGGCTTTGCGTGGATCGTGGAATCATGGCGATGAGAAGAAAGATGATCTAGGGACTTGTTGTTACGTTTGTATTGGAACCATTCCTGTAGTAGTAAACTCGCTAGGTTGCTAGTTTATTGTTGTTGTTCGTTAAGTTTGGTTGTTTCCGCGTTGTTGGTTGACTTACTTAATTTGGAGAACTGATTAGTAAGTATGGGATTATTAATTGGTGAATTAATTCAAGAAAACCAGGTCGGGGTGTTTCACTTTTTTTTTTGTCAACATTTGGGCCACAACTGGCCGGCCCATTAGCCTAATTCCTACAAATACAAAACCGGGTCGGGGTATTTCACTTTTGATTGTGGCATTTTTGAAAAGAGTATATCAAAAAGGGCGTTTTTAACAATTTCTCTTTAATTATACCATTAAACGATGCACTTATAGGAGTGAAAAAGATTTCGGATATTTTGTGCCTAATAACAAATCTAAAAAACTTACTTATATATCTCTCAAAAATAAATAACAAAAGTTATGATCAACAATTTTTTTTATAGTCATCATTGTGAAACAAATCTAGCCTTTAATCATCTTTTCAACTTCTAATGTGATTGATAATATGTTTACTTTATTACTTATTTAAACTCATTATTATAGCCTTAAAATCATATTTTCAACTTCCAATGTGATTGACAATATGTTTACTTTATTAACTTTTTCAAAACTCTTTATTTTATTTTTTTGTCAATTTTTCAAGACTCATTATTATTCTCAGTTTTTTATAACGATTTGATGTTTTGAAAGGAAAAAAAAAATAGATACTTGTTGATACCGGATCCCAAACTGAAGATGGATCTAAATCAGAAGCCCAAGAGCAAGACCCAATAGAGCTCGGATGGAAAGTAGTTCGGGGAGAAGGAATGAGCTCGGACAGAAGGAAAAGGCCCACAACGCGAAGCCCACAAGGGACCACATGATCTGCTTCGTAAGTATATCACAAAGTTCAAAGAGGTCATTGCAAAAGTACCAGGCATATCCCACTCAACGGCAATCTCCGCTTTGAAACATGGACTCTGGCACGAATCAAGGTTCCGAGAAGAGCTAATCATCAATAAGCCGGATTGTATCCAAGATGCATTATTCCGAGCTAATAGCTGGATCGAAGCTGAAGAAGACAAAAGGTCTAATGCGAAGAAGTTCAAAAACTCGCAAACCCCAGTCAAAACAAATAGTCAGCCTCCGAACAAGAAGTTCGAACCAAAAGAACAGCGAGATCAAAAGCGCCTCGGAGTAAACCCACACAACCACAACGTCTCAAAGCCCCAGTTCGGAAAAGGAAAGAAACCTTCTTTTAACACGTGGGTTCGAGACGAGAGTGCTTACTGCGATATTCATAGAGTCAACGGACATGCAACTAAGGATTGTGGGATCCTCAAACGTCACCTTGCAGATTTATGGGCGGCTGGAACTTTGGCAAATTTTAATACTGATGAATTTATAGCACAATACCACAAAGCAAAGGAAAATCCAGGAGAGTCTCAAGGGAGCAATGAGCGGCCCAAGGTGATGGAGATAGCTCCATCCGAGGGTCCGAAACAACGGATAAACGTTATCATGGGAGGGTCTAAGTTGTTTAATGACTCCATTCGAGAAATAAAGAAACATCAACGGGCAGCAGTAATGAGTGTATCTCGAGCACCCACCGTCACCCTGCAAACTACCGTAGTGAGCTTTGAAGAAGAGGATACTTCTCATCTGTCAAAGCCACACGACGACGCACTCGTGATAACTTTGGACGTAGCAAACTTCGAAGTAACGAAGGTTTTAATCGACACAGGCAGTTCGGTGGACCTCATTTTTCTTCGAACCCTAGAAAAAATGGGTATTTCTCGAGCGGATATTGCAGGAACCCCGATGCCATTGATAGCCTTTACGAGCGAAACTTCGATGTCTCTAGGAACTATCAAATTACCAGTTCTCGCAGCAGGAGTGCCAACTATTGTCGAGTTCACTGTTTTCGACAAGCCTTCTTCCTACAACGTGATCCTCGGAACACCATGGATTTACCAAATGAAGGCAGTACCATCGACATACCATCAGTGCATTAAATTCCCGTCAAACGAAGGGGTAAAGACCATTTACGGAGATCAGCAAATAGCTCGAACGTGTTACCTTGCAAGTCACAAGTTACGTCAACGATAGCAATTACAGAACTTCGGGATTATACCAATAACTGTTAAAGTTCATAATCCCGCGGATACTACAGAAGAAGTGGTAATCAATGAAGATTACTGCAATGGATATAAACGAAAGGGAAGCATTGATTCAAATGCTAAAAGATCACAAGGCAACCTTTGCTTGGGAAGCAAAAGACATGCCAGGTATCGATGTCGAAGTGATTTCGCATGAGCTGCATCTTGATCCAAGTTTCAAACCAGTGAAGCAAAAGCGACGAAAGCTCGGACCAGACCGAGCAAAAGCAGTCAACGATGAGGTAGACAAACTTCTAGCAATGGGATCCATTAGGGAGGTAAAATACCCAGATTGGCTCGCGAATCCAGTTGTGGTAAAAAAGAAAAATGGGAAATGGAGAGTCTGCGTTGATTTCACCGACCTAAATAAGGCATGTCCCAAGGACAGCTTTCCATTGCCTCATATCGACCGACTCGTTGAATCCACTGCTGGTCATGAGAGATTATCCTTCATGGATGCCTATTCGGGTTACAATCAAATCATGATGAACCCCGATGATCAAGAAAAAACATCTTTCATCACAGATCAAGGAACATATTGTTACAAGGTGATGCCCTTTGGGTTGAAAAACGCCGGGGCAACTTATCAACGACTCATGAATAAAATGTTCGACAACCTCCTCGGGAAAACTATGGAAGTTTACATTGATGATATGCTCGTGAAATCTTTAAAGGCAACTGATCATATAAGCCATTTACTTCAATGTTTTACAATATTAAACCAATTTGGCATGAAGTTGAATCCTGCGAAGTGTACTTTCAGGGTACCATCAGGAGAATTTCTGGGTTACATTGTAACTGAGAGAGGGATCGAGGCAAATCCAACTCAAATCAACGCATTCTTGAGTATGCCATCACCTCGAAATGTTAAAGAAGTCCAGTGGTTAACAGGGCGAATTGCAGCGCTAAATAGGTTTATCTCGCAATCCACCGATAAGTGTCTCCCTTTTTATCAATTGTTGAAGAGAAATAAACAGTTCATCTGGGACGATGAATGCGAGAGTGCTTTTTCTCAACTGAAGGAATATTTGACAACGCCGCCTGTACTATCCAAACCTGAAGCTGAGGAAAAATTATATTTATACGTTTCAGTATCGAGTCATTCAGTCAGCGGCGTTCTAGTCCGAGACGATCGTGGTGAGCAGAAGCCGATTTACTACGTTAGTAAAACTCTTCTCGATGCAGAAACACGGTATTCAATGATAGAAAAGTTAGCACTAGCGGTGGTAATGTCAGCTCGCAAATTGCGACCATATTTTCAGTCACATCCAGTCGAGGTGTTAACCTCCCATCCCTTACGAGCTATTTTACATAGTCCAGGGCAGTCAGGAAGATTAGCCAAGTGGGCAGTAGAGTTAAGTGAGTACGATATCGAGTACAAAGGAAGGATCAGTGCGAAAGCGCAAGTTTTGGCAGATTTCCTAACCGAATTACCAACCTCGGGCTCAATTGATGAGCCGGGTGGGGAGAGTATGTGGAGACTCCACGTTGACGGGTCTTCATCTAAACACGGTTCAGGAATTGGTGTCAGGCTTATCGCACCCGGAAGGGAGGTGATAGAGCAATCTTTTCGACTTGTTTTTCCAGCATCAAATAACGAGGCAGAGTATGAGGCCTTAATAGCCAGAATGCGCCTTGCAGCGGGCTTGAGTGTGAACGAACTCACGGTCTACTGCGATTCACAGCTCGTAGTTAACCAGTTTAATGGAGATTATGAAGCTAAGGATCGGCGAATGGAAGCTTACCTCACTACAGGAAATTTGACTATTGATAGCACCCGAAAAACGCTATATATCGTATCGATAGCGGTTTGGTAAACGCTCTCTCATCCCCCGCGATAAAAAGTCAGACACTTTAGATAACGTTTTTAGCGTGCTATTGAATGTTGATAAACAATAACGTTTTTAGCTTGCTATTGAATGTTGATAAACAATAACGCTTTTAACTTGCTATTGAATGTTGATTTTTCAATAACGTTTTTATATCCGTGATATTTACATTTTTATATTACTTTTTGTAGCATTCGTTTTATGCTTTTTGTTTGGATTCCTGATCAAATATTTTTGGTAACCAAAACGACAAAATGAAGTGAAGAAGAAAACTTTTATAAAATAACATTAGGTTTTCAATCCAACAAACCAACATAATCCAACAATCCACACAATAGTTCAATAAACTTATAAGCTAGTTAGCCAACATAAACACCACACAATTGTTCAAGTTCCAAGCTAAGGCCCTAGTTTGTTTCTAACACAAGTGTACTAAACTCAAGAAGACCCTACAAGTGCTTCCTTACAGTACCTTGGGGAAGGGCAAGTGCAAGAGAATTCGCTTCTCCAGACCCGATCAAATCCTCCTTACGCCGAAGTTTTTCAATTTGCTTTGCAGACTCTGTTTGAACAGTAACCTGAAAGGTGGCTGAGTGCAATCATTACTGTGGCTATAGAAAAAGAATTGTGCCCAATATCACAAGGGAAGGCCTCACGCAGATAGCACTACCTGTGTGCCATAGGAAGGCATCCGAGATTGGGTGTTTGAAGCTGTTTTGTCAGACTTGAGAATCATTTGACCATGATGGATAGCATCAACAATCTCTTTCCGATGCTGAAAAGGGAATAAACAAGTCAGACACCCTTCACATTTCTAAGAAACTAGAAAGCAGAATATAACTGTAGTATATACCTAAGTAACAACCCTTTTACAATACATACACCATAAAATCCAGCTTACAAGATGATGATTTCACCAAAGAAACATTAACATAGTTGTGCCACTTAAATGTAACGCTAACCAACGAGAAAGGCATACCATACTGTAGAATCTAAAGCAAATCAGGCACAAAGTGTCGAACCACAGACTTAAGATAAAAGAGCAATACCAAACTTACGCCTTACCATAATAAGGTCTTGAACAGTCTCAAATGCACCATCCCCAACAAGATCCAGCAGATCCCCAGCTATCTGTAGAGCAAATATTTAAATCTCATCTACTTTCACTTGCAAATATAATGCTCCAGGAACAGTAGTGGGTCTGAAATAATATACCTCCTCCTCACCGGGTTTATCTGAATCTAGAAACCTGCATATAGCCATAGCCAGTTCTTCACGGGAAAGTTGTGAATTGATTTCTCTAACCATCTGACCACATGCATCTCTGAGCCAACTTAAATTGAATTTTCCTGCACTGTGATTATTTTTTGTGTCGTTAATATCACTCCATCCTTCAGAAAATGATGCATGAGCGTCATTACTTTCCACATCCAGAAATCCTTTTTCGTCAAGAAATGCTTCCTCCACCAGAAAACGAGCTGGTAGGTTAAAAACAAGGTCGACACCAAACTCAGCTCCACCATCAACCTCATCAGCATATGTCTCAGACTGATGAGTAGGCTGTAATGTGTAAAGTGCCTGAGCTAAGGAGGCCACGTTCTTTACTTTAGCATCCAAGACAGCATGACCGACAATATTTTGCAACTCTAACCTGTTGAATATAAGCAAACCTCAATTACCTCTGAACACCTTAAAGAAATACAAAAGCTTGGCCACTTGCATAAAGTAATCTTCAACAGTACTTACTTCTTTTCAACAATGCTTTTACTATCATTGATATCACTGTCCTCATCCAATGGCTTGCCAAACAGACGATATGCAGCAAAAGCCACCTCACGAAACTCATCTGATGGAACTTCCCGATCAATCAACTCCACTACAGCTCCAACAAACTGCTTGTATGCTTGTCGTACTTCTGGAGAAGCTGTCACACGAATTCCAATCAATATACCTCAAACACTACCTCGTATTCCAATTAGAGACACACATGAGGTGAGTGAGTGAGCTCAAAAAGAGAAATAAAAACCAGATCTAAACCCGATTAGCAAAGAGTTAACACAATCACAAATTCAAAATAGAACAAAAAGAAAATGAACCGAGATATACCTTGGTATTTCAATCTTCTTCTTCAGATTTGATTTCTGAAACAACACTTTTTTTCGCCGACACATCACCAAATTGTCTTTCATCTTCAGTCCTAAATCGTTTTTTCTTAGGGAATAGAAATCAAATCTCGCATAATATATTTTCAGAAGGTAAATAAACATGGAAGAAAAGAGATGCAGTGAATTCACCAGAGACAAAACGACATAAGAAGACGAAGCCGCTGGTGACGAGGGATGAAATCGCGGCGGAGATAGATCTAGGTTTTCTTCTCTTTTTTGGGGTTTCGGAGATTTTCCGATGTATTGATTTGAAATGGAGATGAATCTGAGAGAGACACTAAACAAAGTGAGAGAGAATCGAACAAAAATAGCAGCAATGTTCTTAGACATAAGATAAGAGGCCGAAGAGGAGGAGGAGAAGATCGGAAGAGGAGAAGGGTGAAAGATTTTACCAAACCAAGTCTTCTTCATTCTTCAATCATTCTTCGTTTCATCTTCTCCGATTTGAAAACTCCGGCGACAATGGCTTCCTCTGGTGACAAGCAAGCTTAGTCACTTTACCCAACTGTTGACACATCGAATCCCGAAGCTCCTGTTAACCCTAGCTCTTCATCTTCTACTAATAATCTCTATCCTTCCGTCGATATGAATGATCTCGCTCGTAATCTCTTCCCTGAGCAACCGGAGACTAATTTCTCCTCCGAATCAGCTCCTCCCGCTGCTGTAGTTGCGAGCGAGTGAAATCGAGTGGCGAGAGAGAGAGAGTCGATCGAGACTGGGAGAAATCGAGTTGAGAGAGTAAGAAATCGAGAGAGAGTTTGAGTTGTGCCTTAGAGAAAAATCGAGAAAGAGAGAAGAGTGTCTCAGATCTATTTTGCCTTAGGGTTAAAACGAAAAAATATTCCCCCTTTTTACTTTTCAATAGCGGTTTACTAATTTTTAGAAACCAATTTGGCCTGCGGCAATTTTTTTTATTCCCGCTTTTAATCATTCATAGCGTTTAAAAATAACTAAACGCTATCTTTAATACACGGTTAACTCAAAGATAGCATAAACATCAAAAACGCTATCTTTTTATGCTATCAATAATCAAATTTCTTGTAGTGCCTCCGCTTGGTCAAAAATTTGGCTGCAAACTTTAAACATTTCGAACTCATTCGGATTCCCCGAAGTGAAAACACTTCGGCAGATGCGTTAGCGGCCTTAGCTTCCACTTCAGATCCAGATCTTAAAAGGATCATTCCGGTTGAGAGTATTATATCTCCGAGCATTTCAATTCAAGACCAAGTAACTGTTGTTACGAGATCAAAATTCAGGGCGAATCCGAGTAGCCAAACTGAGTCACTTCCGAACAAAAGAGTTCGGAAGACCCCTGCCCAACGAACATCCGTAGAAAAGCCTTCCGAAGAACCCGAATCACACGAGGCAAATGATGAAGTAATAGAAATTGGAGCAACTGAAGCTGACACATCGGATTTGACACCAGAACCAAAACAACAACCTCGCGAGCTACAATTCGACGTAACACCCGAAGTCTGGGGGAGTGATTGGAGAATTCCGATTAAGAGGTATATTGAATTTGGAGAACTTCCGGAGGGCAAATGGAGGGCTCAAAAATTACGCATACAAAGCGCAAAGTATTGTTTGATACGTGGAACACTTTACAGGCGTAGCCTGAGTGACCCATATTTATTATGCATCCACGGAGAAGAGACATATGTCGTTACAGCAGAGACACATGAGGGGTTATGTGGAAGTCATTCGTCTGGTCGAACAATGGCGTTCAAAATCAAGAGACAAGGTTATTATTGGCCAACAATGGTAACGGATTGTGAAAAGTACGCTCGGCGTTGTAAAAAATGTCAGCAGCATGCACCATTAATTCATCAGCCTTCGGAACTTTTATCTTCCATCACGGCTCCTTACCCATTCATGCGGTGGTCGATGGATATCATCGGACCGTTGCATCGGTCAACTAGAGGAGTACAATTCTTACTCGTTCTTACAGATTACTTCTCCAAGTGGGTCGAGGCGGAGGCCTATGTTTCGATAAAGGATACTCAGGTTAAGACTCTCTTGTGGAAGTATATCATCTGTCGCCATGGTATTCCGTCCGAAATAGTTACTGACAATGGGTCGCAATTCATCTCGGCGGATTTTGAAAATTTCTGTTCTTCTTGGAAGATTAAGATTAGCTACTCAACACCTCGGTACCCGCAGGGGAATGGTCAAGCAGAGGCAACAAACAAAACGATTCTGTCCAACTTAAAGAAGCGCTTAACTACTTATAAAGGAGGTTGGTACGATGAGTTGCAACCAGTGTTATGGGCTTACCGGACAACTCCACGACGAGCCACTGGGGAAACTCCATTTTCTCTTGTGTATGGCATGGAAGCAGTCGTACCATCCGAAAACGAGGTGCCGGGATTACGTCGGAATGAACTGCCTCGTAACGAAGTAATGAATACTCAAAATCTTGAAGATACGTTGGACACAATTGACGAACGACGAGATCGCGCACTGATTCGTTTACAGAATTACCAGCAAACTACAACTCGGTATTATAACTCTAAAAGTTAAAAATCGGCCTTTAAAAGTCGGGGACTTCGTCCTTCGCCGCATTTTTGAAAACAAAAAAAGAAGATGGCGCAGGGAAGCTCGGAATTAACTGGGAGGGACCTTACGAGGTCTCTGAGATAGTTCGGAATGGCGTGTATCGGCTAAAGGAGCAGGATGGAACAGACGTTCCACGTCCTTGGAACATCCTAAATTTGAAAAAGTTTTATGCTTAAATTTTTTCTTTGTAAAATGAACTACGATTTGGCTTGATCCCTGCAAAGGGTACGTAGGCAGCTCGGATGAGCTCAACTATTTTATTAAATAAAATCAAATCCTCTTTATTTTGTTTTCAAAAAAAAAAAAGGGGGGGGGGGAAGGGATTATACCACCTTCTTCATTACAAGGAATTTCAAAAGAAAAACATGGACAATACAACTGAGGATTTGGTTCATATGAATCTAGTCTTCTCTTTCGAACATTTCGACTCCTTGACTAGCGAGGTCAATTATCACCCGAAGACCAGCTGGTATCCCACCAAAGAATTGATCAAAACCCAAATCAAGCCAGTGTTCGGGATGAGCTTCCAGAACGCATAGATCTTTCGAAATCTCAAGCATCCTTTTTTCGAATTGAAACACCTTTCTCTGGAGAAATTCCCTTTCGCTTCGAAGACCTTTGTATTTGTTTACGAGCTGTAATACAGGTTATAATCAGTTATCTTCCTTATACTCAACTGAGTTGTTCAAGTTGCAAGAAAACATACCTTCTCGAGATAGTCATGCGCAGAGATGTAATGACCAGGGGAGAGTTGCTCGAGCATCCCCCGAGGAATCTGCATGCCAGTACCAATACCAAGACGACACTCACCTCCCCCTGGATTGGAGCAGAAAAGTTCCTCGCGAAAGGAAGTCTCAGCATCCTTGACCCGAGGACCTGAGCGCCTGCTTCCGGAACGCTTTGATCTACAACGTTTGGCGCTTGACCTTTTACCCATTTTGATTAATATAAAAAAATAACTGCACCACTAGCTCTATTTAACCTTCTCTGATATCGTCTAATAAGGAAAATCAATTTCCTAAATTACGGAGCGAGTCAAGACCATCAGGAGTAAAAGCGATAAAAATTATTACTCGGCAAAGGAAATAAGAGCAAAAAATTAGATCAGCAAAATATGGTAACCAAATCTTCGGATCCTTGGAAGGGTCCATTGTTTAAAAAGGAAATTGGCCTCGGGCCCATTAACAACATAAGTTTTTAATAAAAAGAAATCAGAAGCGAGGCCCATCAGCCGGACGCTTGTCAGCTCTCTTGGCTTCGGAGGACGAGGGACCCGCATCACTGGTACCGAGGCCAGGGGCACCGCGTCTGCGTCTGTTAACGACGATGTTCCGACGGACTTCTGGTGGGTGATCAATAGAAATGTCGCGAGCAGTGTTGGCAGGAGCAGTCCCTGCTAACAAGGCGGCCTTAGCACGTCTCCGGAGAACCTCGAAAGCTTTCTCTCCACCTCTCATCCACTCTCGGAAAGCATCCGGAATGGACATTATGGAGTCAAAGTTTTGACGCTCCCAATTGATTGGGTCCGTTTCTAGCCTTCTGATCCTTCTTTCGTAATCCAGAATCTTGGCCTGTAATTTCTTCTTCTCAGCTACCAGACGCGAACATTTAGCAACAAGACGGTCATGTTTTTCAACAATCTAAACAAAAAAAAAAAAAATCAGGGTTCGACACTGGGATTAACATCTAAACGTTCCGAAAGTCCTAAGAGAACCTAAACCTAGAATTCAATTACCAGGTGTTACTAAGAAAGAAGTTAGGGAAGAGAAGGAATAAACCTCAGCCATATAATCCTGGACTTGAGACCATTCGTGGACACAGTCGGGAATCTCCATGTCGGGGTATTGAACGCCCAGAGGAATGAATTTACCATCTGCATCTCTGCTTCTGGTCGGAAGTCGAGGAAAAGGAAGACGACCTTGAACAGGCGCCCTAGTGCCCTCACGAGGGGCCGAAACAGCGCTGTCATCACTGGAGGAAGAAGAAAACATGATCACCGAAAACGAAATATGTGCAGAAGGAAAGAGGAAGAAAAACATATGGGGAAACTAAAGGGTTTCGTATCTCTTCTTCCTCAATATAAAGAAACAATCATAACATCACGTTTCTCGATTAAGGCAGTAGGGGAGTGTAATAAAGAAGGCAATTAAGCCTCCCTACCTAAAACCCTAGAGGGTCTAGGGAACCTCAAGCGTCAAATCAATTTCGGAGTCAAAATTTAAACGGTAGTGGATGGGCTTATTCGGGGAATAGGCCAGGCCCAAAGAAAAGGAACGTAGTTTCGCTTTGCAGTAAGATAAAAACACGCAAGTTCAAACCAAAGGAATTTCTTAATTCCGAGCTTCGAGCTCACTGGACTCGGAACCTAAATCCGAGAACTCAAAATCTCGAAACAGTTATTCAACAAACGACAAAAGGTCAGAAAAAGATGGGTACATATCCACTTTTTACAGACCAATGGGCCTGATCAACCCTAACACTTTCAACAAACAACGTAAAACCTTTGAATCGAATAGGAAGGCTTTGCAAACCTAAAAATTCGAATTAAGTTCAAGGTTTAAAAGCCTCCTCAGGCAAAATGAAACATTAAGTCATCAAAGCCCCCATGGGCAACAAAATAACAAAAACAAGTCCAAACAATAAAGGGAAATTTCCCTGAAAAAGCGGATATAACCGCAAAATTAACGAACTTCGGAAGTTGAATCTCCCAACTCTGAACTAACAACTTCAATAGGATTCACTTCGGAGCTCGATGGTGGAACCTCCGAGCTGGCATGATGAATAGTCGCCTCGGGAACAGTTCGAAGCTCAGACACCTGTTTATTTCCGAGCAAATAAAAGTTAGAACCGAACTGATAGATAAAAGAAGGAATTATAAAATTCACCTCTAGAGTAACTGGAATCGGAGCAGATGAAGGGTCGATTCTCTCCGAAGATCCAAACCCTCCTTCCATGAGGTTCAGCGAAGCCAAGGACGGACCAGTTTCGTCTATAGGAGGAGAATCAGCGAAGTATTCAGCATATTTCTAAAGATCAAAGTCAGCTGGAGGAAGAGAAGAAAGCTTCTCATTAGTCTCCTTCAGCATCTTGTCTAGAGCATCGAGCTCATCGCCAGGAGAGACCTTGCCTTCAGCGATCTGAACAAGGAGCATCTTGTTGCTATTAATCTCCACTAAGTCAGCTTCAGCTCTTTTCCTCGCCTTAACACAACGAAGGTACTCAGAAATGTCATCAAAAAGTATTTGACCTCGGGATTTCACCATTTTCGAGGCTGAGTGTGCAGACACCTTCAAGTCATGCTCACGGAGTTTAACTAAGGCTTCATTCTTCAAATCTTGCTCTTTCAGTTTGGCCTTAAGGTTGTGGAGTTCAATGCCCATGGCCTCACACGACTCTTTGGAAGAAGAAGCACTTGCAGCAAAGAATCGAATTCTCTGTTCTTGAGCCTTTCCGAGCTCCTGAGCCTTTTCAAGTTCTTTTTTAAGAACATCAACCGAACTAGCGCGAGCTTCTGACTGGATCAGTGCCTCCTTAAGTTCTTTCCCTGATTGCTCCAAAGCTGCAATCCTATTCTGCAGGGACTCACTACCAGCAATGTTGGGAATAATCTGTGATTCATAACAGCTGACCATGCTGCTAACGAAGCCGGCACACTAAAAGAAGATTCAGGAAATTGAAACTTAGCAACCTTGAGGTTGTACGAAATTCGTTATATAAAAAAAATGATGAAACTAAACCTGAGCTGCGTGAAGTGTGTAGTTGGAATAGATGTCACGGATTTCAGGCCTCCAGCGCTCAAGTTGAGGGATAGGGTCACCCGCTTGGGTTCCGAGATGCTTAAAAACATTCGCAGCGAAATAAAAACATCTTTGTTACATTTCGACAAGGGGAAACAGACCAAAAGGCTTAATAAAGATACCTGTAAAAGCAGGATTAGGAGTGGGGCCACGACGGGACGGCCTGCTAGATCTTGAGCCTTGAGAGCGAGAGTCCTTATCCACACGGGGCCTTGCCTCCAAAGTAGGGGCTATTGGATTGTCAGAATCGACCCGAGGTGAGTCGTCGGAAACATGTGCAATTAGCTCGGGTGGAAAGGACACCTCATGACGAGCAGCCATAAGAACTTCAACTGAGCCGACCTGGCCTGAACCACCAGAAGGTTGAGGGATCGGAGTAGGTGGGAGAGGCATCTTGGGACAAGTTCTTTTTAAACGCTGAGAGGAACTCGCCGTTGGGTCAACCGCTGAATCCGAAGTCCGTTTCTTCAAGGTCCTCTTTGGAAGAGAAGCGAGAGTGACATCGAAGTCATCCCCCGTAGGAGCGGCGGGACCTGGAAGAGGAGACGGGGGGCGACCAAAGACCCTGAGAGCTTCAGGAGAACCATCGTTAACAAGGATAGCTTTACGATGGACCTCAACGCTAGGCGAAGCCCTTTTTTCTTTACTGATAGTGGCAACAGCGTTCATCATATCAATCTCTTTGCCCCTTCGCTCACGAAGACCCAATTCACTCCAATTTTCATCAAAAGTACCTTTAATTTTACGGCCAAAACGGCGCCTCATCATGTCCAAACCTCGATGAATCCTTTGGATAGTAAAGGAGTTCCAGTGAATACGTTGCTCCGAAGCAGCCTTGAAAAAGTGGAAGAAACCTTGATAAAATTCAGGTCGTTTTAACTTATTGTCCGCTGAAAACAAAAAAAAAATGCCGAACTCAGCAATCCAAAGGGATAGAGTGTACTAATTAAGCGAATAAGAGGAGGCATCAAAGGAACAGTCTCCTTACCTAGTCCGGACAGAAATTTTGTCCTGAAGATTTCGCTAAAACTCCCGGCAGAGGACTCGTCAATCTTGAACAAGAACCAGTATCTTCTCCAGTTTTCATCTTTAAGAGGAAAACCGTCGAATAATGCTCTGTCTGTGCGAGGGTGGAGCGTGAAAGTACCACTCCCGCGAGCGATGCGGACGCTGAACAACTCAGAAAGTTCGTCAAGACCAATGGCAAAGTTCGCCTCCATAGCCACGGTTATTGCGCACAAGATATTACGAATGAAATTCGGGGTGCATTGCGGAAAAGCAAGACCTAGAGCATCTAAGTACAGAAGCAGTAAATCAGGAATAGGAAAGGGCAAGCCACAACCTTTAAAGTAAACTTCGTAAGCACAACAATATCCGGGGCGCACGGATTCCGGAGACTCGTTCGGCGCCGGAAGAACAAGTTCCACATCCTTCGGAATATTGCAAAGGCGCCGGAGCAGATCGAGCGATTCTTCGGAGGAAAAGGTTGACCAATACGGACCGAATTCGTCCCCTGGTTGGGTACATTCAGTGGCACCTGGGTTAGCCATGTTATCTCCAGGAGCGATTATAGCAAGCTCTTCTTCCGTTGGGACAATAGCAGCAGAACGAGGCGGCGACATCTCGGAATTTTCAATGAAAGGGTAAAAGTAAAGATGGAGGAGGAAGATAAAAAAAAAACTTTTTTGATTGAGTTTACTTTTATTAACCGCCACAAAGAATGTGGGGAAGTGGAGCAGTTTCCCCACTATATTAATATAAAAATTAGTCACCAATCAAGGACAAAATCGGCGAAGGTCAGGGAGATCAAATCGCTGTAGTCACGGGAATCAAGGCAATGATGGAAAACACAGCAAATCCGGATAAAATCAAATAAATCAGCATTTAATTCCAAGTCATCCGAGCTAAATAGCTCGGAAGACTTGGGGGGCAATTGTTGATACCAGATTCCGAACTGGAGATGGATCCAAATCAGAAGCCCAAGAGCAAGGCCCAATAGAGCTCGGATGGAAAGTAGTTCGGGGAGAAGGAATGAGCTCGGACAGAAGGAAAAGGCCCACAACGCGAAGCCCACAAGGGAATTTGAATATAGCGGTTACAATAATAAAGACAATATCAAAACCGACGTCATTAATGTAAATAATTGTAATAATGGCATTAAATACAATTAATGTCCTAGAATAGGGGTATAAATATAAGACAATCCAAATGTAATGGGGACAATCTTTTTTCAATAATAATACTCATATTTTACACTTTTGTCTTAGCAAATTATTGTTGAAATATCGTTCTTATTCTTATCTTTATTCCATTATATTTTGAGTGTTGGATCCGGGATCCACAATACTCCCTCTGTATTTGATAAGTTGTCGTTTTAACTGTATTTGGACAAATTAAAAAAATGGGTATAATTACTACATTAATCTCACGACCAAAGAAAAAGCTTTGCCGCGTGTACAAAGTTGACTGACGGCCCCTTTTGGGGTATAGAGCATAAACAAGTGGATGAGAGTTGCCGCGAAGATTTCTGTTGCTGACTTGCTGTCACCTTTTTATACCAACCTTGATTTTTAATTCAAATTCCAAATTAAAATCTTGGTGAGAGAGCAATGGTGAGGGAGATTAGGGTTTTATGAGTGAGCCTTTTCGTGCGATTGGGATTCGTCGGGTTCAAAAGGTTTTTTTGGATGGATTTGGAAAACAGATCTTAGATCTGCCGAGATTGGGGCATATTACTCATCATTTTGATGAGAATAATATCGGATCTGGTTGGTCAAAAACTTCAATCGGGATGGAATTGGAGTTTGATTGGATTATGAGAGGATCATCTCGGGAGATCTTTTCTTGTTGGTTTTGTGGGGCGATTTTGGATTATTTTGGAATACAGATCTCAGATCTGAAGAATGACGGGTTTACCTTTCTTCTTCTATGGAAGATTGTTGGGTTCGCTTGGCTAAAGAATATTTGGTTGGATTTGGAAGTCAAATGGTTTTGAAACCTATGGGATCCTCACTACGGAATCGTATATGCTACCTCCTTGACACTCAGGTCATCTCGAACCAGATCGCAGACCGATCTGCAAGTGAGGGAAAGAAGAATATTTCTGGGTTTAATACGATTACAAAGGGTTACGAAATTTGTTGGGATTGATTCGGATTCGTTTTCGAATTCGATTTTGGAAACAAAGGAAGTGCCATGGGATGTGATTGCTTCGGAACCAGTTTATTCTGATGATCTATTCCGGAATTTCTATTGGGGTAACCATACTTTTTCCCTTCTCCGACAACTGTGGCGAAGATTGCAAGCAATGGCTACAATTATGAGGATCGATTTGGCTATTACTCGCAAGGGATTCAGATCTCTTTTATTTTTCCGGAATTGGCAATTACTGGTTCCGGATTTGGAGCACAAAGTGCAATTTGATGAGGAAAAACAAGCTGAGGGATTGGAGGTGGGGGCATCATCAAATCAGTTGGTTCACCATTCGATGCAAGACAAAGTAGTGTCAGGAGCATCATTCGTTTATTACTTCTCCATTTCATTTACCTCTTTGCGTTCTGGTGCATGTTCCTCTGGTTATTGGGAAAAGGTTTCTTTGGGTTTAAGTTCGGGTGTGTCTTTGGTTAACATGTCTCACAGCTCACTGTTGGGGAAACAGTCGGTGGAAAAGTCTTTAAGTGCCGTTGTTTCGAAACTGCGGATTAAGATTCAAAGTTTTGACAACTCTGCACTAATCTTTTTATGTTCTTGTTTCAGGAATAAGGCTTATAATGGTTCTCTACCGGGTCTCTGGAAGCTGTATCAGCCATGGCTTTCTTTTACTTTTCTTATTAAGCTTGTGTCTTTTGTTTGGGTGCAAACACTGTTGTGCTTTGGTTTCATCTTTGTAACATCGTTTAATCTCTTTGGATGTAATGGTGTTTTGGCTTTTTCTGTGAATAATAATTCTGCTGCTTCTGTTCCATTTGAGTTTTTCTGGTTTTATGATGTTAAGTTATTGAAGTAGAGAATATTTGATTTCACATGGTTGGTTTATGGGTTCAAAGCTCTTCAGTTTTGGTTACGATTTAAGGTGGAGATGGACTTGGAAAAAGTTCTTTCCTTTAGTGGTGGGCCTTTTGGCCCAACTTTGGTGTTTTCACGTGTTCTGGTACGGTTTGGAATTACGATAAGTAATCTTCTTGGTTCTGTGGTTTCGGAAATGGTACACAAATGGATTTATATCCTTTCTTATTTGTTCCTTGTCTCGGTTGTGAATTTTATCAGAAGAGATAAAAAAGGAATAACGGAGAAGTTGATTTTAAAAATTTCATTCATATGGACTCTTAATTATCGTTTCTTAATCTTTTTCTTGGGTTTAAAGGTTATTCGGCGAGGTCGGTTCGGAATAGGGGATACAAGGAAACGCCTTATTCATAAGGGCCATAAACAATTAGAGTTTAAAGATAATATGTCATCTCTGAGGATGGAGAAGATGGTTTTGAGTGGCGAGCAACCACTCCAGTCAAGGGGTCATATATGAATGTATTGAGTTGGAATTGTCAGGGTTTGGGGAATAAAGCTACTATTGGTTATCTTAGGGACTTATGGGGTAAACATAGACCTGATTTTTTATTTCTATCGGAAACAAAACAATCAAGGTCTTTTATGGAACAATTTCTTGGTCTTTTTGGTTATTCGAATTGTGTAACGGTTGATCCCATTGGTTGTAGCGGAGGCTTGGCCTTATTTTTTAATAATAATATGTTTCCGGTTACTATTTTATTTCAATCTAATCGAATTATCGATATAGAAACGGTTTACAAAGGCAAAACGATTAATTTATCATTTGTGTATGGTGATCCGGTCCCGAAAAAACGAGACCAAGTATGGGAGCGACTAACGAGAATGAGTTTATCTAGACATACTCCTTGGTTCGCCATAGGTGATTTTAATGAATTAACCGGAAATCACGAGAAACGAGGGGGAACATTAAGGCATGCTTCCACTTTTGTTTCTTTCAACTTAATGATAAGGAACTGTGGATTTTTACACTTTTCGTATGTGGGAAATTGGTTATCTTGGAGAGGATGGAGAGGAGGGAAAAACAAAAAACCAATTCGGTGTCGTTTAGATAGAGCTCTGGGTAATGAGGACTGGCATGAACTCTTTCCGGATACAGTAGTGAAGTACTTACCTATGGTAGGATCGGATCATAAACCAATTCTTACGAATATAGCTGAGAAAAACCCTCGCGGGAGAAGAATGTTTATGTTTGACAAAAGATGGATCGGAAAAGAATGTCTTTCGGAGGCAATAGCCAAAGGTTGGGCAGCGGCTCCTGATGATGGTAATTCAGGTTTTGCGGATAAAATCATTTCGTGTAGAAAGGAAATCTCAAAGTGGCGGGCTGCTCTGGTACCCCATGGTCGGGATAAAATCGAGAAAATTAAGGCAGAACTGGAAAGGGCTCAAGCGGCGATTCATGTCCACCAGAGGTAATAGCGGATTTAACATCACAATTACGTGAGGCGTATTGTGAGGAGGAAACATATTGGCATCAAAAGAGTAGAACTAAGTGGATGCATTGCGGTGATAAGAATACAAAATTCTTTCATGCTCAGACAAAACAACGTCGGGCTCGAAACCGAATTGTTGGTTTGTTTGATAAAAGCGATAAATGGTCTATGGAAGAGAAGGATATACAAAAAATAGTTGTATCATATTTCGATGAGCTGTTTACTACCTCAGAACCTCATGGCTTTGAGGAGGCTTTGGCGGAGGTAAGTACGGTGATAACAGAAGACGTAAATGTTTTTCTTACGGCTCCTGCTACGGAATTGGAAATCAAGGCAGCGCTTTTTATGATGCACCCAGATAAAGCCCCGGGTCCGGATGGTATGACAGCCTTATTTTATCAGAAGGCTTGGACGTCTATCAAAAAAGACTTGGTGACATTGGTAAACTCTTTTTTCGAGGAAGGTATTTTTGATGCCCGGTTAAATAGGACTAATATTTGTCTTATACCCAAGATTGAAAAGCCAACCCGTATGACAGAGCTAAGACCCATTAGTTTATGTAATGTGGGTTACAAAGTAATCTCAAAGGTTCTTTGTCAGCGGCTTAAAACGGTGTTACCAAGGATTATTTCTGAAACTCAATCTGCCTTTGTACAAGGGCGTTTGATCTTAGATAATATTTTAATTGCTCAAGAAATGTTTCATGGACTACGTACTAATCAATCGTGCAAGTCAAAATTTCTGGCGATTAAGACGGATATGAGTAAAGCGTACGATCGGGTGGAATGGATTTTTATTGATAAACTCTTGCGGAAAATGGGTTTCTGCGACAAATGGACATCTTGGATTATGAAATGTATAACAACGGTAGAATACAAGGTTTTACTGAATGGTCAACCTAGGGGGGCAATAATGCCAGAGCGAGGTCTAAGGCAGGGTGATCCTTTATCCCCATACCTTTTTATTTTATGTACAAAAGTTTTAATAGCAAATATTCGGAAAGCAGAGCAGAATAAACTAATCACTGGAATTAAGGTGGCTAATAAGAGTCCACCAATTTCACATTTGTTATTTGCGGACGATAGTTTGTTCTTTTGTAAGGCAAACAAAGAGCAATGTGGTGTTATCTTAAGTATTCTGAGACAGTATGAAGAGGTATCGGGCCAACAAATAAACTTCGCAAAATCCTCAATTCAATTTGGGCATAAGGTGGATGAGACAATTAAATCAGAAATCAAAGGAGTGTTAGGGATTTCCAAGATTGGAGGTATGGGATCTTATCTGGGTCTCCCAGAAAGTATGGGAGGTTCCAAAACTCAGATTTTTTCATTTGTCAAAGACAGGCTTCAAAACAGGATAAACGGATGGACGGCAAAATTTTTGTCAAAGGGGGGAAAAGAGGTTATGATTAAATCGGTTGCGGCGGCACTCCCAACCTATGTCATGTCTTGTTTTCGGCTACCAAAATCAGTTACCTCTAAGCTCACAAGTGCGGTAGCAGATTTTTGGTGGAGTACGAGTGGGGATTCAAAAGGAATGCATTGGAAAGCTTGGGATAAACTATGCTCAAGTAAACAATTGGGAGGTCTTGGATTCCGTAACGTTGATGATTTTAATACGGCGCTTTTAGCAAAGCAACTATGGCGGCTTATGGAGGTTCCAGACTCCCTTTTTGCTAAGGTTTTAAAAGGACGGTACTATAGGAACTCTAACCCTTTGGAAAACATAAAATCATACTGCCCATCTTATGGATGGAGAAGCATTGTTTCGGCGCGCTCTCTGGTTCAAAAAGGACTTATTAAAAGAGTCGGTTCAGGAGAATCCATTTCGGTATGGAAGGACCCCTGGATACCAGCTCAATTCCCGAGACCAGCCAAAAGTAATGGGTCCTTTATGGATCCCTCTTTACAAATTCATCACCTAATTGATCATCAGACAAGATCATGGGACTTCGACAAACTGTCAGCTATTTTTGAGCCAACGGATGTGGCCTTGATTTCTGCCTTACCTTTAGGACATAATTTGATTTCGGACTCTATTGGTTGGCATTTTACAAAGAATGGCCAATATTCGGTAAAATCAGGGTACCAAACGGTTCGTCTTCCAAATCCTTCCTCGGTTACTCATCCGGTATATGGTCCTGACTGTATTCCGCTACAGGCTCAAGTTTGGAAGATAAAGTGTCATCCAAAGATTCAACACTTTCTGTGGCAGGCTCTCACTGGTTGTATTTCGGTATCGGTTAATCTCCATAACAGGGGAATTAACTGTGATGTTGTTTGTGCGAGGTGTGGAATTGGGGAAGAAACGATAAACCACGTTCTCTTTGAATGCCCACCTGCTCGACAGGTTTGGGCGCTATCCCAGGTACCATCAGGCCCACAATTCCCCTCGGCTTCTTTGTTTACAAATATGGATTATTTATTCTGGCGGCAGGCAAAACAGGATGTTAGTGACTCTTATCCCTGGATATTATGGTACATTTGGAAGGCTCGAAATGCAAAAATTTTCGAAAATATAGATGAGAAGCCTCCCGAGATTGTTAGGTTGGCTAATTCGGAATCTCAGGCTTGGCAAAAGGCACAGGTGGAGGAGGAGGATTCTTCAAATATCCATGTGCGTCACCCTGGATCCCTCTTACGGCCAAATCACTTCCAATCCAGTTTTTTGGGATTTAGGTGTTATGTGGATGGATCATGGAAGGAGACGGATAACTTTGCAGGTTATGGATGGTATTGTACTTCCTCTGATTCAGCATCAACAATGGGAGCGGCCAACCGGCGAAGAAGTTTGACACCCTTACATGCGGAATTGGAGGCTTTGATGTGGGCAATGCGATGTATGATTGGCGCTGGAAATCAACATGTCGCGTTTTTGACAGACTGCTCGGACCTGGTGAAGATGGTGTCTTCCCCAAATGAATGGCCGGCATTTGCAGTCTATCTAGAAGACATCGCCGCCGATAGGGAAGAATTTTTATTCTTCTCTTTATCTTTTGTTAATCGAAGCGAGAATGTTCAAGCGGATAAGTTGGCACGGAATGTTCATGTCCTACCGCATAGTGTTACTTTTGTAAACCACATTCCGCCAAATTGGCTTTCTTAAGCTAATCAATATAATATACAGTTGTCAAAAAAAAAAAATACTACATTAATCTCATGAAAAACAACTAAATCTTATGCAAACAAATTGTGATCATTTAATTGAGGGTAATTTAGGAAATCTTATGCAAAAGTTGTATTATTACATTAAAATGACAACTAATTAACAAAAAAAAAAAAAAAACATAGAACGACAAGTTATCAAATACGGAGGGAGTACAAATAAATAATTGATATGATAGATAAAAAAAGTGACTAACACAATAAGAAAAAAATCAAATAAATATAAAATAATGATATATTAAAACACAAATTTAAATAATTTATGTGATGGATGGAAAGGGTAAATTAAATAGAATAATTATACATTGTACATCTAATTAGTAGTTTTACAATGAAATCAGATTTGAGAATATAAGATACGATTCTGAAACTCATTCATATAGTCTCGTTTACAGTGACGTAAGAGTGAATTTTTTTTTTTACAACTCGTAAGAGTGGATCTAACTAGTAACTACAATTAATAAAAGTTTTAAGCCCCAATAAACAATCAATTATAAATACCAAAACAGGACTATAAATGAGTTTATAGATTATTTGTTGGTTTAAACTTTATACTCGGTTTAGGTGCACGTATTTAAGACTCTCGATATATGCTTAGACATTTCTCCATCACATGACTTAAGGTCAAATTATGAAGACATCAGACAGAAGCATTAAAGTTAATCAAGAATATGAATTGTAAATACCAAACAGTGATAAGAGCTCAAGCCAAAAAGTTTAAGCTATAATTAACATAATGATTAAAGAGATTTTGGACAAAAAGAACATTAATAAATTCATTGGAAATGATATTTGTTAAATCCAGTCCATTTTGTGCTTAATAACAAGTTCAAAAAACTCATAATAATTTACTTTTTTTGACCAAAAAACTGACGAAAAAATAATCTTTTTAAAATCATTATTAAGAAAAAATTAGGAGCTAAATCACATTTCGAACTTCCAATCTAATTCATACATTAAATTTACTTATTTCTTTTTTTCAGTCTAATCCAATCTAACTTTTTTTATTTCTTTCTTTTTATTGCTTTTTTTTTTTCTAGTAACAGTCACACACTTTAAAGTCACATTAAATTTAAATAGTTATGTTTATTTATTTCTTTTTTCAAGACTCATTCTTACTATTAATTTTTTGTTCAAATCAATTTTTTAATTTAAATACAATATAAATTGGAAAAGTTGAACTTTTCTAATCAACCATTTTCTTGTCAGAGTAATACAAAAAAAAACTAATATATATATATATATATATATTAAAAATGGTACCCTCTCTATTTTAAAATATAGGATGTTTTGATTAAAAACTCACATATTAAATTTTTTATTTTTAAACGAAAACATTATTTAATAAACAAAATTTAATTATTTAAAAAAGAATACTAATGCAACGTTGAGATTTTATGAAGTTATAATTATGAACTGCAATTGAACTTTGGCTTTTAAACTTCTTTCACTAGATATTTTGTAATACCATAAAAATAAATATATGCATAGAAATGTGAGAATATCCTATATTTTGAAACAAAATAAAAAACTCTAAAACATCTTATATTTTGAAACAAAATAAAAATTATAAAACATCTTATATTTTGAAACAATAAAAACAAGCAAAATATGATGAAAAAATGACAAAAAAATAATGAAAATAAAATAAAAACAGATAAAAATAAATCTAAGTATGAATACAAATTAAAGAATTCATGTAACCGATGAAAAGCTAGATTAAAACCATGAGCAATTACAAGTTTTATGTGGTTTTTGGATAATTGTTTTTGGATTTTGGATATAGTTTTTGGTTTTTGATGATCTAAACTTGTAAACATTCATGGTCTTAATCCAATTTAAACATATTATTTCTTTCTTTTTACTTTTTTGGTTCAAATATAAATCTCACACACATGTTTGCATTCCTAGAGGTTTAGGATGAAATCAAATTTACATAATACATACTATGTGATTAGCGGAGTACTAATAACGTACGAACGTTTCCGTTTGTGGGTCTTACAAACGAATTAGAAAAAATCGGTAACTAGAGAAGTATAAACGTGAAAATCTAGACCGATTTGATCACCTTTAAAAGAGAAACTGGAGGCGTGTTGTGGTGCACGCACAAGTTGCTAACAATATTTTTAGGTTTGAGATTGAACGTTTATAATTATTAGAGTAGTGATTTTTTTGGAAAGGAATTCACATGTTGAATCTCGAATTAAATTGAACACATTAATTATATATAATTTAAAAAGAAAAATAATATGACAGAATGTTCCAATGTTGTTATTTTCAATTTTTTATTATTTTCCTGATAAACTATTCTTTAAAACTTAAAATCATCCATCTGGTAATCATCATATTTCCAGCGAATTCATGGTCGATCCATCGAGATTCAACATATGAATCAGGGCACATATCTAAGGTACTAATTTATAGTTCATCAAAAATAATTAGAATCATAATTCATATGGACATAAAAGTTAGAAAATATAATTTTATTATTAGAATTGATTATTGTTCATAGAGAGAAACAAAAACATCAAACTTCGCAATAAAAAGCGCAATCGCAGGAACCTATGTTACATGTGCCGTGTCCATTGTGTAACCTAATACACTCAGCGGCACACCACTTTCGCTCACAATCATCAAAATTTGGATCTTTAATATAGTCATGACACGTTTCTCCTTGTATCTCCTTCGTCACCATCCCTAATATAAATATTTAAAACAGAATCTCAAATTTTTCGTTATGATAATAGATGACGAATAAAAAAAACTATCAAATAAAAGAGAAGATGTATGATATGGATTCATATTTTAAAATACTAGTCGTTTAATACGTTAGAGTGTGAAACAAACCTAGAACAAGGACGACCATAAAAATAGCAATAACGGTGGCTTTAGACATCTTTGATAATACAAGTTAAATGAAAATTTCAGAATAAAAAATGAGAATGTAATGGTAATTTACAAGTGAATATACATATATATATATATATATGTAAGAAATTAGATGCATACACAAACTATAAAAAGTAGAAAAGGAAACTAGATTCTGAAAATGGCTTAAGATTAGAATAAAATCAATAGAAAAGATCTATGAAAATTGACTAAAAGTTAAAGTTTACTAATAGTGATCAAAACATATAAGAACGTCATAAAAGCAGTCAACAAATAATTAAATAACTGTCTTAAAATATAAAATAACATAATATTATAAGTCAAACAAGAATAATGATTTTTTAATTATTTGGCATAAACAATTTTTTGGTACCTTAGCATTTCAATAAACTAAAATTATTTTTGTTTTATTCATAGTGAATTAGTCTAACAAAATATAGAAAAGAACAAAATAATTAAATTTAAAATGATACTTATTTGAATCTTAAAATATTTCAAATATCAAAATAGTTAATGTTAATATATTAAATATAAAAATCATTTTGATTTTTTTAATTAAAAATATTTTTGGAAATTTGTAGTAAGATAATATTCATTTTTATATTAATTTTAAGAAAAAAGACTCAAAAAAAATAAAAATTTATTGTATTGGACTAGACATTTATTCGTAGTAAATTAGTCTATATTTCTAAAAAAACTATAAATCACAAAAAAAAAAATTAAGTTTTAAACAAACACTAAAGTTTTTTTTTTTGACAACTAAAAACACTAAAGTGTTCTAAATAACTTTAAAAAATATGAACTAATTCACTCGATATTAATACTCCAGTAGTTTAGTTAGAAATTCATTAAATTTAACAATTTAATTAAAGAAGCACGTTCACCAAAGCAAGACAAGCCGTTACCACCACCTATTGAGGAGTCGGGCAATTGAAGATCTCATGGTCTTTCAAAAACAATGGAGCATCAACATTGTCGCATCCCGAAACTACTCCAAACAAACACAACATATGCCAAGAACCTAGTTAAATAGAATACGTAACTATAAGAGATTACATACTAATACTAAGATTCAAATTGAATCCCATGGAAAATCTAAAATAAATACTGAAAATACTGCGTTCGTATTGACGAATTCAAAATCAATCTACTTATGATTGATGAGGACATTATGGTCTAAAGCTAACCAAAAAAAAAATACATTGCATGTATGGATGTACCTATTGGACCAATGACAAGAGCATTCACCTAGAACTAGAAGCTCAAAGCGCACGTAACATGCTGATTCAAGAGGCTATGGACAACCATTCATAAGTCCACTGGAAAATATCTTTATTAAGTAGTACAACTTTAATAATAATCCAAAATATCTAGAAAAATAACGTATAATTATGGTCAATTTATGTGACAAAAAAATAAAGATCAAAACTCACTTAAAAATCATCATCATGGACCACACATTCAATTTTTGTTTTTCCTGTTTTTTCATTGTCAGATACACGCTATGCTTTTTTTTTTTTTTCACAAAAATACACTCTATGCTATTCTAGACTAAATGATGCATATAAAGGGTTTTTGTTTAAATAAAATTTAACATTCATACAAAAAAAAAATATCATCATCATCGAGAAAATTAAAAGTTGAATCAGTTTTTTTCTTACACTCACATTTGATGCGGTGTGATTTGAACCACACCTCACTGGGTTTCACCTAAACGAATCTAGGTTTTTAACCTTAGGTGAAAACAATTGATTGGGTTGCAAGTGCACAACCTATCGCTTGTTGTACTTAAGGATCGATCCACAGGGACTATGAGTGCACGACGAGCTTGGGGAAGAGGATAGGCTAAGACGAAAATAAGAAAAGGGGTTTACTACCTAGAACTAAAGGCGTTGGGCTCTTAGGGAATCATCTCTAGGGTTTCACAAGGTCAGGGTTTGCTAGGTATTGATCGGTTTATTTGACTCACTAACTCGAACACTAAATTGAGCCCTCCTACGTTCGCTTACAGGCTCCTAAACAACCATAGACCCGACTATGTCCTGGTCACTCTCTTGGTAGAGGCATGGAGTTTGCATAATGAATAAGTTCGATATGTCCTAGACGTTAACACTAACCCCTGTACCTTAGTACATACAGAGATTAGCTCGGTCAGTCTTCCTAAGATATCGCTTGTACTCAAGGTGATCAATCTCTTTCTATGCGCGGTGATAATAAACTAGAAGATAGAGTCGCGGAATAAACCCTACAGATCTAATAACCTAAACAATCGATTACCCCATAAAAACCCCTTTGAATCATCCATCAAACCCAACAAAGAAACTACTCGCATATATTAGGATTAATCATCAAGAAAAGAATGAAACGAATCATAACCAGCAACGTATGAATAGATCTATATAAAACAAAGAAGGTTCAGAAGTTCTCTCTCTATAACAAGTATAGAGATTGAAGATCTTCTCCTAAACAAAAGTAAAAGCGAACAAACGAAAAGATAAAGAAAGGATAAAGAAAGAGATAAAGAAAACTCAGAGAAGTTAACGAAGAGAGACGCTTGGCGAGACGTCCAAAGGATGCTCTCCAAGTCTTCTTGCTGCTTCTCCAAGGTGGCTGGTCACAGATCTAAGGAGGCACAGTGACAACACCAAACGAGCACGCCCAAAGGCGGCTCACAAGGGGCACACCGGCTTTCCTCTGCCTCCTCTCAGCCTCTTCTCTTCTCTATGCGTGGTTGCCTCAAAACCCTAAGCTTAGATGTGTATTTATAGTCCTAGGTGCTCAGAATTAGGGTTAGGGCGCATGCTTGGCCGTGCGGCTGGACAGGTTTGTCTTCAAACGGTTATAACTTCTGATTGACAACTCGGATTTGGTCGATTTCACTTGGAGGTGAATCTTGACTCTCTAAGCTTTCCAATGATACCAAGATCTCCTAATTTGGTTCATGAGAAGGTCTTCAACGAATGCCAAATTTCTGATGGTCCGAAACTGTCCTTTATTTCACTGAAAAATTTTAGAATGCATATTTGGACAAATGTTAATATAGTCATCCTTTATTTCCAATTTTCCCTTAATATTTTTCATGTTTAACATTTACTGATATATTTACCCTCACACTCCTTTTTTTGAAAAAGATCTTATTGTTTTACAATTTTAGTCTTTTACTATAAACTCGGTGTCATTAAATCTTGTCTTCCAATTCTTTCAACTTTTTCCATCAAAATTTCACTGTTAAAATTACTAACTCGAAAGTCATAGAGTTCTGGGAGAATATTGCACACATATTCCAATACTTCCATGTGTTTTTCCCTTATTTGTTTATATGTTTTTTTCTCTCTAGCAATTGGATGCAGCCGATAGATTTTCACACCAATAAACAAGAATGATATGGTGATATGACATACAGACATAGTGTTTTTTTTTTTTTAATTAATTATGAAAATCATTAAACTACAGATGTACTATTAGTTTTGTAAATTGTTCGAATTCTAGAAATGATAGCTATAAACTCTGTTAGCAAAGTAACTTGAAATCTATTTCTTTTATTTGATACTACGTACCATTAACAAATTAACCCAAAAAAACACCTAAAATTACCTAAAAAACTAGTGAAATAACTAGAATAACTTCGTTTTTAGAGCTCTAACTAGACTAATCCGAGAAACTTGACATCAGATTTTACTCATTGCTACCGTCTGTTTCGTCTTCTAAACTACTATATTGAATTTAACCAAAATCTAGTGTCGTTCATCACTGGTTTGGAAATATTGAAAACCTTAGTTTTTTCGTAGATTTCTTTATGGATGTATATTGTTTTTGATTATGGTCGTCCTTGTTCTAGGTTTGTTTCACACTCTAACGTATTAAACGACTAGTATTTTAAAATATGATTCCATATCATACGTCTTCTCTTTTATTTGATAGTTTTTTTTATTCGTCATCTATTATCATAACGAAAAATTTGAGATTTTGTTTTAAATATTTATATTAGGGATGGTAACGAAGGAGATACAAGGAGAAACGTGTCATGACTATATTAAAGATCCAAATTTTGATGATTGTGAGCGAAAGTGGTGTGCCGCTGAGTGTATTAGGTTACACAATGGACACGACACATGTGACTTAGGTACCTGCGATTGCGCTTTTTATTGCGAAGTTTGATGTTTCTGTTTCTCTCTATGAACAATAATCAATTCTAATAATAAAATTATATTTCCTAACTTTTATGTCCATATGAATTATGATTTTAATTATTTTTGATGAACTATAAATTGGTACCTTAGATATGTGCCCTGATTCATATGTTGAATCTCGTGGATCGACCATGAATTCGCTGGAAATATGATGATTACCAGATGGATGATTTTAAGTGTTAAAGAATAGTTTATCAGGAAACTAATAAAAAATTGAAAATAACAACATTGGAACATTCTGTCATATTATTTTTCTTTTTAAATTATATATAATTAATGTGTTCAATTTAATTCGAGATTCAACATGTGAATTCCTTTCCAAAAAAAATCACTACTCTAATAATATAAACGTCCAATCTCAAACCTAAAAAATATTGTTAGCAACTTGTGCGTGCACCACAACACGCCTCCAGTTTCTCTTTTAAAGGTGATCAAATCGGTCTAGATTTTCACGTTTTTACTT
This sequence comes from Erysimum cheiranthoides, assembly GCA_011420285.2. NCBI lineage: Eukaryota > Viridiplantae > Streptophyta > Magnoliopsida > Brassicales > Brassicaceae > Erysimum > Erysimum cheiranthoides. The sequence continues at coordinate 10,158,019 of CM022176.2, read as the reverse complement.
CTCTAGTTACCGACAAGCAAATCACGTCGGTGTTATGAGAGGGATCCCAATCCATTTTTGTTGTTTCATGGGGGTTGGATGGTTGAGTAGCGAAGAGTTATGACGTAGAAGATCAAAGCGGAGGTTGGCTTTGAGGCGGCTTTTCAGGCTTTCTTCTCCTTGCCGTCAATCAAATCGCACAATGTCTTCTCTCCTCCATGTAAACTTTGAGGATGGTTTCTCGGACTAGAGTTAAGAGTTTGTCTAGGCTCGCTAAATAGAGCCGTGCTTGGCATGTAAAAAAAAAAGGCATTTGCCTTTTTTTTTAACGCTGAGTATTTCATTGAACTAAAAACCAAGAAGTTGTTGTTGGTGAGGCCAATACAAACCAATAATTCGAAAAAAACAACGAGGAAGACAAAGCTAGGAATTAGAAGAAAAAAGAGACAACTCCAATAAGGGGAGCGTTTAAAATCAATCCTCTGCAAACATCTTCCTTCACAACTGATGTTAGTCTGCAGTGATTAAAAGTTGCAGCCAAGAAGGGAAGCTTTTTGCAATATACGACTGATACATGTGATCCCTTGTGACACTTATGGCGATGGCCATAGCAGGTTGATTCCCGGCAGCATCAGTATGTTCAAAGGACCACTCCACAAATCCATTCAACAATTTAAATATATTGGCTATCATGGGATAAAGAGAGGGAAATTCAAAAGGCTTCAGGAAGGCAAGGCGGACTGCAGGGGAGGAGGCTTGGAAGATAACTTTTTGGACACGCAATGATCTGAGAGACTCTACGGCCCATTGAAAGCTAAGCAAATCATTCTCTAAAAGGGATGAAACTTTAGAGAATGACCTCCTGCTATGGCACAAAGAGTTGCCCAAATGATCACGAGAGATCCAAGCAGCTCCACTATTCTGGATATTATCCACCCAAGACGAGCCAATGTTGCATTTAATCACCCCAGGAGGTGGTTTTGACCATTTATGCGGTTGACCATGAGGAACTGGAAGGGCAGACGATGCTCTGACGGGAGGGTGATTGAGTTCTGACCATGACACAAAATCTTCTTTTGCTTTCTCTAGAACCACCAAAGGCTCTAATCGGCATTGTTCAAAACAGAGAAGATTTCGGGCTTTCCAAATCACTACAAGAAAACAGTCAGATAGTGACTACAGTCATAGTAGCTAATTAGTCACTAAATGATACTTTACGACTAAATAGCGACTAAACTGTGCAGTTGGAAATCGATAGTCGTTAAATAATATAGTCGTAACATTAGTCGCTAAAGTGCGACTAGATTACGACTAATAAGAGTAGTCGTAAAGTAGTTGTAACGTAGTCGTAAATTTAGCGACTAATCTACGACTATAACATGTTCTTGTACAGTCGCAAGGTATTAGTCGTTAAATAGTCGTAAGATAAAGTGACTGTTTAACGACTAATTTGGTGACTACTTAACAACTATAAAGCAATAATATTGCAGTCGTACAATTTAGGAAATAGACTTTTGATGGGAGTCTTTTTGAAAAGGGTATCTCAAAAACGGCATTTTTAACAATTTTTTTTTAATTATACCATTAAACGATGCACTTATAGGAGTGAAGGAGATTTTGAATATTTGGTGCCTAATAGCAAATCTAAAAAACCTACTTATATATCTGTAAAAAATAAATAACAAAGATAAAGATCAACAATTTTTTTATAGTCATCATTATGAAACAAATATAGCTTTTAATCATATTTTCAACTCCCAATGTGATTGATAATATGTTTACTTTATTACTTCTTTAAACTCATCATTATAGCTTTAAATAATCTTTTCAACTTCCAATGTGATTGACAATATGTTTACTTTATTACTTTTTTCAAAACTCATTATTTTTTTTAGTTTTTTATAACAATTTGATGTTTTGAAAGGAAAAAAAAACATATACAAATAATTAATTGATATGATAGATAAGAAAAGTGACTAACACAATAAAATAAAATAAAAAATCAGATAAATATAAAATAATGATAGATTTTATTAATTTATGAGATGGATGGAAAAGATAAACTAAATAGAATAATTATATATTGTAAATCTAATTAGTAATTTTACAATGAAATCAGATTTGAGAATATAGGATACGATTCTGAAACTCATTCATATAGTCTCGTTTACAGTGACGTGAGAGTGAATCTTTTTTTTTTCTTTTTTTACGACTCGTAAGAGTGGATCTAACTAGTAACTACGATTAATAAAAGTTTTAAGCACCAATAAACAATCAATTATAAATACCAAAACATGACTATGAATGAGTTTATAGATTATTTGTTGGTTTAAACTTTAGACTCGGTTTAGTTGCACGTATTTAAGACTCGAGATATATGCTTAGACATTTCTCCATCACATGACTCAAGGTCAAATTATGAAGACATCAGATAGAAGCATTAAAGTTAATCAAGAATATGAATTGTAAATACCAAACAGTGATAAGAGCTCAAGCCAAAAAGTTTAGCAATAATTAACATAATGATTAAAGATATTTTGGACAAAAAAGAACATTAATAAATTCATTGGAAATGATATTTGTCAAATCGAGTCCATTTTGTGCTTAATAACAAGTTCAAAAAACTTACAATAATTTACCTTTTCTTTTTACCAAAAAAGTGATGAAAATAAAGATTTCTTTTTAAAATCATTATTAAGAAAAAATTAGGAGTTAAATCACATTTCTAACTTCCAATCTAATTCATACTTTACATTTACTTATTTTTTTTTCAGTCTAATCCAATCTAACTTTTTTTATTTATGTCTTTTTATTGTTTTTTTTCTATTAACAATCACACACTTTAAAGTCACATTAAATTTAAATAATTATCTTTATTTATTTCTTTTTTCAAAACTCATTATTACTATTAATTTTTAATTCAAATCCATTTTTTAATTTAGGGTTTAGACTCATTATGACGGAATTTTTTGGCGGAAAAAATTTTCAAATTTTTTGCGGGAAAATTTTTATGAGGATGTGAAGTGATCTTGGTCTAGTGGCAAGTCCACAGAAGACAGACACCATCACACCAGGGATCGTATCCCCGACCCTACAATTTGTAGGAATTAGGCTAATGGGCCAGCCAGTTGTGGCCCAAATGTTGACAAAAAAAAATTTGGGAGATTTTTATAAATATACTAAATTTTATATGAAATTAGAAAACTACACTTAATGTTTTAATAATTTGAAAACTACTCTTTTCAAATTGAAAATTTACCATAATACCCTTTTTATTTATTTAAATAATATTTTAAATATAATTAAAATTAAAAAAAATTCGTAATTAATTATTTAATAATAAAAAAAATTAAAAATATTTACTTTGTTTAGAATAATTATTAGGAAATAAATTTTGAATAAATATAAATATTTAAATTTATTAATAAAGTCGATATATTTTAACTATCGACATATTTTTCTCTTCTATTGACTTAATTTTATTCTCCGTCGACTTATTTTAAACAGTAGACTTATGTTTTGGTTGGTTAATTTATAACATTGGCGATTTTTTTGAACTGTTGACTTGTTTTTGTTGTTCATTGATTTATAATTTTTTTTCTATCGACTTGTTTATTAATTGTAGACTTACTTCATTAATCGTTGATTTATTAATAAGGTTGATTTTTTGAACTGTCGACTTATATTTTGTTTTCATTGACTAAATTCATTTTCTATCGATTTATATTAACAAAGTCGACTTATATTTGGATTAATTGATTTTTTTACATAGTCGACATTTTAACATGTTGATTTATTTTTTTGATTTGTTGATTTATGATTTCTTTTCACCGACTTGTTTATTGTTGGTAGATTTATTTTATTTTATATTGACTTATTAATAAGATTGATTTTTTGCACTGTTGACTTATATATTTTTTTATGTCGACTTAATTTTATTCTTTGTTGACTTATGTAAAAACAGTAGACTTATATTTTGATTAATCGATTTTTTACATTGTCGACTTTTTCAACTATTGATTTATTTTATTTTATATGGAGATATTTATTTTGGTAATAATATTCTAATAAATAATTTATTTTAGAAAATAAATATAAATTAATAATTAATTAAAAATAAATATAGTATATTAAACTATGAAAAAATTCGATTTTTTAAAAAAAAAATATATACATATATTTCGAATTGATGATTTATATTATTTTAGTCATTATCTAAATTTTACTAAATCAATGATAAATCTAAATAACTTTTTATTATATAATGAAAATCCATAGTTTATTTTGATTTATTTATTTGTAATTAAGTATTTAAATATTTTAAATAATCATTATCTAGAATATTAACTAAATCAATAGAGAATAAATTAGTTGATTTTTAATTTTATCTTAATTTTAATTAATAATAAGTATAATAAATTAATTTTTATAGTTATTATTATTTTCTAAGATTTTAACTAAATAAAATATCTCAAAAATATTTTTTAAGTATTTAATTTTTTTTAAACGTATTTAATATAAAATTTTAATTTAAATTTTTACATTATATTTGTAATAATTAATTAACTAAATAATATTTATTTTCAGATTAATTAAATATTGATTAAGGACAAAAATGTCATTTTAAACATAAATAAGGGGTAGACTTCAAATTTACAAAAATATAGTATATTTTTCAAATTTCTCTAAACATACAAGGTATCCTAGCAAATTATTCCAAAAAATTTTGATGAGGATAGGGTTTTAAGTCTTGAGGATAAGGTTTTTATTATTAAGGGCAGTTTCGTCTTTTTGCTATATTATTAGGGGTACATATGAAAGGAAACAATAGCTAAATTGCCCTTCTTTTCAAAAAGGTAATCAAATATGCCCTCTTCCAAAAATAAGTATTTTTGCCAATTAAATTTAAATAGGAAAAAATATCAAAAGACAAAAAAACCAGATGAAATTTGGAAATTTACAAAACCCAACCACATACCCATATATTCGACCCAAGATCTGTTGGATCCCCCAAATTTACCCTAATGTAATTGTAAAGAATAAAAGAAAACACATAGGTGACCAAAAAAAAAAAAAAAAAAAGAAACACATAGAAACAAAAGTAAAAAGAAGTCGCCGTCGGAAGTTTCTTCTCTCTCGGGAAACCGTTTCGCTTGTGACTGCTCAGGCGCCAGCGAATTAACACATCGTTATCTCTTCCGCCGTTCTCTCCTGCTCCGGTATCTCAGCCTCCATTCTTCATCTCCTTCTCCGTTCTCATTCGCGAGTCCTCGTCGAAGTCTCTAGTCTCCGACGTAGTGATAGTAAGTCCCAAATCCCATGTTTAAATTGCAATTGATTTTGAGATTTAAGTTTAGAAACTTTGAGATTATTCTAATTTGTAGAGTTTATAACCGGATTTTTGTGATTTTGTTGTGATGGATGAAAGGGAAAATGGTGGTTCGTCGTGGAATAGGTCTTGTGAAGCTAGTGGATAGTCCACCACCTACTCCACCACCTTTAATTGAGACTGACGGTGAGACGATTCGCCATGAGGAACCGATTGAAGAAAACCGTGAAGAAGGTGTAGAAGAGGAAAATCCGGGTAGTAAAGAAGATGAACACGTTCCCATTAATCAAAGTGAAGAAGACGGAAACCGGGAACCTCAGGTATGATTTGTTTGAAATGGAGTTAAAAATTGAATTAGAACAAGTTTTTTGTCTAAGGTTTGGGACAACAAGTATAACTTGTCGAACTAAGATTAATTAGAATTTTTTGTATGAATTTTCAGGAAATTGAAGCGGAAAATCGTGGTAGTGAAGAAGATGAACATATTAATCAAGAGGGAGAAGAGGGAAATAAGGAATCTGAGGTATGATTTGTTTGAAATTGACTTGAAAACTGATTTAGAACAAATAGTACAACTTTAAATGTTTAGGGTTTGATGGTATTGTTAGAAATCCGTTATGGTGATGATATTTATGTTTGCAATTTGAAATTATGGTTTGAGACAACTGGTGTAACTTGTCCAACTAAATATTAATGTTAAGTATGTGTATGAATTTTCAGGAAAGTGATGATGATGAGCAACCAATGGAGCCACTGGGAATGTACTTTTCTCCAAGTGAATACTGTAAGACTATTAGGGTAGGGTCGCGGTGTCGGCTGAATGATACGTTGGATTTTATTAAACCATTTGAAGAATTGCAATGGTTTGAGGACCATTCACAGTTTAGGCATGTATTCCACATGCCTAGACAAGAAAACCATATGTCTCAAGGCTTCTTGATGCTCTTGCTTCACACTGCAAAAACGGAGATGGATAGCGAATGCTGATTTGTGGTTAATGGAGTGCCGATTAGGTACTCCATTAGAGAGCATGCGCTATTAACCAAATTTGATTGCAATAAGTACCCCAAGGGTTATGATCCAAGTGAGAACGTCTCTGATGAAGATTTAAAGTTTGCGATCCGGGTTTTTGGTAAGGCTGCTATTAAAATCAAAGATGTGAAAGCCAAGTTGGGGATCGCTCAATCTGATGGTGATAGGAAAAGTTGCTTATTTTGTTATTTTTAAGCAATGTGATAGCTGCAAAATCGAAAGGTGATGGGAATATTGATCATTTCTTGCTGAGAATGGCTGATGATGTGGATGCATCCGAGACGTTTCCTTGGGGCCGTTACACATTTTATGGGTGTCTGAAAGGGATAAAGTCGATACTTACGAACATAAAAGGCAAAGTGGAAGCGAAACAGCAGAAGAATTTCTCTGGATTTATTACTCCTCTAGAGGTAAGAGTTTATAAGAGAATATGTTTTACTCATCATTTGTATACTTTAACTAATGGTGATGTGAATTTTGCTATTGAATATATGCAGATATTGGCATTTGAGGCTATCCCACATCTCGCATGCAGGTTTCGAGAAAGAGTCACTGCTGAGAATGTGTGTGGGCGCATGTGCAAAAGCAAGTTCAAAAGTAGTCTGATGAAAGGTTTCCCATTGGATGATATAAACGAAGAGCTTGGAAGATTGAAGGTAAGAGACTGAGGTTGTTGCAACATATGAGTTTGAGATGTGAATATAATTATATGTTTGAATTGTCACAATATCACTAGCATATTGGAGCCAGATGATAAAGAAAAAGCTTGTTGTCGCGTGTAGTAGAAGAAGATGTTGTTGATACATGTGTTGGTTTTTTTGATCCGGTTGTTAATATGTGGAGAGCTCGCCTAATTGGAGAGAGGAAGAAGATATTTTGGAATCATATGTATGACGCAGATGTTGCTGCTCGAAGCGGACAGCAAACTGAGGAGGAAAAGGTGGAAGAGACTATTTCTGGAGTAGGAGAGGATATTCAGTCCTTAAAGGAAACCATGAATAAAGGTTTTCAGCAAATTATGGATATGTTAGGAGACCATAATGGGAGAATTCAAAGACTTGAAGTTTCAATTTCAGAGTTATTAACAAGGAAAGAAGGTGAGGAGCATGTGTCTCCAAAGGCAACTGATGACAATGTGTCTCCACCAAAGGAAACTGAGGAGAATGTTTCTCCAAAGTCATATGAGGAGAATGTGTTTGCTGGTTTAAGTGGAGGTGAAAACTGTGAATATATGGTTGTTCACGGTGGAGATACTACAATGGGTATGATGTTTCTTTACCTATAAAGGTTTTCAATTTGTTTGTCTTATGGTGGTTATAATTAGCCTTTCAAATTAGGGACTGTTCTGGAGGAGGAGACGGCAGAGACTAAGGCTGTTGAAGAAGATGAGCATAACAAGAAGAAAGGTAAGAAGAATAAAGGGACGTGTAGCGAGAAGAAGAAAAGAGATGAGGATGACGATGAGGATTACGGTAGCGACAATCCACCTAAAAAGCGTCAAGTAAATCCATCAAAATATACCCAGCCACCTTTTACCTCTGAGAAGATGCGAGGGAGAAAGAAGAAGTGAACACTCATTCTTTTTGTGGGCTTTGGTCAAACTTATATAAGTAGGATAATTATTTTTTTTGTATTTGACTAGGATAATGGAATTGTGTTTGTTTTGGGATTTAAGGTTGCTATTAATCCAGGTTTTTTATTATGGACTCCATAAATCTGGTTCTAAACAGATTGTAAACAGGTACAACTTGTTCTAATCAGGTACAACTGTGTCAAAAACAGGTACAACTATGTTCTAAACATGTACAACTATGGTCTAAACAGGAACAACTATGGTCTGAACAGGTAAAACTATGGTCTAAACCTTAATAAATTATGACAATTGGACGAAACCTTAATAAATTATGAAACGTTAAAATAGTGTGAATAACAGAAACATATGTTTCCATATTGCATACACAAACACCGTTAACTAAGGAAAACAAAGGAACTTGGCGTATAAACACATCATTTCTTCGCAATTAACTCCATAAGCCTTGCGATTTCACCATCTTTCTTGTCCAATCGCTCCTTAAGCTCCTCAATTTGAAGACGCATTTCTTCAATTGCCTCACGATTGGTATCACCACCGAAATGAAATGCTCCTTGAATCATTTCCTTTTGCTTATCAAGTCTTCTATCAATACAATGAAACTGCTCGGAAACAGCGCGATCCCACCAATTATTTACGTGATACTTAGTATCATCCTTCCCAAACAATGACAAAAAAATAATAAGATTCAAGAACAATTATAATCAATAATAAGTTTCAAGCACAATCTTCTTACACATATACCTTGCCACTCATTGGATATTTTTGGTATGTTTTTGTTATATTATCGACGGTATACTTCAAGCTCCATGCGTTTGCCACAAAAGCAAGTTTTCATAGCACCATAGTTAGCGTCATAATAGCAATGATCAAATGGGTCTAGGCTTGCTTCAGATGATGAAGACGGTGAGGAATAACTCAAAGGCATTTTGGCTAATTAAAAAACAAGGGAAATAATGAGTGAATTCGAATGAGAAACCCCTAATCTAAAAATCAAAACCCATAATTCCATTAAATCAAGAAACCCTAGATCTACTTTCCAAAAATCGAATTACATGAAATTACCTTATGTTCAGTGGACAAATTGACCCAAAATAAGTTGCGACGGTGGAATTGCTCTTGAAATCGGCGGCGGTGGTGGTTTTTCTTGACAGATGTGGAGAGAAAACGAGAGTTGAGAAGAAGAAAAAGTTCAAAAGAGACAACAAAGGAAAGAGAAAGAGAAAGAGAAACTTAAAGGAAAGTTGGGTTTGGGTTTTAATATAATAATATTATTTTTAGGATTGCGGCGCACGTGGTCACAAAAGACGGCGCACGTGAGATTTCCACTAGGATTTGTGTACATAGTTATCCCCTAGTTATTCAGTTGTCCGTATGTACTTATAGTTGTACTTTCCAAGATTTTGTAAATTTTGTAGTTGGACGTTGGGTTAAATAAATGAGGTTTAGTTGGATAGTTGATTTTCTAATATTATTTACTATGTTAGAGGTTTTAATCATTTATTAATCATGAAATCATAGTTTTCACCAGTTCCATACATTGATGGGCATAATTTAGAGTAACTATACACTATGTTATTAGAAGTGTTTTATGTATCTCATATATATATATATATATACATATATATATATTTTTTTTTCTGATTAACTCCAATATAGTAAATCAAATAAAAAGTTATCTGCAATTTTATAAATTACCTTGTTTTATAATTAAACTTATATAATTTAATAAATACTTTAAATTTGAATATAATTCATAGTAAATTTTGACATAGTTATACCTAATTATACGTAGTTATACCTGCTCGTTCCACTCCTAGAAAATTCATCATACCTGTTCATAAAATAGTTGCGATTGTTAGGAAATCAACACAACACAACACAACACAACATGCAAGTAGTCTTTCGTCATAAAAATACAAAATACAACACAACAATAGTCTTACGTCTTAAAAATCCAAATATGAACACAACAATAGTCATCCCAATAGTCTTATGTCTCATGTCCAGGACTGTCAGGCTGCAAGAATCTATCCAAGTCTACCCTAAGCTGGTACTTGTTCCTCTGTTTTCGGCGACTTTCTCCGGTGGATGGAAACCGGATTTCTTGATTTCTTCCCAGTTTTGATGTGTACTCCTGCGACAAGACGCATCTTTCTTTTATTTCATCCGGAATACTCCAAGTTGAAACATTCAGGACAAGTAAAATGGTTCTGCAGTATGCCACGACCCACGAGTCAAGCCAGTAGTAATGCGAACATAGGTCATGCATTGCGATGTTCTCCTTGTATTTCCCACAAAGTTTCTGGCCACGACCATTTCATGGATACAAGGATATTTGTCTATATCAAAACATCTGCAAAAATAACTTTTCCTCTTCAAGTTAACGTAAAAAGTCTTACCATCGGATCCGATAACATTGTATTCAAGTTCGTAGCTATTAAGCTCGAATACCGGCAAAGGTCTTGCTTTCAGGCATAGCGTATGAATGACGTTCTCTACAAAAGGCACCAATTTCTTTTGGGGTCCTGCTTCACATGCGTCTTTCCTATGGATGTTAAACCATTCAGAAATTTTTTCCAATACCGCATCAATCATAGGTAAGAGGTAATACTTCCTTGCAGGTTTAAACGTATTGTTCAATGATTCACACGCATTGCTTGTCTATGTTGTACTTCTCTCCCTCGAAATAGCATATTGCCCATTTATCCACAGTTGCCACATTATCCAAATGGAGGTTATCCAAATACAAACCGGCTCCAGAAAATCTTCTTTTAAACTTCTCATACTCTGTCCTGAACTCATGGTCAGTATAAACATGTGCTAATTCACGGAATTTTGTCGCCGCTTCGTCCTTCTCATTCTTTACCCTTCCTCTCATGTGTTGAGACATATGCCAAATACAAAAGTCATGCTTCGCGTTTGGGAACACCTGCGCAACATACTTGATGATGCTTTGATGTCTGTCACTCATAAAAACCAAACCCGGTTCATCCGGCACAACTGTTTTTAGCTTCCTCAAAAACAAAGACCAACTCGCATCGTTCTCCTTATCAATGACCCCAAAAGCGACGATATAATTGTGATGATTAGGATCTTGAGCTGTTGCGAATACCAACATTCCGCCGTATATAGTCTTCAAGAAGGTTGCATCCATAATTATAACTTTCCTCATTACTTTAAAGCCTTCAATGCAAGCACCCAAAGCTATGAATAACTACTTGAACCTATTTTCTGCATCAACTTCCACACTTGTCACTGTACCGGGATTGACCTGTTCTAACATGTACAAATTAGAGTGCAAATCCGTGTAGCTCTTCTGAGGACTCCCACGCACATCACTAACGTGTTGTTTTTTCCCTCTCCATGTCGTAGAGTACGAACAATGCAAACCAAGTCTTCCACGAATAATACCCATGATGTTTTTAGGAGCCGGAGTTTCCAACTGAGCTGGATAATCCTCATGCAAAACAGATGCTATTAATCGTGGAGTGCCAGTTTTTTTACAATCGGTTATACTCGGATCAGACCGATGACATGTATGCATCCTCCTGTAAACTTTTACTTTGAAACAATCTGAGTTCTTTCGTTTTGCAGCTCGTAAATACCATTGACAACCTTCTGAAAATTACATACATCGTAAGGTGAGCCGAGTAGGATCCGACTTTCAAGCTTTGGTCGCAAAACAGTACTTATTCGCAGCTCTATTAACCACATCTTGCACAGCCTCCTTAGAAACAAATTCTTGACCTATTTCAATCCCCGTCCCATATTCCCATTCCAATACTTTCTGACTTTGCTGAATTGTTTCCCCACTACATGGAAGCTCAACGTACTCATGTCTACCATCCACACGGTTATCCACTTCGTTATCTACCCGGTTATCCACATGCTTCCTATCTTCAAACACTTCATTTTTCATAATCGGCTCATTAGCCTCTTCATTATCCGGTTCATAAAGTTCTTCCACATTTACTCCTTCAAAAACCGTAAGGACTCCACCAACACCATTTTCAGCATCATTTATACCCAATCCAACAGAGTTCACACCAACTGAACTTCTTCGCTCCATCATTGATATTTGTTCCACAATCTGACATTCTTCCAAACCCTTTACTAACTCCACATTCAAAACAAGTCTAAATCCATCATCATCCTATGATACTAGAAACACTGAAACGTCGTCGTCATCTACAATATATGTTTCTCTCCGAGATTTACATATCTAATAACTCAGTTTCAGCTTGCTTGAGGTTTCGTCAATTGCAATCTTCTTGCATACACTTTTAACTAACGCCGAGTAAGTTATGTTTACCGACTTCAACAATAACCCGCATAAATAATTGTTTGAAATTCACTCATGCCCTTCTGAGTAGTGTCCTCTATAGTCAAATTGTATGCTGCTTTTCATTGCCTCATGTAATTACAAATACAATCGTGATAATAAAAACACAGTTACAAACTGGTTACCATAGTTATACCACTTGTACCATTTGTACCACTATGTCTCAGTTACACCATTTGTACCAGTTATCCTTTCTCCTACAATTTCTGAGTTTTTCAAAATCGGATTTCACCATTTCCCTGATTCAACATGATTTAACAGCCCTTATTTCACAATGCAACTAATTTTTGTTATTAACAATCGACTGTGTGCTACCCAAACAATAAAATTCGCTAAAACATATACAAATAAAAAAACAATATTTTATTCACTTTTATTACCGAATCGGAGCTCCTCTGATCGGAATCGGACGCGACGGAGATGGAAAAGCTTTAGGTGGAGACAAAACGGAACGAGAACCAGAATGTATTAAACAAAAAAAAACGAGTGCTCGATATTATGTTTCACCTCTCGCTGAATTGTTTTTCTACGCAAAACAGAGGAAAGAAGAAGAAGCAGCAGCTTTGTAATAATGGGAGGGAATTCAATTTCCCCAACAACCGTTTTTTCCTTTTCTGTTTGCTTTTAATTTTTTTAATTTCATTTTTCTTTTATTCAATTCGGAGGATAGAGTGGTAATCAACCACTGTTTTGGGCACAACAGATTAAATTGGGCACATGAGAAAATTTTTTTGCTTTTGGAGGGCAAATTAGGTTGGCGTCCATATGAAAGAGGACATAGGAGAAGGGTATTTTTGATTAGGGTATGGTTGAGAGGGCATTTTTGAAAATCTCCCATAAATATATGCATAAAAATGTGAGAATATCTTATATTTTGAAACAAAATAAAAACTCTAAAATATCTTATATTTTGAAGCAAAATAAAAATTCTAAAACATCTAATATTTTGAAACAATAAAAACAAACACAAAACATTTAAATAACTGATTTAATGGATGAAAGAAGTGACAAAAAATAATGAAAATAAATTTAAAAAAACAGATAAAAATAAATCTAAGTATAAATACAAATTAAAGAATTCATGTAACCGATGAAAAGCTAAATTAAAACCATGAGTAATTACAAGTTTTATGTGTTTTTTGGATAATTTTTTTTGGATTTTGGATATAGTTTTTGGTTTTTGATAATCTAAACTTGTAAACATTCAAGGTCTTAGTCCAATTTAAACATATTCTTTCTTTCTTTTTACTTTTTTGGTTCAAATATAAATCTCACATACATGTTTGCATTCCTAGAGGTTTAGGATGAAATCAAATTTACGTAATACATACTATGTGATTAGCTTCCCACGAATGAGGAGTACTAATAACGTACAAACGTTTCCGTTTGTGGGTCTTACAAACGAATTAGAAAAAATCGGTAACTAGCGAAGTAAAAACGTGAAAATCTAGACCGATTTGATCACCTTTAAAAGAGAAACTGGAGGAGTGTTGTGGTGCACGCACAAGTTGCTAACAATATTTTAAGGTTTGAGATTGAACGTTTATAATTATTAGAGTAGTGATTTTTTTGGAAAGGAATTCACATGTTGAATCTCGAATTAAATTGAAAACATTAATTATATATAATTTAAAAAGAAAAATAATATGACAGAATGTTCCAATGTTGTTATTTTCAATTTTTTATTAGTTTCCTGATAAACTATTCTTTAAAACTTAAAATCATCCATCTGGTAATCATCATATTTCTAGCGAATTCATGGTCGATCCATCGAGATTCAACATATGAATCAGGGCACATATCTAAGGTATCAATTTATAGTTCATCAAAAATAATTAAAATCATAATTCATATGCACATAAAAGTTAGGAAATATAATTTTATTATTAGAATTGATTATTGTTCATAGAGAGAAACAAAAACATCAAACTTCGCAATAAAAAGTGCAATCGCAGGTACCTAAGTCACATGTACCGTGTCCATTGTGTAACCTAATACACTCAGCGGCACACCACTTTCGCTCACAATCATCAAAATTTGGATCTTTAATATAGTCATGACACGTTTCTCCTTGTATCTCCTTCGTCACCATCCCTAATATAAATATTTAAAACAGAATCTCAAATTTTTCGTTATGATAATAGATGACGAATAAAAAAAACTATCAAATAAAAGAGAGACGTATGATATGGATTCATATTTTAAAATACTAGTCGTTTAATACGTTGGAGTGTGAAACAAACCTAGAACAAGGACGACCATAAAAATAGCAATAACGGTGGCTTTAGACATCTTTGATAATACAAGTTATGAAAATTTCAGAATAAAAAATGAGAATGTAATGGTAATTTACAAGTGAATATACATATATATATATATATATATGTAAGAAATTAGATGCATACACAAACTATAAAAAGTAGAAAAGGAAAGTAGATTCTGAAAATGGCTTAAGATTAGAATAAAATCAATAGAAAAGATCTATGAAAATTGACTAAAAGTTAAAGTTTACTAATAGTGATCAAAACATATAAGAACGTCATAAAAGCAGTCAACAAATAATTAAATAACTGTCTTAAAATATAAAATAACATAATATTATGAGTCAAACAAGAATAATGATTTTTTAATTATTTGGCATAAACAATTTTTTGGTTATTTGGCATAGTGAATTAGTCTAACAAAATATAGAAAAGAACAAAATAATGAAATTTAAAATGATACTTATTTGAATCCTAAAATATTTCAAATATCAAAATAGTTAATGTTAATATATTAAATAGAAAAATCATTTTGATGTTTTTAATTAAAAATATTTTTGGAAATTTGTAGTAAGATAATAAAAAATATTTCATTTTTATATTAATTTTAAGAAAAAAGACTCAAAAAAAATAAAAATTTATTGTATTGGACTAGACATTTATTCGTAGTAAATTAGTCTATATTTCTAAAAAAACTATAAATCAAAAAAAAATTAATTTTTAAACAAACACTAAAGTGTTCTAAATAACTTTAAAAAATATGAACTAATTCACTTGATATTAATACTCCAGTAGTTTAGTTAGAAATTCATTAAATTTAACAATTTAATTAAGGAAGCACGTTCACCAAAGCAAGACAAGCCGTTACCACCACCTATTGAGGAGCCGGGCAATTGAAGATCTCATGGTCTTTCAAAAACAATGGAGCATCAACATTGTCGCATCCCGAAACTTCTCCAAACAAACACAAGATATGCCAAGAACCTAGTTAAATAGAATACGTAACTATAAGAGATTACATACTAATGCTAAGATTCAAATTGAATCCCATGGAAAATCTAAAATAAATACTGAAAATACTGCGTTCGTATTGACGAATTCAAAATCAATCTACTGATGATTGATGAGGACATCATGGTCTAAAGCTAACCAAAAAAAAATACATTGCATGTATGGATGTACCTATTGGACCAATGACAAGAGCATTCACCTAGAACTAGAAGCTCAAAGCGCACGTAACATGCTGATTCAAGAGGCTATGGACAACCATTCAGAAGTCCACTGGAAAATATCTTTATTAAGTAGTACAACTTTAATAATAATCCAAAATATCTAGAAAAATAACGTATAATTATGGTCAATTTATGTGACAAAAAAATAAAGATCAAAACTCACTTAAAAATCATCATCATGGACCACACATTCAATTTTTGTTTTTCTTGTTTTTTCATTGTCAGATACACTCTATGTTTTTTTTTTTTTCACAAAAATACACTCTATACTATTCTAGACTAAAGAATGCATATAAAGGGTTTTTGTTTAAATAAAATTTAACATTCATACAAAAAAAAAATATCATCATCATGGAGAAAATTAAAAGTTGAATCAGTTTTTTTCTTACACTCACATTTGATGCGGTGTGATTTGAATCACACCTCACTGGGTTTCACCTAAACGAATCTACCTTAGGTGAAAACAATTGATTGGGTTGCAAGTGCACAACCTATCGCATGTAGTACTTAAGGATCGATCCACAGGGACTATGAGAGCACGACGAGCTGGGGGAAGAGAATAGGCTAAGACGAAAATAAGAAAAGGGGTTTACTACCTAGAACTAAAGGCGTTGGGCTCTTAGGGAATCATCTCTAGGGTTTCACAAGGTCAGGGTTTGCTAGGTATTGATCGGTTTATTTGACTCACTAACTCGAACACTAAATTGAGCCCTCCTACGTTCGCTTACAGGCTCCTAAACAACCATAGACCCGACTATGTCCTTGTCACTCTCTTGGTAGAGGCATGGAGTTTGCATAATGAATAAGTTCGATATGTCCTAGACGTTAACACTAACCCCGGCCCTGTACCTTAGTACATACAGAGATTAGCTCGGTCAGTCTTCCTAGCTGGGTCCAATAACTCCTAAAGGCTTTTGGAAATAGGCTTTATCTAAGATATCGCTTGTACTCAAGGTGATCAATCTCTTTCTATGCGCGGTGATAATAAACTAGAAGATAGAGTCGCGGAATAAACCCTACAGATCTAATAACCTAAACAATCGATTACCCCATAAAAACCCCTTTGAATCACCCATCAAACCCAACAAAGAAACTACTCGCACATATTAGGATTAATCATCAAGAAAAGAATGAAACGAATCATAACCAGCAACGTATGAATAGATCTATATAAAACAAAGAAGGTTCAGAAGTTCTCTCTCTATAACAAGTATAGAGATTGAAGATCTTCTCCTAAACAAAAGTAAAAGCGAACAAACGAAAAGATAAAGAAAGGATAAAGAAAGAGATAAAGAAAACTCAGAGAAGTTAACGAAGAGAGACGCTTGGCGAGACGTCCAAAGGATGCTCTCCAAGTCTTCTTGCTGCTTCTCCAAGGTGGTTGGTCGCAGATCTAAGGAGGCACAGTGACAACACCAAACGAGCACGCCTAAAGGCGGCTCACAAGGGGCACACCGGCTTTCCTCTGCCTCCTCTCAGCCTCTTCTCTTCTCTATGCGTGGTTGCCTCAAAACCCTAAGCTTAGATGTGTATTTATAGTCCTAGATGCTCAGAATTAGGGTTAGGGCGCATCCTTCCTCGAGATCTTATTGGGCCAAACGAACCGGGCTTTATGTTGCACTTCTAGGGCTTTGAGGCGGCTAAAAACAAGTCTTGACCGCACACGCGGGCTCCCGTCGTGCGTTGGTAAGGCACTTGGCCGCACGTCCACGGCTTGGCCGTGCGGCTGGACAGGTATGTCTTCAAACGATCATAACTTTTGATTAACAACTCGGATTTGGTCGATTCCACTTGGAGGTGAATATTGACTCTCTAAGCTTTCCAATGATACCAAGATCTCCCAATTTGGTTCACGAGAAGGTTTTCAACGAATGCCAAACTTCTGATGGTCCGAAACTGTCATGCAAGTCCTTTTGCTCCCTTTTGGTCCCATTTTACCTAAAACCTGTAAAACCTCTTCGTTCTTGCAAATACTGAGTTATTGGCTTATTTGCATTAGAAATGCATCTAAACCATTCTAAACACCATAAGAAAACATAGTAAAAATGGGCGAAAATCCATGTTATCAACTCCCCCAGACTTAAACTTTGCTTTTCCTCAAGCAAAAAAGAAAGTAAGGCCATGGAAGAGAGGTTTCAAAACGCGGGGAACTAATCTCCTATCATCAGAGACCGTGGGCTAAACGATTGTCCTGAGGATTCCAAATAACAGAAACTCAAGTTAGAACATTCTCACCATAGTCCCACAACTTCTCGACTCTGATCCGTCGACTCCATACCTATAAAAGAACTCAGACTTCACGTCAATCAACTCTCTACATTCATTAAAATTGGTGTGGCTCTCTCATTCAAAGGATATCATTCAGGGTAGACGGCGCTTGGTATTGGAAGGCATTTAGTGTTTAGGGTGGAGTTAAGAGTGTTTAGGGTTACCGGTCAATCATGAGAATGCAGATATTATGCAAAACCGCAAGAGAGAGTGGACAGTGATTGTTGGGAATGTCTTGAATCATAACCTGTACTAATTCTAGACATAGTTGTTTGTCGAGATCAGACATTCATCTGATACTAGGCGGTCATGACGTTTTACTAGAAACCGCTCATGACCTGTGAGTTATGAACTAATTACTAGTGTCATTTGAACCTACAGGGTCACACACCTAAGCGAACAGGATGCAATTAGCGAAGGAACGGTTATGAGGGAAAGTGTCGATCGATCGATACAACAAGGTAGTATCGATCGATACCATATACGGACCGAAATGGAGATTTCGGCCCAATGACTTAATTCGTTCCGGCTCGGCCGGCCCGGGAACAATTAGGTCTTGTCACGTGCCTATATATATGATATGTGGCACGAGTTTTGACAGAACCCTAGTCGCTCTCTTCCAGTAAACACATGCTTCCTCTGCAAGATCTGATTCCAGCACTAGCATCCTGCAGATGCTATTCGTGTGAGTGTGGACTACAGTAGAGGCGCAGCACGTGAGGCGCTTCCAGATCTGATTACCTGACTTTATTCCGCTGCAATCTCCAGGTATTATCGAGATCTCTATGATTCATAGTTT